>CM071570.1:135426985-135599635 GCA_036426205.1 Ascaphus truei
TCAGCCCTTATATATATATATATATATATATATATATAGATATATATATATAATATATTGCAAATACAACGGGATATTTGCTTTCTGTGGAGGGTTTGTTTGTACTTTTTTTACTCACCATAACTTAACTCAGTAGTTATGGTCTATTTATATAACTATATTCTATAATATTATATATATATATCTATATATATATATAATTATATTATATATAACTTATTATAGATTAAATAAAAAAACAGGAGGGTGGAATGCTGACAAGGGCCAATAAAAGGTAAGGGAGTGACCCATCCCTTTTATGCCTTTTGACTAACTCCCCGGCCCCTGCTAGCCTGCCTATGCATTTAACCCCACTGTGCTCCTCCTACCCAATCTCCTTCAATTACCCCTTCCTGCAAGATGCTAGCCCCAACTGGCCAAAGTCATGTGACCCTACCTCATGGGACTCTTTACCACATGGTTAATATATCAACCTGTATTCACTTAAATGTAAGTTAATGCATTGATAAAAGTACAATATCATTTCTGTTTCGGCTGTTGGGCCGGATGTAACAGGGCCTGCCCCTTCAGTGTAGTATGCGTTGGAGCGCTGATCACGTACAGCGAGCAAGACGTAATATGAGAAGGATTGGTTGTAGAAGAAGCACACGGGAGCCTTTCTGTAATATAGAGTAAGGTAAATTACAAAAAGGCTCCTGTGTGCTTCTTCCACAACCAATCCTTCATTTACTTGGATCTAGCCTGAGATGCAGGGGATCAACGAAGGGTGAGCACCAGCGAGGGAGGGATTAATTATCTTTAAAAACAAAAGTGTGCCACTATTTCAACTCTTATATCTATTGACTGAGCAAGAGGTAATGATGTACAGTGTATGCCATAAGGTTGCCAGGGTTTTGGCACTTATTTAAATGTATACCATACATTAGTAGGCTCTGAAGGGCGTTAAGAACATCAAATATAACAGCAGATTTCAGAAAATTTAAATAGAACTGAGATGTATGGGCGGAGATACTATAATAAATATGAAAAATGTATCATGAGATAGTTTAGTTGCAGAACAAAATGTGGAATCACTAAACACAATATAGTATAACAAAACTATGTATGTATGTATGTATGTATGGTATGGTAGTGTATGTATGTAGGTATGATGATGTATGTCTTTGTTTATATAGTGCATTAATGTAACATAGTGCTTCACAGTAGTAATACGCGATGACCAATCATATAAATAACAAATATTACAAATAACAGATCATGGGGAATAAGTGCTCAGACATAAAAGTAACCATTTAGGAAAAGAGAGTGTAACGCTTGCGCTCCCCACAGAGGCGGGACCTCGGTACTGAGGTGGGGAAAGTATTTAAACTGCACACCCACAGCAGCGGAGGCACGCATGGAGGGTGGATTGTCAAGATCCCTGGGTTCTGGGTTGGAGAGTGGTGTAGTCTGGATACTTGCCGAGGTCGTAGGTAGTGCCAGGAGAGTAGTCAGGACCAGGAGTGCCGTGTCAGGGTTTGGAAGCCAGTAGGGAGGTAGTTAATCCGATAGCCATGGTCAGGGATAGAGAAGTGCAGATGGTCAGAGGTAAGCCGGGGTCGGTAATCCAAGAGCGAGTTCTTAAAGTCAAGCCGGGTCGGTACACAGGAGAACAAGCAGCAAACAAGGTTATTAAAGCATAAGAGGTACAAGGCAGGCAGAGGACGTGGACAAACAAGGGCTACCATGAACTTGCTGAGCAAGGAATGAATGAGGACGTGAGATAAAATAGCAGTGAAGCACATGAATGAGAATGAGAGGAGGAGCGGAGTCATGGCCTCCGTGGGAGCAGAGATGGCTGCAAGGTGTACAGGAGACAGGGGATGAGAGATTAGCAGGACTTGCCTCGCAGCTGGGGGAGTGATGTTACGAATGGTGATGACATTGGTTGGGGCCGCGGCAACGTGAGAGACGTGCGTCGCGAGTGCGGGGGGCGGAGCCAAGCTCCGTGTAGAAAGCCTCCGTGCACTCGCCGGTCTGGGCAAGCGGAGAGGAGGAGTGCTTGAAAGAAGAGAAGAGTAAGGACGGGACATGATGCAGGGGAGCGATGACAGTCCCCGTTCCTTACAGTACCCCCATTTGAAGAGGGGATTCAGATGACTCCAATATGGTGTGGGGGTACGCTGGATGGAAGAGCCTAGAAAACTGTACTTGATGATGGGGTATCCAGGACCTCTCTTTGGGATCCAAACCTTGTCAGTGGATCCAAGTACTGGGCTTATCACTGATCTTTCTAGAGTCAATGATGGACTGTACTCTCATACTCGTATTGTTGTAGGCGCGGAATGTAAGAGAAACAGAGAGGGAGGGAGTATCTAGCAACGTTCAGTAGCTCAGGTAAGTCATATCCTTAACGGGGAGGTTTGGGTTGAAGCGGTTCTTCGGGGCGCGTATCGAAAGGCAGGGCGATGCCTAAGCACAGAGGCGATGAGGATAAAAGGCTCTCAGGACATGGATTGAGTAAGCAAGTAGGTGGATGTGGGGTGAAAGAGAAGAGGGAGCTGGTATGAAAAAGAGAGGGGACGGAGAAGGGAGACGAAGTGAGGTGAGAGAAGGCGAGCAGAGGGCAGGCGGATAGTGTTGTAGCGTGAGGACAGGGAGGGTGCATCCCATCAGATTATCTCCGCTCGCTCCAAATATTCATGCGACACGTATACCCCACCCCGTTGGATCCCTTACACGTGATGTCAACGGTCTAGGCCATGAAGGCTCGTTTACGCTAATTCAACCTCCCACGCCCACTTGGAGCCCTCACACTGTTCTTGGAGGAAAAGAGCGTACACTGCTTGCAAGCTAACCCCGCGGCTCTTGCCGCGCGACTAACGTGACAGTAGTTGTTGTGTATCGCTAAGAATGTGAACTAGGGTCCCAGAGTATTAGAGAGTTACAATCATCTATACCACCATGATAGACCGATTCCAGGGCAAGCTTGGTGGTCAACGCGGAATAAGGAATTAATGAACCAACAGCTTAGTAGGGCCCCGACGCAGGTGTCTGCCAATCGTACAACGCGGCACAGTACATTATGGTTACATATTCTTGAAGATTTCGTAGTAGCACTTTTTTTCCATCACTTTTGCAGACCTTCCGTCTTTCTTCGTGCACTTTACACTCCCTAAATAAAAACCGCTTCGATGTCGTCTGAGCTGTTCCCCACACAGCTTGGTTTGCGGGAGTTCGGAGTATATGTAGTGAGGAGGCCTACCCGTTGCCCGTCACCTAGTACTACTACAGGTCCTTTCACTGTTCGTGGTTACTCCTCTTTCTGACTCCTGTCCGATATCATTGCAGTTTCATGAGTAGCTTGTCCGTTTCCTCGGGGCAGAAGGGAGGTACACGACTGGCCGTTGCTCCGGTAGAGCACTGGGGCAATATTTCGTTGCCTGAGGAGACCTGGTCCGGGGTGTCGTTGTGGGAGTCGAGATAAGCTCCGAGAAGACAAAGGGTAGTCGGTCTGACTAGTGTCGTGACTTATACATGAGGAGGAGGATAGCCCCTGGCACGGGATGTCCCGTCAATTAACCCGTGTCAGCCTGGTGTTTGTGTGGCGGGGTCACGGGGCTTCTGTGGAGCTATGTTGGGAGAGGCCTGACTGTGGAGTTTAGCGCGGTATTTCCTGGGGTGGCGAGTAGGGGGGGGGTGGACAGGACGGAGGAGGGGAGTCAGGGACGCGGATGAGCGCGGAATGTACGGAGGGGTGGATGAGGAGTCACAGGATGGGGAAGGTAACGAGGTGGGAGGGTTCGCCTCCACTTCCCTCTTATCCCTCTGGCAGGTTAACTTAGAGTTGCCCCAGGCTACATCCCACACGGCCCCTGGTCGCTTGGTTTAAACTGCTCTTCACACTTGGCTCCTCACTTTGTCTTTTGCGTAATCACGCGCTTACTGTCGGGCTTCCCCTAGGTTGCTCGATGCAAGTATCCCCTCATTTTGTTGTTTTGCTCACTCCTGTGAAACCATGGGCCGTCGGGCTCCACCTTGACTTGGCGTCCACCAGCAGAAGCCCCCCTGCTCAGAGTACTTGCTGAGTTGTCCCGTGTTGCCATAAGCGTTAAGTGGCATTTCCACCGGCCCTATAAGCGGGGTAAGCCCCTCATCTCTGTTGTCATTGTCTTAATCGGCACTTTCACTTCCTTCGGCGCTCTTTCCTTTTTAGTGTGATATATCATATCATAAAAAGTGATGATGGTGCATTTTGATGCATCCTGCACTGCCTGCGCTAAATCCGCGGGATGCATAATGTGGGAAGTCGTCCAGGGCGGATTATTCGGGCGGTGCCCTTCTGCTGGTCGGCAAGAAACCGAGCGATATGTCGCAACACCGCCAAGCAGCACATTCGGTCTCGCGGGCCCTTTTTAAGGAGTGGGTTCGCCCTCGGGTTCCTGAACAGGATATAAAACTACTACCGCGATGCTGATTCGTCGAGGCGTCGCAGGGATGGGACAGCAGGGGGTACGCGGAGGGGGGACGAGACCCAGGGACCTATACGTCAGATAGGGAGGCGAGGGCCTATTCTGAGGGTCGGAGCGTAGGGAGGGGAGGCCAGCTGAGGAGGACGGCTGAGGATGGAAAGATGTGAGAAGGAAGGGGAACAGAGAAGGGCGGGATATAGGGTGGGGGTGCGGGAATTTACACTGTGTATGTTGACAATCTGGCGGGGTGGTGTCGTAGCGGTCAAACACCGATGGTTTGGTCTCTGACCTTGCATACGAGTGAGAGTGTGGGGGCTGGAAGGGTCTTTGGGGGTAAGATGACCAGGTAAGAGGGACTTACACTCTCGAGAGTCTGGTCCGGCACGCAGTGTGTCTGGGGTGGAGTAGAAAAAGTGCTAGGAAATTGAGAAACTTGAAAAATGGGCTTAAGAAGAGATACATGAAAGACAAAAAAGGCTCCTGTGTGCTTCTTCCACAACCAATCCTTCTCATTTATTGGATTAGCCTTGAGATGCAGGGATCAACGAAGGGGAGCACCAGCGAGGGTTAATTATCTTTAAAACAACAGTGTGCGCACTATTCAACTTTTTATCTATTGACTGAGCAAGGGTAATGATGTACAGTGTTGCCATAAGGTTCCCAGGGTTGGCACTTATTTAAATGTAACGTTAAATTATTAGGGCCTGAAGGGGTTAAGACACATCAAATATAACAGAAGAAAATTAAAAGAACTGAGATGTATGGGGATACTATAAATAAATTATGAAAAATGGTATCAATGATTAAGTTTAGTGACAGAACAAACAAAATGTGGAATCCACTAAACACAATATAGTAAACAAAACGTATGATGTATGTATGTATGTAGTTATGTATGTATGTATGTATGTATGTATTATGTATGTCTTGTTTATATAGGCACATTAATGATACCTAGTGCTTCACAGTAAGTAATAACGCGGACAAATACATATAAAATCAATATTACAAATAAACAGATCATGGGAAAGTTGCTTCGAATAAAAGTTACCATTTAGGAAAAGGAGTGTAACGCTTGCGCTCCCCCACAAGGCGGGACCTCGGTACTGAGGTGGGAAAGTATTAAACTGCACACCACAGCAGCGGAGGCAAGCATGGAGGGGTGGATAGTCAGAATCTGGGTCTGGGTTGGAGAGTGGTTAGTCTGGATACTTGCCGAGGTCGTAGGTATGTGCCAGGAGAGTAGTCAGTGACCAGAGTGCCGTGGTCAGGGTTTGGAGCCAGTAGGGAGGTAGTTAATCCGATAGCCATGGTCAGGGATAGAGAAGTGCAGATGGTCAGAGGTAAGCCGGGCGTCGGGTAATCCAGAGAGAGTTCTAAAGTCAAGCGGGTCGGTACACAGGAGACAAGCAGCAACAAGGTTTTAAAGCATAAGAGGTAAAAGGCAGGGCAGAGACGTGGAAACACAAGGCTACCATGAACTATGCTGAGCAAGGAAGAATGAGACAGCTGAGATAAAATAGCGTGAAGCACGAATGAGACTGAGAGGAGGAGCGGAGTCATGGCCTCCTGGGAGCAGTGTGAAGCAGCGGTAAGGACGGGAACATGCCTGCAGGGGACGGTTCCCCGATTCCTTACAGTACCCCCCTTTGAAGAGTGGCTTCAGGATGTGACTCCAATATGGGTCGGGGGGTAACATGGCATGGAAGTGCCTCAAGCACAACTGTACTTGATGATGGGGTATCCAGGACCTCTCTTGGATCCAAACCCTTTTCAGGGATAAGTACTGGGTATCCAACTTGATCTCTTAGAGTCAATGATGGACTGTATCTCTATACTCGTCTTGTTCTTGTATGATCACAGGCTTGGAGGTACTGTAGAAAAAAGTGCTAGGAATTTGAGAACTTTGAAAAATGGGCTAAGAAGAGATACATGAAAGACAAAAAGGGCTCCTGTGTGCTTCCCACAACCATCCTTCTCATTACTTGGATCTAGCCTGAGATTAGAGCAGAGGATCAACGAAGGGTGAGCACCAGCGAGGGATTAATTCATTTAAAAAACAAAGTGCCACTATTTAATACATACAATATTGATGAGCAAGGGTAATGATGTACACGTGTATGCCATAAGGTTCACCGAGGGTGGCATTATTTAAATGAGTATACCGTAAATTATTAGGGCTCTGAAGGGGTTAAGAACATCAAATATAACAGCAGAAAATTTAAAATAGAACTGAGATGTATGGGGATACTATAATAAATTATGAAAAATGTATCATGATTATAGTTTAGTGCAGAACAAAATAGTGGAATCACTAACACAATATAGTATAACAAACTATGTATGTATGTATGTATGTATGTATGTATGTATGTATGTATGTATGTATGTATGTATGTCTTTGTTTATATAGTGCCATTAATGTACATAGTGCTTCACAGTAGTAATACGCGTGACAATCATATAAATAACAAATATTACAAATAACAGATCATGGGAATAAGTGCTTAGACATAAAAGTACCATTTAGAGGAAAAGGAGATGTAACGCTTGCGCCCCACAAGGCGGGACCTCGGTACTGAGGTGGGAAAGTAATAAAACTGCACACCCACGCAGCGGAGGCACGCATGGAGGGTGGATAGTCAAGATCCTGGGTTGGGTGGGAGTGGTTAGTCTGGATACTTGCCGAGGTCGTAGGTATGTGCCAGGAGAGTAGTCAGTGACCAGAGTGCCGTGGTCAGGGTTGGAGCCAGTAGGGAGGTAGTTAATCCGATAGCCATGGTCAGGGATAGAGAAGTGCAGATGGTCAGAGGTAAGCCGGGGTCGGTAATCCAAGAGAGTTCTTAAAGTCAAGCCGGGTCGCGGTACACAGGAGACAAGCAGCAACAAGGTTAAAGCATAAGAGGTACAAGGCAGGGCAGAGACGTGGAAACACAAGGCTACCATGAAACTAGTGGAGCAAGAGAATAGAGAAGAGAAGGAGATAAATAGCAGTGAAGCAGAATGAGAATGAGAGGAGGAGCGGAGTCATGGCCTCCGTGGGAGCAGAGATTGGCTGCAAGGTACAGGAGACAGGTGGAGAGATTAGCAGAATTGCCTCGCAGCGGGGAGGATGTGGACGAAGGAAGGCATGCGTGGGCTGCACGTGATAGGAGGTGCGTCGCGTGCGGGGGGCGGAGCCAAGCTCCGTGAGGTAGAAAAGTCCTCCGTGCACTCGCGTTCTGTAAGCGGAAGGCAGGAGTGTGAGCAGCAGGAAGGTTAAGGAGGGGAAATAGCTGCGAGGGGACGTGTTCCCGATTCCTTACAGACCCCCTTTGAAGAGTGGCTTCAGGATGACTCCAATATGGTTTGTGGGGGGTACCTGGCTGGAAGTGCCTCAGCAAAAGGACTGTATTGATGGGGTATCCAGGACCTCTTTGGATCCAAACCCTTTTCAGGGGATCAAGTATGGGCTTATCCACTTGATTTCTAGAGTAATGATGGACTGTATCTCATACTCGTCTTGTTCTTGGTATGATACAGGCTTAGGAGTAAAGTGAAGAACAAGTGCTAGGAAATTGAGAACTTTGAAAAATGTGGCTTAAGAAGAGATATGGAAAGACAGAAGTTCTTATAGAACGGGGAAGTTGTAAACCGTAACGGACAGGGTGATTCGCTCCCAAAATGAAAACGGACCCAGGAGAACTGGGGCCAGGTTGGGAGTCGGTGTCTAAACTATATTTTGGGAGGAGAGCCACACCCTGTCTCCTGGTTTGAAGTTGGGCACCTCTGTGACGATGACGGTCCCGCCTGACTTTGTCTGTGAGGTGCTTCCACATCTGAATCCTCCTGCATCATTATGCAAAGAATTGATTCTGTGTGTCGCTGTAGGACCCGGAGGGAGATGAGGAAATGGAAAATCGTACATGGCGAAATCCATAATGATAATATGTGTGATTCTGTGTAGATTCGTTCTTAAAAGAATTGGGGCAAACGCTGCCCGGGAGAATTCACACAATCATCGTGGGCGTCGGAATGGCAACGTAAATATGTTCCAACAGTTTGGTTAGTTCTTTTCGTTCTGTTCCATTGGTCTAGGGATGATTCCCTGAAGAAAAGAGGCAAGAGCAATGTCCATTCTTTGGGGTGAATGCATGCCAAATTTAGAGAGAAATCCAACGGTCGGATAAATGGTAGTGGTACACCGAGGAGAATACGAAAAATTTATTGACAAACATATTCGCGTAAGGTAGCGGAATTAGGTAGGCCCTTTGAGGGGGAGGATGAAGTGAGATTGTTTGGAGATCTGTTGACAACCAAAAATCGTATTCATTCTTTAGAAATTGGAAGCTCGACAATAAAGATCCAAGAGACCCTACTCGTCTTGTTCTTGTATGATCACAGGCTTAGGAGTACTGTAGAAAAAGTGCTAGGAAATTGAGAACTTTGAAAAATGGGCTTAAGAAGAGATACATGAAAGACAAAAAGGCTCCTGTGTGCTTCTTCCACAACCAATCCTTCTCATTTACTTGGATCTAGCCTTGAGATGCAGGGATCAACGAAGGGTGAGCACCAGCGAGGGATTAATTATCTTTAAAACAACAGTGTGCCACTATTTCAACTCTTTATACTATTGACTGAGCAAGAGGTAATGATGTACAGTGTATGCCATAAGGTTCCCAGGGTTGGCACTTATTTAAATGTATACCGTAAATTATTAGGGCTCTGAAGGGGTTAAGAACATCAAATATAACAGCAGAAAATTTAAAATAGAACTGAGATGTATGGGGATACTATAATAAATTATGAAAAATGTATCATGATTATAGTTTAGTGCAGAACAAAATAGTGGAATCACTAACACAATATAGTATAACAAACTATGTATGTATGTATGTATGTCTTTGTTTATATAGTGCCATTAATGTACATAGTGCTTCACAGTAGTAATACGCGTGACAATCATATAAATAACAAATATTACAAATAACAGATCATGGGAATAAGTGCTTCAGACATAAAAGTACCATTTAGGAAAAGGAGTGTAACGCTTGCGCTCCCCACAAGGCGGGACCTCGGTACTGAGGTGGGAAAGTATTAAACTGCACACCCACAGCAGCGGAGGCACGCATGGAGGGTGGATAGTCAAGATCCCTGGGTCTGGGTTGGAGAGTGGTTTAGTCTGGATACTTGCCGAGGTCGTAGGTATGTGCCAGGAGAGTAGTCAGTGACCAGAGTGCCGTGGTCAGGGTTTGGAGCCAGTAGGGAGGTAGTTAATCCGATAGCCATGGTCAGGGATAGAGAAGTGCAGATGGTCAGAGGTAAGCCGGGGTCGGTAATCCAGAGAGAGTTCTTAAAGTCAAGCCGGGTCGGTACACAGGAGAACAAGCAGCAACAAGGTTAAAGCATAAGAGGTACAAGGCAGGGCAGAGACGTGGAAACACAAGGCTACCATGAACTATGCTGAGCAAGGAATGAATGAGACAGCTGAGATAAAATAGCAGTGAAGCACGAATGAGACTGAGAGGAGGAGCGGAGTCATGGCCTCCGTGGGAGCAGAGATTGGCTGCAAGGTACAGGAGACAGGTGGGAGAGATTAGCAGACTTGCCTCGCAGCTGGGGAGTGATGTACGAATGTGACATGTGCGCGCTGCACGTGATAGACGTGCGTCGCGTGCGGGGGGCGGAGCCAAGCTCCGTGGTAGAAAGTCCTCCGTGCACTCGCGTTCTGTAAGCGGCACGGAGGAGTGTGAAGCAGCAGGTAAGGAGGGAACATGCTGCAGGGGACGTGTTCCCCGATTCCTTACAGTACCCCCCTTTGAAGAGTGGCTTCAGGATGACTCCAATATGGTTTGTGGGGGTACCTGGCATGGAAGTGCCTCAGCAAACTGTACTTGATGATGGGGTATCCAGGACCTCTCTTTGGATCCAAACCCTTTTCAGTGGATCAAGTACTGGGCTTATCCACTTGATCTTCTAGAGTCAATGATGGACTGTATCTCATACTCGTCTTGTTCTTGTATGATCACAGGCTTAGGAGTACTGTAGAACAAGTGCTAGGAAATTGAGAACTTTGAAAAATGGGCTTAAGAAGAGATACATGAAAGACAGAAGTTATCTTCATAGAACGGGGAAGTTGTAAACCGTACGCGACAGGGTTGATTCGCTCCAAAATGAAAAACGGACCCAGGAACCTTGGGGCCAGGTTGGGAGTCGGTGTCTTAAACCTGATATTTTTGGAGGAGAGCCACACCCTGTCTCCTGGTTTGAAGTTGGGCACCTTGTGACGATGACGGTCCGCCTGAACCTTTTGTCTGTGAGTTGCTTCCACATCTGAATCCTCCTCCATGATTCTTGCAAAGAATTGATTCTGTTGTCCGCTGCTAGGACCCCGGAGGGAGATGAGGAAATGGAAAATCGTACTAGGCGAAATCCATAATTGATAAATAATGGTGATTCTTGTGTAGATTCGTTCTTAAAAGAATTGTGGGCAAACGCTGCCCACGGGAGAAGTTCACACAATCATCTTGGGCGTCGGAAATGTAGCACCGTAAATATTGTTCCAAAGTTTGGTTAGTTCTTTCGTTCTGTCCATTGGTCTAGGGATGATTCCCTGAAGAAAAGTGAAGAGCAATGTCCATTCTTTGGGTGAATGCATGCCAAAATTTAGAGATGAAATCCACGGTCGGATACTATGGTCAGTGGTACCCCGAGAATACGAAAAATTTATTTGACAAACATATCCGCTAAGGTAGCGGAATTAGGTAGGCCTTTGAGGGGGATGAAGTGAGATTGTTTTGAGAATCTGTTGACAACCAAAATCGTATTCATTTCTTTAGAAATTGGAAGCTCGACAATAAAATCCATAGAGAGGTGACTCCAGGGATGATCTGGCACTGGCAGCGGGCGTAGAAGACCCAGTGGTTTGTTGCATGCAGTTTACCCTGAGCACAGGTAGAACAGGACTTGACGAATTCCTCAATGTCCTTTAACATGGTGGGCCACCTGAAGGTTCGTCTGATGAGATCAGAAGTTCTTCTAATACCAGGATGACCGGCAGACTAAGATGAATGGCCCCATTCTAGAATCTTCTTGTGAAATTGAGGAGCAGCATATAGACAACCATCCGGTACCTCAAGACCTTTAGGAATGCGTGTTTGAGTAGCCAAAATGTCTTCCAGGACGTCAAAAGAATTAGCAGAAATAACGTATTTGGAAGAAAGGATAGTCTCCGATATATCTTCAGACTTGTCTTCGACCCCGAACTGGCAGGACAGTGCATCAGCTTTCAGATTTTTAGACACGGGAATATAAGAAATAAGATAATTGAATCTGGAGAAAAGAGAGACCAACGGGCTGACATGCTTCAAGACGACAGGCGTTTTCTATGTACATGGTGTACACGGTATGGTGAGAGCAAAGACAAGAACAGAAATGCAAAATCAATTATTGTCTAAATAGACTAAGTTGGAGAAAAGGGAGGGTGGGGACCGGGGAATGGGAGGGACTGGGGAGTGGTGAGTGTATATGGAAAATATATATACACTGGCGACACACTTTATTCGAGCTCGGCTAGTCCCACGAATTCGGGTATACCCGGGTGTATTGAGGTTTGTGACTGTTTTCTGCCCGAGTGCATTGCGTTATTTTCCAGGCAGGGATTGAAGCATTTTATTCCCGCTGGCTGCAATACTGCACAGTATATATATATATATATACTGCATTACAATTCATGAATTTATGCCATCTGGTAGACACGCGAAGCATTGCAGCCTATTAAATCCTAATCATTATCATTTAACAGATCAGCCGCCCGTCAGCCAGGCATGACAGGCTGGAAGGCAGAACGTCCGGGGCTTGTGCAGAGGTGGAGGAGCGGCGGCATTTTCCAGGTATCCTGCCAGGTACCATACTGGGTATTTGCTCGAATAAAGTGTGTCGGTGCAGTATGTGAGCGACAGCCCATAAATGGATGTATGTTCTCTGCAAAGTTTTCTTTTTTTCCTCGACCGAGACCGTTGTATTCTCAAGGGAATAAAGAAAGGACCAAAATTGGTGCACATAGAATGTTGGGAATAAATAACCAGATAAAGATAAAGGTCACTAGATCTATACTCACATGGCAATATGTGAGTGAGAGGCACTCAGAGGATTCCCATCGATATTCACTGCGGTCCTCGTGGGTCATCCAGTATCGCCCCTTCAATTGCAATGCGTGTGCAGATTATATCCAAAAAATTGAATGAAAAGAACACCAGATTCGGTGCACGGAGGGACATAGGGTATAATAGTAAATACCAAAAACATATATCTACACTCACATGGCCATATGTGAGTGAAGGACACTCAGAGGATCCCTAACCACATTTATTGTGGTTCACAGTGGGTCATCCGGTGTCACTCATTCAGCAGCATACGGATGCGGATATCAAAATAAAATCAATGGTGTTTAATCAAACAATATGAACAGCAATAACGTGGCAACAAAGAGAGGCACTTTCATAAAAACAGAGGAGTGGAGAGTTAGCAAGCAGACTCACGGCACTCTGCCCGGAATGGATCCTTCCTTCCGTGTCCGGTTGATAACGTCATGAACAGCTGCCTGGTTCAGCTACAGTGGCCGACTGCACTCAAAAGACCTCCGCAGAACTATGCGTTTCGTCGTTAGACTTCCTCAGGTTCTGGCGGAGGTGTGGCTCGTGCTTCCAATTTATGCATGAGTGGTTTCATCAACAGTGTTGCTCGACACTTACGATTGGTTGCAATCATCTCTATACTTACAAACATCTGCTTACTCAATGTTAAAAACAGGGAAGGATCCCATGGACCTGCTTATAATGCTTTCTCAATGTTAATAACGGGAGTCCCATGGATCTAATTAAAATATTAAAAACAGGAGGGGGTCACATAAATCTGTCTAAAATACTTTTCAATATTTAAAAACATGGGATTGGTCCTAAATATATTCTCTAAACGGTGAATTAATAAACATAATGTGTAATAGAAATATAATTAATCCTTGGATCAAAAAATCTGCTCCCCACAAAGCAATATTTCTTCTTTTAAAACTCACACAAATTTTGTCAATTGCACAGTTGACAGATATTCAGAAGTGAATGATGTTACAATACTGATGTCAAAAACATATATATAAGGAGAGAGAGAGAGAGAGAGAGAGAGAGAGAGAGAGAGAGAGAGAGAGCGCAATACTGATGTCAAAACACCGATTCTGGTGTTCTTTTCATAAAATGTTTGGGATGTAATCTGCACAAGCATGGCAATTGAGGGGGCGACACTGGATGACCCACGAGGACCGCAATGAATATCGATGGGAATCCTATTTGTGCCACTCACTCACATTTGGCCATGTGAGTGTAGATCTAGTGGACTTTATCTTTATCTTGTTATTTATTCCCAACATTCTATGTGAACCAATTTTGGTCCTTTCTTTATTCCCTGAGAATACAACAGTCTCGGTCGAGGAAAAAAAAGAAAAGGAAACTTTGCAGAGAAGATAAATCCATTAATGGGCTGTCGCTCACACATGGCCGTGTGAGTGTTGCTAATTTTATATTTTCCATATACACTCACCGCTCCCCAGTCCCTCCCGTTTTCTATGTACAGTAAGTTTTTATGATCCGTGAGAATTGAAATGGGATTTTCAGTACCTTCCAGGAGGTGTCTCCATTCTTGTAGTGCGAGTTTTATAGCAAGGAGGTCCCGATTGCCAACGTCATAGTTCTATTCTGCCGAGGAAAATTTCTTAGAAAAAAAAAACCAGGGGTGAAGCTTGGCCTGAGGGGATTGCCTTTGAGACAGAATAGTGCCTGCACCAACGTCAGATGCATCTACCTCCAGAGTAAAAGGTCTTTTGGGATCTGGGTGACATAGGATAGGTGCAGACCCAAAAGCTTCTTTGAGTGATTTGAAGGCTTGAAGTGTCGCAGGTGGCCAGGAAGAGGTGAAGGGTGTATCGCTGGAGAGGACGTGCAGGCAGTGCACTGCTTTGAGGTGCATATAGAAAAAAGATGTGACAGTGGCTGGATCAGGTGCAATAAAAATAAGCTTCTTTTTTGAAGTACAAGACAAACAGGGTTCACATGACATGTTTTGGGCTCCCAGCACTTTGTCAAAGAAAGAAGCAACAAGGTTAAAGCAGAAGAGGTACAAGGCAGGGCAGAGACGTGGAAACACAAGGCTACCATGAACAATGCTCAGCAAGGAATAAATGAGACAGGTGAGATAAAATTGCAGTGAAGCACAAATGGGACTGAGGGGAGGAGCAGAGTCGCGACCTCCGCAGTAGCAGAGATTGGCTGCAAGGTGCAGGAGACAGGTAGGAGAGATTAGCAGACTTGCCTCGCAGCTGGGAAGTGGCGCACGAACGTCACGTGTGCACGCCGAGCGTGATGGACACGCGTTGCGTGCAGGGGCGGAGCCAAGCTCCATGGTAGAGTAGAAAGTCCTCCGTGTGCGCGCACGTTCTGTAAGCGGCACAGAGTTGTGTGGAGCAGCAGGTAAGGAGGGAACATGCCGCCGGGACTTATTCCCCGATTCCTTACAAGGAGTCCCTACTCCGAAGAGCTTACATTCTAAATGGTAGGTAGGAAGAAGACAGTAGGAGCGCATTCTGGCAAGTACATCTGCAAGGTGCCAAGCTTTATGTATTAATGTAATAGGTGTATAGTATTAGCCACGGAGCTACTCATATGCTTCCTTAAGCAGGTGTGTTTTAAGGTGGGTCTTTAAGGTGGATAGAGAGGGTGCTAGTTGGGAATTGAGGGGAAGTGCATTTAAGAGGTATGGGGCAGTCAGTGAGAAAGGTTTAAGGTGAGAGAGGGCTTTTAGATACAAAGGCGGTAAAGAGAAGACATCCTTGAGCAGAACGCAAGAGTCGGGATGGTGCACAGGGAGAAACTAGGGCTGAGATGTAAGGAGGGGCAGAAAAGAGGAACGCTTTAAAAGTGAGGAGGAGAATTGAGTGTGTGATGTGGGATTTGATAGTTTCTGAGAGAGTGATTTCAGCATAAGAGACGCTGATTCAGATTTAGGAAAGAGTAGAGTGATTCTGGCAGCAACGATTAAGATAGATTGAAGGGGAGACAGGTGAGAGGCATGAAGGCCAGACAGCAGGAGGTTACAATAATCGAGACGGGAGAGAATGAGGGCCTGTGTCAGAGTTTTAGCAGTGGTGCAAGAGAGGAAAGGGTGTATCTTTGTAATATTGTGGAGGAAAAAGCGACAGGTTTTAGATATGTTTTGAATGCAAGAGGAGAATGAGAGAGAGGAGTCGAGTGTGACCCCTAGACAGCGTGTTTGCGCTACTTGGTGTATGACAGAACTTCCAACAGTAATGTGGAAGGAGATAGTGGGGCCAGGTTTGGGATGAAATATGAGGAGCTCTGTTTTTGACATGTTAAGGATTTCAGCGGAGGGCGATCCAGGATGATATTGCGGAGAGAAAGCAAGTGTAAAGTCAGGAGTTGAAAAGTTAATTTGTGTGTTGTCCGCATAGAGGTGATATTTGAACCCAAGAGATGTGATTTAGGTCAACAAGAGAGAGTATGTACAAAAAAAAGAGGCGACGTCGCAGGACAGAGCACTGGGGTACCCCCCCAGAGAGATCGATAGAGGAGGAGGAGGTGTTAGCAGAAGAGATACTGAAAGTATGATGGAAGAGGTAAGGGGAGATCAAGGATTGAGCTTTGTTATGAATACCAAGAGTATGGAGAATGTGAAGAAGAAGAGGGTGGTCCACAGTATCAAATGCTGCAGAGTGGTAGAGTAATATGAGCAGAGTCCTTGGCAGCATGGTGGTCATTAGTTATTTTAGTCAGGGCTGTGGAGTGAGAAGTGCAGAAGCCAGATTGTAGAGGGTCTAGGAGAGAATAGGTGTTGAGAAAGTGGAGCAAGCGAGAGAATACAAGATGTTCAAGGAGTTTAGAGGCAAAAGGCATGTGGGATAGTTAGAAAGACAGGTAGGGTCAAGCTTGCTGTTTTTGAGTAATTGTATAACAGCTGAAGGAGGAGGGAAAGGTACCAGAGTAGAGGGAGGAGTTAAAATGTGTGTGAGCCTAGGGATTATAGTTAGAGCAATAGTATCATATCAAACAAAGCAGTTACTTAGGAAACAACAACAAGAAGTGAAGCAATTCCATGATGCAAGAACCACAATTCAATATACAGAGCTAAACGATCTGCAAGAGTACAGGATATATTAAATATATAATAGGAAGAAGCAAGTAATCACACTCAAACAAAATAGTGGATTAACAATAAAAGGGCATTTCCTATAAAGAGAGATGTGGACTGCTGCAAGAAATTGTACAAAAACAAAGGTAAAACTGGGTATTATCAAGCAGATGAAGAGCAAGAAGAAAACACAAATGATGGACCAGGTATTCTTCTAGAAAAAAGAGGAAAGGCAACAAAATCCATGAAAAATAGGATGAAACCAGGGTAAGAGTGAATTACAAATGCAATCTTGAAAGAAGGCAGGAATGAAAAAGAGAAAATCATTGCAAAAATCTTTACATGCTGCAAAAACAGAATAAATCAAAAACAGTGGAGCAATGCCATAGTTATCCTCATTCTTAGGAAAGTTGACAAAGACAAGAGCTACAGACTGTCATGGGAGAGGGGGTTTGGCCAGGTATTAAAGGGGTTACACCCTATTTGGCCACCCCCTGCTCTCACTTAGGGGTTAACTGGACTGCGGTCCAGTTATGTGTTTTTTCCCTGCTTCAGCAACCAAATGTATATTCCCTGTAAATGTGTATTGTTCCAATTCCAGTGTTTGCACCAACACATACACTGGGATTGATGCAGGAGGGAAAGGGTTAATGTTAATTCAGTGTTTATAGCCCTTTGTTCCATTTTCCTGCCTTTTCAGGCTCAATTTTGCAGCTCTCCATAGGTCACCATTACAGCCCAATGCAACCTTATGGAGATTCCGGCGATTTGGGCCCGTTTCGGTAGAAGACCTGCAGGTAACGCCCGAGAGGAGGAGCGGCGGTTCCCCATTGTAAGTCAATGGAGCCATTCATTTCAATGGGGATTCCTCGACACCGACCTCCAGGAACAGGCTGGCAGCATCCAAACCGCAGATTGCAAAAGCGGATACATTTTCTTAAAGAGAGCTTTTATCACTACTAGTTAAAGGTCAACTACAATTGGCGTGGGAACCTTAGGTTCTAGGGCACCCAGAAATAAAATTCTTTTTGCCCCTAGACCCTAGGAACCCCCACACTTGACCACCACCGGGTCCGGAAATGAGGGACCCCCATAAAGGGTAGCGCTCACCAAGAGGGTCGCGCCATTGACTCTAATGGCAGAACGGAGGTCCCTTTGAATCCAATGGCGGCGCCAGGCCCATGCATTTCCTATGGTGGCGCCGGCCATTGATTCCAATGGGAGAAAGCCGCGTGGCTTTAAAACGGCTAAGTCTGAAACTGTAAAATGTGTAAGCCCATATCTCCGGTTCTGTGAGGACCAGAGGGCTGGGATTTGGGTCGCATGTAGTCACTGTTCCAGCATGACTGCATGACCATTTCCAGCCCTCTCCAAACAACCAGACGGAGTATGGGCAAATGTAAAGAATTGTGATTTTCCTATAGACGTCAATGGCGGAGTTGCTCCATTGAAAGACTATAGCGGCGGAGCCCATAGACTTCAATGGCGGAGTTTCTCCATTGAAAGCCTATAGCTGTGAAGCCCATTGACTTCAACGGCGGAGATGCTGCATTGAAAGCCTATAGCGGCGGAGCCCGTTGATTTCAATGGGAGAGGGAAAGGCAGTGATTTATTTTAGTTATAGCGGAGAAACCTGCATTAAAGTGAATAGGGGATTTAAACTGTTTTTTTGTATCTCCGGTTCTGGGGTGCGCAGAAAGCTGAAACTTGGCCACCATGGAGAGTCACCTCCGGCATGAGGGACTGGCAAGTTTCAGCCCGCTTGGCCCAGCAGAACGGACTATTTTAATATGTGAAGATATTAAAGAGTGAATTGTATTTTGGGTCTGGTATAAAAACTCAGAGCCCATATGTTATGGTAATGCTCAGGATGGGAGACAAGTGGTCTACAATAAAACCCCTGATCAAAGACTCCCCCACCCTGCTTGTGTATGCGAGCACAAAGGAATGCAGGACATGGGTACTTGATATTAAGTGTTGTAATTCACACCTTGGGACAAAGGGTATCCTTGCAAAGCCAGACTTTAAGACGCCAGTCTTGTGGGAGGGGGGCTGAGGAAATAAGCCCCCTGATTAGAATAATACCCACCCAGTGGGCAGGTATTACGGTGCCCCTCAGGTGAGGTGGCTAGGAGAGATTGGGTGCAGGTAATTGTTCTCCAATGTGAAAAATAGCTGAAGCGCTCAAATGCAGGTATATCTCAAAATGATAATAAGCCAGACCACTGTACCAGGGTACTAACAATTGATATAGTACCTATTGTGTCATATAATGGGTACTATCCTCCTGAAGACAGGTGGTGTGTGGTGCAACCCACTCACCATCAGTCTCATTGGCAGGTTCCCCTGAAAAATATACAAGTACTCACATCCTGGTAGGGCAGGCAGGCAGGCTGTGCAGCTACTCAATGCAATACAGGGAAAAGGGAGACCAAAAAGCGCACCAGCACAAACGGAGCAGGAAGAACCCAGGACAAAAAATGATTAAAAGGGCACTTTAATGTGACAAAAGACCCATCCAACGCGTTTCGAACGTCACAGCGTTCTTTTTCAAGGATAAAACACAATGTGATAACATCCATTATATACCCTCTTACCTGTGGGCCGTTTCACGCCAAAAATCGGAACCTGATGACGTCATAACAGAGCGACTCAGTGCCGATCTAAGGGCAAAAGGAAGTACCAAAGGCAGTGTGGCCATCTTGGATGTGGGCAAACATAGGAACACAATAACAAAGCTTTATTGACCATTCCAGCAGAACAAAATACATTGCTGCTAACTGGACAAGCATATTTAAACGAAATAAAGCTATATTAAACTAAACTAATGCTTAATAAAGGGTACTATTATATCAAGAAAAAACATGAACAAGGTGGATTAAAAAACTAGCTGTGTTGCAACTAAGTTATATACAGAAAAAAAGTTAAAAATAAAAACCTCTAGACATGATTAAAAAAATGTGCAAGAAAAGTAAATTTAAAGACATATTACACATATATACTGCATAACACAGATTGTGTACCTAAATCATAGGAACCAGGGAAATACAACCATTATAAAATATGAAGTATTATCCACAGGATACATCAAAGAACAATTTAAGCTTAGATATTGGCATAATATTTGCATGATAAGGCATAGGTTCAAAGGTTATAATGATAAGAATATAATGTCCAATATAATGACAATTGTCTTATTTAATCTGTATTACCAACTAATTACACCATAATACGTCTATCACAAAAATGTTTACAAAAAATGTGTTAGTTGCCAGTCAATGTTCAAGCCCATAGAGGAAGCGCGTTTGGAGAGTGAAGATCCAATACGCCTCCCTACGGTCCAGAAGGTTGATATGATCACCTCCTCTAGATTTAGAAATAACTGATTCAATCCCCAAAAAGGAAAAATTATTAATTCCTCCCTGACCACATTCAGTGAAATGTTTTGAGACTGGATGATTAGTGTCTCTCAATTTTATGAGCCTTAAGTGCTCTAACATCCTGACCTTAAGGGCTCCAGTCGTCCTCCCCACATACCTCTTGCCACAACCACATGTTATTAGATAAATCACAAATTGACTTTTACAATTTATAAAACTGTTAATCTTAAATTCCTTATTTGGTAATATATTCACACCATGTGGCGGTGGCAAGGCAAACTGGAAGAAACTTTTGGCAGGCTTCATGTGTTGTAACAACGTGATTGGTGAAGAAACTGGCGCTAATTACTGTAGGTGCTAGTGATCACTTAAAATACAGTGAATATATATAACACATATATAGTGATATAAAAGAAAATCGTGACTCAAAATAGTGCAGTGGTGAAAATATAATATAAGTTGTAACCCCATGCTCAGACCCTCTGGAAGGGACTGTCTTGGCTGGTCCCAGAAGATCAAACGATATTTTCTCAACCCAGGGGGAGCATGTAGGAGAAAACACAACAGACAAAAAACGCACTAAGTGCAGACTATATTGTTCAGGTGTGGGGTATTGTGATGCTTGGCCTCTATGTGCTGCCTACTCACAGGATGTAGGTAGGATAAGTACAGTGGCGTGATAAGTAGATTCCGGTGGGTCCCTCTGAGCATACACGGGAAGCAGCTGGGACTGGGGTATCAGTAGCAGGTGTACATGGAAAGATAAAGACAGACCTCCATGGTGCAGATCAATGGTATACAAATAAACTTTATGAAGTAATATAAAATGTGCACTCACAATGTATAAAATCAATATAAACGTTTTGTCACTATATAAGTGATAGGAAGGTAAAGGTGGTTGCCGCAGCTCACAGTGATAGATTATGAAAAAAAAAACCACTTGATTCTGACTACACCTCAGCCATTTTATATGCATACGAAAACAAAATGTTGAAGAACATTTGTGCATTGATATTACAAGGAACATTTATGCAAATGACACAAACCATTAGATTACATGAAGGTGCAAGCAAGATAAGGATCAACAAGGGTGTGCAACAGGGAGACACCATGTCATTAAAGCTTTTCTTAGCAACACTAAGGGAATTGTTCAATTCATTGAACTGGGAAGAAATATAAATAAAAATGAATGATGAATACTTAAGTCACCTAGCATTTGCAAACTACATTGTTACGTTGGTTGCAAATCTAGAAAACATCAAGCAACAAATCAGAGGACTTGGCAAAGCAAGTAAGAAGGTAGAACTCCATATGAATCTTAGACTAAAGTGATGTTCAAGAAATGTGTGAACTCAAAAAAGCTCTACATAAATGGAATAGAACTAGAAGTGGAAAACTACGTATATCTTAGCCACCAAGTACATTATCAATAGATGGTAACGTTTCAAATTAAATCAATAGGAGAAGGAAAATGGGATGGATCACATTTGGAAGAAATAGGACATTTTTTTCAGGGAAACTTTCCACTATATCTTAAGGGAAGACTGATAGACCAGTGTATTTTGTCTGTGCTAATAGGCAAATCTGTGAACCCTTCTTTTTAATGTTCGTGATGAAAACGTGAATTTTCTCACCATGGTTGATAAAACCAGGGCTACAAACACACAAAGTGTTAGATGGGAAGGCAGATTATTGGAGATAAGGAAATAGTAGAGGTGTTAAACAAATTCTTTGCCTCTGTGTTTACCAGGGAAGAATCAATGTAAATTGTAGTGAAGAGGGAGCCACAACCTCTATATTAATTAACAATTGGTTAACTGATGAAGAAGTTCATAGGCGGCTTGATAAAATGAAAGTAAATAAGGCATTCTCAAAGAATAAAGTTCAGTAATAGCCAAACCATTACATTTAATAATCATGGACTCAATTTCCACAGGCTCATTACCACAAGATTGGCGTAAAGCAGATGTAGTGCCTATATTTAAAAAGGGAGCTAGATCACAAGTGGGGAATTACAGACCTGTAAGTCTGACTTCAATGGTGGGGAATCTACTTGAAGGTTTAATACGGGATAATATTCAGGAATACCTAATGGAGAACAAAATTATTAGTTACCGTCAGCATGGACTTATGAAGGATAGATCATGCCAAACTAACCTTATTTGTTTCTTTGAGGAGGTAAGTAGGAATTTAGACCAGGGTAATGCATTTGATGTGGTCTGCTAAGATTTTGCAAAGGCTTTTGGTTCCACACAAGAGGTTGGTGTACAAAATAAAGCAAATTAACCCCGTAAAAATACATCCACCTGGATTGCAAACTGGTTGAAGCATAGACAGAGGGTTGTCATAAATTGAACTTTTTCATGTTGGGTCGTGAGTGGAGTACCTAAGGGATCAGTATTGGGACCCCTACTTTTTAACTTGTTTATTAATGACCTTGAGGTTGGCATCGGGAGCAAAGTCTCCATCTTTGCTGATGATACCAAATTATGTAAGGTAGTAGAATCAGAGCAGGATGTAATTTCTCTCGAGAAAGACTTGGGGAAACTTGAAACGTGGGCAGGTAAATGGCAGGTGAGATTTAATACAGATAAATGTAAGGTTATACATTTGGGAAGCAAGAATAAACAGGCAACTTACAAATGAAATGGGGATAAATTAGGGGAATCCTTGATGGAGAAGGATTTAGGAGTGCTTGTAGACAGCAGGTTTAGCAATAGTTTCCAAAGTCATGCAGTAGCTGCAAAAGTAAACAAGATCGTATCTTGCATTAAATGGGCAATGGATGGAAGGGAAGTAAACATAATTATGCCCCTTTACAAAGCATTAGTAAGACTATAGCTTGAATATGGAGTACAATTTTGGGCACCACTCCTTAGAAAATACATTATGCAACTAGAGGGAGTGTGGAAGAGAGCCACCAAATTAATAAAGGGATGGACAATCTAACACAGGGGAGCACAAACATTTGGAGCTGCACCCCCTGCTTGCCCCCCTCGTTCTCCCCCCCCCCCCCCCCATACCTTGTTTGGTGGCGTCAAACGACACCGCGGGGGTCACATGACCCTGTTGTCATGGAGACGGATCTGTGACATCACTCCGCGGTGTCATTTGATGCTGCGTTGCCATGGCGACGCGTCACAGCAACTCTTCTGAATCCAGATGAGTGAGTTGAAGAGGCCTCACGCGATCCCCTGGCATTTAATTTAAATGCCTTGAGGAAGAGCGCTGGGCCTCTACAACTGTTGGCGTGCCCCCCATTTTGTGCACCGCTGATCTAAGTTATGAGGAGAGGCTAGCTAAATTAGATTTATTTACATCAGAAAAGAGGCGTCTTAAAGGTGATATGATAACTATATACAAATATATTCGGGGACAGTACAAGGAGCTTTAAAAAGAACTATTTATCCCAAGGGCAGTACAAAGCATCGGGGCCATCCCTTAAGGTTGGAGGAAAGGAGATTTCACCAGCAACAAAGGACTTTACAACCTCTTTACAGTAAGGGTAGTTAAAATGCGGAATTCATTACCCATGGAGACTGTGATAGCAGATACAATAGATTTGTTCAAAAAAGCTTGGGCATCTTTTTGTAAAGGAATGTTATACAGGGATAAACCAAATAAGTAAACATGAGAAGGTTGTTGATCCAGGGAGCAATCTGATTGCCAATTCTTGGAGTCAGGAAGGAATTATTTTTTCCCTTATGAGATATCATTGGATGATATGTCACTGGGATTTTTTGTTTGCCTTCCTCTGGATCAATATACTGTAAGTATAGATATAGGATAAAGTATCTGTTGTCTAAATTTAGCATAGGTTGAACTTGGACACGTCTTTTTTCAACTTCATCTACTATGTAACAAAAGCTAAACATAAGCATGGAGCACATACTGTAGCAAAAAAAAAGAGAAAGCTGATGCTTACATGTCTTATTTCATGTATAACTTAATGAGATAGACCTGGACCGTGTGATCTGACTTCCTCTGCGTTCACATCTTCAAAGATATGTTGCATAATTGTTAACAACAGGAGCAATAAAATCTGTTACGTCCTCCTTTCTATATATACCAAAACAGCTAACAAAAACTAATAACTAATAATAATAATACTATACTATAGCTGATAATGCTAACTATATAATAACATAAACCTAACTAATGATAAAGCTAACTACAATAACATACAAATTAACTTGTACAACAAATAAAACACTATACAGTATTACACTTGTAGCCATGTGTAGAATTGGTGTACAGATCTCTCATGCTGGCAGTAAATCCTGGTAAGAAGGCAGGGTTGCCAGTAACTATCGTGGAGGTTTGCCCTCAAACCCTGGTGAAGTGTCATATGAAGCAAAGGAAGTGACAGCATGCTTTGTGTCCACTGTTAGTGACATAGAGGTGGGTCTTTCTGGAGTCTATATAAGACACAGGACTGCCTAAAGTTAGTGTGTGTTAAGGTTCTGTATTAGTCTACAAGAATGTCTGCAGCCATTCAAGTCTGTCTGTCAGAGAGTCAAGTGCAAGCTGATTACACACTGTGTCCAGGGACCTGGCACAGCTGGTGGTCTCCCTTAGGGGAGAGGTGGAGAATAACTCAATTAAGAGAGGAGGAACCTTCTGCAGGGAGTACCTCAACGAAATGAGCTGCTAAGTGTCAGCCGCGATGAGGGACAGTCTATCAGAGGAGATGATATTAAAGATGCCCTGGTTGAAAAGATCCCTTCTGTGTGAGTGTGGAGTTATTCAGCAGAAGGATGCACCAAGAAGGAGTTCCCCATCAGATACTTCCCCCTGCTGCCGTAGGGATCCTGATGGGGTGGAGGCGCTGTACCAAATGTGAGTAGGACTCAGAACACTACCTCAGACGCCTGTCATGGTGATATGTCCCCAATACAAACCCAGCGGGAGACTCAGGAGTACTGTTGCCAGCAGGTGCACCACACATACACATCCATGTAATTGGGGGATTTTCTTACATTTGGGTCAGGATCAGAAGGGCCCAGGGGAAACACCATTACATCTGGAGGCGCTGCTGAGATGCTGTATCAACAGGACAGGCTTTTGCTAGGCACACTAGGAAACAGGGAGAGTGCATGCTGCCAGTAAGTGCTGTGGATGGGACGGGAGCCTAGGGGTAGTCAGGAAGGTCATGGTGACTCGCAAATCACACCCTAGGGCCCTGAGAGGAGTAAAGTGGGTTTGGAGACAGGGCTATAGCTGTCCTAGTCACTTTGAGGCGGCTAGTCGTAGGATGCCTGAAGGGATAGCCTGGTTAACATGGGTCAGGAATTCTGGAGAGGATCTGCGCTAGAGGTAGCCAAGAGAGGTTGACGTCCTAGTACTGCATGGGAGAAGCCAGAGTACTCTAGCCAGTAACCAGAACACTTACCACAGAGCACATACTGGAGGAAGGTAGACACAGCATACACAGAGAGAGTGAGCCTAGCCTGAGGTAGTAACATGAGTCAGACATACATGGGATACATGTAGGTGGTGCACTGGCATTCTTTATTGCATCGAAATGGCGACTGCCCAGCAGAGAGGAGCACCATGTGCGATAGCAATTATAAAGTAAAGATGGCGACCGCAAGTAGTGAAGTTCCTCGCGGTGCGGAGAATATAAGATGGTGGCCAGAGCCTGATGGAGAGAGCGCATGTGGTGTGTATACCACAGAGGAACAGACTACCGAAATGACTTTGGCTAGTTTGCTATGAAGTGGCGCTAAAGCAGTGGCTGCGCCGTTTTTGTCCTGCCTAGGATCCAGGGGTGCTACCCTGGAGGACAGTGTTGAGGACATTGTTGTTATGTGTGGAGTGGATGGAGAACCTGATTGCCAGACGGTGATCAACAGACAAGTATCTACCTCAGTTGCTACTGTAAATGGCCATGCAAACCAAGATGGTGGTTCCTGCTTCCCTGGAAGACCGCGTGGGCCAATTGAAGAAAATTCTGCAAATGCTAAGATTGCAAGGAGTTGGCCGGGATTGGCGCCAAATAAAGAACCCCACCCTGCTGGTGGTAGTGGCGCAAAAGCTGTGGCCGCGCCCTCCTGGACTGTGACAGGCTCAGCGTCAATCATGGGTCATCAAGTAAACCTGTGGGACCCTCCCTTAATATCCACCCGGGGGAGGGGTCCCTGTATTTGCCAATTACGTACTGAGTTGGCTGAGGGAGGAGCTGGATGTGCGTTTCCTGCCCTTCTGTTGCGAGGAGCTGGTGAACAAGCAAGACCACTGTGCAAAGTGTCCCCTGTAACCAGTACAATAATGATCGAGATGGACATTTCCACACACCCCTATTCATTGCCAGGAGGCTTCCTGGTAATAAAGGCGGGTGACACCGAAACATTGCGATGCCTGTGCATGCAGTGCCGATTGCCAGGCAGAGAAGCCAGTACCACTGCAAGGTGTCCCCAATGTGGCATACCTTATCTGTGGGCCGTGCAACCCTTTGTGCCTGGGAATGCCGCGGAGGCAGGAGGAGAGACAGCCAAGCTGACGGCTGGAGCCTCGCCCAAGATCAAAATGGAGAAAGCTGATCCCGGAGAATGGGGATCGTTGCTGATGATTACTACAGAGCATAAAGAAACTGGGGCCTGCACCCACGGCGAGAACCCAGAACCTCACTGTCGGTCCCCTGCGGAGGTACCCTTGCCGGCATCCGAGTCTGCCTCGTTGGACGATGAGCAAGAAAGCCCGACATCGGTGGTGATGCGCCTACCGGCGGACCACTACAGCGGTGCTGGAAAAGAGTTGACACTTACCGGGGATGTAGCGGAGCAGAGTCTGGAGAGTCGCGATCACCTGCGCTGGTGCGACCAGAGCGGATGTGTTCCACGGCCGTGGCGACTCCCCACGTGGAAGGCGGAGAAGACACCACCACAAGCCGAAGGAGCGGTGAGACATCCCCTTACCCTCCACAGGCTACGATGGCGATAATGGCGAAGGAAGGCCCAATCAAGGCCCAAGCGGAGCGGCGAGAAGAACCATCACTTCTGGCAGCGGATGTCATTCTGGAGGAAGAGGTTCTGGTGGGGAACCCAACCCAAGATGGCGGCGCTAAGTCCGCGTGATCGTTGATGTTACTTCCGGCGGACACAGCGGAACTGGTTGGAAGATGGCCGCGCCCTCGCGACCGCCCTGCTGTACCAGGTCATCAGGAGGAGAGAAGAACAAGAGCTGGCAGGCCCTGCGGAAGCCTGAAAACCAGGAGACGGGTGAGCCTGACCCACTCAACGCGGGCACCGGTCGAGGTATTGCGAAGCTGCGGATTGTAATGCCGCATCGCCAGCACAAGTCCCCTTTTGTTCTGCCATTGCCCATGGCCCAAACCCCTGCCCCTGTCACCTCGTCATCTGGGTCCCTATCGAGCCAAGGGTTTTATGGGGAGTCACGGGATACTTCCGAGGAACGGACTGGCTCAAATCTGGACTGGGGGGATTGTTTCACTTCTGATGAGGGATCGGGGAGGGAGATGATTGCCTCTGGAGTGTCGTCAAAAACGCATTCGGTTGATTGCAATGCTAATGTAAAATGTAGGCCTAAACGCCTTGGGTCCAATTCCAGGTCCACAGGGACATCAGGCGTGTCTTCTGGGGGAGAGCTGGAGGAAAGTGAGATGTCAGTTACAGTACAAGAGCAGGCAGTGGAGAAAGAGACCAGATGGTGGGCGCCTATGTTTGAGGGGTATGAGGCCTGGTTGGACCATACGCGGTTCATATTAATAAGGAATTACATAGTTGACCACTGGTGGGATGAGGGTGAGTACTCGGATGAGGAGCACCTAGAAGAGCTAAGTAAAAAGGTGGTACGACATTCAGAAGGGCCTAATTACTCCCCGAGGGTCGTCCATACTTTATGATGTGGTTGCGTCTGAGGAACCATTATCGTGGGTGCTGCCAGGCAGGGCAGGCAATAAGAAACTCATCCGTATCAGCAGGGCTGAGAGAGCCATAGTTGCTTGGTATAAGAGACCTCATGGTCTGGAATATCCGTATGTGCCTGAGCCTCTCATGCAAGAGATTGAGAACAACAGGGATACGTGGTTGAGGGAGACGGTGGAGGATTATATCATGTCCAAATCGGGAGGTCATGCACCATTCAAGACTGAGGAGAGGATATCTTATCTCATGAGGGTATGGAGTGTTGGGCGCAACATCTTCCTGCATAAGATGGACTATAGGCCAGAGAATGGGCCGCCCAGATCTTACAGCATTACAGTGAAGGATGCCAATGGGAGGGAGGTGCAGAAACCAGACCCTAGGCATTATTACTAAACTAGATTCTCCTTAGGAGCAGTGTAGTCTTGCAGGTCAGGATGTAGCTGTTATGTGATTATGTTTCTGATAAACCATGTGTGTGTTGTAATAATGTATTTCTATGCTAATATATTGTTATATTGTTATGTGTTGCAGTGCTACCTGAAGGAAGGTTCCGCATATTTAGATCCCAGCCGGGGTCGTTGGGTTCCACCAGGGGGAGATTGTAGCCATGTGTAGAATTGGTGTACAGATCTCTCATGCTGGCAGTAAATCCTGATAAGAAGGCAGGGTTGCTAGTAACTATCATGGAGGTTTGCCCTCAAACCCTGGTGAAGTGTCATATGTAGCAAAGGAAGTGACAGCATGCTTTGTTTCCACTGTTAGTGACATAGAGGTGGGTCTTTCTGGAGTCTATATAAGACACAGGACTGCCTAAAGTGTGTGTTAAGGTTCTGAATTAGTCTACAAGAGTGTCTGCAGCAGTTCAAGTCTGTCTGTCAAAGAGTTAAGTGCAAGCTGATTACACACTGTGTCCAGGGACCTGGCACAGCTGGTGGTCTCCCTTAGGGGAGAGGTGGAGAATAACTCAATTAAGAGAGGAGGAACCTTCTGCAGGGAGTACCTCAACGAAATGAGCGGCTAAGTGTGGGCAGTCGCCAGAGGAGATGACATTAAAGATGCCCTGGTTGAAAAGATCCCTTCTGTGTGAGTGTGGAGTTATTCAGCAGGATACCAACCCAGCGGGAGACTCAGGAGTCCTGTTGCCAGCAGGTGCACCACACATACACATCCATGTAATTGGGGGATTTCCTTACATATGGGTCAGGATCAGAAGGGCCCAGGGGAAACACCGTTACACACTATTAAACTAAAAACTTGTGAAGCTATTAAACTAACTATAAAAAACTATTGAATAAACTAAAAAGTACAACTGTTGAACAAATGTAAAAAAGTAACTATAAAAACGTATTAAAATACTACACATAGAACTATTTAACAATTAATACATTATTTACCACAAGTCCTCAAAATCATGACATTGTTTAAGAATGGAATTATTTGCACTTGATCACTTGGGCGTGATGTATCCATCACGTAAAAAGGACCGCTGTATTTACTAAGGACAATAACCTAACTTTCTCCCTAAAAATAGAAAAAACTGCAAACATTTTTTTACAAGTTTGAAAATGATTCTCAAAAATGTCAAAAAATAATTAAACACAAATCCAAAAACAATTGAGTTCCAGCAAAACCAAAGCCCAAATTTTTTTAGAACCAAAATACTAGTGAAAATGCCTACTCTTACCTTATATAGCACAAATTATTCAGGCAGGATAGTCAGGGAAAAATGACTGCGTTTTCATGGCCATATTTGAATTCTATATTTAGGAAGTTCCATATAATTAATCTGAGAAGTGAATGGAATTTAGTTGTCTGCGTGTTATGCAAATGTTATGCTCTACTACATAGTATCCTTGTCCAATATAAAAATGAGGATTAGCATTGGTGTCATCTAAAAAATGTAAAGTGTTGTGCCTGAAAATGGTTTAGAAAAGTAAGACAGAGAACATGCAAAATAAAGGTGGTATTTTACTCTCTCCACAGCATCTCATCATGAATCCATATGGTGTAAGACAGCTCCTCCTGAGTCCTGACATTTTTATTAAGGTTATGTATATGACCGTTCATCCTCCTTCAAATGGTGCTAATTGCCGTCTATTGGACCAATTGCTACTGTGTACAAAGACCACATGCTCCCACTGACTTTACCATTGCGGTTGGTGCACTGGATTGTTCAGCTATCCACTGACAGGAACCTGCTGTGCCTAGTAGAACAGCTGGGAATATTCCACTTTTAAAAGCTTATCTTGTTGATACTTGAGTTGAGCTATTACAGAGAGGAACAAGCAAACAGAATGAACAACCCCTTTGTGAACAACGTGTAAGAACAATAAAATCCTAAACGTGTTTGTGGATTTGTCTCTTGTCTTAGAGATGTCAGGGATGTTTAACCTAGATATTCGCCAACAATGTTTTTGAGAGATGGAAATTCATCAAAACGCCACAAACCAGATGTGGGAAGTGAGAAGTGTGCAAAATTGTGTAGTCAGCTTTTTATGTAGAAAGATCACAGCTGCTTACTGTGTCAGTGCTTAAGGGGTTAAACATGCTTGAAACATATTTATCTGGTTATGGTTTTACAATTTGTTAGTATAATAAGGATTGTGAATTTCCAGCACCTTCAAACCCTTTTTTATTGTTTCATATTTTGATGGGAAAACACAAAGCATCTCTACACTACTGTGATTTTCATGTGACTAGAGACGGCTGAAATCATCAAAATCCATTAAGCAAAATTTCCCAAGCTTTACATTCAAAATCCATTCCGCATTGTAAAATACGTCAACGGATTGTTTTAGTTTTAATCTGTGCAGATTAATACAAACCCGGCATCGGATACAATCCACTGGTGGATTTTAACATTCCAATCCGCGATTTCCGCAATTGGAACTACAGTATGGAAACAAACCACAAGCTTTGTTATAGTCTACTAAAAACATGTCCATGTGACTAAAACACTATTTGTAGTTGCTTGAACCCACTGTTATTTAATTCCAAACTCTAAAACTCTCCAAGTGCCATGGTCCATATGTAATACTTTGTAGAAACAGCTACTTCTTGTCGAGATGCTTAAAGCCACATTAATTTAAATAGGGTTTCAAGCTTCTTAGGCAATGAGCCTCATGGCATTTTGAATGGAGCCCTAGCAGAGAAATCAGTGTATGAAGAAAAACATGGAGAAATAGAAAAAAAAACAGCTGTCTGAAATCAGAACCTTACATTCCAAAACCAAACAGAATCAAAACATTTAGATTTTAGAAATAAAAGTTAAGCTAACAAAAAGGATTATTATTTTTTTTATTATTGTTTACCATATTTATAAAGCTCCAACAGATTCCACAGTGCAGTACAATGGGGATATAAATTACTGTACATCAATAGAATGGTTTACCAAAGAAGGACAAACAAGCGCAAACAGATACAAAAGAGAATGAGCGCCCTGCTCGTGAGAACGTATGATCTTAAAATCAAGCTTAGAAGTTTACAAACTTATTGTATTGTATTGTCTTTATTCATATAGCGCCAAAAGTGTACTCAGCGTTTCACAACGAATACAGTACAGGGAATTATATAATATAATAAGTGCAGCAAAATCAGAAAATAGGAAATGAAATCCCTGCCCCGAAGAGCTTACAATCTAAGAGGTTTGATGGGGAACTTACAGAGACAGCAGGTGAGGGAATAAGTGCTGTAGATGGCAGTGCTTGGTCACAATGTGTGGTAGGAGTGACTGAGTGTGGGACAGTAACCATGAGTGCAGCCTATTGGGGTGCTTGATAAGTGGGGCAAGTTTTAAGGTTAGTCAGTATTAAAATTAGAGGGTTAACACAATTTACAGGGGAATAGATGGCAGGGAGGCATGGGTTAAATCAGGTGTGTATGTCTGGCTTCAGGCTTAGCAGAGATTCCCAGCAGCAGGAAGGAGTAGATTGACAGAGGGTTTGAATAGAGGTTTTGTGTGGGTGGTATTTATTGTGGGGTAAAGAACTTGTTGGGAGAGAGGTGTATAAATAATGTGCAGTGGGGAGTGGGGAAGTTGGAGAAAACAGAGATGTCCACAAAGGAGTGAGGAAACAGTAAACAGACTTCAAATCAAAATCAGAACAGCAGCCTGGAGCTGTACTGTGGAATTACAAGTAAAGTTGAAAACATGGGGTGTTTATCACCATATAATGTTTAATTATTTTAGTCTGTCATAGATTATTTTAGTTTCTTATCTGTTTTTATGATGGTATTCTTATTATAACCATTTTTTTCAAGCTTTATTATACTATTTTGGCATCTTCCTACTTATTTTAAGTTTATTTCATAATTTGGTAAAAATCCAAAACGTACAAACCGAGTTATTGAAAAACTTGAAACAAAAACTAAATAACAAAAATGAGTGAAGGTGCACAGGCTTAAAGACGCACAGGACTTGCATGTGCGACCGTGGGTTAACACAAGAAGGGGGTTTGCGGATTAACGCTATTTAGTTTTTTTGACAGAAATAAAATTAGCTAAATAAATTTTATATAGTGCAATTTGTTTACACAGACTTATTCCAAAATTAAAGGTAACTTTGGGTAATTTAGCCGATTTGCTTCCTTTTCAAAATAATTTACTGTGCTGTTGTGAACCATGAGCTACTCATTTTTAAAACAATGTGAAGGAATTTATGTTTTTTCAACAAATAGACCTCACGAGCAGCGTCATGGTCACATCCCTCCAGACACAAAAACAGATATGGTTAATACAGGACATGTGTCTCTATCTTATATTACTTAAAGGAGCAATCCAAGTGGCCTTTTTTTTTTTTTTTTTTTTTAACATATGATTGAAGCAGGTGGTCTCCAGAGCTGAACCCCATAAATTACAGCCCTGGGTACCCCCTTCTTCCCAAGCTATTTACCTCAATAGGGGGTGCTGGAATCTCGGTAGAGTTTAAAGCCCCCAGTCACGCGGGCCAATAGGAAGCCGCACTGAATGACATCAAGGCTTCTGATTGGAACACAAGGAGCAAGAGCTTTGAAACTCTGCCATTAGATGAACCAGATAGTCGAGCCAGAGCAGCTACTGGCACCCCTTATGTGGTCTGTATCTCCAGAAGCAGGGGGTCTACAGAGCTGAAATTAATGGGGGTCAGCTCCAGAGACCCCCTGCTTCAATTATGTGTAAAAACATTTTTTTTAAAAGATTGCAGCTTTAAGTAGGCTGAATCTGGACCAAATAGCTGAAATGTTCTGCATCTACAAATAGTTTGTTTCAACGAATAGTTTGACACATCTAACACGTGGCAATAATCCATATCCCTAAAATTGGAAATCCCTATTCAACAAGGACTTGTCCGAGAGGTAAATGACCCCGTAAAAGCCTCTTCTGTCCCAGTGCTTTTGATTTGTAATTTGTTTATAGATTGTCTCAAATATATTTTTGTTACTAAAGACAGTTGCTTAGTGCAATAACATAACATTGGGAAATGGGATATTAAACCTTATCTCATTAAGAGAAAAGAATGACATGCTTTAAAAATAAACATTTCTAAACATATTTGGCAAAGGTTAAAGGAATGTGCCTCTTTTTCCCCAACATTAATATTATTATTTATATAAAGGGCTTTTATTAAAAAATGGCACGTTTTTGTATATTCATTACAAAAATATATATGTTTGGGAACTTGTTTAATGGAAAAGGGAGGTGTTAAGTGTGAATATTTTAATAACAGTGAGAAAAGATTTGAGGTACAGTATGCCCCATTACATTTTTTTTTTATCATAGTGTTAGATGGAAGGGGTTTCCCTATATGTTTACTATTGCCTTCTTCTGGGTATTTATTTATAGTTTGCATTTAGGTTTTTCTCTATCGACCCTGTTTAGAGAGCTACTATATTGATAGCTCTTAGGCAGGTACAGTAAGCATCCTCAGTGCCTTTTTCAGATGTATTGCAAATACATAAGTGTGGGGAAGGCAAGATTCTTCATGCCAGAGACTTTATGTGTGGGTGAGGAAGTGGTGTGAAGGAGTGATTTTGACATATCTATTCTACCTTAAGGGATATGAGGCTATATAAAGGAGATGGTCTGTGCACTATTTTCAAGGAAAACAGATATAAAATCCTCATGACATGGTATTTCCCCCCAGCTAATACTATACACTGTATACATCGAGCTTGGCCCTGTCTCTGTACGTTCTTCCTACTTACCAATTCGATTGTAAGCTCTTCAGGGCATGGACTCCTTTTCCTAAATGTTACTTTTATGTTTGAAGCGCTTCTTCCAATTATGTGTTCCACTTCACAAAAGTGGAAGTAGGGAAGAGGCAGGTAATGGCCTGGAGAATGAGACGTTTGGGCGCGACCATTGTGTCGTGACCAAATTGCAACCTGCGCTCTACCACCACGCAAGTCACCACTGGGACTACTCACCATGGGGCCATCTCACTGTCGCCATCTCGCCATCATGATTTGGGCCTGGCTAAACATCCTTGATCAATGGCCAGTGAGGCTGACGTCAGTAGTGTGGAAATTAATGGAACTACAGTATCTAAAGGCCAACAAACTACAACATCCTGGTCAGCATGGGTTTACTGTGGGGAGATTATCAGATTATTTTAACTGGGTGACTAAGGTAAAATCAAGGTAGGGTAGTAGACGTAGAGAATTGTGGAAAAGGGAATACATTCAGAGGAGGGAAAGATAACCTGTCGAGTACTTCATTAATCCGTACTAGAACTGGTGATCTTAATATGTATAATATTAGTGAACTTACAAATGGTTTGGAGGGCATAGTTATGTATTTTTGCAGATGACATAAAGATCTACAATAGGGTTGACACTATAGTGCCCAGAATCAGGAACGCAATGGTGGAAGAGAGAGGACGGTGTGGGAAGAGGAGACCGCAGCTAAGGAGAGCCGAGAGCCAGGGCTCAGTGGCGGCGAAACCAGAGGCCGGGCCAAGCTTGGACCTTGCCACCACTGGGCTTCTGTTCTCCCTAGTTGCTGCCTGCCTCTTCCAATGGCATCTTCTCTCTCGGATGCATGCCTGAAGTTGGATGACCCGGAAGTGAAGCTCAGTTTCCATCACGCACCGGTGGTAAAAGAGGCCCGGCGTGGGAAGAGGCGACAGCAGCTTGTGAGAGCAAGGGCCCAGCGGTGGCAACCAGAGGAAAGTAGTAATTTTATTTGGGAGGGAGAGGGGTGGTAATTGTATTTGGGGGTGGTGGTAATTGTTTTTGGAGAGGGTGGTGATAATTGTATCTGAGGGGGAAGTGTTTTTTTATATCTGGTGGGGTTGTTTGCATCTGGGGGGGTGCAGTGTGTTTGTATCTGGGGTGTGTGTAGTGGTGTCTGTTTATAGGGGGATGTAGATGTATCTGTATTTGGGGGGGTTGTGGTGTCTGTAATGGGAGGGGGTATTGTGTGTGTATTGGGGGGTTTGTGTGGATAGTGTGGGAGGGGGAAATTAGAGTGGAGAGGGGGGGAATGAGAGAGTAGGATCAAGTGAGAGAGGGTAATAGAGTGACAGCGAAGGGGGGATAGAGAGGGGGTTTAAGAAAGCGAGGGGGACAGTGAGTGAAGCAAAGAGGGGGGAAGAGTGAGGGAAAGAGTGAGAGATAGAAGGGGGGAAAATACAAGTGTGAAAGGGGAGGGCTCGCAAGGTCGCTGACATGGGGGTGCGGCACAGGCATAGGAGGGGGGGGGAGTTGTGCCGACATAGGGGAGGGGGGGAGGGGGAGGCCCAGGCAAAGCTCTCATCCTGGGCTTCAGGAAATCTGTTGCCTTGGAGTTATTATTTCAGAAGACTTAAGAGCAGGAAAGCAATGTAGGAAAGCAAAGGGGAAAGGCAGCGGGATGTTAGGTTGTACTGTACATAGAGAGGTATTAGCAGCAAGAAGAGAGGGGTGGTGATGGCACTTTATACAGTAGATCATTGGTTAGACTTCCTCAGAGCATAGTTTTCAGTTCTCGAGACAATATCTCCCCCAAGAGCCAACCCACCCAAATGTGTGAGACAGCGCTGTCCCACTAAAGTGTTGAGTTGGTCCACTGGTGAGTTGGATACCTGCCGGGTGTGTCCACAACCAGGCGCGCAGATGAACATGGGATCCACGGATCTGAAGTACTGAACCGCGAAGCCTCCACTTCTATGTTGTGTGGTGTCCCCCCTGGATGGTGTCACCATGAAGAGTTTCCTTTCCTGGATATGGAGATCTGGTCCCAGACTACTGGATGCGAGCATGCAGCGTGTCCTGGCTGTGTCCCTTACTATTAGGCTACATTATATTTATATTTATCTAAATGCACAATAAATTGGAGATTGTGCAGAAAAGGGCTACCAAGATTATGCATAATCTACAGCATAAGACATGAGGAAAGACTATAGTACAGCTTAAAGGATAGATGATAGAGGGTTGATATGATTTGATTGAAACTTTCAAATATATGTAGTCCTGGTCCCCCGTAAGCCCTGTTTACCTCCGCTGCGGCGGCTGATGCATCCGACAGGTGCAAGTAGCTTTGGGAGTGTAGGCAGGGTGATCGTGTCGCCGGCGGCTCCCTTTTCAGGGCGCCGTCATCTTGAATCGTGCCCGCGCATGCGCAGTGCGGTTCGCGCATACGCAGTGCAGTTCGTGCATGCGCAATGGCCTCATTATTTGCAGTGGCCATCTTGGTACTCCTCGCGCATGCGCAAGGCAAGAAAAGGAGATGCTCTGTGGGGACTACAGCCCCCAGAATGCCATAGGGTAGAAGAACATGTGATGCCTCACAGCCAATAGGGTTCCAATTTTCCATGGAGCAAGGAATAGATAAGTTTTGCACGTTTGCTCCCACGCCAGGCGGAGCTGGGACATGGAAGGGGTAGGTTATGTGTGCTGGTGTCTGTGGAACCTGCACTAGGCCAGATACCCCCTTTTAGGCACCAGCTAGGCCCCAACTCTCCTCAACTTGTTGTTGCTGCAGGGACAGGCCCATAGATAGGGACACTGCCCCTGTAGCCTAATAGTAAGGGACACAGCCAGGACACGCTGCATGCTCGCATCCAGTAGTCTGGGACCAGATCTCCATATCCAGGAAAGGAAACTCTTCATGGTGACACCATCCAGGGGGGACACCACACAACATAGAAGTGGAGGCTTCGCGGTTCAGTACTTCAGATCCGTGGATCCCATGTTCATCTGCGCGCCTGGTTGTGGACACACCCGGCAGGTATCCAACTCACCAGTGGACCAACTCAACACTTTAGTGGGACAGCGCTGTCTCACACATTTGGGTGGGTTGGCTCTTGGGAGAGACTGTGACGTTCCGGTGCCTAGAGCACCTCAGAATATTTGGGCAAACCCCACAGGGGTATGGACACAGTGTTGGGGAGGCACGGTGAGGGGTTACGGCCTTGTGAGGTCTGAGAGAGTGAATATAATTCTCTGTATTGTTTATGCTGTGTATAGTAAAACTGTTAGGATTTACACATGTGCATTCTTTATTGTCCTGTAACGGGGTCATTCCACACAGTAGAATCCCATAACAGGTGGAGGTGCTACCTGTTCCCTGTAGTGGAGACTCAGATCTCCTGTACGCCACAGGTATAGCACCACACATATACCGTAGCCACACATCTCCCAGGGGGTGGGGAAAGTGTGCTACATATATATACACAGCGATTCAACAAAGTACAGAAGGGAAGCATATTCCAGAGATAGTGGTGTGCTGGAACAGGCAGTCGTTCTCTGAAGCGGGAGGGTGGATGGCTAAGAAAAAATGTGAAAGGGATCTTCATGGAGAGTGGCAAATTCATGGAATAGCCTGCCAACAGATACATATGATAAGGACTAATATTCCCAGTATGGGAATTCAAACTTGCTTGGGATGGACATAGTGTGATCTTAAATATGGAAGGAAGTCAAGGTTTAAATAGGAAAATGGAGAGTTTGTCAAAAGTTGTGGACCTACGCAGAAACCGGCATAAATGTTGCGTCTATGCTAACTATGTATAAAAATCAGAACAAATACATTTTTCACTAAACTTTAGCAAAAATGTGAACATTTAGGAAAACGTTTGCAAACCTAAGTACAAGAAATGTGTAAATCCCTAGATTTAATTAGAAAATCAGTTTAGGAGACAGATTAATTTACTATATTTGGACCCAGCTAAAATCTCACCAAGAATGACGATTCCGTACGCAAGACTTTTGTTTGAATATGAATCATACTTTTTTGTTTTAATTAAATAAATTGATCAAGATTGTCCATCTGTCTTTGTATTTGTAGTAGAAAAGCCTGTATGATATGTCATACAGTAGTTAAATGTATTTGCTTTAGAAGAATGGGGATGTAGCTTTTAGAAGCCCAGTGTCATTGTCCAATTTATTTATTTTTGTATTGTATTGTATGTCTTTATTTATATAGCGCCATTAATGTACATAGCGCTTCACAGTAGTAATACACGTGGTAATAGAATAAATAACATATAATATAAATAACAGATCATGGGAATAAGTGCTTCAGACATAAAAGTTACATTAAGGAAGAGGAGGCCCTGCTACGAGGAGCTTACTGTCTAATTGGTAGGTAGGGAGAACGTACAGACAGTAGGAGGGAGTTCTGGTAAGTGCGTCTGCAGGGGGCTAAGCTTTATATCATGTGTCCATTATTATCTACAGTGCTATTCATATGCTTGTTTTGCCAAAATGAAGGGCTATACTAGTATATTCCTCAAATGACTTTAGCCTATCTAGCAAGCACAGAAAGATGTTTTGTAATAGAGGGTTTCCATAAAATAATCTATCGAAAAATCAGTGTAGATTGTATTTGAGTCTAGTGCATCTGTGTGTGTGGCTGTGTGGGCTGCATGCATAGAAATGAAGATACACAGTTGAGATTAGAATGAGAAATATGCATAAACTTGAGCGTCCAACCCCAACATGAACTTGGGTCTCTTCTGCCTATGACCCCAAACAATGACATTTGAGTGAAAAGTCTAAGAATTTACACAAATAACCCCAACAGGGTGCATAAATTGAGCACAGTCCAGTCACACATACTGTGGGATATTACCTTCTAATGTTATTTTTAATTACATTTTAGTTCCTGATGTTTTGTAAAAGTCAGTATAGCAGCATTATGTACTGTATTAGTTGCTGTAATTCAATTTAATTTCCTCTGAAAGATTAAATGAGAATTTATGGGAAGGAAAATAATTAAACATTATGTATAGTTTTGTTGAACTACAGTACAACAAGGAAAGAAATCAAACAGCAATGGCAAGGCATCATTCATTGAAACATAAAGGGAAATATATCAATGTTCTAATTCTAAATCATTAGTTTAATTTACCAGCTGCAGAACAAACTAGGACATAGCTTTAATGTTTTAAGGAACTTTCCCAATCCTGACCACTTGAAATGAAAAACAGAATACACTAGAACAGTAGCATGTCTGGCATGACAATTCTGTTATGTCTACATGAACTAAACAGAATGTCTGGCTTTTGTATCTGTTCATGTATATCCAGCTAAAAGAAGTGTTGTGTGAACATTAGAATATTAAAAGAAAAAAATATTCAATATTTAATTTTTTTTAAAAATAATAGTCAGGCTCGCGGATTGGTTGGTTTCATATTTGTAAAATATCTTGTCATCACTTAGGGGCTTATTCAATAAACTTAGAAGCAGGCGAGGTCAATGGGAGATTTCGGCAGATCGCACCATGGTTGGTTGCTTTGGAGCTTATTGAATAAACTCCTTAGTAGAAACCAAAAAAAAAAAAAAAAAAATTGTGTAACATAAATGTAACAGATAGAAAGTTACATAAAACGGAATAAATATGGAAACATAGAAGTTAATGGCAGGTAGGAAGGGGAACCCTTTTGCCCATTTTCCTATCTTCTGTAAAACCTTAGATCCAATGTCATCCTTCTGTCTGTCACAATAATTTTTTAATTCCCTTATTGTATTAGCCCATACCTCTGTTGGGAGACTATTCTATGAATACCTTTCACCTTAGTATGACACTTTCCAGCAAAACAGCATACCTTCTTCTAGCACTTCTCTCTCTGGAACATGTTTCGCTCCTATTGTGCCAACACTTTATGAATTTGAATGTGCCCCCAACTCCCTTCTATCCTTTAAACATGTTAATATCTCTTTTTTTCCCACTTTATTTATGTCTTTCCAGAGATATGTTCTCCAGAGCTGAGCATATGGTAGTACTCTAGGTGAGGATTTACCATTGATCTATTGCTAGCTCTCCCTTTCTGCTGCTAATACCTCTCCCTATACAACCTAACATCCTGCTTGGTTTCACCATTGCTTGTTACATTATTTGCCTAGTTGCGATGTAGATGTCACCCACAATTACATCTGACACCCTCTTCCCATTTGTAAGGTTTTTTTTATTTTTTATAACATTTTATTAAGAGTTTAGAGTGTTCACACAGAAGGTATAGCACATAAGACATACAGTAAGGAACACATTTTGTCACAGAGGTATAAATTATGGGTACCACATTACATTAGTTGACATAGATGTGGTAAGTATATCTTAACAGGTGCAATTTCAACTCAGTGAGAGGTAGTTCTTTTTATGTTTGTCCAGTTCAATTCTATGATCTCAGTTAGTTATAGATCTGTGTTGCGAATGTCAGTTTTAAGTATAATCATCCTGCGTGTTTGTTGTTCCTTTGAGACTATTCGACTCTCCCTAGAAAGCTAAGGTTAGATGTGCGAACTTAAAAAGTTGGAGAAGAGGAAAAGAACACAAAATAAAACAATGCATACTGTCAAACCTAATAATCACATATAACACTCTGCCCTGGTAAAACATTTTATAAATAAAAAGAAATAAATTCGGCATTGTTTGCCGCTCACCATCGTGACAGGGGGACCGTCCACCTAAAGGAAAGGAATCCCGAACAACTGAACTTCTCAACTTCAAGCGGACGTCCCCCCTGCCATGACGGTGAGTGGCAGAGTCGCCGAATTCATGAATTTATTTTTATTTATAAAATGTTTTACCAGGAAGTAATACATTGGGAGTTACCTCTCGTTTTCAAGTATGTCCTGGGCATAGAGTTCAGATGACAAATAATACATGATTACAAATACATAGTTACCTAAGTGAACAGGGGACACAGAGACAAGACACGGCAGCAACAGGAGAGAGTAGAGAGAGAGAGAGAGAGAGAGAGAGGAGATAGAGTGGGGAGAAAGAAGTAGAGAGAGAGGAGACAGGGAGAGAGACGGAGCCGAGGCGATAGACAGAGAGAGAGGAGAGAAGAGAGGAGAGAGACGAGAGAGAGAGAGTTACGACAGGACGCTGGATAGAGATAGGATGAGGAAGAGAGATGAGAGAGAGAGGAGAGAGACAGGATAGGAGAGAGAGTAGGGGGAGAGAGGGAGAGGAGAAGCGAGTAGAGAGAGAGAGGAGGTAGAGAGAGAGACGAGAGCAGAGAGAGAGATGAGAGTTATGAGAGTGAGACTGTTTATTTTATATGATATATATATAATTATAGTATTATTATATATATATATATTATTATATATATACATTTAGGCATCTGTAACAGTTACAGACCAGATTAAAATGTGAGACAGCCTTAGTTTTGAAAGATCTTAGACTGGTGGTGGCTGTGAGAGTCTCCGGTAGATTGTTCCAGTTTTGGGGTGCACGGTAAGAAAAGGAGGAGTGGCCAGATACTTTACTGAACCTTGGGACCATTAACAATCTTTTGGAGTCAGATCTCAGATGATAAGTGCTTCATGTAGTAAGGGTGAGGAGCTTGTTCAGATAGACGGGTAGCTTGCCGAGAAAGACAGGAGAGATGAAATTTGAGCCTAGACTCAAGTGATAACCAACCTAGTTCTTTGAGCATTTTACAGTGATGTGTGTTGTTGTTGAATTGGAGAAAAAATGGCATATTGAATTGTAGAGGGTATCAAGTTTGCTAAGGTGGGTTTGGGGTGCCGAGCCTTATACTATGTCCCCATAGTCGATAATTGGCATTAGGATCTGCTGTGAGATATGCTTTCGGACCAGCAGACTTGGGGAGGATTTGTTCCTGTAAAGTACACCTAGTTTGGCATAGGTTTTGGATGTCAGGGTATTAATGTGCATCCCAAATGTTAAATGAGAGTCAAACCATATGCCCAAGTATTTAAAACTAGTAACAGGAGTTATAGTGGTTTAAGTGTTGGTTCTGATTTGGAGCTCAGTCATTGAAAGCTTTAAAAATGTAGCCTTGGTCCCAAATACCATTGTTACAGTCTAGTCAGTGTTTAAAAACAGTTTGTTTTCTGAAATTCTATTTTCAAGTCTCAAAAAGTCAGATTTAAGGATGTGTTCAAGGTCCGAGAGGCTAGGGCTGTGTGCATATAAGATTGTGTCATCTGTATGGATAGGAAGATCATTGATGAACACTGAGAAGAGTAAGGGCCCCAGAACAGAGCCTTGCGGGACACCACAGGTGATATCCAAGGGGTTGGAGTTAGAGCCTGAGATACAACATTTTGGGATCTACCTGATAGGTAGGAATGAAACAAGTTTAAAGCATGCTTCCCTATTCCAGAGCACTGGAGTTTGATAAACAAGATAACATGATCAACAGTATCAAAAACCTTTGCAAAATCTAGGAATATTGCACTAGTGAGTTGTCCCAGTCCCATTCCACACTGGATTTCATTGCAAACTTTTAGTAGAGTAGTTACCGTGGAGTGTTTGGGGCAAAAGCCAGATTGGAATTGGCTAGGGAAATATGTCTTGGTATAGTAATCGCTTAGTTGGGAGTGAATAAATTTTTCCATTGTCATGGGAGAGGGGGTTTGGTTCGGCATTAAAGGGGTTACACCCCATTTGGCCAGCCTCTGCTCCCACTTGGGAAGCAAGGGGTTAACTGGAATGTGGTCCAGTAATGTGTTTTTACCTTGCTTCAGCATCCAACTGTATATTCCTCTGATAAAATGTATTGTTCTCATCCCAGTGTTTGCACCAACACATACACTGGGGTTGATGCGGGAGGGAACGGGTTAATGTTAATTCAGTGATTATAGCCCTTTGTTCCCTTTTCCCGCCTTTTCAGGCTCCATTTTGCAGCCTTCCATAGGTCGCCATTGCAGCTCCATTGATTCCAATGGCAGATCTGACGGTTTTGGACCTGTTTCCAGCGGAGACCAGCAGGGGCATCCAAGAGGAGGAGTGGCGGTTTCCCATTGTAAGTCAATGGGGCCATTGACTTCCATGGGGATTCCTCGACGCCGACCTCCAGGAACAGGTTGGCAGCCATCCAAACCGCAGACCGCAAAAGCGGATACCTTGTCTTTGAAGAGAGCTTTATCACTGAGTTCAAGTTCACCGACAATTGGCGTGGGAACCTTAGGTTCTAGGGCACCTTGAAATAAAATTATTTTTGCCCCTAGCTCCTAGGCCTCCCCACACTCGACCACCACCGGGTCCGAGAATTCAGGACCCCCGTAAAGGGTCGAGCTCAACAAGAGGGTTGCGCCATTAACTTCAAGGGCGGAGCGGAGGTCCCATTGAATCTAATGGCGGCGCTCGCCCATGCATTTCCTGTGGCGGCGCCGGCCATTGATTTCAATGGGAGAAAAACGCGTGGCGTGAAAACGGCTAAGTCCAAAACAGGAAAAAGTGTAAGTCCATATCTCCGGTTCTGGGAGGACCAGAGCGCTGGGATTTGGGTCACATGTAGCCAAGGTTCCGGCATGAATGCATGGCCATTCCCAGCCCTCTCTGAACAATCAGACGGAGTGTGGGCAAAGGGAAAGATTGGTGAGTTTCCCCATAGCCGTCAATGGCGGAGTTGCCCCATTGAAAGTCTATGGCGGCAGAACCCATTAAATTCAACGGCGGAGTTGCTCCATTGAACGCCTATGGTGGCGGAGCCTGTTGATTTCAATGGGGAAAGAGTGAAAAGCAGAGATTCATTTTTAAAGGGAACAATCCTGTATTAAAAAAGTGTTTTAACCTGCATTGGTGTATCTACGGTTCTGGGGGTCGCAGGGAGCTGAAACTTGCCACTATTTAGAACCCCCTCCGGCATGAGGGATTGGCAAGTATCATCCCAATGGGCCCAACAGAACCGATTATTTTGATATGTGAAGATATTAAACTATGAATTGTATTTTGGGTCTGGTATGAGAACTCAGAGCCCATCTGCTATGTTAATGGTCGATCATAAAACTCCTGATCAAAGACTCCCCCACCCTGCTTGTGTATGCAAGCACAACTGAATGCAGGACATGGGTGTTTGAGATTAAGTGTGGTAATTCACACCTGGAACAAAGGGTATCCTCGCCCAGCTAGACTGGAAGACGCCAGGCTTGTGGAAAGGGGGCTGAGGAAGTAAGCCCCCTGTTTAGAATATTACCCACCCAGTGGGCGGGTGTTAAGTTGCCCCTCAGGTGAGGTGGCAAGGAGAGATTGGGTGTAGGTAATTGTTCTCCAATAGCCTGCACTCAATAATAAGGTATAGACTGGAGATTGCATATAAACCAGTGTCCAGCCTATCCTCAGTGTTCCTCGTGTTCTTCGTGTCTTTTCGTGATGTCTACATCTGAACCTGTATTATGGATGAAATTGCCAATCCTGTATCCTGATTGCTTTCTTGTCCAACCCTAAGTAAGTGTATATTTTGCCTGTTATTTGTATATCTTGTGTGTTCACCTTCTTTAAGGAATAAACTATATTTTATCATATCTAAGTTGTGTTCAATTCAACCCAGAGATATTTTTGGGTATGTATATTATAACCTTGTCATTAGTTACCGTGACATCCATGACTTTGGATAGTATTGGGAGAAGAGAGATTGGCCTGTAGTTTGAGACAGTGTTTTTATCCCCACTTTTGAAGATTGGGACAACGCTGGCAGTTTTCCAGGTCCTAGAGATATGGCCTGCAGACAGAATATAGTTGACTATTGAAGCAATTGGTTTAACAATGGCTGAGGCACCAAGTCTTAGGCAATGCTTATAGTGCCGGCGACGGCGACGTCAGGCTATGGTTGCTGGAAAAATCAAATTGAGATGACTTCCAGTGATCGCGACCAAGATATCTCGCCGTCGCGCTTACAATAAGCGCACGTGATGGTGAGAATGCATTTGTTTTGATGCGACATCGCGTCACTGTCGCCATCGCCAGCACTATAAGTGCAGCCTTATGTACTTAGATTGCAGTAAGTCAGGTCAACATTGGCTGCTTAGTTTTAATTTGATGAGCACTTGTGTAATCTTCTCTTTGGATACTGGAACAACTTGAAAATTGTGAGCAGTGTTGGGAGAGGGTGGGGCGAGGATGGGGCTATAGGGCTGCTCTCAGAATGAGGTTCATGTTTGTGGTTTGGGTTGCGTTTCGCTAATAAGTTAGTAGCACACCCTACAAAGTAATCATTGAATGCATTTGCAATGTCAGTGGGGTATGTCAGAGTAATAGCCTCCTTTGTGATATTACTTGGTTGTTGATGGCTAGAAGGCTGGAATATATTGGTAATAACCTTCCAGAAGTTAGCTGGGTTTGATGTATTCTGGTGAAGATTGTCATAGTAATATTATGCTTTTGCATGCCTTATTTGCCTTGTGTACATATTCTGCAGGCATCTGTAGTTATAAAGATCCTTGGTAGTGTCAGTTACTTTGTAGCTTCAGCGGTTGTTCACCAGCACTTGAACCGGCGGCTGGAGGGTTGTGGAGAGAGATGGCTACACCATCTGAGAGGATGTTCAGTGGAATCAGCAGATGTGAGGAGTTTCGCGTGCCATCTGGAGTCCTTGTTAATATACCTCAATGCTTTAAACTATCTGCATTTCTGTATGTACATATCATACCATCTTAATATATCAATACATTTTTATCAAAATACTATGCCATGAGAGGTCCTGTGCTTTCTTTTTTCTCTCTCCTGCTCATTAGATGGTGATGCCTTGACATCCCTTTATGAACCAGCAGCGCACCCTCAGATTTCCATAGGGAAGTTTGTATTTTCTCACACCTTAATTGGCTTATCACATTTATCACTTTGCACATAGTGGTATAATATGTGTTTGTTTGGATAAATACTGCACCACTCATTTCTATATGTTGTTTACACATGTACTGTACACACATTGAGTCAATAACTTTCCCATCACCGAGTGTCTCCACATTTTTAATTTAGTATACACGTTTTGTGCGCTTTGGTGTCACGCTGTGCAGCCTGCAGACCAGGCCAATCCCCTGTACTGAGGTGGGATGTTGAATATACACACCGACGGCAGAGGGAGTGGGTCCGGGATGTGGTTGTAGCGTGGCCAGGCCTGGATTAAGATTTAGAATAGTCGTTGTACTTGCCGAGTTCAGGAGTATAGAGAGTTCTGTAGTTAAATCCGTTTCCGTGTCCAAGGGTCTGAGAGGTAAGAATCGTGATGGGTAAGCCGAAGTCGGGAGCCAGAGAGGTAAATCAGACAAGCCGGTTCAAATCTGTAGGGGTGAAGACAAACAGGAGCACGACACAGTTTCCAGGCTACACAGGAAGCAAGGAGCTATGCAGAGCAAGGAAGTGAAGGCAAAGCAGGATATTTAAAGCGACAGTGACCAATCCGGACGAGGAGCATGGCGGAGGCTTGTTGAGGAACTGCTCATGAGTGGCTGAGAGACCAGGAAATAGTAGAGCCCAGCTGAGAGTCTGTAACACCAGTGCCAGAATCCAAGATGGCGACGGCAGAGTTCAAGGTATGCACTGGGCGGTGGCATGGGTAGCGACGGGGGGCAGAGGCAGCAGCCGCTGCAGTACTGGTAGTGGGTAAGGAGGGGTCACGCCGCAAGGGACGTGGCCCCCGATTCCTTACATTTGGAAAGCCATTGCTGTTTATCTATTGGGCCTTATGTCCAAGTTAGTTTTGGGTTTTGATGACAAGACACTTATATCATATAAATCCTAAATAGAAATAAATGGAAAACAGAAGAATACAATGAAATACGAGAAGAAAAATTTGCAAATCTGTATGTGTTGTAGTTGTTGAAATATTCATTTTTTTTATCAGTATGGCAATTCCAGCTGAGTGTATAATGCAGGCCTGCACGACTTGTAAAGCGAGAAGGGCCGAACAGCTCCAAGGAAAACAGATTCGGGCCGCACGGGTAAAATCATCATCATCATCATCATCAAATCTCCCCCTGCTCCTCTCATCTTCATCATCCTCATATCTCCTCCAGCACCCCTCATCATCCTCATATATCTGCCCCAGCACACCTCATCATCCTCATATCTCCCCCAGCACCCCTCATCATCCTCATATCTCCCCCAGAACTCATCATCTTCATATATCTCCCCCTCATCATCAACCTTTGTGAGACTCACCCTCTCTCACACCCCCATCTCTCCCCCTCACCCATAAACAATACTCCCCCTCCACATAACACACAATACCCCCCTGCAGACCACACACATCCCACCCCCCTGCACCTCACCCCCCCTGCACCTCACCTCACATCACTCCCCTGCACCTCACATCACCCCCCTGCACCTCACATCACCCCCTCGCACCTCACCTCACTTCACCCCCCTACACCTCACCCCCCCCAGAACCTCACCCCCCCCTACACCTCACATCATGGCGGCAGAGCAGGCAGGACTAGCGTACTCACAAGCAGCGGGCACAGGACGTGCCACAAGCATACAGTGTGCAGTCCTGAGAGTAGGCTCAAGGGGGAGAGCAGGCTCGAGGGGTAGGAGGGGGAGAGCGGGATCGCGAGAGAGGAGGGGGAGAGCGGGCTCGCGGGTGGGGTGAAAGCGGGCTCACGAGGTGGAAAGCGGACTCGCAGGTGGAAAGCGGGCTCGGGAGGAAGGAGGAGGACGGGGAAAGCCACCGCGGGCCACACAATGAGTGCAAGCGGGCCACATGTGGGCCGCGGGCTGCGTGTTGTGCAGGCCTGGTGTAATGGTTCCTCCAAGGATGCGTTCCTTTTTTAATTGTTCTGTACAAATCCAGGTTGTGTGTTTAAAACTCTCATATATTAGTTGTTGGGTTTGACCCAGTGTTTGTGATATATATGATTCCCACATTTTCAGGAATTTGCCTCCCTTTATCTCTTTCTCGTGTTGTATTTAACCACTCCATTCTCTGAATGAATAGCATTTTTTCATGCCAGTGCTTTACCGATGGGTTTATGTCAAAAGTCCAATAGCATAATATGGTTTTCAAAGCTGCTAGGATGGCGAAGTCTACTATTTGTGGTATCAGATGCTTTGAGATAAACCCCATATCGTATGTTCCCAGCAGGATCTCTGCAGGATTTGATGCTACTGTTGGTCAACATTACACATTTTACGCATCACCTCTAGGGCCCCCGTCCAAAAGTTCTGTATTTTGGAACAATTCAAGAAATTATGGGTAAGGCCTAATTTTTGGAGAATTGCATTGAATACAATTATTTATACTGGTTAAGCCTTATTTATATCGTCTCCAGGGTTAAATACACTGGCGACACACTTTATTCGAGCTCGGCTAGTCCCACGAATTCGGGTATACTCGGGTGTATTGAGGTTTGTGACTGTTTTCTGCCCGAGTGCATTGCGTTATTTTCCAGGCAGGGATTGAAGCATTTTATTGCCGCTGGCTGCAATACTGCACAGTATATATATATATACTGCATTAAAATTCATGAATTTATGCATCTGGTAGACACGCGATGCATTGCAGCCTATTAAATCCTAATCATTATCATTTAACAGATCAGCCGCCCGTCAGCCAGGCATGAACCCAGGCTGGGAAGGCAAACGCAACGGGGCTTGTCAGAGGTGAGGAGCAGGTACATACTGGGTATTTGCTCGAATAAAGTGTGTCGCAGCAGTATATGCCAAGTGCGTTAATTTATAAACCATTTTGTGGAAGTATGCAGATGATGCATGTGACGGTAGGGGGAAATATGGCTGCTGTTAATAAATGTTAAGTCTGCCATTACCCCATACCTGTCAGTAATACATTGGTATTGTATTATATGTTATGTATATATGTATGTCTTTGCTTGGTTCCAGCACCTCAGGAACCAGGGGTTAATATGTTTGCAGTAGAATTGTTGCAAATGTTATGTTGCAGTTCTACCCACCAATCAGGGCCTTGGCAGGTAGGCAGCTCCTGGCCCTGAGTGTTTCAACATTATGGTTTAAGTATATAAAAAGGTGGGGAGGGAGACCCCTATCAGACAGAGCCTACAGAGAGTTACAGAGGTGTTGCTGTGACAGTGAGAAACTGCAGTGTCCAATCCAGTGCTGGTCTCAGGCCTGAAAACCAGTCCTGTAGGCACTGGGCAAAGAAAGAGAACAGGGGAAACTTCTGCAAGTAGGTCCCTGTGACTAGTTATGCAGGGTATTCCCAGTTCCCCCAGTTGGGTATGTGTGATGTTTGTGTCTGTTGTATAGTTGTAAATATGTTTTTCCAATAAATTAATTTTATAAACTCTCGTGTTCTGTCTGGTGATATTGATCCCAGGTACTGTACTAGTCCTGGCCTCCCGTGACAATGCATTTGTACATTTTAAGTACAGGAATCCAGGATACTCCTGCTTCTGACTGAACCTACAAAAGACCCATGCCAGTCCACATCTGGCAGATTAAAGTCTCCCATCATGATTACCTCTCCTTTAATTGCCAGTTTATTGACGTCCTCTCTGAACACCCTATTCAATTTCTCCTCTTGTCCGGGTGATCTGTACATCACCCCAGTACAAATTAAAACTTTCTCCCCAGTTTCTAGGGTTACACAAAGTGATTCAGTCTTTTATACAGTACTTGTACTAAATTAGCCATGCAGTATAGTATGCCGATTTTCAGATAAAGGGCAACTCCTCCTCCCTTGCTTCCTTCTCTGTCCTTGCTAAGTACAGTGTAACCTGCTATAACTACAGTATGTCCCAGTATAGCTACAGTATGTCCCAGTGCTTATTTTCATTGTTCCATCCATGACTCAGCAATAGTCACAATATTCAAGTTTGCCCTTTTCATAATTGCCATTAGTTCTGGAATGTTATTTCCCAAACTATGAGCATTTCTACACATTGCCACAGGTTTTTACTTCTTGCTTCCCCTGAAAACCTCTATTGCACTCGTTAACACTGGCACATTGTTTAACAGTAGTGCTATTGAAAACAATGGTTAAGGAGATAAATTGGATAGGAGAGAGCAGATAGCATGTGTTATTTAATTAGATGTTTTAATGTGCTAAGTTGCGTTAAAGGGAGTAATAACGTCTCTGTATTTAAGCAGTCTTCTGTTCGCCTGGATATGTGGGAGGAAGGGAATGGCAATTGCATTTATTGCTAATTGTTTATCTGCTTTTCTTTGGAACTGATATTGCAATACATTTTTTTGATTGTATTACATTGGCAGTTTTACTCAATGATAACTGTGTCAGAATTTAAATTATTACGCTTTTTATTTTGGCAAATCTGTGGCTTTTTTTTAAAGAACTATCTGTATGAAGCATGGTGCCATATGTATAGATATTATATCAAGTGCCCTTTTCAACACCATGGTTTCCAGGCTTCATATATCAGGTGTACAGTATAGTGGCATAGTTGGATGATGTTTTGAAATTCCATTAGCCATACGTTATTTCTGATCCCTGCGCACAATCTCCATTTGTCAGGGGATTTAGATCTCAGCTGTGTTTAGTTTTTGGGGCTTGAGAACAAGTCGACCCTATGAACAGACACCTAATGATATAATTTGTGCAGTGCAAAAGGTTTGACTGCCCTCTATCAACCTTCGTACAGACAACTCCTTTGAATACAGTAATGGATGACAATATAAAATACATAAATCTCCACTTCAAGGTTTCCAGGAAATGGTGACTCCTTAACTGCAGTCTCAGAAACACTTGGCAATTTGACAAAAAGCTTTCGGACTATTAATTTACCCAACACTAGCCAAAAATAACCAACGTCTATATGTGTCTCTTGATTTGTTTTGAAACCCATTCTAAACTGTGAAGAAGTTAAAGAGTTAGAGGTTTACAAACCTGAAATGTAAGAAAGGTTTACAAAACTGGAGTAAAGTAAGAACGGTCCTTTTCTTTATCTGATATCAAATATTTCTATAAATTGGACAGAGTTCCTAGCTGGAAACAGTTTGAGATTAATTCAAACAACCTATCAACAGAAAATACAAGTTTATTTAAGCGTCGCTCACACTGTAAATTGACACTGCTGGTTACTTAAAATAGGAAAAAAAATACTCCTTATAAAATAATGAGCAATGGGGTCTCGGTCTCTCTCTGTCTCTCTGACTCTCTTGGTCTCTCTCGGTCTCTCTCTCTCTCTCGGTCTCACTCTCTCTCAGTCTCTCTCTCTCTCTCGGTCTCTCTCTCTCTCTCGGTCTCTCTCTCTCTCTCTCTCTTTCTCGGTCTCTCTCTCTTTCTCGGTCTCTCTCTCTCACTCTCTCGGTCTCTCTCTCTCGGTCTCTCTCGTTATGGTGGGTGAAAAAGGTGACAAAAAACCTCCACCGTTAGCATATAGCCAATAAAGAATATCACTTGTGAGCACATTCACGTCTTAGACAGGTCTGCAAGCCTGCCTTTAAACCATTATAACCTAGCATACAGTGCTACAGCATGTACAACCAACCTCACACTGATGAGACCCACAAGGATGAAACAGAAGTTACGCGTATTTGATATGGGCCACGATTAATGCAACAGATGATAAGATGGCAACAGTTGTTCAAATTTATCAGTATTTTATCGAAAACTATGACTTTTACAAATTTTCGCCAGCTCCTCATACGTGGAAGCGTGCAATAAGGAAAAGGTTATGTAGCGATCCCTGTTTTTATCGTAATGAGCCACAATTTGTTTGAGGGTATTGGTGTGTATCACCGGCTTTTTCCTGTATCTATGATCATGCAGACGGCAAAAGGCGAAGGGTCGTATTAAAACCAACTAAGAAACGACAGTCGCTGCCAAGCAATGCACCGGCACCGGCTTCCGATAACGGTCCCACTGTCAGTGACAACCCTGAGCCTGAGTCGGATTTCGCGTGCAGTTTCGATCAAGCTTGCATGTACCTAAGCAATTTCCAGCCTCATCAGCTGACTACAGGTGGACTAGTCCCGCTGCAAACTATTGACGTGGATGATCAAGAACACTGGACTGGCAGTGGACCGGTGCCGGCGCCAGCTGAATGGGAAATTCTATGGTGAGTATTGTTGCCGTATTATTTTCTTGAAAAAAGGATGGTGTGTTTAGCGCTAAAAATAAAAATAAAAGTGTATATAAATGCAATACAAATATTGACAACAACGTGGTGAATAATAAGATAATACAATAAGGCAAAGCTGCCAGGAAAAACTAACCCAAACACACTTAGTGATAGACAAAGAAAACAATACAGACCGGCACCTTAAAGTCCAAATGGGAGATATAAAAGTTCAATGGATGATTTGGAATATCCAATGGATGTTGATCTGGTCCAGTGGACCGCAGGTTCCTCAGCAGCACCAATGATATGACATGCAGGGGAGACAAGAGGACAAGATCATAGTGTAACACAGTATGGTTATGACAAAAAACACATAGACATAGACACACAGACACACACAACACTAAACAGTAGGCTGACTAATAAAAAGATGATTTAATAAACACAATAAAATGCAGCTGGCTGGTGACGAGCAGGTCTAGGATCCGGTGTGTAAAAACCGGAATCCTACTTACAGCAATTCCCTAAGACAGGCGCAGGTGAGGGTAGTATAGATTGTCCGACGGATGGTGTTGGTGGACGCGTGCCACGTGTAGATGCCTGCAGAAGCTTCCTTGGATGGCTGCGGATGATAGCGACGCTTCCTTCTGCTACACGTGACGTCCTCCGTTGGCGCCCGGAAATGCGTCACAGCGGGCGGGACGACACACCAGATCTCACTGCCGATACCAGCTCCTATACACTGCGACTCCAGGGACTGCTTCAAGGGTCTGCTCTTCTACCAGTACAGCTGATGAATAAATCTCAATGGCCCGTATTATTTTCTGTGTTTTTTTTATTTTGACAATACAGTATCAATATCGGTGCGATTCAAAAGTCAAGCGATTCTCCTGTAAGCAATATCATTGGCTGAGCGGCTTCTACAGTACTGTACTGCAGATACTGAACAATTGGTGGAACGCTAAGCGCATGCGCATTGGAACCTTCTTGAAACGCATATGCGTGTCATTACATCGACGGAAGGCGCATGCGCATGTGAACAGGAGACGCCCCCCGAGAAAATTATTGGTGGGACTGGTTGGGAACTTCTTTAGGGGGCTGACCATTACAGTAAAACATTTCTTTTTGTTTTTCCTCAGAAAAGAAAACGGCTAATGGAGGGATTTCGATGGCTAATATCGCTTTGTGTAACAATGCCTGCACATTGCTGAATCGGATTTAAAAACCACGTACCGGAGTCTACAGTTTAGTGGCCGTTGTTATTGATTAGGATAGAATACTGTACCTGAAACAGTATGCTGATGTTTTCCGGCCGTACAGTATACAATACTTTTTTATATACAGTATACTGTGTAATAAACCCGAAAAAATAAAAATTATGCATTTATTCTACATGTATTACAGTGCCAGTACATACAGTACAGTACAGTATGTGTCTTCTATTTTTTTTAATACTCATACTGAGCATGCCTACAGTATACAGTGCAGTATGCCTCGACATTCTAGAAACACTGTATTTTGTTACAGTAGCAAAGGAGCCAATGGAACAATGAAAACCAAATCAACATGTTCTTTTATTGGTGGAGTAAGTACAAAAACATTTATTTACAAATACTGTACAATGTAGAAATATTTTAAGTGCACAGCAATTCAAAACATCAACAGGTGTATGGTTTACTGCTACAGTAGTGAAAACATTTATGTATAGAAAGTAAAAACATTTACAGTCAGTCAGTCAGTGTGGTTTACAGTCACATGTTTTAAAAACAAATTCTTTATTCATAAAATATGCAAAACCCAACATCTCCTTTATTAAAGTCAAAACATATACAGTGGGATGGTCTGCAAAACAGTCTGCACCAGTACAGTCCTCGAGGGCAGCAGACAGGCCCGGTTTTCAGGAAAACCTTGAGAACCGTGCCTGTTTGCGGCTCTCAGGGACTGAAATTTTGCAGGTCCTGTGTGTGTGTACAGCAAGTTAAAACATTTCTGTATAAATACAAGTTAAAAAAACACACAACAACATCTCTTTATTTAAGTACAGCAGGTCAAAACATGTACAGTTCAGCACAACAGTATGGTCTTACACTACCGACACGCTTTATTGCGCATCGGCCAGATCCGCAAGCCGGGAGATTTCCCGGCTTGCTAGTGGCCGCCCCTCGGCGTGCCGCGCGTCATAGACGTGCGGTCACGCGTCTTCGGGAGCCTGCGCCCCCTGCACGCGCGTCCAGGGCTCCCCGAGGGAGCCCTGGTGTCCCGCGATGTGGGGGACGGCGGCAGGGGGTTCCGGGGGACCCGGCGGACCCGGCAGCGTTAGGGAGAGCGCCCCATCGGAGTGCGCTCTTCCGCTGCTTCGGCCGCGCCCTCCCCTCGGCGCGCTCCAGGCTACTGCTGCGCCAAGAACGGGCAAATGCTCGAATAAACTTGGCCGCAGCAGTACCTGTGATTAAAAAAAATCTTTATTCATAAATACAGTATAACAAAACGCAACATCTCCTTTATTAAAGAACATACATATACATTACATGAGATGGGTGTGCAAAACAGTCAGACAGGCCTGCACCACTACAGTCCTCGAGGGCAGCAGAAAGGCCAGTTTTTCAGGACACCCTTGAAAACCGTGCCTGTTTGCGGCCCTCGGGGACTGGAATGTTGCAGGTCCTGTGTGTGGTACGCAGTTAAAAACAGTAAGTTAATACACAGTTAAAACTTTCAGCACACAATGGTCTTACAGTTCCCGTGATTAAACCATAAGTCCACACATTGTCCGTCCATGGCCGATTCCTTTCATGGCGCAAAACGCCATTAATGCAGTCTCGAACTCCTTTCATTACGGATCTGTAATTGGATAAAAGCGCCGCATTTCATCCCGAATGATCTTTCTTAAATTGGCAGGAAGTGCCTTTTTTTACGTTTTCCATCGTAGTTCACTCTGAAGGCCCAGTCGCAGTACAAACGAGTAGGAACATGGTGCTTAAAAAGTAACAAGGCAACTTGTGGGTGCACCACACTCATCACCCTATACTTCTCCCTGAGCGTCGGTGGCAGATTGCACAGGGTGATGTCGGGCACCGTATTGATGCGAGCGAATGTATGTCTTCTGCGAGCGGGTTGTGCTTGAGGCGACGGGCGATGGTAGGTTATTTGGGAGGAAGCTTTCCTCCGGTCTTGGTCGCCGTTTTGTCTCCTGGCGTGGTCTTGACGGGGTTGTCATGTCCTCCTCAACGGCATACATGTACACTACATCTTCTGGTGGAGGGGGGTCGATGCTCCCATTCATCACATCCATGTCACCCCCTGCTCCGGCATCAGGGAAACAGGGGCATTAACACCAAGCAAATGATGTATACCCGCTATGTCAGCCTCTATCTTCTCCATCCGTCGATCCATCCGTCGATCCATCCGTTGATCCATATCTAGCATCCGTTGATCCATATGTATCATCCGTTGATCCACATTTAACATGGTCTCCAGAAGCAAATCTATGTTTGCTAGCATGATAGAGTTCCCGGGGAGATCCACACTTATCACATTCAGCATCTGGTCTAACGAGCTGCTTCTTGTGCATGGCGTGTGAACATCTGGGTGGATGGGTGCAACGGAGGATGAGATGGGGTTTCCATTGAGAGAAGTGGCAGCGACATCGAAGAAGGGTGGAGGAGGTGACCTGTGGATATCCGATAGAGGAGAAGCATCAGCGTCGTCGAAGAGGGATGGAGAAAGTGACCTTTGGATTTCAGGGCGAGAAGCAGAGTCCTAAAGCAAAGGAGAAATGACCCGTGGATTTCAGAGGCGGCACATCGTCGGATAGAACCGGAGAAGATGGCCTGTGGGTTTCCGGGAGGGCGGCGGCAGCGTCGAGGACGAGGGGTGGAAAGACGGGTTAAAGATTTCCGGGACAGAGCAGTGGCAGAGTCATCGAAGCGTATGGGGAGAAGTGGTCTCGGGTTCGATGGGTTGGCTCCCAATCGTTTTGCGTCGAAGAACATCACCCACCGTATATCTTCTTGACATAATAAGGCTGACGTCTAGGAAAACCCTTAGCCTTGGGGTCAGCAGAAGGTTTTCTTTTATTGGCCTTAGCCTGTCGCTTTTGCCTTGTGCGTGGAAACGCAACCGCCTTTCGCTTTTTCTGCCTGACAGGCACGGCAGAGCGAGTGGGTTCCTGCCGTCCATAGAATCGGGGTTGCTCCATGGAAGCAGGTGGCACAATGCAGTATCTGGACAAGGGCAAGTTCAGATAAAGATCATCGATGGTGGCTATGCAAAGTGTGTACCCTTTTATGCATGCAGCGAGGTACAGGTGTTTGAAAGTGGGCGTACTCTAATGGGTTCATTAACCGTTAATAAATACACCATCCATTTTGTGGATTCACTGCACATTGAATACACACTACTAAACAAATCAATTACATTCTTGTGTTTGTATTCTTTCTACTCGCAGCAATGGTTTGTTAAAACATTTCCAAGGATCTCAGCATGCGAATTAAGGAGATGTACCGAGCGACACACCGAATTGCTGCTATCCAACGCTGGTTAGCTACTTCTGGCCTCGTTGTGCCAGCAACCACCGTGAGCTATCATGCACACGGAAAAACAGAGAATGCAAAAGGGCACCAAGTGTACTACGAGCGTAAGTATATTTATAACACTTTAAAAAAAATCGATCCAAAATGTACTGTACAGTACATCTACAGTACTGTATCTAATATTTTTATTATTTCTGAGATTTATATTACAACAGTATATATATTTTGTATATTTATATTACAACAGTATATATATTTTGTATATTTATATTTATATTACAACAGTATATATATTTTGTATATTTATATTTATATTTATATTACAACAGTATATATATTTTGTATATTTATATTTATATTACAACAGTATATATATTTTGTATATTTATATTTATATTACAACAGTATATATATTTTGTATATTTATATTACAACAGTTTTATATTGCTGCATATTAATAGAACAATATATTGAATCCTGTTGATCTACTGTCTCTAATATTTTTACTTACCGGAATGTTTTTCTTTACATTGTAGGGAGACAACTCTTCTGGTGGACAAAATAAGTGAGGAGAATGATGAGAAGAGTGCATTAAGGGTCAAATACACTCTGCAGGAAAATCACAATCACACTGTATCCGAGACCAGCATAAGGAAGATGAGACGCAGCATTGGATGGAAATATGGACGTGTGAGGTTAGTACTGGACAGTACAGGAGGTAAAAGTGTTGTTTAGGAAACTGTACTGTACCGCTAAAATTATTTATTCCTTGTCATTATAGAGCATACCCCATGATAAGGGACGCAAACAAAATCAAAAGAGTGGTCCAGGCCCAGGCATGGATCGACAGTGGGGAAACTTTCCAGGATTGCATCTTCACTGACGAGTCTACTGTGTCGCTGGAGAGATTTGCAAGCTTTGCGTTCCACAAAAAAGGCTGCATATCTTTGACGCTGCGGCCAAAACACCCCGTGAAGCTGCATGTGTGGGGTGCGATCTCTTGGCGTGGACCAGGATGCATTGTCATCTTTGAAGGTAAAATATATGAAATATAATGTAGCTTTATGCACTGTACTTTACTAGTGTAGCCTTACTGTATGCACTGTACTGTACTATTGTGCAGTTTTTTGAGCACTTTTTTTTCTTGCTATAGGAATCATGAATAAAGCTTTCTTCCAAGACAACATTGTCCCTGAGATAGTGCAATGCATCACACGCGAGTTCCCCAATGGTCACCGCTTCTACCAGGACAACGATCCGAAGCACACCGCATCAACAGCGCATATTCTTGAGCGCGGTATCAACTGGGTGAAGACGCCAGCGGAGTAAGTGCAGTAGACCGTGTCTCATTTTTTCCCCACTGTTTTTACTGTGTACTGTATCTCTTAAACTAATTGTCCTTTTTTTCCAATGACAGATCGCCAGACTTCAATCCGATTGAAATGGTCTGGCATCAGCTGAAGGACCATATCCGGAAAGTGGTGAAACCCTCCAAAAAGGACGAGTTGATGAAAGGCAAAATGAGTTTTTGGAACGATGTACTCACCATGGAACGCTGCAATAAATATATAGACCATATTGCGACTGTGTTGCCCATTGTGATCGCGCGTAATGGGCAAGCATCAGGAAAGTAGTACTGTGCTGTAGTATTGTAAGTACAGTATGATACAGGAAAGTATGGCACAGATTTTTTCTTTCCCAATAGTCAGAGTATACAGTAGTTACAGTTTTTTCTTTACAGAGAGAGCAGCACCAGCCATCAGGTTACAGTACATAGTATTTAACAGTAGTCAGAGTATACAGTAGTTCCAGTATACAGTAGACTAGTTTGACAGTACTACAGTAACTGCCAACTAACTGCTCAATTTTTTTTTCAGAGAAAGCAGCACCAGCCATGTACAGTAGTACTACACATCACACAATGCCATAATACAATACGCACATAACTGCACTAATTTTTTGTTTTCTTGCCGTTTCAGGAAAAAGGGTGGCCTGGGGGGAGGTGGGGTGTTGTGTCCAGTCTAATCTGCTTGTACAGTCAAATGTACAGTATATAAACAGCAGTAATGATGTACACAAAACCTCTCCTCTCTCAATGAACTACTGTACTGTACACAGAATGGGGAACAAGATAAAGACGGAAAAAATAATATTACTATATATATATATATATATATATATATATATATATATATATATATATATATATTACATTACAGTATACAGTATATTATTAAATAATATTCTTATAAATGTGCATTATTCATGTTTCCCCATGTTTTACAAATGTTTTCTAAATGTTTATCCAATTTCAATCTGCCGGAAGAACTTAATAAAGACAGCATTATGTATTATTCATGATTATTTTTATATTTGTATTTTTTGGTTCCTGATAAAATAAAATGAATATTTATTCACATTCCTGCTAATCATAATCATTGACAACAACCACAACCCCCCCCCCCACACCCCTTCAGTACACCAATGAATAAGAATGAATGACAAAACAACATGAATCAGTTAATGGTTTTTTTAACTCTCAATTCTCACAATGCTGTGCAAATCAGATTTACATTTCAAAATCGAGAAGGGATTTTCCAAAGCGTTACCGTAAACTAAGCCTCAAAGGGTTCGGGGGGGGGGGTAAGTCATGTGCAGTAATCAGCTAGCTCCCATCTTAAAGAGGATTACACAATGGCAATATTCAGAAAATTAACGACTCTGTGGAGGAGGGGGTTGGGTGACTCATGCGCAGTAAGCAGCAAGCTCCCATCTCTAAAAGGATTAGAGTACACGCAGGCGCAGTGAGGCGATTGACGCTCGGCTAGGGACGGATTAAAAACACAATGTATGTCGATAAGAGTCCCTACACCCCCAAATACAGTACATAAAAAGCACACAAATCAACCATGTGCAGGCAAACGCACAGATTTAATATCGTAATATCAAGATTGTTTTTGCAGGCCTGTGGATAAAATAACAGTTAAAAGTTACAGGTGCATGAGCAGGAATAAACTAGCTCCCATCCGAAAGAGGATTACACACAGGCGCATAGAGAGGTGATGCTCTGTGCAAATCAAATTCAAGAAGGGATTTTCCAAAGCGTTGCCGTAAACAAAGCCTCAAAATTCCCATCTCAAAGAGAATTACACGCAGGCGCAATGAGGCTTTGTAGCTCGGCTATGGACGGATTCAGAACACAATGGCAAGTTTCAGTAAATTAACGACTCTGTGGAGAGGGGGGGGGGTTGGGTGACTCATGCGCAGTAAGCAGCTCCCATCTCAAAAAGGATTGCACGCAGGCGCACTGAGGCTTTGTAGCTCGGCAATGGACGGATTAAGAACACAATGGCAAGATTCAGAAAATTAACAACTCCGTGGAATTGCAAATCCTTGAGCTAGCGTTCGTGGGGGAGGGGGCTACAGGTACAGCTGCATGAAGTTCAAAGCTAAAGACATACTTTAATTTCAAAAGGCAGTTCATCATAATAATACACCCCCAAATACAGTACGTAAAAAGCACACAAATCAACCATGTGCAGTCAAATGCACAGGGTCGCAGTCAAAAGCTACAGCACAGATTGAATATTGTAATACAGTAAGATGGTTTTGGAGGCTTGTGGAGAAAAAAAAATTACAATAACATTTTTTTTTTATTTTTTTTTGGTCACTCACTCAGGCAAGCAAGCAGTGGTGGGCGAAGTTACAGGCGAAGTTACAGGTGCATGCGCAGTAAATTCCTGCTGTCAAGCAGGAATGTGATTGAAAACAGACACACGTTCAAAGGAATGGTGTGGGAGAGATGTACTGCATTGCACAGAAGATAGTAAGTTGAAATACCCTGCAATGCAGTTAATTATCCTGAGCGAGGGGAGAGTGCTGTATATGCCGAAATGTGACACTGTTACAGTACTGTACACGCCTATGCGTTTCAACAATTTTCAAATGAGACATACTGTACAGCAGCATAGCACTGCAAATGCATGTATACTTTAAATATGCAAATTTACAATTACTGCGCACGCAAACACAGACTGTGTACTGACGTAGATTGAACCGTGAAGGAATTAGACTTCCAAGACAACAGCTCGCAAACGCCCCCTGAGTTTTTACACGGCATTGCAGTATTGCAGACAGCGAGAATAAAATGCTAATATCACGAGCGCGAAAATAACGCAGTTCACTCCGGGCGAAAACGACAAAAAAACGCACCTAACCGGGATAATCTGAAAGCCGCGGATCTAGCCGACATAGACTCAGATCGGCCACCACTGTATAACCTTCTAAACAACAAGTCACTTTAAGTGGGCCATCAGTGATAGCCCCCCCAAATAAGCCCTCTTTGTAGATCAGCACAAACACAGGAAGGATCTTGACCTGTCATAAACTCAATGTCTTGTATTTGTAATACAAATGGTAATCACATTACCCCCTGAAGCACCAGAAAAAACTTAGGGGCCTATGCTACAGTAGTAGCCGTCATAACCCACTTATCAAGGCTTTTTAGCTGTTATCAGCCAAAAATGCCTAAAACACACCAAATGATCAGCGATAAGCCCCTTATCACCAGTTTTGAAATTTGTGCAATTCTAGTAGCCTCGAAAAGGTTATCGGGGCTTATCAAGGCTCTAGAACGGCGATATCTTCCCAAATTCCTCTCCCCAGAAAAAGTTGGTATGAAGCTGCCAAGAAGCTACAGAGGCGGTGGCGGCGAGAGAGGGACTTAGAAAAAAAATCCATTTTTCCTGCAGTGGGTTGATGCCCGGGGTTTCCGGAGCTTCTACACATTAATATCAGCACTGGAGACCCCCGGTATGAATCAGATGCATGAAATATGCATTTACAGGCAACTTAATTACCATAGCGGCTAACCACAAAGGCAATGAAGGGGTTAATTACCGATTCAATGTGTATTGTGGGCAGCGGGGGTGGGTGAAGGTAAGGTAATGACGAGGTTAACCCCTCCTGCTACCACCTGGTAGGCCTAAACATCCATCCTTGGGGCTACTACCCCCTTACCCAATCCCTCTACCCCCAATAAAGAAAAATAAACACAACAACCTACTATCCACATCCTCTACCCCCAACAACCCCCCCCCCCCATAACACATACAGTACAATAATGGGCAAAATTACTATCATCCAGATATGGATAATAGCTCATTTGCCCATTCTAAATCAAACATTAGCCAGACAGCATATATAAAGTAAATAAAACTTATACTTACCCCTGCCATCATGAAGGGTGTCCTCGTCACCATACTCCAGGTCCTTGTCCTCCATTGGCAGCAAGAGTATAAGAGTATAAGAAAAAATACAATCCAATGGCCCCTAACCCCTTAATCACCGTAGCGTTTAATAACCGCTATAGTAATTAAGGGGTTAACCCACCCTCACCTGCTACCCACCTGGGAGGCCTAACCAACCACCAAGGGCCACTATACCCACCCTCTACCCATTGATTGGCACAATAGTACATCATACCCATATAATATGGGCATGATAAGCTACCATAGCAGTCAATGGCCAACCTATTAAAACAATCAAGCACAACAATACACAACAATTAAAGAAATAAACAAGCACCTAATCAGTACAAGCCTCAACTACACAACAATAAAATTATTCTAACACCAAAACTGCAAAAGAATAAAAATTATGTTATAGCAGAATACTAGAATACAATTAAATAAACAGCTACCAACAAAACAATTCCAGAAATAAAACCTCTAACCAATCCACAAATGTACTAAAAACAAGCCATCCAAATACCAAAAAAAATTGTGAAAACCATAAACAGAAATAGAAAAAATAACAATCAATTCAAAATAAGCATTTAAAAAAAAATGCATTGCCTGTCACTGTATTTATCTGTACCCTAAAGGGCACAGATTAATACATTAGCAGTCAATGGGCAATCAAATGCATAAAAAGAAATAAATACAATTAAAAAAACTGTAAAAAGACAATTACATACATTCAATATTTATCTATCTATATTTAGAAGTCTTCACCTCCGAATCCCGGTGTATCAGGAAGCTCTCGACCTGTGACGCCATTCATTGCAATCCGACTCCATCCTCCCTGAACAACAGCATCAGGTACAATAATATTCTTTCTTTCATCTTCTTTCTATTTCTTCTACAGTATCTTCATCTGTCATTCTTTTCTTCTTTTCTTTAATATTCTATCTTCTTCTGTTGTAATCTAAAGTACTGAACTTGAATAAGAATAGATGATCCAGGGCACTGCGGATTTTCCAAAAGATTTATTATGTCAGAACAGCACGACATTTCAGCCTTCTACTGGCATTCCAAGACAATAAAGAGCCAATATATATAGTCCACCAAACATGGGAAAGCTTAAAACAATCACCCCCGGTCATCCCACTTGGATCTTCTCTTGTCTCCTGCTCTCTTCCTCATTCAGCCGAATGTGTACATGCGCCGGTCCGGGCTCCAGTCCAGGTGATGTCATCGCGTCATCCTTCATGGATCCTGATAGGCCCAGAGCCACTGTGGCAACAGGCTTAAGACGCTTTGGCCAAAGGGTTAAACCAAATGACCCTTTTTTCAAGAGAATATATAGGTATTGCACTGTGTATTTTTGTCACATTGGAAGAAGCTTTGGGCATCTTTGTTTGTTTTTTGTTGTATATAAATAATAAAAATGTTAATAAAGAAAAGTAATAGCAATAGTAAATAACAATACAAGGGCATACAAGAGAGCATAGATCCAATAGTTCTTATTAAAAAAAAATAGCTATAATACTATGACTAGTATTGGAGATACAATGCATTGTATTTCAACTTATTGTGGAAATGTAAGAAAAGAAAAATAGAGGGGTGGGAGGGAGGGTGGAGGGAAGTAGACGATACCACTTCCACCATCAGTTCCCACAATCCACTGAGACCTTTGAAGTCACACAATTCAACCATTTCACCACACAGGCCAGCACCCATCCAGTCCGGTTCAAAGCCATACCCTCCGACCAATTTGTTAAGAGGGTCTTCCTGGTCCTCTGATCCCATATAGCTGCTTGATTATATCCTTCTGATTGAATCAACTCAACCCTCTATCCAAATGTCCCAGGTTCTGTAAAATCTATCAGTGGATTGCCTAACAAACATAGTGAGTTGCTCCATCAACATCACTTTGTTTATTCTTTTCTCCCCCATTCATCTGGATGGGGGTATTTTTTCCTTCCAAGAGACCGCAATTGCACATCTGGCACCATAAGGATAAACGAGATCAGTCATTTTTGGGAGTGGCTCACGTCTTCTACTGGTTTAGCTAATAAATAGGTTAATGGATTTATGGGGATTGTTAAACCAATCATGTCCCTAATAATCTTTTGGATAGTTAGCCAATAGTTTTGGATTATTGGGCAGTTCCACCAAATGATTTGTATCCGTTTTTATATTTTCAATTTTATATTTGTATCCATTTTTTTGCTCCTACTTTTTTAATGCTGTATCGTTTTCATTTTGTTTCATGTTCCCCATTAGAGCATTTAAGATTTTATATCATGTGTTATCTATATTATGTTTTCTAACACACTGTACAGTATATTTCCTTTTCCCATAAGACATGGATACCAGATACAGATTCACTGTTATTAGGTATTGTGTTAATATAGCCAGTGTTCGACAAACCTATACATTTGCTCGCCCCGGGCGAGTGGATTTAACATCATGGCGAGCTCCTATTGGCCCAAGCAGCACACGTTTGGTACTAGGTGGCGAGTAGATTTTTTTGTGTGGCGAGTAGATTTTTTGGTGATTTGTCAACCACTGAATATAGCCATAACCTTTCTTTATCTATATCTTACCATAGTTGTATCTCTTTGGTCTTAGTAATGCATTACTATGTTTTTTTAACATTGTATTGTTGTATTAGTTTATTGTTATGATATGTTATTGCACAGGATTGATAGGTCATGCCATCAGTTTTTGCTATCACTGAGTGACTCTTTTGGACATGTATATACAGTACCATGTCCCTTTAAATGACATCCTCAATACTCAGCACTTGAGGTATTTAAGTCAGGACTGACAGCGGATAAACCATTGAACCCCTGAGGAAGCTGCCATAGCACAGTGAAAAACATAGGGTGATTGCATGTGGGACAGCAGCTTTTTTTTTTTTTACAGATGAGAAGATCTGAGATGGATGACAAAAGTGACATCATCCCTAATCCACCCTGGTCTGAGCCAGCCCGATGGAGTTGTCACGAGGACATCAGGAGCACATGTGAGTGATATTAATGTTTTTAATTGGTTACAGTACAGTTTAGTACTGCATTATATCTCTCTCTCTATCATTCTCAGCTGAGAGAGGATTTGTACCAGACCAGTAACCTGTGAAACGCATCTACTGCACCGACACACTTTATTCGAGCAAATACCCAGTATGTACCTGGCAGATACCTGGAATGCGCCGCTCCTCACCTCTGACAAGCCCCGTTGCGTTTGCCTTCCCAGCCTGGGTTCATGCCTGGCTGACGGGCGGCTAATCTGTTAAATGATAATGATTAGGATTTAATAGGCTGCAATGCTTCGCGTGTCTACCAGATGGCATAAATTCATGAATTGTAATGCAGTATATATATATATACTGTGCAGTATTGCAGCCAGCGGGAATAAAATGCTTCAATCCCTGCTTGGAAAATACCTCAATGCACTCGGGCAGAAAACAGTCACAAACCTCAATACACCCGGGTATACCCGAATTCGTGGGACTAGCCGAGCTCGAATAAAGTGTGTCGCCAGTGTAATCATAACAGAAGCCATCACTCTTATGCATTGCTTGATTTTCTGCTACACTTGTGAGTGTATTAGCTTATTCCATTGGTCATATTCATTATTTTTTTGTCAACAATATTGCACTATTTTGTGTCTTTCTTATTTTCATATAACCTCCGAGATATTGCACCCCTGGTTTGGCAGGTTAAGGCTTAACCGTGCTTAGTGGATCTGGGCTTAATTCACCCCAAAAATACTGTAAGTAGTACCCCAAAAATAATATCAGTAGAAATAGTACTCTTGTTTGTGCAAGTTTAGCTTGAAGATGGTGCAAAGATAAACTATAAAGGTTGTTACTGTTTTATGTTAACCCAACTAGAACTAATTGAATAATATACTAGTAGAGAGTACAGACTGATCAGATTGGGAAATGTATCAACTAGTCATGTATGAATTTTACTTAAATTTAATATTTTTGTAAAATATCGAATTGGACAGAATTTTGCCAGTTATTATTGTATAAATCCATTGTTTTTTCTGAATTATAATTGTAATACAGTTTACTTTAACGTTTATTTTGTACACAATTGTGTGCTAATTAAAAATAACATAAAAAGAGTTCAAAACTGAACAGGTACACGGTAGATAAATGATTCAAGTTTTTCTGTAGTCTCCATACAGTACATCTTCGGGGTTGACCCACTTGGATAACCTGGTTTTGCCTGAAAATAGGTAGAAGAATTAGGCAGTGCACTGCCAGAGGGAACAGAAGGAGGCTCACGGCATGCAGCATCAAAAAGTATTTATTCCATAAAAAGTGGACTAAATGTCCCCCCTAAGTCACAGCAGGGGTCCACCAATGCGTTTTGGGCAGTATGCCCTTTCTCAAGGTGCCTTGACCCCCTACTTCAATCCTGTATTTAAAAAAATGAAGAAAAAATGGATTGGATTGCCTCTTAAAAAATCTTGTTGTAAAAATGGTATTCTAAAGAATGTCATTGGACAGAATTGATAAACATAGTTTTACCGAATTATTTGTTGCAGCAGGATAACATCTATGGACTGACTTATGTATTTCAGGAGTAATTACATTGATTTGTAATGATTATTTCTGCAATTATTTTAATGTGTGCATTTCCAACCATAGAGTTCATGTGGCCACCGTCATGAGAATCAGTATTGTTATATTCTTATCCGTCTTACTTTTGTGTAATATTTATGAATGACCTGATAACTTACTGTACCTTATAGAAACATGTTCTATGTATGGATTCTCATTGATGTAAGTGTAAGTATACATTTTGCATAACTACACTGTAAAGGAAAAAAACAATCTAACCACTGTATTAGCCAAGTTAGACTTTTAAATATTAAACTGAATAATTTACAATAGTGAGTAATCATGATTCTTCTCTAGAAAAATGCAATTCTTCTTATTGTTTGCTTAATGAACAGATGTTCTTGCCTACTGTGCCAAATTTGCAGATATAGAGTAGATGTACAAAACATACTGTAATACATGAATGCCATATGGTGAATGTAAGAAATAAGACAAGTCCATTTGTGTGTTGTTGGACAATTCTCACAAGTTCCCCAACAGAGACAGGACTATATTCAAACATGTCTAAAATTCATATTTGCTTAAAATATAACAAACTTAAGACAACTGTGTGGATATCTCATTATCTAGAGTATTTGATTATGGTATCCCCAGATGTTTTCATACTTTTTATGGAAGCCCTACAAAGAGTATTGATAACAAAATATAGATAAATATTTGGACTTCTGGTCCAAATTATTCAACCATCAATATCCACATAGTACATTAAAAGATAACATTCCATGTGACCTTCCTATAATCAGGAAGGTCACACGGATTGCAATGGACTTGACATAAGAGGTGTAGAATAAACCCTTCCTACCAACACCCAGCCAACAATTACACACTACCATATTTGTGGGGTTTAACTGGCCAGTTTTATTGATAATGATAAACATATAATACCAAAGCTGATCAGGTTGAACCTTTGTGTAAAGGAATAGCAGAAAGCACCAATTATTACATGACAAGCCACTGGCCTAGCATGATAAGCAACATGACCGTATAGGGTTAACTGTCTTAACATATCTTGCCTCTAAAACCCCCCTGTGAGTACAATCTCCAACCAGACTATCCCTGTCACAAAAAGCTAAATCTATACTGTACTGTAGTGCCGACGAGTATTCTAAAACAAACCTGGGGCAATCCTCAACAAGACCAGGGTACATGCTGGGTATATGCTGGGTACATGCTGGGTACATGCTGGGTACATGCAGCAACATTTCAGTTCCATTACTGCCGACAGACTAATGGCCCATCAGATTAACAGCGGGGGTCCGTGGCAGTCCCATTCAAACAGAATGGGACTGCCAGGGACCCCTGCTGTGTTAATCCGATGGGCCATTACTCTCTGCAGAAATTTTACTGAAATGTTTGCAGCATGTACCCAGCATGTACAGACGAGACAACGAGTATTCTAAAGCGTGCCTTAAACTAGCCCGGTTACATGCTAGGTACATGCTGGGTGTAATCTGGCTAGTTTAAGGCAAGTTTAAGGCATTTCTGCATTGACTAATGACCCATCGGATTAACACAGCAGGGGTCCCTGGCAGTCCCATTATCAAGGAGTATAAAGGACCCGTTGGTCCGAAACGCGTAGGAGGATTTTACCTGTGTCCCCCAAGGGGTGATTTTGTCTCATACCATGCTGAAATAAAAGAAAACTTTTTGTTCCACACCTGGCTCCCTGGCTGTGCGCCATTCGTTTTTTGCTGCTGGTATACAATCTGGGATTTAAACCTCGGTGCAAATATGACGCCGCAATAGATGATGTTACAGATTCCTATTGGCTCATATGATACACAAGATTTAAATAGCAATCTTTTCCCCTGGAGGGGACTGATACACCAGTACCTTCATCAGTAAGTGTTTCAGAAATAGGGGTGGCCCTGGGACTGAAAATAGCAAGATCCAGATCCCGTGACAACAAAGTTCCCATCCTGTAAACAAATAGGGTTTAAACTGTAAGCCCCTTGAAAGGATACATGGACAGGCTCTCAAGCCAATGACTGACTATAGTTTGTAAGGAATCCACTCCTGGCTTTGATTATAGCTTTTGCAGACTTCTGAAGTTGCAAAAGTTTCCTCTGGCAATCTATGACACATGTGCTGCTTCTCATTGCAGTTTCTGCCCTGTGCTACATCATTGGAGGAATACTCACACACCCTCCTCCTGTGATTGGATCTCCGCCCTTTATATCCTGGGCGTTGGCACTGAAACAGTGCCGCGCATAATCTCCTACCTGGACGTTACTGTCTCTGCCACAAACCGCCCCAGGCCTCTCTCCTAGTGTTCTTACCTTCCAAGTTCCTGAGTATCCAGAGGCCTATTCTTTCTCCTGTGCTGAAGCGTGTTGCCAGCACCGGTACCTGCTGCATTCCCTCCTAGCAGTGGCTACCCTTCCTTTCCTGCGGCCTGCTGCTATCCCCTTGCAGTGGCCTGCCTTGGACTTCTGCGCTGAAGCGTTGGTTCTCCCCGACGCTGCCCTGCGGTGAACTTCGGCCAGCCTGCTGTCTCCTCCTGCTGAGATCGGCGTCATGGGCCGAGGCCGCTCCTCGCGCAGAAGCCGCTCACGCTCCTAAGCTGAAGCGGGGAACTCCTGTCTGCTTGTTGCCGATTCCTTGCTACGACTACGACCACCCGGATGTCTTCTATCCTGACCCTGCTTCGGCCATTCCGGCTGCCCTTCCTGACCTATTAGCATAGCAGATGGAGTCTGCATTTTCAGAGCAGATCCAAAATACCATATAGACTTTAATATCTTCACATATTAATAAGTTCCGTTCTGGTGGGCCCAGTGGGTCGAAATTTGCCAGCTTTTAATGCCTACAGTGACTCTACATATTGGCCAAATTTCAACTCTCTGCGACCTCCAGAACCGGAGATACAGAAATGCACTTTAAAACATTTTTAAAATACAGGATTATAATGAAACATGGGAACAGGGGAACATACATTTTCCTGACATGACAAGGTGTAAGCCACATTCCTGGACCGCAGTCCAGTTAACCCCTTGCCTCCCTGGTGAGGTCAGGGGGTGACCATATGGGGTGCAACCCCTTTAATACCGGGCCAACCCCCCTCTCCCTCTACACCTCTCTTTCTTAATAGGTGACCTTTGGCCCACTGGCCCTAAGGGGAGTAGGGCACTGCTGGCATCCTTAATGAACTCAGTCTCAGAGGGATAGTCCTGACGTGAAAGTCCATCAGCATTGCTGTTTTCACTACCCTTTTTGTGCTGAATAGTAAACTAAAACTCTTGCAAGGCCAAGCTCCACCTTAGCCACTTGGCATTCTCCCCTGATGCCCTCTGCAGCCAACTCAGGGGGTTGTGGTCTGTGAGGACAGTGAAAGCCCTTCCATACACATAGGGCTGGAGTTTTTTTTAGTGCTCACACAATGGCCAAGCACTATTTCTCAATGGTGGCATTGGCCACCTCTCTGGGGAGTAGTTTTCGGCTGAGGTACACCACAGTGTGCTCTCTGCCATCGTCCCCCACTTGGCTCAACACAGCCCCAATGCCATAGTCTGAGGCATCAGTCTGTATAAGGAAATGTTTGGTATAGTCCGGGGCAGCCAGTATGGGGGCCCCAGCAAGCGCAGTTTTCAGGGCCTGGAAAGCAGTTTCACAGGCAGGAGTCCAGGTAATAAGCACAGGCAGTTGCTTCTTAGTCAAATCAGTCAGGGGTTTGGCCACGGCGCTGTACTGTGGGACAAACTTCCTATAGTACCCTGCTGTGCCCAAAAATGCCATGACCTGTTTCTTGGTTTTTGGAACAGGCCACTGAACTATGGCTTCTACCTTGGCTGGCTCTGGTTTGAGGTGCCCTCCACCCACCCTGTGCCCTAAGTACAGGACCTCTGCCATCCCTACCATACGCTTAGTGGGTTTCAAGGTAAGCCCAGCCTCCCTGATCCTATCCAGCACCGCAGCTACATGTCCTAAGTGGGAGTCCCAGGAATTACTGAAGATAGCGATGTCATCTAAGTAAGCCCTGGCATAGCTCTGCATCCCTTCCAGTAACCTATTGACCAGGAGTGGGAAGGTAGCCGGGGCATTCTTCATCCCAAATGGCATCACCAGAAACTCATAGAGACCACTTGGAGTGATGAATGCTGACTTCTCCCTAGCCTCCAGGGTCAGTGGGATTTGCCAATAGCCTTTGCTCAAATCCATAGTGGTCAGATACTTTGCCCCCGCGAGTTCATCCAGTAACTCATCCATGCGGGGCATGGGGTAGGCATCTGACACCGTCCCAGCGTTGAGCAAGTGGTAGTCCACACAAAACCGGGTGGTCTTGTCCTTCTTAGGCAGGATCTCCTCCCCCAGGAGGTAGGAAGTGATGCACAGCCATCATAATGAAGAAGCAGGAGGAGGCTGAACTGGTGACTAGTAGAACTTTATTGAACGAGGGTAGTGCTGACGGATCTTCTTCTGCTGCGTTTCAGCCCATGAGGCCTTTGTCAAAGAATGATCCGTCAGTCATGGTGAATCACATTATATAGCGCGTACAGACCCAAACACCTGTGGAGCAGCTAATCAGCTAATGAACCACAGGCGTGGGAGAGCAGTGCCAATACAAGAGACACAATTAAAATGCAATAAAATTGAACCAGAAGCATATATAGATATTGTACATTATATATATACAATGAATTGTAACATAGATTCCTGGTCAACAAATTAAAAATAAAAATAAATTAAAAACATCAATCTCAGCGCATGCACTACTATCAAAAACTGAAAAAATGAAAATATATATATAGCATTATACCCAAATAAATGGCTAAGAAACTAAGAAACTAAACTGTCACTGGAAATATTGCTGCATGAAATATTGCAAATATACATAGTTAGTACCTGATAATGAGAAAAATGATGAAAGAGAGAAGAGGAAAAAAGGGGGGGGGGTTGGAAAAGGGAGGGGGGAAGGGAGGGAGGGGGGATGAAAGGAAAACATTGATAAACAGTTGGTAAGTCAATCATGAAGGAAGTGTTGTAGTTCCCATTCAATATTCAGACCATATTGTTGTAAAGTATTGAGGGAGAAAGTCCACTGCATCTCTTTTTTATTAAGATAATTGAGTCTATTGCCACCCCTAATTTGGAGAGCAACATGTTCGATACCAAAAAATCTGAAATTTTTAAGCCCACCTAACGGGCATTGGATGAAATGTTTGGACACTGGATGAAATGTGTCCTGCTTGCTAATTAATCTGATGTGTTCAGAAATTCTGATACGTAGTGGTCTAATAGTCCTCCCCACATATTTGCGGTTGCAACCACAGACAATAATGTAAACCACATAACTCGTGTGGCAATTTATGAAAGTACTAATTCTGTATTTGGTATGAGGATAAAGTGTGTTTATATGTTTAGTTGGCAACGCATATTTGCAGGTCTTGCAGAAACCGCATTTGTGAAAACCTTTAGGTATATGTCTTATACATGGTTGTTGTTGTGACTGAAACAAACTTCTAGAAATCGAAGTAGCAAGAGTATTCGCCTTTCTAAATGCAAATCTAGGACCGGATTCTGTAATGGATTTCAAATCAGGATCCAATTGAAGAATGCTCCAGTGTTTGGAAACGATTTTTTGTATTTGTGATGTCTGTTTACTGTATTTAGTAATAAAGATAGGATTATCAGAAAATGTGTTCTTCTTTTGTTGTTTGTTATGTTTAACCAAATCAGTCCCGTTCATTGAATCTGCATTTGTAAAGGCGTCATTTACATCATGTCTAGAATAACCTCTTGATAAGAACTTTGTGCTCAAAGTTTCAGAGTACTGTAAAAAAGTATCTTGATTTGAGCATAATCTTTTGTACCTTAAAAACTGTCCCTTGGGGATCCCACGAATTAGGGATTTGGGGTGACTACTCTTAGCATGTAGGTATGAGTTCCTGGAGTGTGGTTTGTTAAAGATATCAGTTTCAATCATTGTTTTGGGGTCACCATGGAGTGTCACATCAAGAAAGTTGATACTCTGTGGATTAGTTTGATAAGTAAATTTAAGATTTATATCATTAATATTAATAGTGTCAAAAAAAGTGTGAAAACATTCTAAATCACCATCCCAAATGAAAATCAGATCGTCGATGTACCGTTTGTAAAAAATTATATGAGACCGAAAAATATTAGTTCTACCATAAATGTTGACAGATTCCCATAAACCCATAAAAAGATTGGCATAAGAGGGTGCAAAAGAGGTCCCCATAGCCGTGCCGTGTTTTTGAAGAAAAAAATGTGAATCAAAAAGAAAAATAATTATGTGTTAATAAAAACAAGATGGAGTCATTAATGAAAGTGATCTGTGCTATGGAAAGTGAAGATAACTGAAGAAAGTGATAAATGGCTTGAAGGCCGGGCGTTTGTTCTATAATTGTGTATAAAGATGTGACATCCATGGTGACCCACCTGTATCCTGTTACGCCGGTGCTGCCCGCAGACGAGACCCGTCCCCTGAGCTGAAGGAGGAAGTGGTAATACACGCACCCGCAGCAAAGGGAGCGTGTCCGGAGTGTGGTATGAAGCGTTGCCAGGCCAGGTGTAGTAAGGTAGACAATACTTGCCGGTACCGGTTGTAGAGATAGAGTGAATGATGCCTTGCCGAAGTCAGGGAGTGGAGAGTGGAGATAGGTCGTAGTCCAAGCCGTGTTCAAGGGGTTACCAGAGTGAGCGTTGTCCAAGGAGTGCCGAGATCGAGAGCCAGAGGGGGTAGTCGTACGAGCCGCGTCAGAACCTGTGAAAACACTGAGAGAATCCTGAAGTACTTCCATACAGAGACTATGTCGAGGAAAGACTGAGAGCAGAGAGGAGCTAGATAAAGCAGGAAGGTCCAATTAGGAACGGAGGCGGGACAGGAAGAGCTACAGGGAGACACTGCAGATTGGTGCAGGCATAACAGGCCAGGTGAGTCTTGTTAGTAACCTGAGTATGCCCGTGCAGTGTGCGGGGGTGGAGCCTAAGGTCCAGGGGACGGGAATAAGAGTGTGCAGACTGAGCGTGCTCCGTAACTCGTGTACGCGTGTGAACCAAGCCAGTGGATGGTGCAGGTGTGCGTGCAGGAGAGCGTGGGCGCGCCTGGTGCTGAGCAGAGGAATCGCCGAGGGGAGTGATCCCGCAACAGCGGCAAGGGCGAGGAGCCGTGGAGGCCGATAAGCAGGATTGTTTTGTGTGTCCAGGGGCTCCCTGCGGGGAGGGAGTGCTCTGTCTGGGGAGCGAGGAGAACGCCGATTCCTGACAGTACCCCCCTCTTCAGGAACAGCCTCAGGACGGTCCAAGAACGGTTTCTCTGGAAACTTTTTCCTGAAGGACTTAAGAAGGGCCGGGGCATGAATGTCCTTTGAAGGTACCCAGGATCTCTCTTCAGGGCCAAAGCCCTTCCACTGTACCCAGAACTGGAGCTGACCCCTGGATAGGCGAGAATCCAAAAGAGAGTGAATTTCGTATTCCTCGTTATTTTGTACAGTAATGGGATCCGGTTTACGAGTCTGATCCGGAAAGAAGTGACTGGAGATAAATGGTTTTAAAAGGGACACATGAAAGACATTGGGAATCTTCATACTGGGTGGTAGTTGGAGCCGGAATGCCACGGGATTAATTTGTTCACAAATAGGGAAGGGACCCAGGAACTTAGGTGCCAGTTTAGGAGATGGTACCTTGAGGTGGATATTCCTAGAGGATAGCCATACCAAATCCCCTGGTTTGTAACTGGGCAAACGAACGACGACGATGATCGGCCTGTAGTTTCGATCTGCGGGAGGAGTTGAGAAGGGTAGACTGAATCCTGGACCATGCGGTTTGGAGGGAAGAAATGCGTTCATCTACGGCTGGTACTCCAGAAGGAATGTTGGGGATGGGAAGACAGGGAGGGTGGAACCCATAATTTATAAAGAAGGGTGACTCCCGGGTGGACTCGTTTTTTGCAGAATTGACGGCATACTCTGCCCAAGAGAGGAGTTGAGCCCAAGCATCCTGGAAATCGGATATAAAACATCTCCAGGGATTGATTGATTCTCTCCATTTGTCCATTGGACTGAGGATGATAGGCGGAAGAGAAAGAAGAAGAGATGCCCAATCTCTTCGTGAAAGCTCTCCAAAATTTGGATACGAACTGAGAACCTCTGTCAGAAACAATGGACGAAGGGATCCCATGAATCCGGAAAATCTGCTCCGTAAAGATATCAGCAAGGGCGGGGGAGGTGGGTAATCCTTTAAGTGGAATGAAATGGGACATCTTCGAGAACCTGTCCACGACCACCAAGATAGTGTTCATTCCTCTGGACCTGGGCAACTCCACGATGAAGTCCATAGAAATGTGGGACCAGGGGTGGTCGGGAACTGGAAGGGGTAACAGAAAACCCTGAGGCTTTTGACGGAGAGTCTTGCTTTGAGCGCACGTGGGGCATGCGCGGGTAAACTCCAGAATATCTTGAGACATCCTTGGCCACCACAAATTCCGACGAATGAGATCAGTAGTCTTCTTAAAACCTGGATAACCTGCAGATTTAGAGGAGTGACCCCAAGACAGGACCTCTGGAACAAATTGGATGGTACAAAGAGTTTGTTGTCGGGAACGACCAAGTCCTTGGGAATGCGTCTCTGGGAGTGCAAAATCTTGTCAAGATTCTTGAAAGAAGACGTGGCGAGAATCCTCTCTTGTGGAAGGATAGTCTGCAAAGATTCCTCTGGCCTCTCTTCAGTAGAATGTATTCAGGAGAGTGCGTCTGCCTTTACGTTCTTGGTCCCGGGGATATAGGAAAGGTGAAAATCGAATCGAGAAAAAAAAAAGAGCCCAACGAGCCTGTCGTGGACCAAGGCGTCGAGCATTCTCTATGTAAAGAAGGTTCTTGTGGTCCGTGAGAATAGTAAACGGCTCTTTCGACCCCTCTAGAAGGTGTCTCCACTCTTGAAGAGCCATCTTCACGGCCAGAAGTTCCCTGTTACCCACGTCATACAGAGGTGGCACATTTTATTTGAGTGCGGCTAGCTCCGCAAGCCTGGGGATGCCCCGGCATCATCATCATCGGGTGCCTGCGCCCCCTGCACGCGCGTCCAGGGCTCCCCGAGGGAGACCTGGTGTCCCGCGATGTGGGGGACGGCGGCAGGGGGTTCCGGGGGACCCGGCGGACCCGGCGAGCGGAGGGAGAAAGCCCCGATAGGAGGGCGCTCCTCCGGGATGTGCCTGGCGCGCGCCTGGTTACTGCTGCGGCCGAGACCGGGCAAATGCTCAAATAAACTCGGCCGCAGCAGTAGTTCCTCTCAGCAGAAGAGAATTTCTTGGAAAAATATGCACAGGGATGTAACTTATCTTGGGGCGTGGGTCTCTGGGAAAGAATGGCACCAGCACCGCAATCAGAAGGGTCGACCTCCAGGACGAAGGGAAGTTCGATGTTGGGATGACGGAGAATAGGTGTGGATATAAAGGCTTCCTTGAGTGTCTCGAAGGCGGAGATGGCCTCGGATGACCAAGCAGAAGGATCAGCTCCTTTTTTGGTGAGCGCAGTGAGGGGTGCCACAATGGTGGAAAAACTCCGTATAAACTTACGATAGTAATTAGCGAACCCTAAAAAACGTTGTATGGCCTTGAGAGAGTTGGGTCTTGGCCATTCAGTGACTGCTTGAAGTTTACCGGAGTCCATCATAAACCCCTCATCGGAAATGATATACCCCAGGAACGGATTAGAGGTCTGATGAAAGGTGCACTTCTCCAGTTTGGCGTACAAATGGTGTTCACGGAGACGGGAAAGGACGTAGGAGGTGTGGCGTATATGGTCCTGGAGATCTTTGGAAAAAATCAGGATATCATCCAAGTATACATTAACAAAAATATTGAGTACCTTACAAAAGACGTCGTTGATGAAATCCTGGAAGACAGCGGGAGCATTACATAAGCCGAAAGGCATTACCAGATATTCGTAGTGTCCACTACGCGTGTTGAAGGCCGTCTTCCATTCATCCCCCTTCCTGATGCGCACCAGGTTATAGGCTCCACATAGATCCAACTTGGAAAAAATCTTGGCCCCCTGTAATTTATCGAACAGTTCGGTAATAAGGGGAAGGGGGTAACGATTTTTAATAGTGATGTGGTTTAAACCCCTGTATTCGATGCAAGCCCTCAATGACCCTTCCTTTTTCTTGACGAAGAAAAACCCAGCCCCTGCTGGGGAATTGGAGTGACGAATAAAGCCTTTCTTGAGATTCTCCTGGATATATTCATCCATAGCGTGAGATTCTGGTAATGACAAGGGGTAGGTCTTGGACTTGGGTATGGAGTAACCTGGAACTAGATCGATCGGACAATCGTAAGTCCTGTGTGGCGGCAAGAGGTCTGACTGTACCTTATTGAAAACGTCCCGGAATTGATGGTAAACGGAAGGTAGAATAACTTCGGGAACAGAGGTATTGGCCAGCAGTTGATGAGTCTCGCCTGACCTCGGCCTCCAGGAAATGGGAGCAGAGGAAGCCCAGTCAATGAGAGGATTGTTAAGCTGTAGCCAAGGAAGACCAATGGTGATGGGTATCCCAGGAGCATGAATGGCATCGAGAACTAAGATCTCCTTGTGCAGATGTGAGGACAGAAGCAAGGGAGCCGTCTCTAAGGAGTTGTGGGCCGGGGTAAGAGGACGTCCATCGATACCGACGAGTGCGATGGGAACCTTCTTTCTCACGAGTGGTATGCGGTTTAACCTGGCGAATTCAAGATCCACGAAGTTTCCTCCAGCTCCTGAGTCAATGAAAGCGACGGTAGAAGTCTTGAACTTATCGCCTGAAAGGGAGACTGGAAATGTAAGTTTCTTAGGGAGTTCACCTTTAGAAAGGGGACGTGGAGACATTACACCCAGAGAGAGCCCCTCTGTACTCACTGGGTGTTCCCGTTTCCCGGACGCAGTGGACACTCCCGAACCAGATGTTCCATGGATCCGCAGTAGAAACACAATCCCCCGGAGTGGCGGAACTGCTGTATCGGTGTGCGGATGCGTTGTACCCTCAATTGCATTGGCTCTGGCAACTCCAGTGCAGGACGAAGAGGTATGGTAGCACATGGGGAAGCAGGAGTGTTGCTGGGAGTACTGGAGAACGGAACTTGAAAGTTATGGACGCGAGTGCGCTGACGCTCTGAGCGGCGTACCTGGATACATTGATCCACTCGGACAGCCAAATCAATGAGGACCTCCAATTGATCCGGCCTGGATTGGCGAGAGAGTTCATCCTTGATGGGATCTGCCAGGCCTTGCCAGAACACGGAGACGAGAGCCTCTTGTCCCCAGTTTGTCTCGGCTGCTAGAGTCCGGAATTCCACAGCATACTGCGTCACCATTCGCCGTCCCTGAGTGATCTGGAGGAGAGAAACAGATGCCATCTCCCGACGAGCGGGAGAATCGAATACTTGTTGAAACTCGGCTTTAAATGCCGGGTAATCTTGGGTAAGGTCAGAACGTCGCTCCCAAACCGGGGAAGCCCAAGCCAGGGCGCTGCCAGTGAGGAGGTTATAAATGTAGGCTACCTTCTTGCGATCAGTATTGTAGAGATGGGGGGCCATTTCAAACTGCACCTCACACTGGTTTAGGAAACCCCTACAATCTTGCGGTTCACCTGCATAAGGCTTGGGGGGAGGAATCCTTACATCTGAGCTGCTAACTGTGCTTGCGGAGTGGGGGCTTACATCTGGCGGGGTCGCGGTCGGAACCCTGCCTGAGAGTACTGCGACCTGGCGTGTAAGTGCCACAATTTGATCCGCCATGGCCTGGTTTTGCTGAAGCAGATTGGAGAGAAACTGTATCGGAAGCTAATGTATCAGCATGTTGGTCTGTAATAATTGCTATTTCGTTCTTTAAACGTGCCATTTCCTTGCTAGATTGTTGAATAACTAGAATCATGAGGTCGAATGAACATTTATTGAGAATTCCCACTCATTTTTTGCAAAATTCAGGGTCAGTGCGACCTATTGTGGGTTGGTTCTTAATGCGAAATCCCCTTGGAATCAATTTTTCTCTATGGTAGTGCGACAGAGTGACCCCTGGTTACGTTAGACGCTATCCGACACTGTGTTTCCCTGTGCTGACGCCGGTATTTAATTGATAGTCACTACAGTCGCTATTTTCATTATGTCATATCATGGTATGCTCCGTACATATGCTTTGCTATTTATTCGTGGAAACCTAGCATACGCATTGAACGCTCGTGTTTTCTAGCAATTACCTTTATATATTTATTATTTGTAGTTGTGACGTATGTTGCGCATGTGCGCCATAGTTAATGGTTACTAAGATACGTGAGACGCCACCCGACACCACTGTTGCTCAGTGCTGATGTCGTATTTGATTAGCTAGTGTCTACAGCTGTTTAACATCATGGTTTAGCCTATCAGGGATCTGTTTGTTGATGGGTGGTGGGTATATATGTTTGTCAGGTATCATTATGTACAGGGCACTCCCTTGAGAAAGGTCCTGTGCCAAGGACCGAAACGTCGGGTTTATGTGCCAGTTTTTCTACTGAATACACGCTTTTTTTGTACCTCCTGAGTGTGCTGTCTCCTTCTTTCCTTGTGATCCTGGATTTACTCGGTAAGGAACATATATATATATATACACACACACACACACACACATACACACATACACAATACATACATATATATATATATATATATATATATATATATATATATATATAATGTAACCCCACCTCAGCCCCGCGGTCCGGTCCCGGTTTGTGGCGGGGGTAAGCAATTTTCCAACTGAAGTTATGTCCCGGCCTGCGTACCAGTCCCACTATGAAGGCCAGTATCTGTGTTAAATAATAGCCTTGATTGAAGACCTGTATACGTATGAAGGTTTAACCCCTTTGCAAAGACAATGCCATTGTGATCTCTTTCTTAAGGCTTGCTGCATCCAGGACTTAAAACGGTCTCTAGCCGATTGTATACGCTCCCCTGATTCTCCTTTAACCTGGGATAACGTGTACCCTATGAAACTGGCCGACGCCAAGAGGCACTCTATGCCCTGGCCTCATCACTGGGCATTCATCTAGTACAACATGTTGGATCAATATCAGGATATACTCCATGTACTTTCCTTAACACTTGACATTTGCATAAAAGAACAGGACCCCCTCCTTGCCAGCTATGCTGCTGCTTGGCAGATCTCCTATGCTGCCAGTCGTGTTGCTAAACCTGTGGGGGTACCTCCCTCTCCTAAGAATGGCCAAACCATCTCTCTGTCGCTGCCCACTAAGGAAGCAGCTGCTACGCTCCATAATCCTGAGTTAACCTCCCTAAATTCTGTCCCTGAGGTTATTCCGGTCATAACCCCTGCTAGTCAGGCCTATGAGTCCCCCACTGTAAATCCATGCATTCCCCAGGTCAGTGTGTCTTCCCTAGCACCAGAGAATGAATCCTGTTTGCCCTCTTTTTCTAACCCAAAAATTCTAAGCTCTGTTTCCAAGGTTTTTTCTGTTTTAACCCCTGCTAGTCTGCTCTGTGAGGTCCCTACTGCTAACCCTAGTATTCCGCAGTTTAATGTTAGGTCCCTAGGGCAAGAGGCAGAACCCCCTATGACCCCACTCTCGGAGACTAGCTTCTATTTCCCTGATTCTCAGGTACAGAGTAATTTAACCCTTGAGGTTTTTCCTATGTTAACCCCTACAGGTCAGCCCTATGAACCTCCCTTGGTAAATCCCTGTAGTCCGTCAGTCAGGGACACCTCCTTAGCCTCAGAGGATGAACCCCTTATGTCCCCTGACTCAGCTAAAATTCTCGGGGCTACGCCCCGTGAACTTTCGGCAATAATACTGGCTCCAGTTAAGAGTATTCTGGAGCCGTTTGTTTCTCTAAACCTGTTCGCAGAATCCCTACTCCTAGGTATTTCGCTGACCCCGTCTGTCACTCAGAGAGCTGAGACCCCTGCTTCTGAGTATAGACCCCTTTTCGTGGAATCTGTTGTCGTTTCTGATGTCCCAGACACTCTTTCCCAAATACCCACTTCAGAGACCAGCACAGTCGTGGTTGCCCCATTTGCACTGTCTGTGTTCTCCTCTTCTCAAATCCTAGGGTTTAAAGCGAACAGTACATATTATGTCCCTTTCCAAGTGACCCCTTCTGTGATCAGCGTATCTGCTGTTGCTCCCTTAGTACAATTAAAGTTAGGGCCCTCCTATTTGGAGGATCAGGTTTTCAAGTTTGAAACTTCCCATAGCCCTGATTTTGTAAACCTGCACTCCCTTCTCACTGTAGCTAAAAGTTCTCCAGAAGCCGCTGAGTTAAGCTCTGCCGCTTCCAAATCTTCCGTTGTAGAAGCAACCTTCTCTAGCTTACTTCTGTTTTTCCTATCTGTTATGCCTATCACCTTTACTAAAATTTCTGTTTTGCAAGGTATTTCTCCTATTAAGTCTGTGATACCTGCAATCCCTTTAATTGGTTCCAAGACCCCTGTCACTGAGTTTCCCCTGGAGTCTGGTGCCCTCATTAGGGATTCTCAGGGATCCAATTCTGAAACAAGCGCAATGCTATCTGATTTCATTACAGTAGCTAGTTCAATTCCTGCTGGTTCTCAATCACCCACTTCAGTGACTAGCAAGATGTCCCTTGTTTCTATTGGAGAGTCTACCCAGCTTCTTTCACGGATCATGCCACAGCCTCCGGGATGATTAAAGATGACTTTAAGTCTGGGATGCCCACTCCTTTAATAATACTGTCTCACGCTGATTCGCCCACAGTATTCGGGGTATCCACTACTGACTGTATGTCTACTACCACGAACTCTGGGGTATCGCAGTTGGAACTTTCAGTAATACCCGCTGTGTCCCTTTTTTCAAAGGACCCCGTCTTTAAGATGGACTTATATTTCTCTGTGTCTCCCACAATACTTGGGGTACTTACTATTGACTGTCCTGTCGCTAAACTAGGGTTACCTCTCAGGAAGGTGCCTGGAGCTACCGATGTTAAGAACCCTATGTTTAAAACAGTAATATTTCGCATTGCTTCTCCCACAGTATCATGCGAGACCTGGGTACCTGGCATCTCCACCCCCAAGCCTAGTTCTAGTTCACTGTTTTCCTTCTCTGTGTTGGAGGTACCCAGCATTATCCCCAAGACTTCTATTCCTAAGCCTGTTACACCATTTACCCGACTTCCTGCTTTCTCGGATAAGATCTGTTTTCTCACCTTTCAAACAGAGTCTTTACTCGCAGGTTTCTGTGTGGTGTCTGAAGTGGCCTTTCTGGATTGCATGTCTTCATTCTCTAGGACGAGGACACTCATGCTGGACCTCGTTGCTTTGCCTGAGGCGTCCATCCCTGTTCTTGATGGCCCCACTATGGGTTTGGACGTGCTGTCCCCTACTGTCTCCGTGATGCTTACTATGCCCTTCACCAAGACGATAACTTTGGATTTGATTCCCCCCAAATTTCAGAGGCCAAAGGAGGCGCATCCTGCAACTGGATGTACCACAACCAACAATTACGTAAACACTACTACCAGCTCTCTCGAATTGCTTGGGATTACAAGCCTGGTTCGTATCAAGACTATTGCTCCAATATCTTGCAGTGAACCCGCCCGCCCTATACCCTCGCTAACCACCACCCTGAATTCCTTGGGAGCTAAAGACTCTCGCAACTTTTTACAGGCTGATTCCACCAAGGCCATTGTCTGCCCCGAATTCCCCAATGTCATTTTTGTCCAACAATCAGTGTCCTGTGTCCCGTATTCTTGGATTATTACTATGCACTGGATACCTGGCTGCGGCCCTTCTGATGTCCCTATTCCGGAGTCCCCTGGTCCCATTGCCCATGTACCAAAAACCGCAGTGCCACCATAGTCCTTTGCGGCACTCGCCACTGTACACCTGGATTTTGGACCTAAATCTCGCCTGAGACCCTTCAGGAACAACTCGATGTCTCCCAGACCTATGAATGGTCCTGTCCACCCAGGCTTCTCACCCAATGGTGGGGGTACTGTAAGGAATCCCAACAAATTGTGGGCTTTCAACGCCACCTCTCGCCTAAGGAGGTTTAGAAACAACTCCATGTCCCCCAAATCTGTGATGGATCCTGTTCTTCCGGAGTTCTCACCTGAAGGGGGGGGGGGTACGGTAAGGAATCCACTCCTGGCTTTGATTATAGCTTTTGCAGACTTCTGCAGTTGCAAAAGTTTCCTCTGGCAATCTATTGCACATGTGCTGCTTCTCATTGCAGTTTCTGCCCTGTGCTACATCATTGGAGGAATACTCACACACCCTCCTCCTGTGATTGGATCTCCGCCCTTTATAACCTGGGCGTTGGCACTGAAACAGTGCCGCGCATAATCTCCTACCTGGACGTTACTGTCTCTGCCACAAACCGCCCCAGGCCTCTCTCCCAGACTTCTTACCTTCCAAGTTCCTGAGTATCCAGAGGCCTGTTCTTTCTCCTGTGCTGAAGCGTGTTGTCAGCACCGGTACCTGCTGCATTCCCTCCTAGCAGTGGCTACCCTTCCTTTCCTGCGGCCTGCTGCTATCCCCTTGCATTGGCCTGCCTTGGACTTCTGCGCTGAAGCGTTGGTTCTCCCCGACGCTGCCCTGCGGTGAACTTCAGCCAGCCTGCTGTCTCCTCCTGCTGAGATCGGCGTCATGGGCCGAGGCCGCTCCTCGCGCAGAAGCCTCTCCCGCGCTCACACTCCTAAACTGAAGCGGGGAACTCCTGTCTGCTTGTTGCCGATTCCTTGCTATGACTACGACCACCCGGATGTCTTCTATCCTGACCCTGCTTCGGCCATCGATTGTCCTGTCTTCTCCTACCCCGACTTTGGCTTCAATAACGACGATGCTGCCTTCTCCAATCCTGACCCTGCGATGTACGACTACGAACTGCGCACTCCGGATCAGTCTGCGCGGACTAAGGTCGGTGATAATGTAACCCCACCTCAGCCCCGCGGTCCGGTCCCGGTTTGTGGCGAGCATCGGCGTAACATAGTTGTGCTCTAATTACCACTCTGAAAGGTGAGGTTGCCCCTTCCCTGTCACATCCAGCGGTTAAGTCAGGGGTGGCCAACTCCAGTCCTCAAGGGCCAGCAACAGGTCAGGTTTCTAGGATATCTCTGCTTCAGAGCAGGTGGCTCAATCAGTGGCTCAGTCTTCGACTGCACCACCTGTGCTGAAGGAAGGATATACTGAAAACCTGACCTGTTGATGGACCTTGAGGATTGGAGTTGCCCACAATTTGGTTATGTGATCAAGAAGTGTCGAAGGGCCCGTAGCTGCTGAGGTAGCATGAGCCTCTGGCACTGCAAGGGTTAAAGTAGCATTCATGCCGACTCATTTTGGGGGATTTTCAGTTCTTTTAAAGAATTCAACCAGGGGTCCTCTGGAACTGAACCTCACTATTTGTAGCTCCCAGGACCTACTGCTTGTACAGATGGGTACAGCTCTAGCTGCTGGTGTTAAAGCTCCCGTTTGCGAAATGGAAAGGCCGAACACAATAGATCTTGTGGGGAAATGGGAAGCCACAACAGATAATGTTGTGACTTCTTATTAGACAACTGCAGGCACAATGCAGGAAATACACCGTCAACTAAAACAATATCTCAGACCCTATGGGTCCCTGAAACTAGGAGTAGAATGATTCATCCCCGGAGAACCCACGGTTCCAATTCTGTAACCAAAAATCGATGTCCAAAATGGGATTGCAGCTTTAAAAAATAAACAACTGTTTCTCACGCTATAGAAATATTGAACACACATAAAGATACAGTTATATTTTGTGACTTCAACATGTACGATAAAGAATATATCAGTGTCTGCATCTGTTAAAAAATCTTTGTTTTGCTTGCTTGTTTTTAACTATTTATTTATTTGTATTTCATTATTGTTTGTTTAGTAATAATTAAATCTGTATTTAACACAAATTTAGCCAGCAAATTGCTCTCTATCTCATTATTCTTACAGCACTGGTGTATATTACATTGTAGCCTCCACTGTAAGATTCAAGTTACTTAAATTCTTGGCCACACCAAAACGTCTACTGCATTTGCATGAGGATTCCCCAGGGAATACCTCCCTCATAATGAGTTACAGGCTAGATATCCAAGTTCTTTGACTATCTGTCTAATCTTTTCAAGTTCCTAACTTCTTGCTTCCTCCTTCCTCTCACTGAATGTCCTTTAGGGAGACACTGGATACTGGGGATGAAACAATGTAATCCCGGAGGTTGCAATCTTGTCAGTTGGTACAAAGCTTCCCATGATGTTGTTTGGTTTAACACTACTTTGCCTTTGCTTTTCCTAATTGTCTGCAGGAAAGCTTTTTGGTTGTTTGCATATATAAGTCACAATCACAGTCACTGAAATATCTTGTCACCACAATGTAAAGGAACATTGACCTGTCAATACCTTAACTTTTTGCAAGGTTAGGGAAAAATAAAAGGATTTTAATTTTATTGGAAAAAGTTACATTCAAAAATAAGACAATAGTGTTAGTTGCTCTCACATTTGACAACTGTTTGACATTTTACAGTTATGGGTCTCCCATAAATAGCCCTGGTCTTTGGGTTTATTACTGAAAGAGCCGTACTCATCAGAAAAACAAAAACAAAATCATAACATACAGAGTTTATATTGTTCTGACCTGTTTCTGTACACTAAGCAACTTTTCCTATGTATGGGGTAGACTCCCTGATAATTTTGTGAAAATACTGTATTTCTACCCTGTTCCTAACACAATTTATTTATAAAATGTTTCACCAGGAAGTAATACAATGAGAGTTACCTCTCCTTTTCAAGTATGTCCTGGGCATAGAGTTAAGACAAATAATGCATGGTTACAATACATAGTTACATAAGTGAACAGGGTATACATTATACACAAGATATTGCATGCACAGTTAGAGATAATATATATTATATGTGTATGCAACAGTTACAGACCAGATTAAAATGTGATAGCTTTAGTTTTGAATGAACTTAGACTGGTGGTGACTGTGAGAGTCTCCGGTAGATTGTTCCAGTTTTGGGGTGCATGGTAAGAGAAGGAGGAGCGGACAGATACTTTGCTGAACCCTGGACCATGAACATTTTTTTGGGAGTCTGATCTCAGATGATAAGTGCTGCATGTGGTAGGGGTGAGGAGCTTGTTCAGATAGATTGGTAGCTTGCCCAGAAAGTATTTGAAGGCAAGACAGGAAAGGTGAACTTTGCGCCTAGACTCAAGTGATGACCAATCTAGTTCTTTGAGCATTTCGCAGTGATGTGTTGTAGTTGCATTGGAGAACAAACCGGCATATTTAATTGTAGACGGTGTCAAGTATGTTAACGTGGGTTTGGGGTGCCGAGCCGTATACTATGTCCCCATAGTCGATAAATGGCATTAGCATCGCTGTTCGATACGCTTTCTGACCAGCCGACTTAGGGAGGATTTGTTCCTGTAAAGTATACCTAGTTTGGCATCGTTTTTGGATGTCAGGGTATCAAGGTGCATCCCAAATGTTTATTGGCAGTCAAACCATATGTCCAAGTATTTCAAACTAGTAACAGGGGTTAGAGTGGTATTAGCGTTGGTTCTTATCTTGAGCTCAGTCATTGTGGAAGCTATAAAAAATTAGCCTTGGTCCAAATACCCTTGTCACAGTCATGTCGGTGTTTAAAAACAGTTTGTTTTGGGAAATTTAATTTTCAAGTCTCAAAAAGTCAGACTGAAGTATGTGTCCAAGGTCGGAGAGGCTAGGGCTGTGTGCATATAAGATTGTGTCAACTGCATACATGCGTATTGAAGCTCCCTTACAAGCTGTAGGAAGATCATTGATGAACACTGAGAAGAGTAGGGGCCCCAGAACGGAGCCTTGCGGAACACCACAGGTTATATCCAAGAGGATGGTGTTAAAGCCTGAGATAGACACATGTTGGGATCTACCTAATAGGTAGGAATGAAACTAGTTTAAAGCATGCTTCCTTATTCCAGAGCACTGGAGTTTGTTAAGCAGGACAGCAAGATCAACAGCATCAAAAGACTTTGCAAAATCTAGGAATATTGCACCAGTGAGTTGTTCCAGTTGCATTCCACACTGGATTTCATTGCAAACTTTTAGCAGGGTAGTTACCGTGGAGTGTTTGGGGTGAAAGCCAGATTGGAATTGGCTAGGGAAATTTGTCTTGGTATAGTAATTGTTTAATTGGGAGTGAACACATGTTTCCTTGACTTTGGATAGTATTGGGGGAAAAGAGATTGGCCTGCAGTTTAAGAAAGTGTTTTTGTCCCCACTTTTGAAGATTGGGACAACTCTGGCAGTTTTCCAGGTCTTAGGGTTATGGCCTGCAGACAGAATAGAGTTGGCGATGGAAGCAATTGTTTTGGCAATGGCTGGGGCACCAAGTCTTAGGAACTTAGATTGTAGTAAGTCAGGTCCACATTGGCTGCTTAGTTTTAATTTGAGGAGCACTTGTGTAATCTCCTCTTCGGATACTGGGACAAATTGAATACTGTGAGCAGTGTTTGGAGAGGGTGGGGCTATAGGGGTACTCAGAATTAGGTTCATGTTTGGGGTTTGGGTTGCGTTTCACTAATAAGTTAGTGGCACACCCCACAAAGTAATCATTGGTTGCATTTGCAATGTCAGTGAGATTTGTCAGAGTAATATCCTCCTTTGTGATATTACTTGGTTGTTGATGGCAAGAAGGCTAGAATATATTGCTGATAACCTTCCAGAAGTAAGCTGCGTTTGATGTATTCTGGTAAAGATTGTCAGAGAAATATTGTGCTTTTGCATGTCTTGTTTGCCTTGTGCACAGATTCCGCAGGCATCTGTAGTGATTAAGATCCTTGGTAGTGCCAGTTACTTCGTAGCTTTCCCACAAGTCATCTCTGAAATGGTAGAGAGCTATAAGGTCAGTTGTAACCCATGGAAGGTAGGCCCCCCGTACTCTTATTCTGCGTATTACAGAGTTTTAAGAACTCTGATTGGAAATAGTAGAGTGTTGAATCAGGGTAGTCGATTCTGTACCAAAGGCAGTTGGTAAGGTCAACCAGAAACTATTGTGGGTTAAAGTTTCTAAACATTCTAGTGAGGAAAACTTTAGGGCTTGAATGGGTTATTTTCATTTTTCTTACACAGTACACTATTGCATGGTCACTGAAAATGTCAGGAAGGATGCCACAGGATTGGATGCTGCTGGGATTTGAGGAGAGAATCCAGTCTAGCAAAGAATAGTTGTGAGATTTCAGGTTTGTACGTGTGGGTCAGGAAATTAGTTGTGTTAGGCTAAGAGACTTGACTTGTATCTGGATTTTGTGGTTTTTAGGGTCAAGCCAATTGTAGTTGACATCCCCAAGAACTAGCAGCTCACTCTTCTCATTTAGAGAGAAAATGGAGCCACGAAACTGGGTGATGTCAGTCAGGGACTGTAAAGGGGCTTTAGGAGGGCAGTAGATGACAGCAACCAAGACGGGCTTAGAAAAGGGGAGGCAGATTTTGCCAACTAGGATTTCAAAAGAGGTCAATGAACGATGCAAGATTGCCTGTATTTTCTTTACAAATCTCCCCGAAAAATAACATTAGATAATAAGTAACATCTTGGCCATTATGTATTTCTTGCTTTTATTTTTAACTTTAGCTTGTGCAGATTTTTTTAACCATTTAAAAAAAAATATTTTACTGGTATCAGCTGTTACCATAAAAATCTCCCTAAGAGTCATATTTTTAGCCATTTTTGTCCCCTAAATACTACTGAATTTAAAAAAAAAAAAAAAAACTGTGGCGTTGCTACATAAAACAGTAAAAAAAAAAACTTTACGGTGGTAATAAGAAATAACTCATTTATTTTTTATGATGTGTATATATAACATTGCTGCTTTTAAACACAAATCATATCACAAGTACATTCCGGTAATCCGATGTACCCATGTAGGAATTCAACATATTATATCATATCAAATACAACTATTCGTGGCTTGATGCTTTCTGAATTGGGCAGGCTTAATGGCTAATAATTCATCATTTCCAAGCTTTTGCCATGTTTGAGGTACACATAGACACCTTATCTTAATACAGTTTCTTAATATTGTTTCTACAATTTGTTTTTAACTCTTTATAGCATAAAGAATATACTGGTCTACTTAGACTCATAATATCTTAACGCCAATTTTTTTTCTGTCCATGCTGTTGCTTGATTAGTGATTTATCTCTGCCAGCACTAGAACTCATGCACTCAGGTCGCTCGTTCATCGCTTTGATGAATGTGCTAAGTGTTTTGTTTTTGTCATTTATTATATATAGGCATTTTGCAAATATTATTTTAAAGCACTTGATGAAGGATAGCTTCATTCTCTATTTTCCCATTCAGAGATTTATAATAGCACACTTGAGAGATAATTGAAAACATAAACTCCTACTGTAAAATTAGAAATGTTAAATTAGAGTCTAAATGGCATTAGCAATGAGCAATCCATGCACTTTTTTTTTTGTTAATATTTTTTTTTTTTTTTAACATTGGGGTGAAGCAGGGGGTCTCCGGAGCTGAACCCTATTTATTTCAGCTCCGGGGACCCACTGATTCCTGAGATACAAACCTCCAAAGGGGGAGCCAATATCTTTGTAAAGTTTAAAGCTCCCACGTCACGTGGGCCAATAGAAAGCCAAACCTGATGACATCACAGCTTATTATTGGCCCGCATGGTGCGGAAGCTTTCAAACTCTGCCATTATGTGAACCCTGATAGCCGAGCAGAGCAGCGACCGGCACCCGCTATGGCGGCAAGTATTTCCGGAAGCAGGGGTCCCCGGAGCTGAAATTAATAGGGTTCAGCTCTACAGACCCCCTGTTACTAGGTTAAAATAAATTTTGCAAAACAAATCGCCTGCTGGGATTGCATCTTTACGATTTCATTTGTAATACCATCTACATTTTAAGTTCTAATAATACTTTATAAAATGTATTTTTTTTTTTACAAAAAGATATCCAGTCATAAACATAGATGTGTTCGTTTCACAGTCACCCTTCTAGTTTTTTCCAGTGTAATGATATACTTTCGCTATTAGCCTGTTGAAACAAAACCAATCCAACACAATTATACTCAGCCAACTAGCACTGTTCTAATGTTTGTAATGGCCCTGAACTAAGAATGATAAACTTGTTTACTGATCATTTAGTACTTTGAAGATTTATTGAACGTTTTAATATACCCACTGACAAACACAAAACAAAGAAATACTCAAATTCAGGTTGATCAAGGATGATGTCACTTAAAAAATAGTAAAGGTACTCAATCCTAATAATAAAAGTGAGAGAGAGAGAGAGAATTGCTATTAATACAAATTTAAAAGAATAAACATATAACATTCAACTCACATGCTACAAGCAAAAAAAATGGAATTTAGACCACTCAGGGTCAGTGCGAACACTGCTTCAGACCTCCACCGGTATTCCATTCCAGACTCTTACTCCGCAACAGTGAAAGTTGTGTGGCAACGGCACTAGCTTCCACGGAGGGAAGGTGGTCAGCAATCGGACGTCTCAATGGACAGAGAAGTGGTTTCAGTGGTAAAAAAAGTCCAACCCTACGCTTTTCACAGTAGATCTCCTTCATTAGAGAAATCAGTATAAACCTAATCCCAGAAACTCCAAATTGAAATAGCCCGCCGTTCAATTATGTCATCACCTTAACTAATACAAAATAAAAAACTTTAACCTAAATGAATATCAAGACAAACTCTAATGCAAGGTCTCACAACAAAGTGGCAAAAAAAAACCCACATTGGTTGATACAGTACATTAACACAAATAGATATAACAAAATAACAAATCCTCACATAAACATTAGTAAACAGGAAAAACTAGGCTAAGATGTAAGGCAAATCTTACACATATCTTCAAATAATGTCTCATTGTCTTTCCCACTATTAAAAAAGTATCATAGATGTACTATGGATACATAAAAAAATAGTGATTATATACTGTATAATATATATATAACTGTCTAAGACATGCAAATGAACATACAGTAATATTTACATTTGCTATATGCTTTAATGTGGAGGGTTTTTGTCACTTTTTTTACCCACCATAACCTTAATAAGTGTGGTGAATACCTACTCTTAGTCTCAAACCAGCATATCCAGCACAACCAACCTCACACTGATGATACACATCAAGGTTTAAACATTTTTGTGAGTGGGTTTACTGGCTTTGCATCTCACCCCAGCCTATGCTTAAAAACTGTGTTTAAAGCAGCATGCATTGGCTTAAGGGTTGCTCGTGTAATATGAGCTTGAGACAAAAGGTGGCACTGTGTGCTCATTTGCATGTCATTTCCCAGAATTCCTTGCTGCAGTTTAAGTGCTGTGTGCTGGGCGATAATGGTGAAAGACAGGGTTGCAGACCTGTCTAAGACATGCAAATGAACATACAGTAATATTTCCATTTGCTATATGCTTTACTGTGGAGGGTTTTTGTCACTTTTTTTACTCACCATAACTTAACTCAGTATTATAGTTGGCCCATCCTTTAGCTTCTTTGCATACCCAGTTAATCAACCCCACACTGATGAGACCCATTAAGGTCGAAACAGCTGTCTGTGGGTGGTTTTCTGGGTATGCACCTTAACCCTGGCTGTGCTCAAAGCTGTGACCATGCAGCAAGCTTAAGCCTATAGGCCTCCTATCAGTGGCTACCCTTCCTTTCCTGCTGCCCTGCTGCTACTCGTCCTTGCAGTGGCCTGCCCTGGACTTCTGTGCTGAATACGCGTTGATGCCAGCACTTGGCCTGCTGCTATTCTCCGACAGTTGCCTATACCCTGGACTCGTGCTGAAGCGGTGTTGCCAGCAACCGGTACCCTGCTGATCCTTCCTCGGCTAATAGGCCTACCCTCTTCCTTCCCAGCGGCCTGCTGCTGATTCCCTCTTTTGCATTGGCCTGCCTTGGACTTCTGCGCTGTAAGCGTTGGGTTCTCCCCGACGCTGCCGCTCGGTGAAAAGTTCAGCAGCCTGCTGTCTCCCTCCTGCTTGAATATCGGCGTCATTGGGCCGAGGCCCCGCTCCTCATCTATAAAGCCACCCCCTCGGGATTTATCTCCCGTCTCCTAATTCTTAATTCGTTTCATCCTATTCCTGTTTCCCCGAACTCTCCCCTGCTTCCATAACGACTATCTATCCTTCTTTCTCCATGCCTGACCCGCGATGTACGCGAAGAAATGTCTGTGGAAGAAGGATAATAGAGTGAAAAAAGGGACGGTGATTTAGTACCCAAAAAGGTTCGCCCAGCGATCCGGTCCTCCCCCCGGTTTGTGGCGAGCATCGGAGGAACAGTATTCTCGGGCCCGTTAAACCGTACCCGCGCTTGGCGGGGATGGCAAGATTTCCAACTGAAGTTATGTCCCGTCCTGCGTATCATTCCCACTATGAAGGCCAGTTTTGTGAAGTACTACCACCGGCCTGATTGATGACTGTGGACTTATGAAGGTTTAACCCCTTTTCAAAAGACAATGCCGTTGTGATCTCTTATTAAGGCTTACTGTATCCTGAACTTAAAACATCTCGTAGCCGAATGTATTCGCTTCCTGATTCCACCTTTAACCGGGATAATGTGAACCCTATGGAACTGGCCGACGCCCGAAGAGGCAGATTCTATGATGCCCTGGCCTCATCATGAATTCATACTAGGTAAACAGAGCGCCCTCCTCATGTTGGCCCAGTCTCAATGATTACACTCCATTTAACTTTCCTAACAACACTAGACAGCAAAGGACCACGTGTTGTTTTTCATGCAGGCAAATCTTGTTGATACTGTATGATACAGTATAGATGCAGCGGCCGTTATTCGAACATATCACGGAGTCATTTTCATGTGCGCTGTACTGAACTCCACGCGGCCAATCACGCGGTTGATTTGTTTTGAGTTTCATGGATACCGATTCTCGGGTGCAATTCTTTGCGTTTCCGTGACAAAAATGACATTAATTGTAATGTGTACAGTACAGTACTGTCAATTTGCAGGTGTTTAGTAACCAGACACTACAATGCCATTTTCGCACTCGATTAAAACACGAGTCAACATGCGGTAATAATACTCAAACGACATGAGATCTCCGAGGTATACAACGCGTGATTTGGTTCGAATAACGGCCGCTGCATCTGTATGTTTCAAGTTTCAGCTTATTAGGTTACAAACAATTAATTTAACTGTTAGTACTCAACTGTCAGAACAAGATGTCAAATGCTCCTACTTTATTTGTAAATATAGCTATTGCTAGAATGACAAGACCACAAGGCACTGTTTCATGAACGTCATTCATTGTTGTCTGATTCCTTCAGCATTACGTGCCAAGATTATTTTAGTATCTGCTTCACTGAGGGAATTCACATAGATATTAAGTGCATCATTAAAATGTCAAATGTTACAATCCAAATAACATTATGTTCAAAGTCAGCATTCTTTGAAATGAAAACAGCTGTTTGAACATTCTTGGAGCTCCTTATCAGCACAAGAAACACTGAAAGATTTATACTGTATTACATCATACTATTCTCTTTACTAGACTTGTAAAAATTATTTATACTCTCTGGAAAAATCATAAAATATTACATTCTGCATTAACTCACACTGGAAGTTTTATGAGTGTTTTTGTGCCAGTTATGCTTAAACCAAATAATTTTGTAACTTGCAGGTCTGTTATCACCTTAATTTTTTTTTTTACATAGAAGCTTTAGTAAGCCCAAGTTAAGTTAGAAAAGTTAAACAGAGAACAGCACTAGGATAGGACAGTAAAATGAGACGGGAAGATGCAACAGATGATTGAGGAAAAACATTGGACAACAAAGTAGGTGAAGTAGGCAAAATAATGAGAGAGACAGAGATAGTGAGGAATGTGCACAGGGAGAGGGAGAGATACACATTATGGGGCAATAGGGAAAGAAAACGGAAATAGAAAGAGTGGAGATAGTGTTCTTGGTTAATACGTAGAAATCTTCAAGATCTTGGTTTACTTATTTAAATATGACCAGATACTGTAACGTGAAACAGGAAGGGGTGCAATCGGGGCACTCCTAGTGATTGAGTGAAATAAACTAATGGTGAAAATTAAAGTGGACTCCTATAAAAACTCTTATTCTAGATCACAAAACTAGTAACATGCATATAAATGTGCCGTTATATCTATTTGACCACCATCATGGTGACTAATACCAAATGTGATTAATATGCAATAATGAATAGCAGTGTAACAGGGAACTTATCCCTGGTCAGAATATGACACTAATCCAGCAGTGTGTTGGTTAATTGGATCCAGCAGTTAACCAACTTCACCTGGCTGATTAGAGGTTTGTTAGAAAAAAAGCTGTGTGTGCTGTGCACGCGCATAGTAAGTGAAACTTCTTTGACTTTTGTCACAGAAATTGACTTATAACGCGCGTGCTCGGCACACATGTCAGTCAGTGTATGTGTCAGTCAGTGAGTATGTATGTGTGTCAGTCAGTGAGTATGTATGTGTGTCAGTCAGTGAGTATGTATGTGTGTCAGTCAGTGAGTATGTATGTGTGTCAGTCAGTGAGTGTGTGTGTTTGTTTGTGTGTGTGTCAGTCAGTGTGTGCATGTGCGTGTGCGTGTGCGTGTGCGTGTGCGCGTGTGTGTGTGTGTGTGTGTGTGTGTGTGTGTGTGTGTATATATATATAGATAGGTTCCTTACCGAGTAAATCCAGTATCCCAAGATCACAAGGCAAGAAGGAGACAGCACACTCAGGAGGTACAAAAAAAGCGTGTATTCAGTAGAAAAACTGGCACATAAACCCAACGTTTCGGTCATTGGCACAGGACCTTTCTCAAGGGAGTGCTCTGTACATAATGATACCTGACAAACATAAATACCCACCACCCATCAACAAACAGATCCCTGATAGGCTAAACCATGATGTTAAACAGCTGTAGACACTAGCTAATCAAATACGACATTAGCACTGAGCAACAGTGGTGTCGGGTGGCGTCTCACGTATCTTAGTAACCATTAACAATGGCGCACATGCGCAACATACTGTACGTCACAACTACAAATAATAAATATATAAAGGTAATTGCTAGAAAACACGAGCGTTCAATGCGTATGCTAGGTTTCCACGAATAAATAGCAAAGCATATGTACGGAGCATACCATGGTATTACATAATGAAAATAACGACTGTAGTGACTATCAATTAAATACCGGCGTCAGCACAGGGAAACACAGTGTCGGATAGCATCTAACGTAACCAGGTAACCACCACTGCAAAGCAACAATGGCGTTTTTCAGCATGCGTAACAAAGAAATATAAAGAAAATTCCTGAGGGACGCAAGCGACCAATGTGCACACTGAGCTGACTCGGATAGGCAACCTAACACATGGGAAGAGCATCACGTAACATAACTTGTTGAAAATAAATAGATAATTACCCAAAATGTCACGAAGACACACACAGCAGCTGCAATCACAATATAAATAAAGCAAGCGTGATAGTGCATGCGTGACTAGCATAATTATTGAACAAGTGTCATAACATCAGATAGCCATAGTAAAATAGGGAAAAATAATAAGGTGAAAGACAAAAAATAAGGGACGGGAAGGGAAGTGTTCGTTGGAGTCCCAAGACACATGAGGAGTGAACACATAAAAATAGGGCAGATAGACAGAAGACTGGACCCAAAATGAAAGCAGAGGCATACTGATATAACATCACTGTTAAGTACAGTGGGCAAAAAGAGATTAGGCAATAGAAAGGAGAATAAACAACAAAATACAAATAAAATACAGACACGACCAACAAAGAGCTAATGTGGAAGAACCACAAATGTGCAAAAAAATGCAAATCATGCAAAAAAGCAAACAAATACAAAGATTATGCAAAGCACAAATGCAAAAATAGCAAATCAAAAGAAAAAACAAAAAGCAAAAAATGGCATACAATAATGAATAGCAGTGTAACAGGGAACTTATCCCTGGTCAGAATATCTGTATAGGTTTGTCGAACACTGTATATATATATATATATATATATATATATATATATATATATATATATATATATCAACTGTAAATATTACTATATGTTCATTTGCATGTCTTAGACAGGTCTGCAACTCTGTCTTTCCCCATTGTCACCCAGCATACAGCGCTTCCACTGCAGCAAGGGATTCTGGGAAATGACATGCAAATGAGCACTCAGTGCCACCTTTTGTCTCAAGCTCGTATTACACAAGCCAATCCTCAAGCCAATGCATGCTGTTTTAAACACAGCTTTTAGACAGAGGCTGGGATGAGATGCACAGGAACATGCCAGGTAAAAGCCGGTGATTTGTTAGAATAAAGTGTGCCGCTGCTGTATTCAGTTTCCAGACTAGCCCTCCCTAAACCTGCAATCAGGTATCACCTGCTTCTTGCTGCCTCCTGTGCAGCTCTGGCCTGATTGGCTTCCTGTACTATTAAGCTGCTGCCTTTCCTCCAGGAAGTTGCTGAACATAGACTTGGTAATGGTTTTGCAAGTAACTGTGCTTACCACAAACTCCTCTGTTTATCCTGGCATGGCCTCATTTTGCCTTAGCCGCCTCCTGCTCCTAACCTCCTGCTTCCCAAGGCCTTCTTGCACCGTAGCCCTGGCACTACTTACCTTGTTCCTGGCAGACTTCTCCTTCGCAGCGCTGAAGAGGCTACGCTGATTTCACCAGTGTTTCCTGTGTCATGTCTGTACTCCCAGTTCCCGTGGCCTTCGCTCTTCTCTGTTCCTGTTCCTTCCTTCCAGAAGCCCTGCTACGCTGAAGCGGCTTAGCTGAAGTTCTCTTGCTTTCTATGCTGAAGCGGCTTCACTGAAGTTTCCTGCTTTCTACGCTGAAGCGCCCCGTTGAAGATTTCCTGATGACGACCCTAGCCCTTGACCTCTACTATGCTCCAATTTCGCCTGCCTTGACCTCAGCTCGTGTCAGCAACCATCGTTCCTATGCCACCTGCCCTGACCCCAGCTTATCTACGGATTCCCCTGCTTTCTCCTTTCATGGCCCGGCTACCTTTGACCATGGAATTTACCACCCAGATCTGGCTTCGTGGTGTAAGGTTGGTGTTTACACATCCCCACCTCAGCCCCGCGGTCCGGTCCAGGTTTGTGGTGAGCATAACCATTACATTATGTTCAGCCCCACAAACACGGACCCCGCTGAGGTGGGTCTGGGCCTTACCCTGTCTGAATTTATTACCCCATTTGAAAGACTGTCCCTGTCTGAAGGCCAGTCCCAGTCAAAAAACCTGTCCCTTTCTGAAATAATAGCCCAGTCTAACAAAAAGTCCCTTGAACTTTCACAAGAAATGGACCGGCTCCTTAAACATTTGGCCGCTAGGAGACAGTTCTACTGCGCTGCAATACCTGCGGCTGTACCCCTGGAGGCACCCATTTTTCCCTGGAATCCCCAAGCCAATTTGACATTCCTAGAGCCTAAAGATGAACTTTCTATGTCTCCAGTGTCAAACTCAAGTTCCCCTTGCTCTGACTTTTATGCAGTACCTGCTTTAACCCTCGCTAGCTCTGAACCCCAAGGTTTAAAGGCAGACTCACACATTATGCTCCTCCTAAAGCTCAAGTTACTGAGCCTGTTTGGACCCATTGCTTTCATTCCCTTATCCCAGCTAAAGTTCCTGCTACTGGGTTCCGAGACTTCTTACCAAATATTGGCCCCAGTTAAAAGAGATGTCCATGAATCCGCCTTAGCCATGAGCAAGTATGCTAATTCCCCTTTTTCTAAAACCTTGGCAGCTACTAGTGTAATCAATCCTGTTTCTCAGATATTTGAAATTCCTGCCTTTGACTCTAAACCTTTTTCCTTACAGTCTCCCACACAAATGGTTCCCCTTTTGCTGCTTCTCAATTTACCACTTCAAGATCTGCCTATCTGTCTCTGACTCCTTTGCAAGGTTTCAGTTCCCTGTCACTGCATCTAAGGATTCTCCAGCACTTCATGTGTTACAAGAATAGGTGATTGGTGCGCAGCTAATAATTAGTGAAACATTTTACAGTGAACAGTGCACCGTGAATTCAACAAAATTGTAGACCTTAAATGTGAAGGAGTCACTAATGATGCATCTGCAGCCTTTCTCGGGAGTGTCTCTACACCCCAGGAACTATGGAAAAGACAGAAGAACAAGGCGCACAACGCACATAGTGAAGTATAGTTTAAGTGAATTTTACTCAAAAAGAATTAAGTTCTGCGTACATCAATGTAATTAAAAATGTGCAGTGGGTTATTGGGTATACCACACCAGTCGACAGCTGCAAACGGCACTCCTCACTCGATTTCGGGGTGCAGGCAGTCATCAAGCCTGGCAGGTGATCACAAAGACCTCTTCTTCGCAGGGTAGTTAGCAAGTCTGTCCTTGTTGGAAAAGTCCCGGAGCACAAGGCTCACACCGGCGTGTAGCAGCCTCCGCTGAAGCCCACACACCAGCACATTGTTTGCGTACCGCTTCTCCTCGTGGGGCGCCCGATGATGACGTCACAGACCGGTCATCCACTCCTGGGAGGCGCCTACTGGGGCTCACTGTGTGTGGGACGGCGCAGGATACACGTAGCAGCTCAGGATACAGACAGCTGCACTGACTCTCACGAATCAGGGGGACACTTACTAGAAGTGTTCTCACCAGCACGGGGGTACAGGAAAATGAGCAATGACACCCTCCAACGCGTTTCGGAACTCGTGGTTACTTCTTCAGGGATACGTATGCAGATGGGGGGGGTTATACACACATATATACCCAGCATTCCTCAATTGGACATATATATATATATATATATAGCAACTGTAAATATTACTGTAATGTTCATTTGCATGTCTTAGACAGGTCTGCAACCCTGTCTTTCCCCATTGTCACCCAGCATACAGCGCTTCCACTGCAGCAAGGGATTCTGGGAAATGACATGCAAATGAGCACTCAGTGCCACCTTTTGTCTCAAGCTCGTATTACACAAGCCAATCCTCAAGCCAATGCATGCTGTTTTAAACACAGCTTTTAGACAGAGGCTGGGATGAGATGCAAAGCCATTAGACCCACTCACATACATGTTTCAACCTATTCATTTTTTCTGTTTTTGATAGTAGTGCATGCGCTGAGATTGATGTTTTTAACTTCTTTTTATTTTTATTTTGTTGACCAGGAATCTATGTTACAATTAATTGTATGTATATATAATGTACAATATCTGTATATGCATCTGGTCTCAATTTTATTGCATTTTAATTGTGTCTCTTGTATTGGCACGGCTCTCCCATGCCTGTGGTTCATTAGCTGATTAGGTGCTCCACAGGTGTTTGGGTCTGTACGCGCTATATAATGTGGTTCACCATGACTGACAGATCATTCTTTGACAAAGGCCTCATGGGCTGAAACGCGTCAGAAGAAGATCCGTCAGCACTGCACTCGTTCAATAAAGTTCTACTAGTCACCAGTTCAGCCTCCTCCTGCTTCTTCATTGTGACGGCTGTGCATCACTTCCTACCTCCTGGGGGAGGAGTTCCTATCATCAGGACAGCACTACTGGACTGTCCAACTCTAACTTTAAGTGCTTGACTTAGGCTGAGTATTTACTTCTTTGATCTAACTTACATGTCGTTCATTGTGGGACTTTAATTAAGGAGAGTCTCTGCCTGTTTAATGTTATGACATTTCTACCTAATGTTCTTATTTTTTGTCAGCTACATATCCCCCGGTCACGTGTCTGTCATATCTGATAGTGTGTCAGCATTTTGTATCACACAGGGAGTATTACTGTTCCAGCAGGTTTTTGTTATAGACTGGCCGGTCACAGTGGTGAGAGGCTAATTGTTTGCCTCCACACCCTGCTATTTATGTGGTACATACGTATGTACTTTCACTCTTAGGCCGAGCTCACACTGCTTGCTACAGTACCTGCTACCTGCTTCCATCCGCGCCTCCGCCGCGTGCTCCTGCAGCCCAGTGATCTGTGATCATCCCCAGCAGATGCGGGGGGGGGGCGAGCAGTGGCGCAGAGTAGCTTTGTGTGTGTGTGCGTGCTGAGAGAGAGGGGTCCCCCATCCCCCTGTCCCCCGTCCTAATTATGCAATTCTCCAGGAGCCAAAGGGCTTTTAAAACATTGAAAAGCATCCGAAATACTCCCTAATATCTACATGTATTTTTTTTTTTACAATGACAACCAGGTATGCAGCATTTCAGTTTTATACTTAGCTGAACAATACATGATTTCTCTGTTTAAAAATGTCCTAAATCCAGAGTATTGACCCCCTACTCCAGACTATCATTTTGATGCAGTGGATGATCTGCTTAGCATGACCTGTAGCTGTGTGATTCCCCCATCCCCACTGCCGAGTCTCTAGTCAATTTCAGCAGCCAATCAATGTAAACGTCTGGGCATTGATTGACTGCTGAAATTGACGTCACGCTGCTGTAGTTGGAGATCACAGTTTCAAAGACACTCACGACTGCAGCAGCATCGACGCCGTACTTTGCAGCCAATAGTAGTTTCAATACTGAACACTAACATTTGCCGCCAGTAGTCTGTCACAAAGGCACGCGCACGTAAGCGCGTGCACGTCGTGTAGCTTGCTGTGTGAATGGGCCCTTAGGCAGTACCTTCAGAAGTTTATTAGACCTTACACTAATTAGGTGTCAGCTATATCTGATTTCTGAGTTCTGATTTCCTTCTGGGGATTGTTTTAACATTTTGACGTCACTAGTCTGTATACCATAATACCGCATGAGGCTGGTTTGGATGTAATCAGGCAGAGACTAGAGGCGATTCACCTATGTGAACCCAAGTAGATGACATCTTACTGTTATTACATTTTATTCTGTTTAAGAATTATTTTCGTTTTGAGAAAACATTTTACAGACAAATAAAAGGTACGGCTATGGGCAGCAATGTAGCACCCTCTTATGTTAATCTTTTTTTGGTGGATTTTGAGAAGAGATTTATCTATGACACAATCTACTACCCAAAGATGCTATTTTATTGTTCTTACATCGACTATGTGTTCTTCCTTTGGAAGGGCACATCGGAGGAAGTCACAGAATTCTTCAATTACTTAGATGCTTTAGATACCCCTGTTAGGTTCACATATAATTGGAGTGACAAACAACTTGCATTTCTTGCTATATTATTGACAAAGAGTGATAAGAACTTACACACAGATCTATATAGGAAACCTAAAGACAGGAACCCTTTATGGTACCAGTTTCCATCCTGATTCTTTAAAAGATATGCTGCCCTTCAGGTAAGGGCATCTAGAATTATAAATAGACCAAAACAACTGGAGGAAACATACGAAGAGATTAAATCTCGTTTTTTGACAAGGGAACATTCTAGATCTGTACTTGAAAAAGCATTTAATAGACCTATTGTGCAATTACAAGATCTTAGGGACACAGAGAGAATGACCATTGTCACTAAATATACTACAGGTAGTAAATTCATGAAGCAAAGTATTCAAAAACATTGGGGGATTCTGAAAAGTGATGAGACATTAAAGGACATTTGTAAAACACCACCTAGATTTGCGTGTCAGAGCGGGACTAACCTTAAAGACATGCTGATAAAAGCGGATAAAAAGGAACATTATGCGACACAACATTTTCTTGACACTCTGAAACAGGATGTTTTAGATGTTTTAATTGTTCTGTTTGCAACATCCTAAACACAGGGGCAGAGTTTTCACATCCAAGAAGTGGAAAAAGATATAAGATCAAAGAAAGAATTATGTAAGGTAAGAATTCCCGGTAAGGAAAGGGGCTATATATCTTTCTCCTACTGGTGTAAGTCCTGTTAAGGGCAGGCCGCCAGTAGTTATCATGGGTTTTTCCCCCACTTCAAGCCCTGCCTTGAGTGATGGAGGCAGGCCCCTGACTCTGTGTGCAGGCCTGAGACAGAGGGGAGGGCCTGCTAACATCATGAGGGGTGGGGCTGTCTAAACTTAGTCCTGCCTGCTCCTGTAAGAGACAAGTAGTGAAGTTCTGGTCTGGGTTGGAGTAAGACCTAGTAGTGCCGTTCTGTCCTGGGAGCAGAGAGTACCGGAGTGTCTGACCTGAGAGGTTATGCTTAGAGAGACAACTATGCTTGGAGGAGATACTCAAGCCCAGTCTGAGTAAAGTGGATATAACTATAGACGGTGGACCAATGCCCCTCACCCCGCTCAGGGGGTGAGGGGGGAGATCTAGCCTCACCCAGAGGATATACCCTTGGGGTGGGTGCAAGGGGTATTGAAGCCTCATTCAGCCCATCCTGCAGGGGTACAGTCTGGAGGAGGAGGAGAGGAGGAAGAGACCCTGTATACATTTTGAAGCACTGCTGTATATGAACTGCGGTGTATGATCTGCTGTGTGCTGCTACCAAAGGAATAAAGAGACATTGCTGCTTTTAACAAAGACTGTGTGTGAGATTGAAACCTCTCGCCCTGGGACCAGGGTTTCTCTGGCAGGGTTTCTCCTTATTCGTTAAGGCTCGCAAGAGATGGAGGCGTTGCACCACCGTTGCTAAGAAGAAGGAGGCATATACCCCAGAAGCCTGTCCCTGTTATCCCCAATACCACCGCGGGAGACTCAGGCCCTCCTGTTCCTCACAGGTATGCACCACCAACATACACGTAATCAGCCCTCACTACACCCTAGAGGTCCAGTCTGTGACCGGGGGGGGGGGAACATGGGTTACATTTGGAGGCGAGCTGCTGAGATCCAGAACAGGACAGGCTTTCAGCGAAGCAGAGCTGGAAGAGTAAAGTGCACCTTCCATGCAAGTACTGGAGAGAGTAGGGCATTTATGCATACCAGGGGTAGTCAGGGGAGCGTGGATTCCCACACAGTATGCCCTGGGTGCCCTAAGAGGGTGTTGTAAGATGGGTGTGAGGCTATAGCTGCCCTAGTCCCTTGAGGCAGATAGTGTGAGGCAACTGGGGGGGGTTAGCCTGTTAACTTGTCCAGGGATCATGGCCCAGGGCCCGCACTATGAGCGGCCAAAAGTAGGAGATGCCCGTACCTTATGGAGATGCCCGAGTACATTAGCCAGCACCCACATAAAACACACCACAGAGTACTGGCAGGAACCGTTAGCGAGTGCGGTGCACAGAGAGAGAGTTCTGCCTAGCCTGGGGTATGCCACATCATATCAGTGGGCAAAGCAATCACAGAAAGCATGCAGAGAGCGTTCAGTGAGCAGTGTGAGAGCAGTCAGTGTCTAGGAACGAGCTATGCACTGGACACTGAGAATAGTGACATTATACATTTGGAGGGCTCATCAAAGATGGCGGCCGTCACTACATGTGCTCCGCAGAGCAAGAAAGAGTTAAAAATGGCGACTTCAGCGCCATCCATGGCCCAGCAGTTAGTAGCCGAACTAAAATGGCGACTCCCACCAATCCTGGATCGCGCACGTGAAGCGTGCAAAGAGACTGTTAGGGAAATGTGGCGGGAGATGTGCAGGGGTTTGTCGCCAAACCCAGATCCCCTGCAAAAGGAGCGGAGCGGCCCGAAAGCCCACCCACCTGTGCTGTGACTGGCCGACAGACAAGGCCACGTCACCCTGAGAGAAGGAGTGCCCCTCCTCTTGTTTCCACCAGAGGGAGGGGGCACAAGGAGAGTCAATCAGAAGCGTCCACTCCAGAGAAGGGAGGGACAGGAAGTGAGAGCAAGGCACTTCACTTCCATCTGGCATTCGAAGAGCAAGGAGCTGAATTATTGAACTGTTTAATCCCTGCGTGCAATATGTCAGAACTAAGCACAACAATTTTTCAACTCCCAGGAGGCTTCCTGGTGGTGGAAATCGAGGGCCGAGAGTACCTCCGGTGCCTGTGCGTCCACTGCAGGACACCCGGAATGGCCGCAAGCACCAAAGCACGATGCCCTCAATGTGGCACGTACTACCTATGGCCTAACGAACCATGGCCTATGCTAAAGACCCCTCGAGGTGCCTCTCCGGGAACACTAACGGAGGTGGCGGAGACAGCGGACGAGGCTGCCCTAGTTCCCTGCACCACTACTGAGGTGGGAACCAAGGCCCAGCCGACTACCGAGCCGAGAGAAATTCCGGCGGAGAAGAGCGCGACGGCAGTAGAGGTACCGGAGCGGGCCCGTTTCGTACCACTACCCACTGGCGGGGCCGCAAAAGACCCAGTTGTCTTCGGAGGAAGAAGATAGTGTTTCATCGGTGGCGATGCGCCTACCGGCGAACCACCCCAGCTGTAAGAAAGATGGCAGTCCACTTACCGGAGAGAGGGAGCAGTCGAGTCCGGACACCTCCCAACGGCGAGCACTGGTGCGGCCTGAGGCCTGTAGAAGTCCCACGGCCGTGGTGACTCCCAGTGCAGCGGAGACGGGATCCGAGATGGTTCCGGAGGAACCAGAGGTCATCAGCCGGCAGCGGAGCGGTAAGGAGACTCCACCACCCCCTTACTCCCGCCAGGCGACGAAGGACCCTGCAGAGGGTGAGAAAGAAAGGCTTGCGGCCTACTTACCCATCCGTGGACCGGATGATCCACCACCGCCCCTTTCGGTCCTCGACGCACTTCCGGTGCGTGACCACGGAGCGGATTGGGATTCCGCGGGCGGCCATGATGACGTCACTTCCAGGTCTGACTGGAAAAGAGGCCTGGGAGCATTGTTGTCCCTGTGGAGAGCAGACATGGCAGCTGCAATAGCCACCCTGAGAAGCCAAGGCCCTTCCCGAGGAACACGAAGCACGGCGGAGAGAGCAGGCAAGAAAGTGCCCAGTGGTCGCGGCATTACTCACTTGCTGGACATTGATTCGGACATTGCTGTTGCCCCAGCCCCAACCCCTAGTGCCATTGCCCCGGCCACTGCCCCTGCCCCGTCACGAGTCATGACATCGGGACCTAGCGGGGATAAGTTAAGTAAGAACCCCAAGTACTCCAAGGATTTGAGGGATTGGGAATTAAGTGACTAGGGATATGATTGGGAAGTACCATATGCCAATGTGATACGTGTGCCTAATCCAATATCCTTTTCTCCTATGCCTAGAGGGAGGACCCGAGGGTCCCACACTACTGCGGAGACAGGGCCTGTAAGCAAAGTGATCCCCAAAATGAATCCTACCATCTATATTAATGCGAAAGGTAGACGCAGCTGCTCACGCTCTACAGAGGCGGTCACGTCCAGTGTTTCATCCCAAGCTGAGTCAGAGAAAGGTACCTCTAGTGCAGTGTCCGAGTACGAGCACCGTGACAAGTGGTGGGCACCCCTGTTCACTGGGTACCACAAAGGTATGGGCCGTACCAGGTTCTTGTTAATCAGGAGCAACATAGTAGACCATTGGTGGGCGGTAGGTGCCTATACTCCCCAGGAGGTGGCAGATGATCTAGAACATAGGTTCCAGGGGATAGAACAAAAGATCATCCATCCTAAGGTGCCTAGTATTTTGTATGATGACATTGCCCCTGCAGAACCAGAGTTTTGGGTACTGCCAAGCAGGGCGGGCCACAAGAAGCTCCCCAAGTTGAGCCGGGCAGACAGGGCCCTAGTGGCCAGGTATAGGCAGTCACACGGGTACGAGTTCCCTTATGTGCCGAAACCCATCATGAGTGAGATAGAGGAGCATCGAGATAGCTGGCTCAGAGAGGCCATGCAAGAATACTTGCGTACCAAGTTCGGCAAAGCCGGTTACAAGAACGAGGATAAAATCAGTGAGGTAGCCCGGGCCTGGAGTGTGGGAAGGTGTATTTACAAGCACTGTGTGGTTTATCGGCCAGAGTCTGGGTCAGTACAGCCATACTCTGTCACTATAACAGACCATAATGGGAGGCAGGTACGGAAGCCTGACCCAAAACATTATAACTAGTTAGTATATCCATGTTGGGAGGTACCCTTTTTGTTATTACACTGGCGACACAGTTTATTACACTGCGGCCAGATCCGCAAGCCGGGAGATTTCCCGGCTTGCTAGTGGCCGCCCCTCGGCGTGCCGCGCGTCATAGACGCGCGGTCACGCGTCTTTGGGAGCGTGCGCCCCCTGCACGCGCGTCCAGGGGCTCCCCGAGGGAGCCCTGGTGTCCCGCGATCGCGGGATAGCGGCAGGGGGTTCCGGGGGACCCGGCGGACCCGGCAGCGGTAGGGAGAGCGCCCCGATCGGAGGGCGCTCTTCCGCTGCTTCGGCGCGCGCCCGTCACTCTCGGGCGCGCGCCAGGCTACTGCTGCGGCACAGAACGGGCAAATGCTCGAATAAACTGTGCCGCAGCAGTACACCATCTGCGTGGATCGTCTGAGTTATGCACACTAATCAAATGAACTGTGTTTTGTTTCCCAGATTGTTCACCGCAGGATGGAGCTGCTAAAGTTAGGTCCAAGTGGGGACCATTGGATTCCACCTGAGGGAGAGTGTAGCCCCGGTAAGGAATGGGGGCTATATATCTTTCTCCTACTGGTGTAAGTCCTGTTAAGGGCAGGCCTCCAGTAAGTTATCATGGGGTTTCCCCCGCTTCGAGCCTGCCTTGAGTGATGGAGGCAGCCCCTCTCTGTGTGCAGGCCTGAGACAGGGGGGTATGGCCTGCTGACATCATGAGGGGTGGTGGGGCTGTCTAACTTAGTCCGCCTGTCCTGTTAAGAGAAGTAGTGAAGTTCTGGTCTGGGTTGAGTAAAGACCTAGTAGTGCCGTTCTGCTGGAGCGAGAGTACCGGATAGTGTCTGACCTGAGAGGGTTATGCTTAGAGGCAACTATGCTTGGAGGAGAAACTCAGGGCCCGTCTGAGTAGAGCAGATATTAACTATAGACGGTGGACCAATGCCCACCACCGCTCGCGGGTGAGCGGGGAGATCTAGCACTCACCAAGAGGATATAACTTTGGGTGTGGGTGCAAAGGGGTATTGAAGCCTCATTCAGCCCATCCTGCAGGGGTACCAGTTCTGGAGGAGGAGGAGAGAGGAGGAAGAGACGAGACCCTGTATACATTTTGGGAGCACTGCTGTATATGAACTGCCGTGATGATCTGCTGTGTGCTGCTACAAAGGAATAAAGAGACATTGCTGTCTTTAACAAAGAAGGTGTGAATTGGATTGAAACCTCTCATATCTATAGTACTCATAACACACCTGATATAGCAGGCTTCTGACTGGGATACAAGCAAATCCTCCGAGGGGGGAGAGACGCCGCACAGCGCAATATGGGAGAAGGTAAGGAATCGGGGGCCACGTCCCTTGTGGTGTGACCCCTCCATTCACCACTACCAGTACTGCAGCGGCTGCTGCCCCTGCCCCCGTGCCACCCATGACGCCGCCCCCAGTGCATACCTTGAACTCTGCCATCGCCATCTGGATTCTGGCACTGGTGTTACAGAACTCTCAGCGGTGCCTCCAATATTCCTGGTCTCTCACCACTCACAGAGCAGCTCCTCGAACCCTCCACCATGCCCCCTCGTCCGGATTGGTCACTGTTCGCTTTAAATATTACTGCTTTTGGCTTCACTTCCTTGCCGAGCATAGATCCTTAGGGATGTTACCTGTGTTTCTGCCACAAGCCTTGTTCTTTCGTTACGTTATCTCTGTTTTTGTTTCAGTTCAGTTCGTTGTACTCGTTCCAGTTTCCTCCAGCCTGCTGCTGCTACGTTGAGTTCCTGAGTTCCTGGTTCTTACAGACTGCTTCGTTTGCGTGTACACGGGGTTACTAGTGCTGCCTGGTTGGTGTGCCTATTGGCGGTCAGTCTTCCCTCTCCTAGACGGGAGCATGGGTCGTGGACGCCACTCGGGTAAACCTCGTTCCCGACCTGCAGCGATTGCGCTGACGCAAAGACAGCTTGATTTCCTGTTGCCGACTCCCGCTTGAACTACGACTACCCGGATATCTCCTACCCCGACTCTGGCTTGCCCAACAACTATGCTGTTATCTCCTCCTGAACCTGGCCTGTTTGGACTATGAACTGCGTCCGGACCAGTCTGCGCGGTATATAAGGTCGGGTGATTTCATAACCCAGCTCAGCCCCGCGCGTCCGTCCCGGTTTGTGGCGAGCACAATCGTGACAAGAAGGCTGATGGATGACTGAAAAAGGCTTTATTCACACAGAATGTGCAAGCGGACTTTGACGACGTTTCAGCCCGTGGGGCCTTGTCAAAAGAATGATCCGCTTGTGTTACAAAACCATCTATTATAGGGTGTTTCCAATTGCACCCTGTTTCCCATTTCCCAATAGAATCGTGTAACAGGTGTCCATTCTATTGGAAATGGGAACGGTGTAGCAATTGGAAACACCCTATAATAGATGGTTTTAACACAAGCGGATCACTCTTTTGACAAAGGCCCCACAGGCTGCAAAACGGTCAAGAGGATCCGCTTGCACATTCTGTGTGAATAAGCCTTTTCAGTCATCCATCAGTTCTCCATTATTGGCGCTGTGCGGAGTCTTCACCCCCTCGGGGGGGATGTTGCTATTGCGTTTCTACAGTCTGCACGCCGAGCTGCGCAGCTCATCTCTCCGTGACCCGGATCTCTCAAGGGCCGCCGTAGGTGACCCGCCCCACCGCGTTAGCGGATGCAGGGTTGGCGGTGAAGAGGCTATCGATCCATCGTGAAGCGGGAAGCGGGGGGGCCACACTTTGCCCCACATCACACAGCTCCAGAAAAAGGTCTGTTTGCAGGAGAAGCAAATCACAGGAGGACATTACGGGCATGGAACACAGTTACCCCTGAATCAGATAAGTGAATCTTTTTATCCCAACTACATGGTGCTCTTAGGAGCCTGTTGCTGGAAAATACTTTTCACACAATATATTGTCTTTATGCTGGGGGTTACCATAGCCTAGTTCCAGTTACATCACTGTGCAGCATTGCTTTACTTCTGAGCGCCTGGTGGGTCAATCGTCAGATTACCTGGTTACATATCTGACTGGGATATACAGTCATTTTTATTCTCATTATGACACCCCTTTATTTTAAAGAGATATACAGTACCATTAAAATTATTTAATCCTATAACTTATCATTACTATTACTATACTTTTGAGTTATAGAGTGCTACCGCGGATCCCTTTTTCTTTTGTTGTATTCTTATTACAATTCTCAGCACAGCACCAATACTCATTCACTTATTTAAACTGACTATTAGCTGGCAGAGTTTCTGTCCCTTCCCCCTCCCCATCTGTATACCTATATTAAAGGAGGGTCTATAACTCGCATCTACTCTAGCTCGCTTACAGATAATACTTGAGATAACTATTATACCAAACATTTCCCCATTAGGATTATGTCAGGCTTTTGTGTCAAACAGCCAGATTTTGATGAATTGCAAAATGCAGCCGAAAGCTTTTGGCAATGAATCAGATCAGATTCCACGGTGTCAAAACTTCATCGAATATATCAACCATTACTTCCAGGTCTAGAAAAAAGACTTATAGATCACGAGCACGTTTGTGTTGGGAAATCGTTAGTCCTGGAAAATTATATTAACGTGAGATTGTACCCAGAGGTTTAAGATCCCATTTGTCACCAGCCACACCACATTACTGACCCACTTTTTATACAGAACTGGGACAAAATATTAACACGTTGCTCTAAAGAACTTATGAAATTACTTTCCAAATACCAAGCAGAGAAACTGAAAGGAGTAAATAAAGATATAGATGAACAATTGATTCAATATCAACCAGTGGAACATTTTACAGACTTTGCCATTTAGAAACTAAACTCAAAAACAATATAGAAAAGTACACTAAAGAACTGAAGAGAGAAAAAAAAACAAAAGTATCTGAGAGACACTAGGATTTTCAAGAACATAAAATATACAGACACCTTTTCCGGAGAATAAAGACAAAACTACAGGCCCACTGATAACTAGAGTCATCAACCGATGGGATACCTCTAAGGGAGAAGAAATCCTACCCTTAGAACTAACTACCCCTCTTTTCAGGCAAGTCATTTTTAGAATATCCCCATTCGCCAGAACACAAAGAGGCGGACACCGTAGGGGGAAGGGTAGATACACCAGAGACAGAGAAAGAGGGGGTACGGCAGAGGAAACCCCGACATTATCGACGTTAGGGGATACCGACATTACAATGAATGATCTCCCTTCACATCATGACAATAGTTCTCAAAAACACGGTCATCATTAATCTCTCAATTTAACCTGAAGAAATACACATCCAAGTATTATCAAGAGGTCTGTCCTTCACTCCAACTACAGACATGGACTGTTTTGAGTGGGTGAAGGACCTAAACCTCTTTGGAAGAAAACTTAATTTACATAAGTTCTTCAAGAAAAGGAACATCAATATGGCCATAAACATGGGCCTAGAACGAGTGGAAGATTTAGACTTAGAGAGTTTAAGGGACTTGGGTGCTCTATTACATGAATCAGAACATACACCAGGTGAAGGTCCATTTAGCAATCTTAAGAAAAAATCCAAATTCATGCCACCACCTAATATCTGTCCAAATATTGATGTCTTTGTGAGCCTTGTAACACAAGACCTAAAGGATTTAAGAAGGAACACAGGAATTTGCAATATTACAACAGCAGAAATAAAAGCTGTGAAAGTACTGGCAGAGGAAAAACCTATAGTGATTAAGCCCTCCGACAAGGGGGGCAATATTGTAGTTCTGGACAGTGAAGAATATGTCAAGGAGAACTTGAGGATTTTGAATAATAAAGATTGCTATCAGATCCTATCAAACAATCCAACAATTAAATACTACCAAGAACTTAAAAGTATACTAGATCAAGGGGTGGAACTTAAAGTACTCTCAAAACAAGAAAGAGACTTTATGTTAGTAGGCACCCCAAGACTCCCCACATTCTACACTTTACCTAAGATACACAAGCACAAATTGCCTCCTCCTGGACGCCCGATTGTGTCGGGAATTGACAATCTTACGGAGAAGGCAAGCCAATACGTGGACCAAATCCTTAGACCATTTGTCATGGCCCTGCCTTCCTATTTAAAGGATAGCAGGGACGTGCTAAGGAAACTAGAGGGGGCCGTGATTGATGATGACAATACATTACTTGTATCATTAGATGTAGAGAGTTTATACTCTAGTATACTTCATGACAAAGGCCTATGGGCCACTGAGTACTTCCTCAATACCTGAGGAGAGTACTATCACAAACATAATGAGTTGGTATTGAAACTCCTTCAGTTCATTCTTACAAGAAATTACTTTACTTTGATAGTCGACACTCCCTCCCCCGTCCCATTCCTACATGCAAAAATGTAATGCTGATCTTAACCTACAAATGGACATTGAGGACTGGGAGGATGTCTGAGAATCTGCTACCAAAACATCGATTTGTACCATAACTAAAGAAAATATCTATAAAATCCTATTCCAGTGGTACCTAACCCCGAGCAGACTGAGCCAGATCTTCCCCGGCACACCAGATCTGTGCTGGAGGGGATGTGGTCAAAGGGGAGATATGGCCCACATTTGGTGGTCATGTCCGGAGATCCAGAAGTTCAGGACCAGAGTTCAGAGACTTCTCCATGAAACCCTGGGATATACATACCCTCCATATACATACCTCCATGAAACCCTCCATATACATACCTGTGTGTATATAACCCTACCCCTGACCAGTGTGCGCTAATATTGTTATCTGTTACTGCATGTGTTGAATGGTTTGGAGACCGCCTGTATTTGCAGCATCTGGCAGCAGAGGCATACAGTACCTATTATTTTTTGTGGTAGCATACAGAAGAGACACCATTTACATAACATTCAAAGTATCCTTGGACCCTCTGATATATGTGCTAGGAAAATCTTTAGAAGACCTCCCTTCTCCACTATCCAGGTTGACCTCCTCTTTCTTGACAGCCGCTATGTGCTCAATCGCAGCGGCTTGGAAACAAATAAAAGCACTCTCCAAAAGAACAGTTGTTAATAGAATAAATACGGTCATGAGCATGGAAAGGCTCACAGCCATGATAAAGCAGAAGATGCCCCAATTTTACAAAACCTGGGAACCATGGCCTGGTATCGGAGCCCCACCTCTCCTACAGATCCTGACCCTACTTTGAGCCTCTCCTGGATGGATGGGATCGGAGACGACCGAACTACCATCGTCCATCAGTCCACCCCCCCCCCCCACCAATGCCCCCCCACCCATTTCTCTTTGTCGTTCCCACCCACCTCTCCCCCTTCCTTTGTCTTCCCCTTAAACTACCTCTAAAAATAGAAAATGGTTTATTGGATTTGACTTGTACAACCTGCAGTCATGTGCCTATGACTTCACTGCTATTTCCACAATGTTGTTATTTTCTGTATTCCTGCCACAAGTCTCCAATAAAGGAAAAAGATTGTTAAAAAAAAAAAGAAGAGCACCACCCAAGACCTATTGCAGACTTGTTATGTTGGAATCAACCACAGAAGAATTATTTTGTGAGTGCAATCTATTTTGAGCAATTTTATTTAATCTTTATTAACAATTACAAGGTGGGACCCCAGTACTGAGGTTGGAAAGTACAAGACTGTGCACCCACAGCAGCGGGAGCACGCCTGGAGGGTGGATAGTCTGCGTAGCCGGGTCTGGGTTGGAGAGAGTGGGTTAGTGTGAGTACTTGCTGAAGTCCAGGGGCGGAGCTAGTGGGATCGTCAATGTCTGTTGTGCTGTGGTCGAGAGTTGGAGCAAGGAGAGTGATAGATTGTCCGGAAACCGAGGTCTGGGATGGAGAGGTGCGGGTAGTGAGATACAAGCCGGGGTCTTTATCCAGAGGTGGTCCAATAATCAAGCCAGCTCGGTACACAGGAAAGCAACAGAGAACAAAGCAAGGCATAAGCAAAGCAGGGCAAGGCAAAACAAATGCAGGAACACAAGGTCACAAGAGTTATGCTCAGCAAAGCAGGAAGGGAAGTGGAAGTCCTTTATAGCAAGCAGGAACCCATGAGGCTGGGGACAGAACGGAGGCACGCCCTCCACGGAGGTCAGGATAGGCTGCAGGAGACAAGGGGCACTTAGAACAGTTGCCACACAGCTGGGGTGCGGTGCACAATGTCACGTGTTTGCGGCGAACGTGAGAGAAGCGTAGCGTGTCCGGGGGGCGGAGCCAGGCTCCGTGGCACTGCCAGAAGAACTGTGCGTGCGCGCACGCTCTGTAAACAGAGCGGGGATGCACACACAATCAGCAACCAGCGCTGAGGTCTGCAAAGAAGCAGGTAAGGAGGGAACACGCCATATAGGACGTGTTCCCTGATTCCTTACACATTCACTGTATTATATTCTTTAAACCCTACCCGTTATAAAACAATTGTGATGACCAGACCGCTCAGCCTATCTTCTATTTTATGATCCTGTGTGGATCTCCTTAGGAGGTTTTTTGAGTCAGTTATCTACCCTAAGGCTGTAATCACTGCCTAGTGGATGAGACATTGTGATCGCTTAAACTCATATGGTCTTTTTTCTTTATTTCCACAGTGAGTGCTTTTAGTAGAAACTTTTTTGACCCCTCTGGGGTCATACCTGTGTGTATATAACCCTACCCCTGACCAGTGTGCGCTAATATTGTTATCTGTTACTGCATGTGTTGAATGGTTTGGAGACCGCCTGTATTTGCAGCATCTGGCAGCAGAGGCATACAGTACCTATTATTTTTTGTGGTAGCATACAGAAGAGACACCATTTACATAACATTCAAAGTATCCTGTTTGGATTGTGCTTTTCTTTCTTTATTTTCTTCTATATACCTTGGAAATACCTTGAAAATACTCCTGCAAATATTCTTTACAAATATTGCCTTCTAGTCACTATTCTCTTGAACTACCAAATACATATTCATTAAATCTAATTAATGATTAAAAAAAAAAAAAAGAATAGCTTGCTGTAGATATATAAATGTAAAGTATTTGATCGATTTTGTTAAAAGTTTGCTACCAATCAGTAGTCAAAGTATCTACTTCAGTATGACAGAGTTAGGAGTATATTTACATACCCATTTCTGCTGAAAATGCTCTTTTTTGTTTTCATAGCCTTGTTGGCAATAAATTATATACTACTTGTAAAACTGTCTTGATAAGTATTAATTGGAACAGGGGCTCTTAAGACTGGGCAAAAGGGTATGTTTTTACTTTGAAGATAACTGATTAGAAAAATGACCCACAGGCTAAATGCATGGCAGACTATCATTCCTCTTACAGTAAAATTTATTTTTTATTTATAAAATGTTTTACTAGGAAGTAATACATTGAGAGTTACCTCTCGTTTTCAAGTATGTCCTGGGCATAGAGTTATGATAAAAAAAATAATAAATGGTTACAAATGCACAGTTACATTAAGTGAACAGGGTTATACATTATATACAAGACATTGCATGCACAGTTAGAGATAATATAAGCTATAGGCATATGTAACAGTTACAGACCAGGTTAAAATGTGAGACCACTTTAGTTTAGAATGAATTTAAACTGGTGGCGGCTGTGCCTATCCGTTAGATTGTTCCAGTTCTGGGGTGCACGGTAAGAGAAGGAGGAGCGGTCGGATACTTTGTTGCAACTTGGGACCATGAACAGTCTTTTGGAGTCAGATCTCAGATGATAAGTGCTGCATGTGTTAGGGGTGAAGAGCTCGTTCAGATAGGCGGGTAGCTTGCCCAGAAAGTATTTGAAGGCAAGGCAGGATAGATGAACTTTGCGACCAGACTCAAGTGATGACCAATTTAGTTTTTTTTATCATTACGCAGTGATGTGTGTTGTAGTTGCATTGGAGGACAAAGCGGCACAGTGAGTTTTTTAGAGGGTATCAAGTTTGACAAGATGAGTTTGGGTTGCCATGCCATATGCTATGTCCCCATAGTCTATAATTGGTATCAGCATCTGCTGTGCGATACGCTTTCTGACCAGCAGACTTAGGGAGGATTTGTTCCTTTATAGTACACCTACAGACGAGACCATGAATGTTTGGCATAGGTTTTGTATATCAGGAAATCAATGTGCATCCCAAATATTAAATTGGAGTCAAACCATATGCCCAAATATTTCAAACGAGTAACAGGGACTAGGATAGTATTAGAGTTGGTTATGATCTGGAGCCAATTCGTAGGAAGATTTAGAAATGTAGCCTTGGTCCCAAATACCATTGTTACAGTCTTGTCAGTGTTTAAAAACAGTTTGTTTTGGACAATCCAATTGCAAGTTTTAAAAAGCAAACTTGAAGTACGTGTCCAATTTAAGAGAGGTTAGGGCTGTGTGCATATAAGATTGTGTCATCCGCATACATGTGTACAGGCATACCCCGTTTTAAGTACACCCGTTTTACGTACACTCGCAAGCATATACATTTTTTTTTAATTGCACCATACCCCTGTGTACGTACACGTGCTTCACGAGTATGGACACCAGGGGGCGGCGTGAGTGTGCTGCCCCCTCTTCCTCTCCCCGGCTCTTCCTTTACCCGTCTCCCCCGGCTCTTCCGTTCCCCAGCTCCCCACGGTTCTTCTTTCCCCCGGCTCTTCCTTTCCCCGGCTCCACCCGGATCTTCCGCTAGCCGACTCTTCCGATCACCCCCCCGAGCCCGCTCAGAGCCGCGCTCTAGCTCACGTGTGCCGCCGCCTACTGCCCGCCCGCAACCTGCACGCCGCCACTTGAGGTGGGGACAGAGGGAGCTGGGACATGCGGGGGGAGGGGGACAGTGGGTGTGTGATGGGAGGTACATGCAGGGGGTGTGTGATGGGAGGGACATGCAGGGGGGGATGTAAGGGACATGCGGGGGGGGGTGATGTAATGGACATGCAGGGTTGGGGGGTGATGTGAGGGACATGAAGGGAGAGGGGTGATGTGAGGGAGAAGGGGGGGGGGAGGTGGGGGGGGTGCGGGGGGGTGATATGAGGGGTGCCGGGGGATGATATGACGATGAGGATTTTAACCGTGCGACCCGATTTTTAAAAAATATGTATTGCGGGGTAAAGGGGGGCTTTTAAAAATGTTTTGAAGCGGTGGGGGTCTTTTAAAAATATATTGGCGGGGGCATTTTTAATATGTATTGGCGGGACGGGTATTTTTATTATGTATTGCGAGGGGGGGTTACATGTATTTAGAGGTGTGGGGGTTTTGGTATGTATTTTGTTGGGGGGATTGAGTGAGTGGGGTAATTGACGGAAGGTAGGAGCGAGTGAGAGGAGAGGGTAAGAGAGAATAAGAGTGAGACGCAGGGGAGATAAATACATGCGAGGCGGGAGGAGAGTGAGTGAGACGGAGGGGAGAGAAATACATGGGTAGAGGGTAGGAACTAGAGGTGGCGCGTGAGGTGTGAAATTAGCCTAAGGCTGTGCTTATAGTGCCGGTGACGCTGGCGTCATGCTGAGGTTTCTGGAAAAATCAAATTGAAGTGACTTCAAGTGATCGCGACCAAGCCGTCGCACCATCCTGTCGCTTCAACTATAAGCGTCAATACATTTGTTTTGATGCGACGTCGCCAGCACTACAGTATAAGCGCGGCCTAATATGTCCCCGAGATTTTTAGAAATACTTCAAACGTTCCCCAAACAAAAAAGGTTGGGAATCACTGACATAGAGGCTGTGAAATTCATCACTGTAAGTCATGCTGGTTGATATTTTGTTACTGCTATAGGGGGAATTGGGGTCCTCTTTGTTCCTGCTGCACCCGACATTTAGTCATTTGTTATTCCATTTTGAGTGCTGTTTATCGCTTTTTGTTTTGTATTACAGTAAAAATACTGTATAGTAGAAGATATGCCCTTTCCTTCATCATTTTTACATAATTTTCCGTTCATCCATTTTGCATCTGCCAGCACTAGTAAGAAAAATCAGCTTACATTAAAGATTTTCTTTCAATAAAGCCTACTGTATTTATTTTGGTTACAAATGCATTATTTATATCAGTTATGCATGTATATGATGATTGCAGTACAGTACATGCATTGTAAAGGGGAAAAAAACGTAGTGCTTCACTTTAAGTACATTTTCGCTTTACGTACATGCTCCGGTCCCATTGCGTATGTTAAAGCGGGGTATGCCTGTATTGAAACTCCCTTACAAGCTGTAAGAAGAACATTGATGAACACTGAGAAGAGTAGGGGCCCCAGAAGAGTCTTGTGGGACACCGCAGGTGATATCCAAGGGGTTGAAGTTATTGCCCGGGATAGACACATGTTAGGATCTACCTGATAGGTACTGTAGGAATCAAACCAGTTTAAAGCATGCTTCCCTATTCTAGAGCACTGGAGTTTGTTTAGCAAGATAACATGATCAACAGTATCAAAAGCCTTTGCAAAATCTAGGAATATTGCACCAGTAAATTGTCCCAGTTCCATTCCACACTGGATCTCTATCAACAATACAATACTCCGAAAATAAGTCAGACTTGGAAACAGTAAAAATGTAATACAAGATATGTAGTAGTAATATAAGAATTAGCACACTTACCTGTTAAAATTTAAAATGGTAAAAATTAATAATTATGATGTTGTATAAATGTAACATATGGAGTAAATGTGTCTATATACTGTACGTACTTAAAGTTAAATATCTTCTTTTCTGTTTGTTAATAATCTTATTAATGTGTCATCATACTTATATGCTAGTTATACTGAAAAGTTTACATAGGAATTTGTGGCTATGCACGGGTCTACAGTACCTTACCTACTGTAGTTTGACACTTGACACTGCTTTGTTTACGTATAGATTTCAACTGATAATGTTTGAATGTTGGATTAAAACTGCAGTTCAAGATGCCTTTTTTTTTTAAGTGTTGTTTTATTACTGCAATAGATAAATGTGTGTAATACCAACTTACCTACTGAAGATCAAAGCTGCAGGTCTCGTTTGATTGATCAGTGAAGATTGGTGACATCATTACAAGTTGGTGTCTGTTAAATGCCCCCTTTTTCAGTGTGAGTGAAATGCTTATGAATATTCATGAGCTCTCCACTGACATGTGCAAGAGGGAGGGCAGGGCTCACAAAGGGGTGTGCCAGGGCTTGTGACAAGACCTGAAGGGGCTGTGCCTTAGCAAATGGTTGCTATAGTAACAAACATGCTTGTTAAAATAGAATATAAGAAAATTGGTCTTTCAAAGTTGTTGTTTTTTAAAACAGAAAATGTTAAAAGTATTTTTTCTTAATACAGAAGTGATTTATTAAAAAAAACACACATGCAGGATACTGCTTGAACTGCAGCTTTAAGTGGAGGACTCAAAGGGTTAAGGAAGCATCATGGACGTGCTAATCACTATGGTGGAAAATAGGAAAGTGGCAGCACAAGCAAATGCAGAAACAATGGCAACAAGACAAATACATCATTAGTCTGATCTCAGTAGCAGTATGAAACCAGGACCTAGCACAGACTTTCATAAAATATAGGCACAGAATAGAATTCTGAAAAGCCAACCCCACTATTGTGAACAGCATGGTCATCATCACCATCACCATCACCATCACCATCACCATCATCATCATCATCATTCATCATCATCATCATCATCATCATCATCATCATCATCATGTATCATCATCATCATCATGTATCATCATCATCATCATGTATCATCATCATCATGTATCATTAATAATATCCATCATCACACATCTAAGAGCCTAGGTAGCCACAGGGAAAATCAAAGGCATTAAAGGCTCTATTTGTAATATGCTATTTATTTTAATGTATATTTTGGTAAATTCATTTTTGTAATGCTTTTCAATGGGCAAAAATCCTGTTAGTAACAGTTGGCTAAAAGGGCTATTGCCCATTACTGTTGGAGTCATTTTGTTGAGGGTAGGGGGATACGTGGGGGCCTAGGTAGCCACAGTGACAATAAATGGAATTAAATTATTGTTTAGTTAAGATGTGGTTGTGTTTTATGTGTCTTTAAAATGTATGTTGTAAAGCTTTTGAATGGGCAAAATCCCTATTAGCAACATTTTGCTAAAAGGGCTATTGCCTATTAGTCTAGTGGGGGGGAGGGGGGCTAGGTTTGGCGGGGATCTGAGGGCAGTAGGGGTGTGACAGGGTAGATGCTCTGCCTAATATCTATGCATAAGACACTATGGGCCTCATGCAGTAAGCGTTGATAAGGGAATTATCGCCATTTTATAGCCAAAATTGGGTTTGAGATTCAGTAAGCGCCGATAAGTGCTTGATATCGCCAGGTTTCGGAGCCGATTATTTTGTTATGGCCAGTCGGCTGCCGATAAGCCTGTTTTCGCCACTGATCGCCACTTTTTTAAATCGGCTGGATTCAACAAAAAAAAACAGCTTATCGGGCCTGATCGGCACTACGAAATTGAGATGTTATGGCCAATTTCTCCCGCCAACTAAAGTTGGCAGTTTGGAGGGGAGAACGATCGCTAAGGCTGCCGCAACGGCACTTAGAAAAAAAAAATCTTCTGTACATCAATGGAGTCAATGGAGCGGGGACGTATAACAGTATAGTACTGTTTACGTTTCATTGCTCACAATACAAACGTCATTTGCATTACAGTGTGGGGGCATTCCCTGCATTGTGTCACAGCTGACGTGTATTATTTGCATAACATTATACTTTTACATGTTTGCAGCATTTGCGGGTCACATTACTCATCATGTGATGATGTGCCAAGGGAAAATACTATACTCAACTCTTAAAGGAGAACCTCACATCATATCACACATTTTTATGAACTGAGCAACAATTATTTACATGATGTTACACATGACACACATGTCACACATACACCGTATATTCATGTTCCTTTACATTACACAATGCTTGTAATGTGACACGCATCTTTAAACGTTCATGTACATCTAAATTCTCATGTTTACATATACTTTTGGGTCCTCCCTATTTTCATGACGTCACTTATTGGACGCTTAATCACATTGCATGTTTACATTGTAACCGTAGCATTACAAGCACTTCAACCTAACTTATACACACATGTACAGTAATTCAGCATTGGGACACCTTGTTAACTCATTCTATACCAACTATCCTCCTTACAGAAATGCATGCATATGCACACGACTATTCATTGTTGTCAACATGTCACAATAACATGCCTAATTACACATGTTACACAAAACTTTTCCCACGTCAATCTCAGCCTTTTTGTCTCATTACATGACTGACTGTTGCGTTCACAAGTGTTACATGCATTGCACATGCAACTATTTATTTGCAAGCAATGTTTCTACAAAGGTTCACGTCACATCATTGCCAAATATCATCATTCCCTGCAGAATACACACAACAAATACTTATAACAAGAACTGCACACAGCTTGCCACAGAAGTACTTTATTATGTTAATGTAACACCTTGCATTTTACTATGTCACCTGACATCATCACATACCTATTTAAAGGACGCCCATTACCTGATCATTCACAGCTACTCATTTCAAAATGTTGAGATTGTTTAGGAGACGGAGGAACATTCTTTTCTATGACATGCTTGATGATGAAGACAATCATATAGGGCAAGGGAGGGACACACCGAGGGACAGTGACAGGGACAGTCACGCGGATACGACAGGGACAGGGAGAGGGACAGGCCGAGGGACAGGTAGAGGGACAGGAGATCAGAGGAGAAGACAGAGGAGACAAGTTGTGCCTCGTCCGCGTCTGTACAGGGAGAGAACCCTGTTAGATGGGATGAGTGAGGAGGAGATTGTAAGTCGCTATCGTTTGAGTTCAGCAGCAATCTTAGCTCTTTATCAGGAGATAAGGGGAGATTTAGATTTTTTCACAGCCAGAGGTCGTGCAGTCCCTGGGCTTGTTAAAATGCTGTGCTCATTACATTATCTTGCTTCCGCGTCATACCAGACAACTGTGGGCATAGTGGGCGGGGTCTCGCAATCTACATTCTCGCGGGCCTTGACCCAGTTTCTCTATGCACTCAATAGACGCGCTAGGAATTATATTCATTTTCCTACAGAGGCGACAGAGTGGCTGGAAGTCAGGACTGGCTTTTATAATATAGCAGGGATACCATGTGTGCTGGGTGCAATCGATTGCACACATGTTGCTTTGATTGCACCTAGTCAGAGTGAGCATGTGTACCGCAATCGTAAGCACTACCATTCACTCAATGTACAGGTGGTATGTGATGCGACGATGAGGATAATGCATGTGGTACCCAAATTCCCTGGTTCCAGTCACGATTCCTCCATCCTGAGGAACTCTTCAGTCTTCCATGCGTTCGAAGAGGGACATTTTGAACATGGTTGGCTGCTGGGTGAGTACACATTTACATGTTCTAACACAAAACACATTTTTATTTAGGAATGTTGGCATTGTACAATTTGATCACTAATGTCAGCTTATGTGTGCTCCATTCATTATAGGTGACTCAGGATACGGAATTAGGCCGTGGCTCTTGACTCCGGTGCTAAACCCTCAAACTGAAGCAGAGGAGAGGTACAATGCAGCCCATATATCTACAAGATCTGTTATAGAGAGGACATTTGGCCTACTCAAGACCAGATTTAGGTGTCTGGACAGAACTGGTGGGGCTCTTCTATACAAGCCTCAAAAAGTGTCTGATATTATCCTTGCCTGTTGCATTTTGCACAATGTTGCACTCAGGCACAATGTACAGTCAGACCTAGCTGAGCCTTTGGTAGACGAGCATCCCACCCATGTAGCTGCTGAAAATGAACAAACAGCCAGTGGTGGCCAGACACGCCAGAATCTCATCAATTCATTTTTTTCTTGTAAGTAAAAACATATATGTTCCAAGTTCTACTTTTATAGTTACATTATGTTATCTTAACAATAATGTTTTTTTATATACCCTTCTGGTAGGACACAGATGAATATGGGTTGCACACCTTTCTTTTCTCTGCTGTGTGCACAAAGGGATGTGGCACCGGTATGTTATTGTTGCACAGGTTATATAATCCCTCTTCAATTGTACTTTAGTTGTGTGTATGTGAATACAACTGGGGTAACAAAGCACTAATATTTTAGCATTGTGTTGTTCCTTATGCTAACACAATACACATATTATGCCCATACTCATTCATGCTTCTAGTATGCTTACATACAATGTTATTGGTGCAGTGTAACATGTACATCCATATGATGTGTACACCAGCCTGATTTACATTTTGAATGTCATGAAATATACATGGTGTTGCACATTTAACACCAAATACACACTTTGCTGTGTTGTTTACGGTACTGAAGATGGCATGTCAATGTTTGCAATTTATATATTGTTCCTTTGCATTATAGGTATATCTCCAGTATGACTGATCATGGTATGTATATTTGCTGACATCTCTCATAAGATGTGCCTACATCAATCTTCCTATAATTATTTGAAGTCAAAACCCAACATATTGGTTTAAACACAAATGTTACATATATGTACTTTCTGTATCATGTATATGCATTTAGCTACTCTTGAGCTTTCATGTGCATTGTATTAGAAAATGATTACTCCCATTTCATCACATTTTATGTATGTTTCCTTATAAATTCCATTAATGTAATATAGAGGTGTTTGGAGACAAGGGGATAACTGTAGTTATTTCTTTACTTACGGGAGATCATTCATCACGGATGAAATTGACTGATCATAAAACTCCATGCATGAATGCCTGCAATCACAACAATGCGTACTACATCTTATATTTAGCAATGTTGGTGTTTTGTAATGCTAGGAATTAATAGTCAACATTAATTTACATTTGTGACATGTGTATGTATAAGTCACACGTGTGTGGATGTGTCCTACATGTACCAAGTGTTAAACTGTTAACAGAGAAGACAAATTTGTCACTAATGTTACTGTCATTTAGCATTTATAATTTACCAATATGACAATGTTGGTAATATTTTTGCAATATAAATCACGTCACTTCATCATTATCATGATGATAATTATCAAGTATTCTCACAATTGTAACGTCAATCACGTGCACATTAGCATAGACACACTTTGTAAGACAACTGTTTGTGTCTGTATCAATTTGTGTAGGATCCATGTATAACACCGACAAATGATAACACCAGCTTTATTATGGTAGCTTATATCATCATATTGACTATACTATGTATTTTTAGAACGTTTAATAAACACAGTAAACTATAGTTAGTTAGGTTAATGAAATATACACAGAAACGTACTTCATTACATGATGTTGATGTCATAATCAGAACATCATGCATTGTAGGGGACCACAACATCTGGCCAATAACATTATTTGCTACAGTCCCAAACCATTTTATCAACATACCCATGTAACAAGAGATTTTTAACAAGAAATGGCTAGTTGGTTGTAAGTGTCCTTTACCTTGGGAGAAGGAGTGGCTCAGTGAGTAAAGACACACACTGGCACTGAGATTTTGAAGCAGGGGAGTCTGGTTCAATTCCCGGTGTCGGCTCCTTGTGACCTTGGGCAAGTCACTTTATCTCCCTGTGCCTCAGGCGGCAAAAAATAAATTGTAAGTTCCACGAGCCAGGGACCTCAGCCTGAAAAATGTGTCTGTAAAGCGCTGTGTACAACTAGCAGCGCTATACATGAACATGCTCATATTATAATTATTATTATTATTATTATTATTATTGTTACATAGTTTCGACAGTCATACGTTCCATTACACAATATAATTCACAAATGTGTTAGCAGAGTGGGAATGGTTGTTATATATAAAACACACCATGCCATAAAATGATAGTAGTCATTAAAGAACACTCAATAAAAATTCATGAGGCACTATTTTGCAACATCATTATGTTAATTAAGTGCTTATGCAATATAGGCATAATGGTATCACATTTTTAATTGTTTGTTAATAAGCGCTGCAAGCAATATAAAATTAGTTCCATATGTAGTATAGTAGTCAGTGGCTCCTCCTCACAATCATCTCATATAAAGGTAGACTCTTCTGAAATCATACATTGATCCGATTATATCTTCCCCGACATCTCTGAAATACAGCAAACACATGATGGTCAAATATGGCACCTTACTATATATGTATCCGTGACAACGCATTACACAGCTCTATATGATTGTGTACATACACACGTCACTCACTTATATGTTAGAAGTACAAGTGTACATCAGTATGTAATGTTTCTTTAAATTTGTAGCAGGCATAACTATGTATATGATGTGAACGTTGCCTGTATACTGAAAAATGTGCGCGCACATCTTAGTGTGCGCACGCACTTCACGCTTGGCTGCACTAACTGTTAGCGCATGCGCAAAACAAAGCGTACGTTGTGCGTTCAATACATCTTGAAAATACCATTAAACATAAAATCTTTATTTCAAATACAATGAATACGAAACTACATTCGTTCTAAACGAGTACATCTGTATTCTTTTGAAACAGACGTGTTTGGACAGAAAGGACGGCCGATAACACAATGCGCAAATGCAATACGTGTGACGTCATGTTAAACCAGCGTGAAACGCACGCTAACACTCCTCCCACTCAATTAACATTCGGCTAACGCCCAGTGAACGGCCCCAGTGTATGACACAGTGCAGTTACCGTAACTATAACAAAACAACACAGCCAATAGGCTTTGAGGCGCGCACGTCGCTTGGGGGCGGGACTTACATCCGTAATCCTTTTTAAGGACGCCTTGGGCCATGACAAGGGTCCCACGTCATACGTGGTGGACCCGCTTTTAAATGTTGCATGATAACAAAACAGGTATGTGTTAGAGTTATGTTAAAATGTTGCTAATATGGTTAAAGGGATAGGAAAGTACGTATATTTATTCCGTCAGCAATGTGTACTACTCTTTCAGGTTATACTATATTGTATTCGGCAACAATTTCTTTGTGATCGCTACATGTTATGCAGTCTGCAATGTTACGCTGTATCCACGCATTGAAAGGGAAAATGGTGGTTAAAAAAAAAAAAAAAAAACATTTAAACGCACAGTCAACGCATAACGGTTGTTATATTTACCATTCTTCTTGAATTAACTCTTCGTCTGGCTGCAACTGGTCGCTCCAGAAATGCAAGGCATTTTCATCCACGCTTGACCCACCCGCTGAATCCAGTATGACACACATCTCCTCCATGAAGCGCTCATAGGAATCGCCACTGCTTTCTTCAAACAATTGGTCGGGAGGTAGGTTCATTTCTTCTGGTTCCCATTCCAATGCATTTTCAGCTGAAAGGCTTGGTACATAATCATAGTACTTTTGTTGTTGTACAATGTGGGTTTCAGGAATGGAGGGTGCAGATATTGCAGCAGGTATCGATTCACACGGAACAGTAGTAGCGGATCCATTGCTATTGGCATTAGGAATAAATATGCCTTTCACAACAATATATGTGCCCTCTTTCAGGGTAAAATGCTTTTCCTTTGCAATCTTCCAGAAACCATAGGTGTGTTCTAGCTTATCCTGCACACGTTCAAAAAAGTCATTAGTTGATAAAGTGAATCTTATTGAGGAATTAAAATTCCGCGCATGCCTACGGTCTTGGTAATAAGGATATTTAGCTCGAATCAAATCATAGATTTGGCGTGTGCTTGCTTTGTGTCCGCGACTGTTTAAAATTGCTTCTGAAACCATGTACTTATACCCTAAAAGGGGATTCATATTGTTAACGAATTCATCAGCCATGTCAGAGTAGCACAAAAGATGTGTGCAGTTCTGTCTTCTTTGCTCATCAAAATGATTCTGCTCAATGGCTAACAAATTCCTGTGTTTCGTTTTCAAGGTCAACAAAAGTAACTACTTTTACTCCTTATTTCAAACGCCAATTGGATGTGTCCTTTTAATTGGTTTAACTTTTGTGGTTAGTGATAGGCGAATGTGGGAAAAACATGTATCATTTTTTTATCTCGTTTGTGAAAACATTCCTACACTTATTTCAGTAACATTGAGTTTTCTAGAAAAATAACAAAGAGCACTGTGTGAAAATAGTGCTTAGACAGCCATATCAGTAAATACACACACCTGCAAAATGAAATGTTTTTTTCCCACATACTTTTCTGTGTGTATTTGAAAGTCTGGTTAACTACCTGTCTGCATGAGTTTAAATACGTGTGTATCTATATATATAGTAAATAATCTCTCATCTAAAAAAATATATATATATTAAAGTGTATCCTGTCTATATTTTTATAGTGTGTGTGTGTGTGTGTGTGTATTATGATTTATATATATATATATTATATATATAGTATACACAAGAGGCGAATACCGCATCACTACCAATAATAGAGCAAATGTCTAAACCTCCCTAAGTCGAAAAATATATCTGAAATAGTTATAACAAAGATATATCGAGTAGGTGTGCTAGACGGAGAGATATATATTGGAAACACACAAAACAGAAAACCTCTAAGGTGACTGCACTCAGACAAATGTTTGCAAAGACTAAAAGGGTACTTTAATGAATTAGAAAAAATAACGACATAAACAACACAACTAACTGGAGAGCCTGCCTGACTAATGATATGAAAAAAACCAATGGACAAAGAAAAACAAAAAAAACATAGAATGCAAACTATAATAATGGACCCAAAAAGATATAATCCCTTATGAAACTAGCTTACTGTGGGAACAGAAGTTCCCACCATAAGGCAATAGGTGACTGGCCGGTCACCACATGTATAAGGAACCATAGAGCTCACAGGTTCTACACATATAAGCATGATAAAAATTCTTACAGAAAATAACATAAGTGTTATACTGATAGCAGTAAAAAATACACTAGCAAGGTGTAAACCTATTGCAACTGCATAGGTAATGCTAGGCAAAGAATCATAAAGGTATGTATATTTAGTGACCCAAATACATGTATCAAAGCAGAATGGGAAACAAAACACAGGGAGGGATATAATAACCCAAGATACTCAGCTCCTTGATGTAAAGATACTGCATACAAAGATCAGCACAGCACTGTCCACTGAAAAGTCCAAAATATGAACTTAGTTGTGTTGTCCAAATAGGGCAAAGGCCGGCAGGATCAACACGTCAGAATAAAAGTAGCCCACTAACAGCGTTTCGGCAACTGAAGCCTTCCTCACAGTGGTCTGGTTAACTACCTGTCTGCATGAGTTTAATACGTGTGTATCTATATATATATAAAATATCTCTCTCATAAAAAAATATATATTATATACAGTGTATATGTACTATATTAGTGTGTGTGGTGTGTATATATCGTATATATATATATCTATCTATATATATCTATCTGATCTCTCTCTATCTCCTCCTTATAGTCTGGTACATCTCATCGTCTAGGATCTCTCTCTCGTATCTTATAATGAACATGGTATCTTTTTTTTTTTTTTATATTGCAGGAGTACACACAACATATTGATGGCAGTAAGTAGGCCTTGTATGAAACCTATTTAAATGGTGATAAACATGAGTGAATTAAGTCATAAACATTTGTTTGCACCCAATAATGTTAGAGGCTCACACTTAGTATAGTTGTCAAACATTAGGCCTGTATTATTAAAATAGTGTGTTTTCACAAGGAAGCATGAAGTGTATGTTTTTTGTAAATACATCTATACCAGTTTAGATAGTACTATATATATACACACACACACACACACACAGTGTGTGTCTGTGTGTGTGTGTGTATATATCAATACATACTACATATATTTTAGTATAAATTCAGAGATGTTCTTGAAACAAGAACACATAAATGATTAAAGGACAACATTACAATGGCCACCAAAGGTAAGTAATATTTAACACAAAATCCTGCTGTACACGTACAAGAAAGATGTTTGCAGTTAAATAGGTGCTTTTATAATTGCATGAAAATAATATGCACATGCAATGATTACATCAATTAACACACCCAAATGCAATGTTTTGCTGCAAAGTCAATGGCAGCTTCTCTAAACTTAGCAACTGGCTCCTGGTGGAGCATTACTGAACAGACGATTAATACATCAATATTTATAACACTATTCATTAATTAGGAGTGTTAACATTTCCAAAAATTCACGTGTACAAGAACATACTTGAAAGTTTGGAAACAACACAGTCTTCAGCATACATACAATAGTAATTAGATAATCTGAAGTCAACAAAACAAGGCCAAAGACATATTTTGTGAATTTTAAAATTTATTTTTTTTGTTCTTTTTGCGAGCGAGTAACAGGCCTGCTTGTTGTCTCTTGAATTTTCCTTTTTCTTTTGCCACCAACTTTAGGTACAACAGAGCCACTTTGAGTGGCCTCTGGCACTTCACGGGCAGGGCTTGTGGCCAGTGACTCACCTACAGGGCTTTTGGGCAGTGACTCACCTACAGGGCTTTTGGGTAGTGACTGTTCACCTACAGGGCTTGTGGCCAGTGACTCACCTACAGGGCTTGTGGCCAGTGACTCACCTACAGGGCTTTTGGGCAGTGATTCACCTACAGGGCTTTTGGGCAGCGATTCACCCACAGGGCTTTTGGGCAGCGATTCACCTACAGGGCTTTTGGGCAGCGATTCACCTACAGGGCTTTTGGGCAGTGACTCACCTACAGGGCTTTTGGGTAGTGACTGTTCACGGACAGGGCTTGTGCCCACTGACACATGTGAGCAAGTTGGTAGACACTGCACAAGTGATGGTTGGTCTGTTTCATGTGTGTCTTTTGTTGTTTTTGACCAAAAACTGGTCAGTAGTAACTGCTTGTGTTTTCTTTTTGTGGCCTCCTTTGTAGGTGTCAGCTGCTGAATTTGTACAGATGGCAGCGGTAGGATGTCGTCAGGAACCTGCACAGCAATGTCTGCTACTTGACTGGTAACATTTGGGCCTGGTGAATGAATATCAGAAGCATGTGGTGAAAACTGACCTGCATGAACAGATCCTGCCTGTGAGCTGTTGAATTGTGGTACATTAGTCATTCTCCAGTAATTAGCTTGTGTTTGCTGAACAACTAATGCTTCGAATGAGGTGTTGATTTTTTGCAACTGTTTAGGCACTTCAATGAAGACTCTGTGGAGATGTGCCAATTGTGAAACTGTTTCTTCCTGCAGTGCAATCATCCTTTCCAGCACTGTCATCAGGTCAGAATGGCGACGATTTTCTGCTTCCACAATTTTTCCCTCAGAAGCTACAATTGCATCATATGTGGTTTTTGCTGGACGATTTGGCGGTAAAACAGTTTCAATTGGAACCTCTTCATGGTCACTTGCTTGTATTTGTGTGTCTATGGCGGCGGCGGCGGCATCATCATCATCATCATCATCATCATCAAAATCCTCTTCATCATGTTCTACAAATAAATGTACACATTATTAAATGGCATGTTAATCTCTGCTGTGTTACTATGTAATTCTACTGTGTCATAAGTAACAACTAACATGTTTCCATACGTTTTATAACCTCACATTAAAAACTACCATAACTTAAGAATAATGTTTGGACTCAGTATGAAATATGAGTGACTGAAAACTTGCTGTAAACTCACAACTCCTACATGATAGTTAACATCACTAACACAATACAAGTTGCCTTACACTTCATTTTCACTGACACTAAGTAATCCTATTTAAAGAAGATGTGCAAAACAAATAATGAACATGACAACATAACATATAGAAGAGCACATATTATATGGCCACCAACTGATACACTCACCTTCTAGGTGTGTTGAGCTGGCTGACCCAGGTGAAGACACTTGTTCAGTCTCAGGTGACACATGTCCTTCAGGGGCAACTATATATAACAATAACATAAGTTTTACATTTACATGTGTAAATATTGAACAAATAGTTATTGTATGTTCTGTATTTATGAGTACCTAACAGCATCATTTCCTTAACCCAAAATGTGTGTGTGAAAGTGAACATAAATAGTTGTAATAACAATGTACATGCCTGTGTACTTAGAACTTTTGAGTTCACTAACATAAAACATACTATGTTCCTGCAGTAATGCGTGAGGATAAATAGATAAAATTTGTACATAAAAATCATATGTTGTGTAGTGATATCAGTATCATAATGTACATAACTATCATGAGATGACCATTCACAATGGTTATCATGAAGGTGGTCATATTGCAAAAAGTGTTGTTTTTGGTAGAGGATATGTGTGGTACATTAATATAAGATGTGGCACACATGAATGTGGCTGTGACTAAACAAGACAACACATGCAGTGTGTGATAATGTGTCGTTGATAGTAGTAGTTCAACTATAGATATGAGTGAACTAATGTGTGACGTACGCTTTGATAAGTAATGAGTTGTTGGGGCATTTAGTAGCTAAAGTGAAGCTTTCAAATGAGTGTGATTAACTTCAGTTGTGCTAGTCAGGTTGTAAGAACGGTATTCCCTTCTCCAAAAAGCCTAATCAGCCACACCTTTCAATTACTTGAAACAGGTGAAAATGGTGTGAACTAAGTTGACCCTAAAATGAGGCTGCAATTAGTGTGTGTGCTGAACCCCACCCCCTCTGTTGAAGTGTATGCTGTGATGAGATATTAATTGCAGCTGCTTTAACACAATGGTAGATGAGCTAAATAGTCGTGTGCAGTTTTTAAGTTATGAAAACAATGACATAAAATATGATACGTGTGCCTCATTATGCTGTCTGTATATGAGTTAAAGCAAAAATGGACCTTTTCATAAACAACTATAGATGTGTTAGTGCAAGTGATGTTTGTAGGCCGTTGCATGCAATATATTTGATGCATGCTTAAAATAGGCAGTAATGTCATGTTTGTCGGAGTAAAATAAATAAAATACACAATAATATTATACATATTTCTGTTCTGTACCTGTAGCTAGTAATAATTTCTCATTAACATGTGTTACACATGTGTACTACCCTGTTGTTCCCCATCTTCGGCCACCATCAATTGCTTCCACTGCAGCAATGCATTTTGGGAATTCACATGTAAATGAGCACGCAATGGCACGTGCTATATTAGTTACTGCTTTTAGTAGGACTACAACATATATGTCTATTTTGAGATATATATATATACAGAATCAGACATATACATATATAGATGCAGGTATGCTTATATTGTGAAGACAGTATAAAAAGCAGTGTAACTATGCAAAATAACTGTAAGCAACGACACGCCTAGTACAGTAATATTTCTCACCTGGTGGAAATTGTGAGGGGTAAATTCCTATATCACGGTCACCAGGTAAGCCTTCCACGACGACGGGAAGTAATTTTGCCCGAAGCAGCTCCTCCAATGGACTTAATATGAGACGTTGTGGTGTGGGCCCACCTCCAGTGCCAGTAGCATGCACGCGTTGGTGTTGTATTTTCTTTTTCAATTTGGACCTAATATCATCAAATCTCTTGTGACAATTCCGCTTGTCCCTCACATGATTCCCACACGCATTGACACCAATGACTATTGTGTCCCACATTTCTTTTCTGCTTGCTGAACTTGTCCGCCCTTGAAAAACATATAAAATATATGAGGTAAATGATTAATAATAGAAGCACCAGTTTCCTACACTGCTAGCTGTTCCAAGAGATAGCAAACATGCTGTTTTATGTGTAATATGTGAAGCACATGAGCATTCACTACTAAACCTATACATGTAAGCAAGGTTGCATTCATATTGTATGCAGTTATGGCAAATTGACCGTCTGTGTTTAGTTGTCCTTGTAAGGCATGATAAAAAGCTGTGTTTCCAGACTAATTAACATAGAAAGATATTCTGAACCCATATTTGCATATGAACAAAACTCAGATGACCTAGGATCACATGTATTTGAATAATAAATGTAAAGGTACACTTACCTAGTAAATGTCCATATATACTGTCATAGTGCTCCAGAATGCCAGTGACAAAAGCTGTATTTTCCTGGTCATTGAAGCGAGGATTACGTGGCTTCTCCACACGTTTCTTCCGAGCAGGTTTAGGGTCAGAGCTTGGCTGGTGCTGACTGGACTCTCCTTCTTCCAATGGAAGAGCCTCCAAAAGCTGCCCACCAGCAAGCACGCCACCACCAGACACCCCATCAGCAACTGTGCCACCAGCAGCACTCACAGCACCAGCACTCCCACTCCTAGCACCAGCACTCCCACTCCTAGCACCAGCACTCCCACTCCTAGCACCAGCACTCCCACTCCCAGCAACAGCACTCCCACTCCCAGCAACAACACTCCCACTCCCAGCAACAGCACTCCCACTCACAGCAACAGCACTCCCACTCACAGCAACAGCACTCCCAGCAACAGCACTCCCACTCCCAGCAACAGCACTCCCACTCCCAGCACCAGCACTCCCACTCCCAGCAACACCACTCGGTGCACCAGCAACATCACTCCCCTGAACAGTACGTTCACTCCGACGCGTACTCGCACGAGTAGCACTCCCACTCCCACCAGCATCACTCTTCCCACGCTTTGCGGGCATACTTCCAGCACTCACAAAAAACAGACAACTAATGTACAGCCAATCACACGAAACACTTCCACATATAAAACAAGACAAAGATGTAAACAAAACAACAATGGACAAAGCTCACCCAATACACAACAAGTCTCTCCGTCAATATGCAAATGTTCAATCAGCCAGCTCTGTGCGTCTCTCTCTCTCTCTCACTCCCAACAACACAGAGAATGATTAGCAGTACACGTTGCCTTTAAATATGGCGCGCAATCCAAAACATGCTTGTTTCGCCTGATTCAGCAAGATTTGTGATTGGGCAACCTATCAGCACCCCGCCACGCACGCCGATACACCTGTGTGTGATCGGATAATCATCGTGAGAGTGGGCGGATTTGTTTTCGGGTTGATTTTGAATGTATTCGGCACTTACTGCATACGGAGAGGAAAAATCGCCATTAACATGACTCATCGGTAAACTTGCCGATTTCACTTAATCGACGCTTACTGCATGAGGCCCTATATCCTATTATATAGCTGTTGAGTCCAGCAGTGATCAGGTTAATCTCAGCCTGCGTAAAACAGAGAAAAGATCAATCTAACTGCTGCTCCAAAACAGAAAAACGGGGAAACTCACCAGCAAAATATCGTTAACAACTATTTATTAGTCGACATAAAAAAACATGTGCAAACAGTGAAAAACTCTCCTCCCACGCGTTTCACACCCCCTGTGGCCCTTTTTCAAGGAGTAACTAATTGGGGGAGATAGATACTATTTTATACCTCCCACCGCAGGTAAAGAGACAACTAATGTCAATTACTGTTGATCAGCAAAGAAAAGAACAGCTTCAAGTAAAAACAAGGGAAAAAATAAGTAGAAAAAAATGGTTAAAGGAGAAAAATATGAAAGAAAAAAAAAAGAAAAAGAAAACAAAGACCATAAATGTGATTCCATTAAGTCCTAAAGTAAATAACAGATAGACATTGAAGTATGCAGAAACCAACATATATATCTCAATTATGTTAAGACTGCACATTTAAGTTACTAATTTAAACCAGCTATCAGCTGAAACAATTGTTTACGGATGTTTTTAGTTGATTTCGGTATACTGGATGATATTATGTTTCCCAGTGTATGATTTTTGGAATACAAATTTGGAATCTATTGCAACCATCTCTATGAATAGAGGGTGTGTCGCTAATCTATTCCAATATTTTTTTACTATTGATTTTATAATATTTGCTTGGTTGCTACTGTATACCTGGTGATGAAGAAAGGAAGGTCTTGGCATAATTTTGACCATCACTCCCATACGTCGTTTTTTTCTTTCTTCTATTGTGAAATATGTTTAGATCAGATTTAATAAGATTTTCCCTAAGTTCCGATTTGGCACTCTGATAAGCCTCATTATGTGTCCGAGGATCACACCCCCTGGCTTTAAATCTTTGAAACAACTCCACAGATCTTTTTTCAAAGTCCTCCATAGTGGAGCAATTACGACGAAGACATAAAAATTCTCCCCGTGGTATGCTACGGAATAGACTTTGATTATGAACACTCTCAGAGTGCAATAGGGTATTGCGAGCATTGGGTTTCCTGTATAAGTCAGAATAGACTTTCATGTCCATGTCGACAAATAAACAAAGATCCAAAAAATGAATGTGATGGTGGTGAAAGTGATGAGTGAACGTGAGATTGAAAGGATTAGTGTTTAGAAGGGAATAAATGAGTGCAACTGTGCAACAGCGCCATCGGAGGACACACACAGCAAAGCAGCTTTCATGCAGGCAGCATTGATTTAATGGAGCTGCAGGACTGTGATTAATTGTGAGTAGCTGCTACTCCACACTGGTTTAAGCGGAAACTTAGACATTTTCCAGTCCTGTAATTGCTTATTATATTGCCTTTAAATGTCTCCTCCTGCTCTCCCATCCAATTATATTTGATACAGCTGCTGCAGATATTTCCTTAACCGATTGACATTGCTCCGCTTATTATATTCTTTATTTACCTTATTGGTTGGTTGGTCACCTTCCAGTTCTAATGTCAGCCTGAGAGCAGATTGACTTAATTAACCAGATTTCAGTTGGCTTTTTAGAGGGCTTTAAAAGCCTGGTTACCCAGGTAGTCTTCATTCTGTTTGAACAAGGGATACAAACACCCTGGGATTCTGATGGAGGAGATAAGAAAACGCTGGCACAAGGTCTGTTTGTTTGGATGTTTTGTCTTTACTCCATGTGAGACTACAGGACTTAAACCACTCTTTACCGGTATTTGTTGCCAACAGTCTATAAGACTGTGTAACCTATGAAGGGCTAGTTTGCCAACCAGGCTGCAAGACCCCACATATATCCCCTGAGGATACAGCCCTACTGGGACTAAAGACCTGTTCTAATATGCTGACAGGAAGCTGTTTTGATGTTCTGAATAACACAACCTCACATAACCCACGTGTCACTGCGACCTCACTGCAAAAAGGGGATTATGGAAATAGGTGCCCTGGGGAGAGAGGTTAGGCTGTCCGGGATGTTATGGGGTGAGGGGGGAGGTGTATCCCCTTGTGTGCCATAGCAGTTGTACCGCCATGTCATACAATGGGTAGTAGGGTAGTTAAGATATTTGTATTAACCCCTTGATTACCTTAGTGGCCATGATGGCATGCATTCATTGCCACTATGGCTTCCAATGGGTTAATACATAGATCAGGGTTTCTTTTATTTTTTTGCCTAGTCCAGGGTATTCACTCTGACTTCCTATATTGCTAATGCAATAAAGTAAGCCAAAGTGGCCCATTTAAGAACCATGGACAAGACCAAATAATTTCCTGCTGCTTTGCGTTAGTTAGTGGAAGCACCTAACCCCAGGTACAGCCATGGCCTAAATACAAATGAGTTAATTCATGCATTAATTTTTACGGACTGCTGTTGATCTGTGGGTCCTCAACTCATTTGCATATCATTAACACTAACGTCCGTTACAGTTAACGGCAGCCTTCTTATCACTCAACTAGACTGACGTTAACATCTTGTTAAGTCATTTACAGACTTCTGAGGATCTACCCCTATGTATAATAAAACTACAGTAAGCGTATAATTCATTTAAAATCATATCCTGCTCACTCCTTCCGACTCTTGACAAAGCGCTGTGCGGTTACCTGAGTCTTTCCTCTTTGTCAAAATGCAGATTTCTTTCTATTTGGTAAGAATATTTTTTGTTTGTACTTTGTAGATTTTGAGTAACATGTTTTTTTGTAATATGTTTCTGTATGCCTATATATGTCTGAGGATTACTTTGCTCTCTTGTGCATTCAATCTAAGTATAATAAAGTATTACCTTTTGAGCAATTTGTTTGCTTTAAGAATTTATCATAGAACAGTTACAGAATGCTACAGTACCTAAGGCCGCGCTTATGTTGCGCACGATGGCGACGCGACTGGGACATTACCCGTCGCTGGTAGCGAAAGTTGTAATTCGCTTTGTGGCGACGTCGCGGGCGACCAGGTCATTGATTGGTTCAGAGGCTGTCACATGTGGCGACAGCCTCTGAAAAATCAAATTTGACTGGCTTCAAATTTCGCCTCGCTCCCGTCGCTCCGCGCTTACTATAAGCGCACGCGATGGCGGCAATACATTTGTTTTCGGGCGACATCGCGTCGCCGGCACAATATATGCGCAGCCTAAAAGTTTAAGCATTGTAGATCTGCAGTCAAACGTCAGGTTATTCATAATAATATTGTTACTGACCATTGGCCTATCAACTTATTCAGAAAGACGGCTAAAGTCTTCTTTGCCTAAAGATACAAAATAATATATATCAAAACCGTGTAAAACCAAATAGCTGAAGTATCATAATCAAAATTAGGAAGAATTATTTGTGTCTGACTCCCACAGGATATCTTGGAAGTGTCTCTCATACACATACAGACCGTATCTTTGATAACCCAATACGTGATATGACTCAATACTTCATACAGTGTCTGCTGATTACATTTAAAAAAACTTTACCTTTCAAAAATCTCTGGTCTTTATAAAAGCTGAGAATGACAAATAGCAGGGCATTCAACTCTGTGTGAAGACAAACTGACTGCTTTTTCTGCTTATCAGGAAAATGTCTTTCAGACGTAGTCATAACTGGAAGCCTATAAATGATGTCTGTGTTTAAATGCTCTTCCCCCAAAGCTGCGTCCCAAGGGATTTGTACTTATCATAGCCTTCTTAGAGGTGCAAATACTGTTACGTGTCATATTTAACATCACTGCCATCACTTTTTCACAGAGTTGAATTTTATTTCAATTTTTTTTACGCCAACTTAACTTTTCTTCTTAAAAGCTCTTTGTATTAGTGGAAGATTATAGTGTGCCTTTACTAGTTTTATATATTTAAAGGAAATTGGAATTTGTTTGCATTAATGTTGTAAACAAAAATGACTGTACTGAAACCTGATTTCAAGAAATCGTAAGCCTGTTAAACCACTATGACAAAGATCTATGGACTTTTTTTTTTTAAATAATTCTTACACAAGTGTTTTCTACCATAGAAAGAGAGAGACTTTCTCAAAGGTACTCATCTAAATAAATAAACAAATTGTGTCAGTAAGAAGTAGTAAGTATTTAGGAGCGCACCCAATACCATTGCATCTGCAACCAGTACAGCTACTGCAATGTAGATACCTGGGGTAGTTAATGGATAAGACCAACTGCCTTTGTAGCGGGTGAACCTGCTTCGAATTTCAGGGTCAGCTTTCCTGAATTCTTGGGCACTCACTATAATACTGTACGCTCATTGGAATGGGAGTTATTGTCTCTACAAAATTCTATATGCAGTACTGCACTTTGCATGCTGTACTATATACTTTGTATACTATCAGTACTACTCTTGAAAACGAGAGGTATCTCTCAATGTATTACTTCCTGTTAAAACATTTTTATAAATAAACTGTAGATAGGAAGATGTATTTGCACTACCTTTTTGTAATACTTTGGAGAATAGTAATACACAGATACAACTGTCATTATTTTCTGAGATGGTACAGTAGGGAGCATGTGGCCCCTCTTGTCCTCCCCTATTAACATTTTTTTAAAGCAATGAACATGGACTTCCTAAGCAAAGCAGCTTATTTTCTTATGAACAGTAGTACACTATGAATTTGAGATAATGGAGTAAATACTGCCTATTAATATAACAGGTCTTCTGCATGTTCATAAAAAAACATTGTGTTACTGACATTGATCAATTGATTCTCCCTGTTTCAATGTCAACCAGCTTTATGAATAATTCGATTTTTCTATAGCACGATTCTGTTAATACAGAAAATGGACTGGGGAAAAATTAGCTGCTTTAATATTATTATAAATAACAGACAGTTTGCGTCTATGGTATTTTTAAAGTAAACTGTAGGATGATGACCAGAAACTTCAAAGCCATTCCCAATTTTGAAGACATCTTATGGAAAAGGTGTTTATGTAGGAGAGAAGTATGGGAAGGCCTGATCCCAAGCAAAGATCTGGAAGATGTCAATCATGGGTGGCTGCCTCTTTTTTGTCTTATGGTTTCTTATGTAAACTAAAACAAATGTAAAGATGTAAACGTTTCCAGCAATTCCATAAGATAAACAGCAATCTGGATGGAATCCATGGTTATGTGGAAAACATTTACTTTCATACTTTCTACTAAGACCAGGGTTATGTTAAAATACAAGAATTCCCAGAAGACCAATGCAAAAATGATTGCTACCTTTGGACTGAAAAGGCTTTAACTAGGCAATTAACGATATTCCAGAACACTCCAAAAATGATCAAGACAAAACTCAAATATATTTATTACTCAGTACATCATAATCCCAACCTTTCACTTGTATAAATGCCAGACCAAAATAATACCCTTACTGTATGTTGTATAGCATGTTATGTTGACACTACTGTATGTTGCATTGCATATGTATGAACATGTAAGAAGATGATAATGGGCCACCTTTGCTATGAGGCGTTGTATCATAAGAAACGTTCTGGCACTGAAAAACACTTTATGGCAAATTCATTTTCCAGCGCCAACAAGTGTCCAACGGAATAGCACCGCTTAGTAATTATGGGCCTATAGCCATGACACTGATAACAGGGAAAATGTTCATGAATACCAAGTTAAACTGTGTGGATGACATTTACTGCAGAGGTTTACTACATTGTTACAACTGGATTACATTATTAGTATCTACACTCTTCTAAAATACAGATTGCCAATCAAACCAGAGGAAAGGAAGTATTACATTGTACAATTAAAAGAGTAAACGTTTCAAAAATTGTATACAGTAATGCGGTTTAAACTTGCTGATGATATATGTTGTAGTTTTTCTGTGAAATAACATTGATTCAATTTCCGTTGTAGCCTATGAATAGTTTGCTCATTACTTGTATTCAGATATTTAATATAGCATACCTCCCTATAATAACACAATTTTGGTCAGCAAAATCCAAAAATGTGTAATACTCCACAATGCCCACAGGCATTGCTGCGATTCTGTGAACACAAATGCAAACCATTCAAATCCAACTGAATGTCCTCATATGTCTTACAAATCATTAAAAGTTTGGCTGCCAGAGGCTAGCAAAGAATTACAAATAACTGATTTGTAAACTCCTCATCAAAGAGGTATTATTTAGTGGTATCTCTTCGACCAAAATGAAAAATCTTGAAACCATATCAGGTTAGATTCCACACTACATCTTTACAGTGTATCTAATATTTTTTTATTACAATGTAAATTATAGCTCCTTATCACAGAAAGCTACATACAAATGGATCAATCAGATCTAAAGATTTAGAGTGAATTGGGGTATGATTCCTCTTTGTAAGTCTTATATCTGCTAACAAAATAAACCACGTCACAAAGAGTGGGTAGGTGTGAATTTATTTGGCATGTTAGAGAAATAACAATTTACAGTACAATTGAAAATCAAATATAGTTGTATTTGTCTCGTTTTGTTGCACTTTTAGCTCTTAACTGAGTTACACACTGGACACAGAGGATAACTATAAAAAAGGTTTAGGCTTATTCTTAACCTCTTTAGTGCTCTTTAGACACACAGGGGCTTATGCAGAGAGGTACTTACAGGAAAGGATTAAATCCGCCACAGGATTGGCAATTAATTTTTTCCTATGCAGGGTACTCCGGTAGCGCGGTGTGCATGAAATTGCTAATTAGGCGAGTTTCACTTGGCGTGAAACTCGCCATTTAGTGGCGCACTGTATTTGCCCACAATATAGTCAACTTTTGTTGGCGGGCAAAATTTCCCCTGAACGCGCAATTTAGTAGCTCCGATTGGCGCGTACATGCGCATCGGAGCTACTGGAATCGTGCGTGTTTCAGCATTGGCGAAATCACGCTTCTCGCCACACGTCTGGCGAATTTGAATTGGCCCGCCATGTTCTCGCCAGGACAAGCTTTTTGCCTGCGTATTTTCGCCAAAAGATGGCGCTATTTCCATTCTCTATCCTCTCTGCATAAGCCTGACAATGAATGATCATAATGGCCGGTATGCCCGGAGCCCTTATGAAGTACCCTGTACAACATGGCACTATGCTAGTTTCCAAGGAATTGATTGCTCAATCTGCATGGAAGGTGAGGACCCTTCCATCAATGTCACCAGAATGGCATCAAGATTGTGAAAGCTAATGAGCAATCACATGATCAGAGAGTGCCGGAGGGGGCAGTACTCCATAAGCGACAGGATCCTCCGGCACTGAAGTTGTTAAGCAAGAGTTCTGTACAACATTTTCACAGCAACTCTGATACTACAAAATGGTGTCCTTCCAATATTAAGATTTAATGTATAACTGTTAACACATACCCTTAGAACATACCATAATTACCCAAACTGAAGGGGTATTGGACTATACCATTATCTATGCTATACAAGCATAATATAATAATATTAATAATAATATAACTTTTTCATATAGCGCTTTTCTCCCAATGGGAATAAAAGTGCTTCATAGTTACAGTGCAGTGCAGGGTACGCGGCACATTGGAATTTGACAGACACAGTCCCTGTCCAGGTGAGCTTACAATTTATGTTTTTGGTCTCTGTACTATAGTATTTATTTAGAAGATAAACTTTTAAAATACTTTAGATGATCATTATCATTTTTGAAAAATAGTTTTCTACAGTCTAGATCAGTGGTTCCCAAACTTTTTCGGTTCAAGGCTCCCCAAGGCGATCAGGATTTTTCCGCGGCGCCCAAAGTAAAAAAAAGTGTATATACATACCTAACAGTTGCAGTGCGCAGTTGGTGTCTCTCTCAGACACTCTCTCACTCTCTCTCACACACTCTCACTCTCTCTCTCTCTTATACCTCACTCTCTCTCTCAGACCTCTCTCTCAGACCTCACAGACCTCACTCTCTCTCTCAGACCTCACTCTCTCTCTCTCTCAGACCTCACTCTCTCTCTCAGACCTCACTCTCTCTCTCTCAGACCTCACTCTCTCTCTCTCGAAGAGGAGGCGAGAAGGGGGGGGAAGAGGGAGGCGAGGGAAGGAGAGGGTGAGAGGGAAGGGAGGAGAGGTTGAGAGAGATTAGAGTGAGGTGAGAGATGAGAGGCGGTCTGAGAGAGTGTGAGTCTGAGAGGAGAGAGAGAGAGGAGATGAGAGACGAGAGGAGAGAGAGAGGAGTGAGGTTCTGAGAGAGAGAGAGGAAGGAGGAGAGAGAAGATGAGAGAGAGTGAGGGTCTTGAGAGAGAGAGCGTGAGGTTGACAGTAGATAGACAGAGAGAGAGAGAGTGAGGTCTGATGGAGAGAGAGAGAGAGAGTTAGGTCTGAGAGAGAGAGAGTGAGGCTGGAGTGGAGGTCTGAGAGAGAGAGAAGAGTTGAGGTCTGAGAGAGGTCTGGTCTGAGGGAGAGGAGAGAGGTGTCTGACGAGAGCGAGAGAGTGTTCTGTGAGAGAGAGAGGAGGAGAGGAGAGTCGTCTGTGAGAGAGTGAGGAGAAGTGAGACTCAAGTGTGTGTGTGGTGTGTGTGTGTGTAGTGTGGGTGTGTGCACTTTTTTTTTTTTGGGAGAGTGTATGTGTGTGGGTGTGTGTGTGTGTGTGTGTGTGTGTGTGTGTGTGTGTGTGTGTGTCTGAGAGAGAGAGCGAGAGTGATGGTGAAGTCTGAGAGAGAGAGAGGTCTGAGAGAGGGGGAGAGAGAGGTGAGGTATTATGAGAGAGAGAGTGAGGTCTGGACGGAGAGAGAGAGATGAGGTTGAGAGGGGAGAGAGGGAGTGTGTCTGAGAGAGCGACGTGATGGTATGAGAGAGAGAGTGAGGTCTGAGGAGAGAGAGAGAGGGGGGAGGTGGACGAGAGAGAGGAGCGGGGGACCGCCTCAGTGGAGTAGGAGACGACGATGAGCAGACGAGACAGTAGAAGAGAGAGACTAGAAGATAGGACGGAGATGAGACGAGAGACATCCGACCAGGAGACTCTCGGGACGAGTGATGACCAGGTGACGCAGAGTGACGAGTAATAGCGATCTGAGGAGAAGTGGAGAGCAGGAGAATGAGGGAGAGGCAGACCGAGCAGGAGAGCGAGATGACCGGGACGGGGACGAGTGAGGACGCAGGAGAGAGAGGAAGAGAGAGGAGAGAGAGATGAGAGGAGAGAGGGAAGAAGGGAGAGAGAGTGAGGTCCTGGAGAGAGAGGACTGAGAGAAAGCGTGAGGTTGAGAGAGAGAGAGAGTGAGAGAGAGTGGAGGAGATGAGAGGAGTCTGAGAGAGAGAGTGAGGTCTGAGAGAGAGGAGTGAAGCTGAGCAGAGAGGAGTGAGTAGGGAGAGAGCAGTTGATTGTTCTTGGTAGGAGAGGAGTCAGGTGAGGAGGAGTTTTTGAATGGGGCTCGGTCTGAGCGAGAGAGGAGAGAGGGGAGAGGAGACTGAGAGAGAAGTCCTGCGAGAGAGAGAGAGAGCTGGGAGAGAGGAGGTCTGAGACGAGAGAGAGAGAGAGAGAGCGAGAGAGAGGAGAGAACGAGGAGAGTGAGGTCTGAGAGAGAGAGAGAGAGAGAGAGGTCGAGGGGGGCTGAGAGCGGGGAGAGAGAGAGGTCTGAGAGGAGGAGAGGGAAGGTCGGAGGAGATAGAGAGAGTGGCGAGAGAGTGAGGTCGAAAGAGAGAGAGAGTGAGCGTAATGAGAGGAGAGAGGGAGAGCGAGGAGTGAGGGAATGGGCAGATATGGGAGGAGGAACGACAGGGGGGCAATAGAGAGGAGAGGCGAGAAGGAGAGAGATGAGAGAGAGAGGTATTTATTTTTTTCTGGAGAGCGAAGAGAGAGAGGAGAGAGAGGTCTTGGAGAGAGAGAGGGAGAGAGGAGAGAAAAGGGGAGAGGAAGAGAGAGCGCGAGAGAGAGAGAGAGAGCGGGGTCTGAGAGAGAGAGATAGAGTGAGGTCTGAGAGATTATAGAGAGTGAGGTCTGAAAGAGGAGGAGACGAGTGAGGGGTCTGACTGAGCGCACGATATGAGAAGATGAAGCGAGAGAGATTGAGCTAAGAGAGGACCCGGCGCCAAAATGGCGACTAGACCAATCTAACCCATGAGAGGAGCCATCCCTCGAGCAACTGCGAAGGAGAAGACTGGGATCGAGAGAGATGCCGCCCTACTCCCTAGCAAGAGAGAGTGAAGGCAGAGACTAGAGAAGAGACAGGAGGACCCGGGCGCGAGGAGAAGTGCTTAGTCGAGAGGAGATTGTGATGCTACTTCGCGCCCCTTGGGGGCTTTTGTTTGCAGTTCTAGGGATGGGACCTGATTGGGAGACTGACGCATGAATCTCAGTGATTCGCCTTGAGCCTTAAGATGTCAGAATCTCGTGGTCGACGCAGATGCCCTGAGATGCGAAGCAAGCGAGAGCGAGATCGAGACCAACAGTAGTATGGCCATCGAGTACGAGACCGCCGTCCTTTCCCCCCTCCTGGGCTCTCTTTGCCCACGTTTAATTCCTACCACGTCCCCACAGGCCAAGTTGACGAGCCGCCTTATTAAGCGCGCTTCCTGCACGACTTATGTAAGGGGTAGGTCGGAAGACGTGGAACTCGTGTGTCTAGAGTGAGGGGTCGGAGGAGCGGAGGCGGTATATTCTGAGAGGAGAGAGAGAGTTGAGGTCTGAGAGAGGTGAGGTCTGAGAGAGGAGAGAGGTGAGGTCTGAGAGAGGAGAGAGGAGCGAGGTTTGAAGAGAGAGAGAGAGCGAGGCATGAGAGAGAAGAGGAGAGAGAGAGAGAGCGAGAGAGACGAGACGAGAGAGAGAGAGAGGAGGTATCCCCCCCCCCTCACAAAAATGTATCTTTTTTTATGATTTTTTTTTTAAAAAAAGCCTAAATTTAGCCTATAATAGTAATAATAGCCGAGGGACTTTAACCCAGCCAGTGCATTATTGGCCAGTAATGCCCTGTTCTTCGGGGATTATTACTTACATATTGGTTTTATGTGGGGGCACAGGAGGTGTCTTTATTGTAATGTACAGTAGGCCATGCTTATTTTTTTTAAATACATGAATGGTACCGCAGGCCAGCGGGGACCTGCGGGGACCACCCGAGGGCCCCCAGACACATAGAAACCACCTAAGGGCTCCCAGACACCCATGGGGACGTACCGGGGAACCCAGACACCCGCGGTGACACCCGTGGAACCCCGCTGGGACCCGCGGGAACAACCTGGAAGCCACAGAGCCTAGCAGGGGCCACCCGGAGGCTCCAAGACACCTATGGGTACCCCCCGAGGTACACTGTGGGGCCTGCGGACACCCGTGGTTTTACAGTATGTGGGGCATGGGGTAGGTTGTGTATTGGTGCTTACTAGATATTTAATTTTAAACATTACAGTAATGTAGCAGGGGGTCTCCGGAGCTGAATCGAATTGATTTCAAGTCTGGGGACCCCTTGCTTCCCGAGTTTCAGGCCCCGTTATGGGGTTCTGGTATCTCTTATGCATGGAAATGTCACATGATCGGGGCATTTCCATAGGAGATACCGGCACTCCATAACGGGGCCTGTATCTCAGGAAGAAGGGGGTCCCAGACCTGAAATCAATGCATTTCAGCTCCGGAGACCCCCAGCTGCATTACTGTAATGTTTAAAATTAAATAAAAGCCCCGCGATCGCCTGTGAGAGGCGCGCAGTTAGAGTGATTGATTCAGTCTATTTCTTACTGCGCGTCTATTACAGAAAGGCAGACCCCGGTAGGACTCACACAGCAAGGAATCCTGCTGTGTTAATCCGATGGACCATTATAATCTGCAACTGAATATATCGCAACCTCCATGCGGCACAACACAACAATTACCCAGGTAAATGTTCGAACAACGGCCGCTGCATCTGTATATCGGATCCTACAAGTGTAGTCCAGTTTTTTGCCCTTTCACATGTTCTTCCCATCTGAATGATTTCCCAAAGCCTGACTGATGTGTACACAATAAAGCACTCTGTGAAACTGCTGTTCTAAGAGTGTTTGCTCATGTTCTTCGGAGAACTGGTGCTAGTGGAGTGATTGTCAGGTTGAGTGGGTACAACGATGTGTTGTTTATAATATAGGCCATTCATAAGTTAAAGCAGAAATGATGAAGTAAACATTTTTAAGTTTAGGTGGGGCTTGGATAAGGAAAATATGCAATGAAAGAAAACTGATAGAGCGTACTTTTTTAAAAGTTAAGCAATAACTATGAAACCTTACTCGCTTGGAGGGACACTTCAGAAGTAGTCTCACCTCTTTTTTTTTATACATCTGTGGTCTTGTAGATTTTAAGAATTATTTCATTCAAAATCCTGGATGTGATTTTTTTTTAAATAAATCAGTTGTGTAGTATTAGATACTATTTACTGCATTTTTCTCTGATTCTTTATGCCCTTTTCAATGACTGTTAATGTATTAAGCTTCATTGAGTTGCTATAACAACCATTTACAAACTGGGTGTATTTTGAGTTGTACATGCAAACATTCAAAGCAGCATGTCATTCAAAATCCTATATATATTTTTTATAATAAATCAGTTGTGTAATATTAGATACTACTTACTGCATATCCTCCCCCCCACCCACACTCTTTATTCTGTTTTAAATTATTGTTAATGTATTAGCTTCTTTGGGTGGCAACTGCAACCATTTTGTGCAGGGTTCTGCAACCTTTCAAGTAAGAAGAGCAATTTTATAAAAAAAAATGTCTTTGTCCAAAATATTCCGAGAGCCGCAACACATGCATGAATATTACACCCCCACAAACACATACCGTACACACACGAACAGGTATATACTGTATAAGTATTAACATACGACAAACTTACTTAAATTAGAATTAGGGAAAGGAAAAAATATGTGGGGGAATAAAACGCATAATATGAGTATATGCTGCACACCAAAAATAAATAAGTAAAAATGATAGATACCGGTGTTCCTGAACCAAGGAAGGCCTGTCAGTAATCCAAAATGTAATCCAAGTAAAAAAGTGAATTAGGGCACTACGGATTTTCTTCAAAAGAACACATTTATTTAGCCTTAAATGACGTACCGAAGTCAATAAATGTGTTCTTTTGAATACATTCAGTAGTGCCCTGATTCACTTTTTACTTGGAATAAAATGCATCTCACAATAATAAATCCCTTTATTTTGGTTGGTTTTTATTCCTATTGTTTTTCTGTGCAAAACAGTTTGTCATTTCCACCCCATAGCAAAATACGCTAAAGAAATCTAAATATACTTGGTCCTGTGTATTTATTTACTCCACCTCCCTCACTCTCCACACTCTCACTTAATTCACCCCCCCCCACACACTCTATAACCCCCCTGCCCTCCTCACATATAAATAAGTAAATACATACACACAAACACAAACACACTACCCCCCAAATACATACTACCCCCCAAATACATACTACCCCCCAAAATAAACACACACACACTACCCCTCCACAAAACACACAGGGGGTTGCACTAAGCTCCGAGCTTTTGCGCCGGCCTGACAAAAATTAGCACGTCCGATAAAAAATTAAGCCGGTGGCGCGATTCACTAAGGCCCTCAGCCCATTTTTTATCGGACGTGCCCAAAACTGGCTTATCGTGCGTGCAATGTATTTTCCCCCTGCTAGCGTTCTTAACCTTTACGTACGCTAGCTGATAGAAAAAAAAGCCGCTTGTAACATTTGCATGGAGATTTGCCATCTCCATGCAAGGCTGTAACAGGCGATCGTACAATAAATAAATATATTTTAATTAGAGTGTACATGAGCAGGGAGTCTCCGGAGCTGAACAGCATTGGTTTCAGGTCCGAGGACACCCTACTTCAGGAGATACAGGCCCCGTTATGGGATGCCGGTATCCCCTGCAGAATTTCAATGTCCCGGTCACGTGACGCGGACGCTTGAAAGTGCAGGGGATACCGGCACCCCTTGATGGGGCCTGTATCTCCTGAAGTAGGGCGTCCTCGGACCTGAAACCAACGCGGGTCAGCTCCGGAGACCCCCTGCACATCTACACTATAATTAAAATGTATATTAAAAAAAGAATTAACAAACATCAATACACGACCCCCTCCCCCCATCTGCCCTAACACATACAGTACAATAAATGTGAATACTATTATCCAGATATGGATAATAGATTATTTGCCCATTATTAAACACTGCATTAGCATACCTAAATAAAGTCAATAAAAACAGTAGCCAGCTAATCCAATCAATACAAGCAGTAACAACATCAACAATTATTTAATTAAACCATTAACCAATGAAACCAATTAATTCCTAAACCAACTCAAAATGAATAGTACCACTAACCAATCAAACCAATTAATTACAAGAACATTAATGAATGTAAACATTAAAAGACAAAAAAAAAAAAAAAAAAAAACTCTGAAAGAACCATAAAACGCATTAGCTAACATAATACAACATTAACTACAAACGAACACCAATCGCAAACATTTTATTACATTAAGCATGAAAAAAACAAACAATGACATCCACATAAGAAACTGACATTAAAAAAAACAACAGCAATACCAAGCCAGAAATGCCCCCCAAATATTGTAATAATAATGTATTAATCTGTACCTTAAAGTGTACAGGTTAATATATTATCAGTCAATGTGCCTCCCCAAAAAAATCAAAAATCACATCCAATGAAAAAACCTGTAAAAAGAGACATTTACAAACATTCTATATATTACTTACCATTACAAGCGGTGGCCCTCCGACTCCCGGGGAAACAGGAAGCTCACGTACCTTGAAGGCCTCCAACAGCATCCGATGCCATCCGCCATGAAGATCCGGATCAGGTACCCCAATCTTCTTTTTTCTTTCTTTAATCACCTTCTTCTATCTTCATCTGTTACCATTTCTTGTTCTTCTTTATCTTCTTTCTTCATCTGTCAATCCAAAATACGCAATGTTAAATCCCAGCCGATGCTGTCTCGTCGGCTTCTTGGGCTCAAATGAGGCGTCACGGCCTTAAATAGGGCTTGTGACGTCACATTTAACCTCAAAATGGTTAACAGCCACCTGATTGGCTGTTCAAACCATGTTCCGACTTTAATTTTTTTTTTGACATGACGTCACTTAAAGGGAATGATGCCAGCCAATCAGAATGGCTCTGCTTCATTTGCCTTTAATATGACGTGATGAAGCCGGCGTCACATTTCAGCCATTCAGATCGTGGGAACCAATTCCGGGAGTCGGAGGGCCACCACTTCTAATGGTAAGTAATATATAGAATGTTTGTAAATGTCTTTTTTTACAGGTTTTTTCATTGGATGTGATTTTTGATTTTTTGGGGGGAGGCACATTGACTGATAATATATTAATCTGTACCACTTTAGGGTACAGATGAATACATTATTATTACAATATTTGGGTGGGCATTTCTGGCTTGGTATTGCTGTTGGTTTTTAAATCTCAGTTTCTTATGTGGATGTCATTGTTTTTTTTTTCATGCTTAATGTAATAAAATGTTTGCGATTGGTGTTCGTGTTGTAGTTAATGTTGTATTATGTTAGCTATTCGTTTATGGTTCTTTCAGAGATGTTTGAATGTATTTATTTGTCTTTAATTTTACATTCATTAATGTTGTGTAATTAATTGGTTTGATTGGTTAGTGTTACTATTCATTTTGAGTTGGTTTGGAATTACTTGGATTCATTGGTTTGGTTTAATTAAATAATTGTTGATGTTGTTACTGCTTGTATTGATTGGATTAGCTGGCTACTGTTTTTAATTGACTTTATTATGGTATGCTAATACAGGTTTAATAATGTCAATAATCTATTATCCATATCTGGATAATAGTTATTTTGCACATTATTGTACTGTATGTGTTAGGGGGGTGTATTTAGTTAGAAATATTTTTTAGTATTTTTGTTGGCACAACATTGGTACCGCAGGCCCGCGGGTACCCCAGCCGGGGACACCCGCGCGACCCCTGGCCTCCCTCGGGGACCCCTGCGGGGTCAGCCGGGGACACCCGCCAGCCTGTTGTATTGGTTTTGCGCCTGCAAAAAGGTAAAAAAAGAATTTTTTCTAAGTCCAGCTTTTTTTATCACCAGCCTTTAGCTGGTGAGCTTTATTCAGCGCAACTTTCACGTACGATCAGTTTGCGTTGCTTAGTGAATCCCGCAGAAGGGCAGGATTCAGCGTCAACAGCTGATCGTACGAGCAAAGTTGGACTTTGAAAAAATTTCAAGAAAAAGCCCATTTTAGAGCGCAAAGTGCCTGTTTGTGCGGCTTAGTGCATAGCGCTCGGCGGAACTTCACGTTCTAAAAGCACTTTGCGCTCTTAAAACGACTTATCACTGCTTAGTGCATAGCCCCCATACACACTATGCCCCCTCCCAATACACACACTTACATTGGGCCGTTCAGACTGCCTCCCTCACTGTGCGGGGGGGGGGGGGGGGGGTGAACCCGGCAGGCCGGCCGGCACTGAAGCCAGGCCATTTGTTGCCACCAAGCCCAGCGGCTCCCCAGCTGCTGGCCTGCCTCTCTCCTGCACTGTCCCACACCGGGCACTCTGTGACATTGGTGCGCCGGCATGAGAGGCCCAGAATGGGTCAATGCAGCAGAGAGGCAGGACAGCAACTGGGGAGATATGAAGCGCTTAATGCTCTGCAATATTATATACTGTATAATAAAAAATATTGTTTATTTGTCAAAAAGGCATATCTTGGATGAACCGCCCATTGGTTTCAATGGACACACATATTCTGCATCAGACATATAACAATAATTCACAAAACAATAGAGCTCAGTTGACTACAAAGCTTTTTGGAAATATTTCCACAGCTACTTGAATGGAGATAGTTTAGTGCGGAATTCACTATTACTGTATATTTGCAGGATATAAATTACATCCACATAATCATAACCGTAACCATTGTTAAATCTGTGATGCTAGTTTACCATCCATCCCCAAACCACACTATATTTCATTTTGACACATTCTATCAAAGGGAACAAACTTGTCTGGCAGCTCTGTAGACACTTTAAAAAGTTGATACACACACAGTAGCTTTGAAATTAAATTATATGTGTTTTGTTTCAGTTTGGGGTTGGCATAGTTATTCAATCTCACTGCAGCTGTAGAAAACTCTTCCAAGGTTTCAAGTTTAGCAGTCTCTGACATCTTCACTAAAACTGCAATGGTTTCATGATTTGGTAACTTCATCTCTTGCTTTTCCATTCAGTGCTGTGGGATTTAAGTATTCAATTTGGAGCAAGAATACAATGGTCCCTCCGTTTAAATGGGACTCGTGCTGTATCAATCCTACTGGGTTCCACCTGTCTGTAAGAGACGCGCAGTAAGATATAGACTGAATCAGTCACTCTACCTGCGCGCCTCTAACAGGCGATCGCAGGGGTTTTAATTTATTTTAATAACATATTATTGTAGCAGGGGGTCTCTGGAGCTGAACCTCTTTGGTTTCAGGTCCGGGGACCCCCTGCTTTCCGAATTACAAGACCCGTTACGGGGTACTTTCATCCGATTGCTGGTTAAATATCCTGTTCACGTGGGCCGTGACAAAGGAGAATTTATATAAGGCCCCTCACCTCCATCCTCTCTCCTCCCCTGCCCCCATCCTCTCTCCTCCCTCCCCACACCCTCTCCCTTCCCACCATCCTCTCTCACACCAAAATATACATACATATACATACACAATAGAGACACATACTAAACATGCAAAATTAGTGTAACACACATACCATACAGATGCAGCGGCCGTTATTTGAACATATCACGCATTGTATACCTCGGAATACCCATGTCATGAAAATGGCATTTTAGTGTTCTGGTTTTTAAACACCTGCAAATTGACAAAGTACTGTACTGTACACATTACGTACACATTACATGCCACGGAAATGCGAAGAATTGCACCCAAAGAAATCGGGATCCATGAAATTCAAACAAAGCAACCGCGTGATTGGCCGCATGGAGTAGAGAAGCGCACAAGAAAAAGGCTCCGTGATATGTTCGAATAATGGCCGCTGCATCTGTATACAAATACAAATTATATTCAACATATACAAACACTCTAAATATACAACATATGCAGTTAGGTCCGGAAATAATTGGACACTGACACAATTTTCATCATTTTGGCTCTGAACACCACCACAGTGGATTTAAAATGAAACAACTGAGATGCAATAGAAGTACAGACTTTCAGCTTTAATTCAAGGGGTTGAACAAAAATATTGTATGAAACGTTTAGGAATTGCAACCATTTTCATACACAGTCCCTTTATTTCAGGGGCTCAAATGTAATTGGACAAATGAACACAATCATAAATAAAATGTTCATTTTTAATACTTTGTCAAGAATCCTTTGCAGGCAATGACTACTTGAAGTCTGGAATGCATGGACATCAGTAAACACTGGGTTTCCTCCTTTGTGATGCTTTTCCAGGCCTTTACTGCAGCTGTCTTCAGTTGTTGTTTGTTCGTGGGTCTTTCTGCCTTAAGTTTTGTCTTCAGCAAGTGAAATGCATGCTCGATCGGGTTGAGATCAGGTGATTGACTCGGCCATTGCAGAATATTCCACTTCTTTGCCTTAAAAAACTCCTGGGTTGCTTTCGCAGTATGTTTTGGGTCATTGCCCATCTGTAAAGTGAAGCGCCGTCCAATCAATTTCGCTAAATTTGGCTGAATCTGAGCAGACAATATATCCCTATAGACTTCAGAATTCATCTGGCTGCTTCTCTCTTCTGTCACATCATCAATAAACACTAGTGAGCCAGTGCCATTGTAAGCCATGCATGCCCATGCCATTACACTGCCTCTACCGTGTTTTATAGATGATTTGGTATGCTTCGGATCATGAGCCGTTCCAAGCCTTCTCCATACTTTTTTCTTCCCATCATTCTGGTACAGGTTGATCTTAGTTTCAACTGTCCAAAGAATGCTGTTCCAGAACTGGGCTGACTTTTTTAGATATTGTTTGGCAAAGTCTAATCTGGCCATTCTATTCTTGAGGCTTATGAATGGTTTGCACCTTTACAGTGAACCCTCTGTATTTGCTCTAGTGAAGTCTTCACTTTATGGTAGACTTGGATAATGATATGCCTACCTCCTGGAGAGTGTTCTTCAATTGGCTGGATGTTGTAAAGGGGTTTTTCTTTACCATGCAAAGGATCCTACGATCATCCACCACTGTTGTCTTCCGTGGATGTCCAGGCCTTTTTGTGTTGCAGAGCTCACCAGTGCGTTCTTTTTTTCTCAGGATGTACCAAACTGTTGATTTGGCCACTCCTAATGCTCCTGCTATCTATCTGATGGATTTTCTTTTTTTTTTTGCAGCCTAAGGATGCCCTGTTTCACTTGCATTGAGAGCTCTATAGACCACATGTTATGGGTTCACAGCAACAGCTTCCAAATGCGAATGCCGCACCTGGAATCAACTCCAGACCTTTTACCTGCTTAATTGATGATGAAATAACGAAGGAATAGCCCACATCTGTCCATGAAACAGCTTTTGAGTCAATTGTCCAATTAATTTTGGTCCCTTGAAAAAGAGGGGGCTACATATTAAAGAGATGTAATTCCTAAACCCGTTCTCCAATTTGGATGTGAATACTCTCAAATTAAAGCTGATAGACTGCACTTTAAACCCATATTCATTATTTAACTTGAATTTATTTTGGTACACAGCCGAAATAACAAAACTTGTATCAGTGTCCAATTCTTTCCGGACCTACAGTAACTGTATACAGTATGTACATAATGAATGAAACACACATATGCATTACAAATACATACACTTACCAGCACACTTACCAATACACACAACTCACACCCCAACACATACACTTACCAACAAAGACACACACACACACAGTTACCAATACAGACACACACACCATCACACACATATTTACCAACACAGACACACACACACTTACAGACACAGACACACACACACTTGTCAACCCAGACACACACACACACTGAAACACACACTTACTAATATGGATACACACGAACACAGACACATGCACACACACTTACCAACATAGACACACACACACTTTCCAACACAGACACACACACTTACAAACACAGACACACAGACACACACTTGCCAACACAGACACACACACATACACACACAGACACATGCACACACACTTATCAACACAGACACACACATATTTACCAACACAGACACACACACACTTACACTGGCGACACACTTTATTCGAGCTCGGCTAGTCCCACGAATTCGGGTATACCCGGGTGTATTGAGGTTTGTGACTGTTTTCTGCCCGAGTGCATTGAGGTATTTTCCAGGCAGGGATTGAAGCATTTTATTCCCGCTGGCTGCAATACTGCACAGTATATATATATATACTGCATTACAATTCATGAATTTATGCCATCTGGTAGACACGCGAAGCATTGCAGCCTATTAAATCCTAATCATTATCATTTAACAGATCAGCCGCCCGTCAGCCAGGCATGAACCCAGGCTGGGAAGGCAAATGCAACGGGGCTTGTCAGAGGTCAGGAGCGGCGCATTCCAGGTATCTGCCAGGTACATACTGGGTATTTGCTCGAATAAAGTGTGTCGGTGCAGTACCAACACAGACACATGGAACCAGGGGGGGGTCTGCCAGGGTTGGTGTCCCGGGCCCGGTGAGTCAATGTCAGTGTTTAAAAAAATAAACATTTTCAGAAAAAAAAATGCAGATGATCCCCGTGCGCATGCGCACAGCAGATGTCTCGGCACACATGCGCAGGGTGTCCGGCCTTGTTCCTCCCGCCCGAGCCACAGCAGCCAAGTGGACCCGCTCCCCCCGCTCCCAACGTGGGACAGAGGGGAAGCGCTGTGGCGCGACTGCCAACCCAGTACCTCCCGTGCCAGCCTCCTGCCCCTGGGGAAACTATATGCTGTCGGGGGGGGACTAGATGCGGCCAGGGGGGAGGGGAAACTAGATGCTGCCATGGGTATCAGCCTGCCAGTCTCGCCCCCCCCCCCAGCCTACCTCCTGTGCCCCCGAGCCTTCCTCCTGCCCAGGGCAGCAGCCGCGGGGATCAAGGGCAGGGGGCAAGGTAGTGAAGCAAGGAAGCAGCACCCACCCAGGCAGTCAGTCAGGGGGTAGTCAGTCAGTCACACACCCAGACAGTCAGTTACCCACCCAGGCAGTCAGTCAAGTCAAGTCATCCACTGAGGCATTCAAGGCAGTCACCCACCCACCCACCCAGGCAGTCAGTCAGTCAGTCAGTCACCTAGGCAGTCAGTCACCCACCCACCCAGACAGTCAGTCACCCACCAAGGCAGCCAGTCACCCACCCAGGCAGTCAAGGCAGTCATTCACCCACCCAGACAGTCAGTCAGTCAATCACCCAGGCAGTCAGTCACCCACCCAGGCAGCCACCCACCCAGGCAGCCAGCCAGTGACCCAGGCAGTCAGTCACCCACCCAGGCAGTCAAGGCAGTCAGTCAAGGCAGTGAGTCACCCACCCAGGCAGTCAGTCACCCACCCAGGCAGTCACCAACCAACCCATGCAGTCACCCACCCAGGCAGTCAGTCACCCACCCTCCCACACACACACGCATGCATGCACGTACGCACCCACGCACGAAGTCAGTCAGTTACCCACCCACACAGTCAGTCACGCACCCAGACCGCGGGACCAGGGGCCTGGGGGAACTAGATGCTGCCGGGGGAGGAAAATTAGATGCTGGGAGGATGGGGGGGGGGAAACTAGATGCTGCCGGGGGGGGGGGTGGGGGAACTAGATGCTGCCCCAGGAATCAGCCCGCCAGTCTCGCCCCCCCCATCTACCTCCCGTGCCCCCGAGCCTACCCACGCAGTCAGTCATGCACCCAGACCGCGGGACCAGAGACCAGGGGCCTGGGGTAACTAGATGCTTCCGGGGAGGAAAATTAGATGCTGCTGGGGAGGGGGGAGGGGAAACTAGATGCTGCCGGTGGGGGGGGGAGGTGGGGGAACTAGATGCTGGCCCGGGAATCAGCCAGCCAGTCTTGCCCCCCCCGTCTACCTCCCATGCCCCCGAGCCTACCCAGGCAGTCAGTCACCCATCCACCCAGTCAGTCAGTCACCCACCCACCCAGTCAGTCAATGTCAGTCACCAAACCAGTCAGTCAAGGCAGTCATTCACCCACCCACCCACGCATGTAGTCAGTCAGTCAGATTGCATGGTAATGTTTTTTTCCTTATTAGAATTAGAAGAACACAGTTAAGTAAAATTTGCATGCTAAAAACATTTTTTGTGGTAGGTGCGCTATGGGTTGGGGGGGGGGGGACCGCTCCTTTCATTTGTCCTGGGCCCCATGATTTCTGTTGTCGGCCCAGCGTGGAGCTGGGTGATGTGGGGAGAAGCAGCTTTGGAGTGTTATGCAGCACCACCTGCTGTCCAAAAGCTGCAGTGGTTAAGCAGCCAGACAGCCCTGCTCTCTGCCTCCCTCCTAACAGCTACAAATCTTCTAATGTGATCGGCTCCGCGGCCGTCATCCTCCTCTGGTCTTCTCCAACCTTCGCTCTCCTCCTACCTGCCTGAACCGAGAGGACACCGACTCATTAATAACCGAGCTAATGAAATAGAAAAAAATACAGCGCACAACACATAGGGGCCTATTTTATCAACTTTGATAACCAATTCATCGAGGTTTTAACCTGTTCTCACAACATTTTGCAAGTTAGCTATTCAGAAAGCCTTGATGAGTTGGTGAAATCGTGCAGTGATAGCATTTTCTCGCGATTTCTGGCTCCTGACCAATCACATCGTGCAGGAGCCAGCGAGAGACACCAAACTCACAATTTTGATAAAATCGTTCAATTCTAGTAGCCCCGATAATCTCATCTGCGCTCTGGAATTGCGATTTTATCAAAGATTCTTCTTGATCTTTGATAAGGAACAGATGGGCGAGGCATAGGAAAAAAATGAATTTTTCCTGGATCGGATTGATGCTCCGCAGCTGATACACAACACCAGCAATATCAATCCGATGCAGGGAAAATGTATGTACAGGCAGCTTCATTACCTTAGCGGCTAACCGCAAAGGCAATGAAGGAGTTAACTACCAGTGCCATGTTTATCGTGGGTAGTGGGGGTGGGTGAAGGTGGTATTTAGCCCATGGTGGGTGTTTAGGCCTAGCAGGGGGGGTTGCGGGAGGAGTTAACCCCTTCATTAACTTAGCTGTTAATACTGCTAAGGTAATGAAGGGGTTTTCCCCTCCCTCTACCCACCTGGTAGGTATAAACACCCACCGCGGCCCAAATGCCACCTTCACCCATCCCCACTACCCACAATGAACATTAAAAAAAATACAAACACAATACTAAACAATACACCCATTAATTGCCAGTATGGTTACATATGCCCTCAATGGGAGCAAAGATTACACAAGTGGCAAGGAATGGGCACCTCCTCTACCCCCAACAACCATTGCATTAGAGTACAATAATGGGAGAAACTATTATTATCCAGAGTTGGATAATAGTGCATTTGCCCATTAAAAATAAAACATTAGCCAGCAGCATAAAGTAAATAAAACTTGCACTTACCCCTGCCAGGATGAAAGCTGTCCTCATCACCATCCTCCGCATCCATGTCCTCTGTTGGTATGAACACAACAAGAAAAAATGCAATCGAATGGCCCCTAACCCCTTAATCACTGTAGCGATTAATAACCGCTAAAGTAATTAATGGGTTAACCCCCCTCCTTCGCTACCCACCCGGGCAGCCTAACCACCCACCTCGGGGCAAATATCCCCACCCTCTACCCATTAATTGCCACAGTGGTATCATGCCCATATAACATGGTTATGATAAGCCACTATAGCAGTCAATGGGCAACCTAAAAAAACAACAGGCCAAAAAGACACAACAATTAAAGAAATACACAAGCATCTAAACACCAGAAGAATAATAAAACTAAAAAGCCGAAACAACAAACCAATAAAATTAATCTAACACCAAAACAGCAAAAGAATAAACATTAGTTTGTTTTTTATTGTTATGTTGCTGCCACTGAGGACGGGGAGGAAGACGAGGAGGAAGACGAGGAGGAAGATGAGGACAGTCTTCATCCTGGCATTGGTAAGTACAACTTTAATTTACTTTATTCTGGCTGGATAATGTTTTATTTTTAATGGGCAAATGCGCTATTATCCAGATCTGAATAATAGTAATTTTGCCCATTATTGTACTTTATGGGTTGAAGAGGGTTGTTAGGTCTAGAGTAGGTGGGTTTGTGGGGTTGTTGTATTTTAACGTTCCTTGGGGTAGAGTGATTGGGTGAGGGGGTAGCTGCCCCAAGTGTGGGTGGTTAGGCCTCTCGGGTGGGTAGCGGGGTGGTTAACCCTTTCATTACCATAGCGGTTACCAGTGGTAGTGAAGAAGTTAACTCCTCCCACAACCTTCATGGCATGCCTAACCACCCACCATGGGGCAACTACCCCCTTCATTCACCCCCTGTACCCCCCAACAAACTGGGTACTCAGGTTTAACACCTTCATTGCCTTAGCGGCTATCCGCTAACTTAATGAAGCTGTTTTTATTTACTTTTTAATACTAGTGTACAGGAGAAGGGGGTTTCCGGAGCTGAACCGCATTTATTTCAGCCTCTGGGTCCCCTTTCCTGAGTTATAGGCCCCAGTATGGGGTGCTGATATCCCCCTGCAATGTTTAAATCTCCCATGTCACGTGACTAGGACATTTAAACGCATAGGAGATACCAGCACCCCTGTAACAGGGGACTTATCCCTGTTCAGATGTGCCTCTAATCCAGCAGTGGTGGTTAACTGCTGGCAGACAATTAACCAACACCACCTGGCTGATTACAGGTGTCAGAAAAGCCTGCCTCTGAGACAGGAAGAGAGACTCCTGAGCTCACACGTGGGCTGAAACAGGAAGGGACAGAGAGGTCTTGAGCAGCTGTATACTGACAGCCAGACAACAAGACAACAAGGGGGAGAACACTTCTAAAACCTGAGAGCTGAATGTGCCTTAGGACAAAAAGGCTACACCATGAAAGCAGAGAAGGATTCCCCCCTACAGCTACCAGAGAGACAGATAAGACTTCATTTCTAAGACTGTTGTACTGCACCGACACACTTTATTCGAGCAAATACCCAGTATGTACCTTGCAGATACCTGGAATGCGCCGCTCCTCACCTCTGACAAGCCCCGTTGCGTTTGCCTTCCCAGCCTGGGTTCATGCCTGGCTGACGGGCGGCTGATCGTGAGCTCTGGGAGGAGGTGCCACAGCCTCCAAAAGAGACATAGGTTGTGTAGTGTAGGACCTGCATTATCTTGGTTATACCTTGACGTTGGTAGGGGGGGCGCAGGATACGTGCGGTGACGCCTGGGGGTGGGCAGAGCTGTGCACGGGCGGACAAGCTCAAGCTCCGTGCTGCTGCTTCTGTGTGATTCTGCCTTCAGCGGGGACGGGGCCTTTCCTGCACACAGACAGCTCCTCCTCCTCCTGTCCCAGTTTTCAGCCGCACATGGGGGGACTGGAGCAGGCTTAATACTCGCTCCCCCCCCCCTTAGGTGAAAGTAAGTAGTGTATGTGTGTGTGTGTGTCATGAGTGTGAGACAAGAGAGACATGGAGAGGTGGGAGACATTGGGGGGGAGAGAAAGAGAGACATAGAAAGGTGGGAGACATTGGGGGGAGAGAAAGAGAGACATGGAGAGGTGGGAGACATATTGAGAAGAGGGGGAGAGAAAGAGAGACATGGAGAGGTGGGAGACATATTGAGAGGGAGGTGGCGAGAAAGAGATACATGGAGAGGTGGGAGACATATTTGGGGGGAGGGGGAGAGAAAGAGTAACATGGAGAGGTGGGAGACATATTGGGGGGGGGAGGGGGAGAGAAAGAGAGACATAGAGAGGTGGGAGACATATTTGGGGAGGGGGAGAGAAAGAGAGACATGGAGAGGTGGGAGACATATTGGGGGAGGAGGAGAGAGACACTGGGGGAAGGTGAGAGAGAGAGAGACACTGGGGGGAAGGTGAGAGAGAGACACTGGGGGAAGGTGAGAGAGAGACACTGGGGGAAGGTGAGAGAGAGAGAGAGAGAGAGAGAGAGAGAGAGAGAGAGAGAGAGAGAGACATTGGGGGGAAGGTGAGAGAGAGAGACTGGGGGAAAGGTGAGAGTGAGAGACACTGGGGGAAGGTGAGAGAGAGACAATGAGGGAAGGTGTGAGAGAGACACTGGGGGAAGGTGAGAGAGAGACACCGGGGGAAGGTGAGAGAGAGACGCTGGAGGGAGACACACAATGTCTGGAGGGAGAGACACAATGGGTGGAGGTAGAGACACAATGGCTAAACGGAGGGATGAAGGTTAGGCAGAGATGGCAGAATTGAGGGGCTTGGGAGGATGAGTTTTGGGGGCTGAGGGTTATTCTTTGAGTCAGGGGGGTCTCTTTGGAGTATTGATCAGCAGGGTTGATTCATCAGTACCCCCCTTGAGTTTGGTTATGAGGGGCCTATTCCCTGGGCAACATTTAAAATGGAAATAAATAATACATAAAACTGGTAGGTAGGAGTGGATGACACTGGGGAAAGCAAATGGGAGAAGGAAAAAAGGGATGGATTGCCTTTGTGCACCAGAAAAAAACATTACCAGATGCCAGCAAACAATAAAATAAACAGTGATCCAATACTAGTATACTGCCTGCGCGCACGCCTGCAGCCCAAGCGATTTGTGAACTTGGCTGCAGGAGATTGTAGACGCGTGGCGAAGGCGTCACAAAGCTGGGTTGCCCTCATTGGCTGAACCATCTCACGTGCGATGACATCATGTGATTTTGATTACATCAGACAGGGGGGGGCAAGAAATTTCATGGATGAAAAGGGGAGCTCGGCATAAAAAGTTTACTCACCCCTGAGCTAAGGCTTGAAAAAGCAGCATCTTTATATACAGTATTGGTAGAAGTAGATAGAACAGGGGGGCGCAAACTTTTTTCCCTGCGCCCCAATGCCGGCTGTCCCCTCACTCCCGCGCCCCCCCCCCCCAACCCCAACTTTCCCACGCACCGGCGTAATGACGTCATGTTGCCACAGCAACGTGATGTCACATGACCTCGCTGCGTCATTTTGACACCGCGTTGCCATGGCGACGCAGGGAGGAAGCCGCCGGAGCCACAGTAAGTTAGGTTTACAGAGGCCCTGCAGCTCCCCCGGCACTTAATTTAAGCGCCTTCGGGAAGCGCGCGGGGCCTCTGTAAACCCCGCGTCCCCCGTCGGCAGTCTCGCGCCCCCCCTGGGGGTTGGGCCCCCCAGTTTGCGCACCGCTGAGATAGAAGACACATTTATTTTTCAATGTACTATTGCGTGCTTAAAATTTGAGTGACATACAGTACATTCTCCTGATATTTGTCACTAATTAAACTGCACAAGGTTTCATTAAAATGTTGTTAACACTATGGAACCTAGAGTATGTACAAAGCGTTGCACAGGGCTTTTTTGGAGAAAAATTGGCGCATTGAAATCTAATTGTAAATTGAGCATGTGTGCACCTTCGTACTGACATGACATGTATCTAGCTGCACTATCAGCATCAAAAAATTATTTTCTTGTGGGAAGAAGTAGTTAATTCTACGAAACTAGTTGGATGTAACATTCTATTGCCTTATATCTGCTTACATTGGCCTTTGTCTATTTATTGGCCTGTCCTGTTTTTATTTCATCCTGTGTGCTGTTTTGGACACTTGTGAGAGACTTTGTAAGACTGTTCAAACTTCCCTATTGAATCCACCACTGCTGTGTAGACAGTGACGTCATTACACAGCGTCCCGCAACGGAGCGGCATCGTGGCACGCTGAGGGCACCCCAGCAAGCTGCGTTTTAACCTCTGTGCAGAGGATACACCTGCCGAGGTACAGGAGCAGCTTCATATCGGCAGGAAGCAGGAGCGATTTCACCGAAGAAGTAGTTAATTCTACGAAACTAGCTGGATGTAACATTCTATTGCCTTATATCTGCTTACATTGGCCTTTGTCTATGTATTGGCCTGTCCTGTTTTTATTTCATCCTGTGTGCTGTTTTGGACACTTGTGAGAGACTTTGTAGCTGTTCAAACTTCCCTATTGAATCCACCACTGCTGTGTAGACTTTGACGATCATTACACGGTCCCGCAACGGAGCGGCATCGTGGCACGCTGAGGCACCCGCACAGCAAGCTGGCGTTTTAACCTCTGTGCAGAGGATTACACCTGCCGAGGGACGGAGCAGCTTCATATCGGCCAGGAAGCAGGAGCGATTTCACCGAGCCCATACCAGCTGCTGAACTCGGCTGCATGAAGGGAAATCCCCTTGGGAGTGAAAGACGACGTCCTGCCCCAGAATCAACTGAGCTGCATCAGCAGAGGGAAGCAAGCACCCCAATTCTACAGTTAACAGCTGCCGGAGTGTAAACAGTGTGATACACACTACATGCCTTTTACCAACTTTTTCATGTACGCAGATATATTACCCCCCTTTTTAATTCTATAATATATTGTTGAATTTGCTTCACTATTTGCCGTTGTGCGCTGTTTTCTTTTGTTTCCATTCTCTTAGTGTGGGGTGCTGAGCCACCCCTGCGTTTACAGCTGCACACGCCATTATCCCCAACACGGTTATGTGGCACTTATTATTTAATGTATAATTATCTCACTGTGGGAGTTGTGGTTTAATTTTTTATAAAAAAAAATTATCACTACATTGATGGTATAGTCACTGCACTGTATATATTTATACATTTAAACTTTATAGGTAGTTAGGTAGTAGCGCACAGTTTTGTTTTTTGTTTTTCCTCCTCCATGAACCTTTAGAGTCACCTTGGTCATTTCATAGGACCCTATCTTGAAAGGGTACTGTCCATATCTAGAACACATTTAACAGGGACTGGACTATCCTACTGTATACACTCAGTAACATACCTGTTAACTATATACAGAGAGGCTCCTCACCTCTTATTCCCCTGGAACCTAACCTCTACAATCTTCTCTGTGATGTCACTGTTCCCAAGGAAACACCGGGCAAGGCTTAGCAATCCCCTGACTCACTCCCAAGCTCATGTAATAGGAAAGTACCACTCTTTATGTGAGTCCATACAGGGCCATGGTAATCTCATAGGGGGTTACACACACACTCACACACACACACACACACACACACACACACACACATATTTAAATTGAAATAACATATACTGATATTTATGTGTTTAGGCTTTTAACACTTGTAAAAGAGATCCACAAAAGGCTGTTTGTATATTCTACTAGAAAATGCTAGTGTTGTCTGGGCCATAAATCAAGAATTGAGGTGCAGACAATAGTTTTCAGTTCCTGGAAGGACATGGCATTTTCTGGTTAAAGGATCTATGTGGTGTCTAATTCCTTTCTTCATACAATCCATGATAGCTTCTGCAGTTAAGCGGTATCTTAAAACAATTTCTTCATTAGGTAACTTAAGAAATTGATATGGTTAGGGAAAATATCTGGTCTCCTGGCTCTTAGTATTTCTTGTGCATTGTTATGACTAAAAATGAGAAGCCTTTTCCAATTAAGCATGCAGCCTGCATCATCTGATGATTATATATTCCATTCTGCAATATTTTTCCTTTGGTGATAATAAATATTTCAGATAGAATTGACATGTCTTTGACATTCTACATTGTTTGTCAGAGGTAAATGACACATTTTTTCTTTCCAAACATACATTAACTAAAAATGTAAACAAATAAATGTCATGGGACATTCTATCTGGAATAATTATTATCACCACCATCAGAAAAATATTACAGAATGGGATTGGGAATATGTAATCATCAGATGATGCAGGTTGCATGCATAACTTGAAGATCTAATAATTTTTAGTAATAACAATGCACAAGAAATACTATGGGGCTATGCACAAAGTAGTGAGCTTTTGCGCCCGATTGGATTTTTTTATCTCGGCCATTACAAAGTGAAGCCAACGTGGGATTCACTAACAAGTTCAGGGCATTTTGTTCCGGCCGAGAAAAAATATGCCCGATCGCCCGAGCTTTTTTTCCCCCCCTGCTATCGTGCTTAAACTTGTAAAGCGCAATAGCTGATAGAATAAAAAGCCGCCTGTAAGAACTGCATGGAGACGCTGCGTCTCCATGCAAGGCTCTTACAGGTGACCGTACAGTATAAATATACATTATAATAATAATGTAGATGTGTAGGGGGTCTCCTGAGCTGAACCGCATTGGTTTCAGCCTCTGGGACCCGTACTTCCCGGGATACAGGCCCTGTTATGGAGTGCCGGTATCCCCTGTAATTTTAAAGCTCCCGCGTCACGTGACCGGGGGATTTAAATTCTCCAGGGGTTACCGGCACCCCATAATAGGCCTGTATCTCATGAATTAGGGTGTCCCGGAGGCTGAAACCAATGCGGTTATCCTAAACACCCATCCTCGGGGATAATACCCCCTTCACCCACCTCTGCTAGCCACTATAAAACAATACACACAACAGCCCTACTACCCGCCTCTTAGGCCCACAAAAACCATTACAATATTTAATAAACAACAAAATACAACCCACCCCACAAAAAAACATTATTTATTTTTTTACACACAGGATTAATACCACAGGCCAGCCGGGTTCCCTGGGTGCTCCCGGCGGTTGTCCGTAGGCTACACAGTGCACCCCAGGGGGTACCAATGGGTGTCTGGGGGCTCTCGGGTGGTCCCTACTAGTCTCCGTAGGCCTTAAGGTGGTCCCCGCGGGCCACAATGAGGTCGACGGGTAGTCCCTGTGGGTGTCTAGGGGTCCCTGGGTCATCCCCATGGGTTTCTGGGGGCCCTCGGATGTTTGCCACGGGGGTCTGGGCTCTTGGGTGGTTTCCATCGGTGTCTAGGGGCCCTCGGATGGTCATTGTGGGTCCCCCACAGCTGTGGGGACTCTGGTTCCTCCCGGCAGGTCCCCGTGGGTCCTCGGGAGGTCCCCGTGGGCATCCGGGGGTACTCGGGTGGTCCCCGTGAGTCCCCGATGGCCTGCTGTACCATTCCTGTATTTAAAAAAACATGGACCACATTTCAATAAATACACTTCTCCCCCCCCACCAAATACATACAGTACAGTAATGGGCAAAATAACTATTATTCAGATATGGATAATAGATTATTTGCCCATTATTAAACACAACATTAGCCATGCAGCATAAATTAAGTAAATAAAACCGTTCTACTTACCCCTGGTTTATGAAGGGCGTCCTCTTCAGCATTTTGCAGTGCCATGTCCTCCGTTGCCAGAAAAAATACATAGCAAAATACATTCTAATGGCCCCTTGTCCCTTAATCACCTTAGCAGCTAATAACCGCTATAGTAATTAAGGGGTTAACACCCTCCCCACTACCCACCCGGGAGGCCTAACCACTCTCCCCGAACCCTCTACACCCATTCTGTACCCATTAAGTGACATAGTGGTACATAATACCCATAAAATATGGGCATGATAAGCCACTATAGCACTCAATGGGCACCCTAATCAAAATACATGAATGGCCAAAAGACACAATAATAAAACATACAAAACCACCTAAACACTCAAATTCAATAAATAAAAACAATAGCCAACAAATGCAATTAATAAAAGCACTAACCAACAAAACAATGAATTCATTGAACCACTAAGAAACAAAGCAATTAATTAATAAAACACCACAACAATGAATTAAATGAAACAGTAACCATCAAAGCACTCAATTAATAAAACAACTAGGCAACACAACAATGAATTCATTTAACCAGTATCCAACAAAACTATTAATTATTAAAACAAGTAGGCAACACAACCATTAAAACCAGGATCCAACACAAGACATCATAAATTCAAGAAGAAAATCAATCGCACAAAATATTAAAAAATAATGCAGCAAAATGACCAACAATTACAGTACATCCACATAATAAACAGAAATAGAAAAAAATCACACTCAATACAAAGCAAGCAATTACTAAAAATACAATGGCTAATAATGTACTGATCTGTACCATAAAGGGGTACAGATTAATACATTATCAGTCAATGGGCAATGAAAAACATAAAAAAATACATATCCAATCGAAAAACCTGTAAAACAAATACATTTACATACATTCAATATTTTACTTACCTTTAGAAGCGTTGGTCCTCCGACTCCGGGGAATCAAGAAGCTCACGGACCTCAAAGAACTGAAACTCCATCAGATGCCATCCGCCATGAAGAGCCGGATCAGGTACCAAAATCCAAAAACCCAATGGTATATTCACAACACGATGCTGTCTCGTCGTCTTCTTGGGCGCAAATGAGGCGTCACGGTCTTAAATTCTTACATTCTCTCTTCGGGGTATGGTTGTCTCTACAGGAGAGATTGTCTCCATACCCTGCTATTGTGTTCAATGTATAGCTGCTTAAATATTTTTCAAATACACTTTTGACTTACTCTAATTGACTATTGTCCATTGCTTCTGTTGTTGCGTGCTGGGGCCATATGTATATATCTCTATTCACTTTGGGGTGATAGAGGTTCACCTTGCTTCCGTGCACCAATTCACTTTACTTGTTTATTTATCACTCACATGGAGTGCTACCTAACAGACACATACTTTTTTAGGCCTGATAGGGGTCCTTGATGACTGGAGTTGTAAACCAGCGGTGCGCAAAGTGGAGGGCGCGAGATTCGCTATGTGGGGTGCGGGATTTACAGAGGCCCCCGCGCACTTCCTGAAGGTATTTAAATGAATGCCGGGGGAGCTGCAGGGCCTCTGTAAACCTTACTTAGCTTGATTCAGATGCTCCTGGTCACGTGTCGCCATGGCAACGCTGCGTCAAATGACACCGCAGAGTCATGTGACGTCACGTTGCAATGACAACGTGACGTCATGACGACAGAATCAAGGTAAGAGGGGGCGCGAGGAGGAGGGAAAACCAGCAGGGGGGTGCAGGGAAAAAGATTGCGCCCCCCTGTTGTAAACAACTGTACTTTCATATTATACTCTATATAGTACAAAAGCTTTTTGTTACTTATAATGAAGGCAAATATTGTAGGCTGAGAGTCATCAAACTGTGATCCGTGCTATCTTGCCCAAATCCGTAATAACTGCTTTTGACTTTAATGGCAGGTATGGCCGATTCGGACACGACAGCATGAATCGCTCTTTACTGCCTTTCCGGCCATAGAGACACATTGATAGCGTTTATTATTAATAATATCTAAAAATATAAAAAAAGTCCATTAAGTTTTTATGTTTAACTCATTAGCAAACCTGAATAGTCCACTTACTGAAAATTCATAATTATTGATCACTTAAGATCCTTGGATGCTGATACCCATAACTTATACAGTATTTGGATTATTCTGTGATCTGCTTTGTTCCAGATGGTATAATACATTGGTGTTATGTGTTTATACATTATTGCATTCTGTTGAGAAAGGTGTACATGTGATGGGGATCCTGTTTGAAAATCTCTCAATTGATGGGCTGGTTTTTTTTCTTCTTCAAATAGTTTTTATTAGTTTTCCGCATAGTACAAATAATATACATTGTAGATCCAACAATATAACCGTATGAACATTCTTATACATTGAGTAGGAATAATATCCATGGCATACTATAGAATAATCATACACACTCTTGGCTATGTACTTATATTCTTGTTATGCTTAAATTGCAGATGATTAGACATTAAATCCTCTTTACTACGGTTATTGTTGGGGGCTCGGCTCTTACAGGTTAATTTGTATACTATATTGAGGAGGGGTAGTAAGAACAAAGAAGAAGAACACAGAGAGAAAGAGGAGAGATGACAACCAGAAATGACGGGGGGGGGGGGGGGGGAGGGAGGGGTGGGGGGGGGGGGGAGGGGGAAAGAGGGGGGGGGGGTGAGATGAGACCTCCTCTTCCCCACGACCACTTTGATTTTCTGTTTTGACTATTTTGTATTACATTTTGTATTACATTTAGTGCCCCAGCGTTTTTTTATGAATTTTTCTAAATAAAAGGATATGTATTATTTTTCTGAAGCTGTTTTAGTGGTCCCATGTGACGAGGTAATTATAATATAAACAAGTCGATGTAGTGACGAGAGAAGTCATCATTTTTAGCGAGCTGCAGACAGACACTGAGGGTATAGATCTGATCATGGAACGGAAAAGGTCTGAATAAATTAACATATATATATATATATATGTAGCCCTTTTTCTGACGCTCCCAAAGGGACTACGGGTAACTGCACGCACCTGCGGCTCCAGGAGATCTGAGCCTCCGCTAGCTGGGAGCCTGGGGTAACACTTATAGCGCAGCGCCTCCACTTACCCAGGATCCCCGTGATGTGAGATTCCCCTGGGCAAGAAACATATACACACACATGTATGATGCAACCAACTTTACTATATGCACGATAACCTTAGCACTCTATCATATTAATACATATGCAGCATGTACCCCAACACATATCCTATAATGCAATATAACCTTAACGCAGCTAAATGGTAATGTCCTTATAACGTGAGTGGCTCGGCCATGCTCTTAATGAGTATTGTCCTGTACAGTAGTGGCTCAGCCACGCTCTTAATGAGTATGTCCTTGTCCCGTCACCGCGTGCCCCACACACCGTGTCCTTGCACTAGTAGAAAGACTAACTCCGTGTATTAGGCCTTTGGTCACTCACTAGTGTCCTCAAAGAGTTACGCCTAAGGCGGGATCAGCACCTGTTGACCGGTGTTGGTGCACTTAACGTAAATACCTTCCGGTCACAGCGGTGACCGGTAATACATCGAAAAGGATCAGCCGAATCCTTGCTTGTCTTGGATGTCCGCAGTGCAGCTGTCTGGTCCCAAGCAGCTCACCAGCAAACCTGCTCCGCTCGCTTGTCCCTAACTGTCTACACAGTAAGGTGATTGATCGCTACTACTATGGGCATCCCTGCAGCACAGCAGCCTATTGTGACTCAGGGGTTTCTCCTAAGGGCCTGTGGGGTAAAGCTAGCCTATGCAGGCGGGTCACGGACCCCCTGCACGCATACACCCTCCTCCTGTACCTTCCAGATCCCCTCTGACTAGCATGGTCTCTCCCCCACGCTTCCCTTTCCTCCTCCCATAATTCTAGCCTTCCGATTGGCTCCTCAAGTCAGGTGACTGCCCAGGAGCTCATGGAAGTTGTAGTACCTCAACGGAGCCTCTCTGCCTTGAGCTGAACAGACTCACAGCTATTGCATCAGCCTCTGCAACACTGTTGCAGACCTCCACATGACTCTCCTGAACAGAGTCAAAACACCAACTGAACACACACTGAACACACATATGAGGTTCCTACCACATCCCTACATATATATATATAAAATCAAAAACGAATAGACAATACCGTTCTGTGGCTAACGAAATGCTATTATTTGTGCGAGCTTTCAAGATACACTGATCCTATCCTCCCAGATTCACTTCAGTTCAGGCTTCTCTGTATGGTGTTTCTTTGTGCTACAATATGCTCTGATATGAGAGAACAGTCTCTTAAACTAATAGAATATTAGTGTCAGTTTCCTCTAGGTTGCACTTAGGTATCCGTGCATTCTCATGAGATTTATGTTTAACTTGTTCACTTTACTCTAGGGTGTAATTGTTAAGGGTTTTTTTACTTTTGTTATACGTTTACTGTTTGAGAGGTGTGTTTGGGTGGAGGTACATTATTAAGGGAAGTACCACAGACTATTCCAGTCTGTGGGAATGGGCCTGAAGAAGGGGCGCTGTAGACCCCAAAACATTGCCCCCCAAGGATTTATTACCTTGACCTGCACATGTGATATACGTTGTCCTTGCTTTCCCCTCTCTTTTCTTTTTCCCTCCCTCTGTTGTTTTTCCCTTTGTATTTCCCCCATCCCTCTACCTTTCTAGACCTGCGATGTATTGTTCAGCCCTTGCTTCCATGTAAACTTCCTACCTAGCCCCGAATAGGGTTGGCTTATGTAGTGCAATATTCGTGAATATATCGTTATTTCTCTACTGACACCTTGATTGTTTTTTCATGAGTGCTGGGAAGATTAGTTAGTTATTATTTTGAGGGGGCCGGGGGTCCCTCTCTGTTTCCGTGCACCATATCAGATTTGTACTCACTTTTATTTAATGTGGTGGAGTGCTACCTAACACACATACTTTTTGAATAGACGTTACCGTTCTGTGGCTAACGAAATGCTATTATTTGTGCTAGCTTTTGAGATACACTGATCTCTTCTTCCGGCAATGTTATAAAAAAAGGCCATGTTACTGTACAATGTTACAGCGCCAAAGGAAAGAGAGGAGAGGTCATCATCCCAAGTAAACTGCAGATGGACGCTGTGAGAGGGCTCAGACAGAGACTGAAAATGTCTAATCTAAATGCAATAAAGTATAAACACACAATACAGTACCAATTTTTGAGACCATCTTGAACTACAGGTCACAGAATAAATAACATATTAAGTTATGGATTTTTAATAACCAATATTTCTGAAGTTTAGGAATAATATCTAAAACATATGTTAGAGCATAACACAAAAAGATTAATTACCGCCACAGTACTGTACATTGTTTCAATTAAGTAAATTATAGACATTGTATTGGTACGGTAAGCTCTCTATAAATTTGAATTATTTTGAGTTGTAGCAATGTACGTGTGTGATACATGTACATATAAAGGTGAGAAGATAATTTATTTTTCACACCTGGCCATGTATGATCATTAGGAAGAAGGAGCAGCTCAGTGAGTAAAGACACTGACTGGCACTGATTTTGAATCAGGGGAACCTGGTTCAATTCCTTGTGTCGGCTCCTTGTAAACTTCGGCAAGTCACTTGATCTCCCTGTGCCTCAGGCACCATAAACATAGATTGTAAGCTCCATCGGGCAGGGACCTGTGCCTGCAAAATGTCTCTGTAAAGCGCTACGTAAAACTAGCTGCGCTATACAAGAACATGCTATTATTATTACCCAGAATCCCTAGCTGCAGTGGAGAAAATGGGGAAAGGCAGGTTTACAGACCTGTCTGAGACATGTGAATGTGCTCACAAGTGGTATTTTATTTGAGGAACAATAAGGAAACTAAGAGCATGCAGCTTCCCCTAAACATTCCTCATCTTGATCTCTTGAAATACCTGGGATCGGCTAAGGCAGAATGTAACTACAATAAAGAGTGAAACCTGATATACTTATATCATGTATTTATTTATAGTTACATGTTTTATAGCAATTGAGAATTAACTTTTATCTGTCCCACAACTGCCTCGTTATAAAATCATGGGATAATAGCATGTAAAGTTCATAAAGGAAAGCGAGACGGGTGATAGTGAATAAGAAGAAAGGGGGATGGATACAACAACTATCATCTTTCCTTCGTTATTGTCTTCGTATGTAATATGACCCCTAATTGCTGGGTTTATGTTTGAGAATTACTGAGGCAGTAAATGCCCTGTCTCACTCAAAGACTGTTACAGTGCTTGTAAAATAAAACACTTTAATCCCAGACCAGCTGTGGTCTGTTTTCACTAATATCTGACATGTGCCTTGGCCAAGAGCCAGTTTAAACTGTACCCAACACTTCTCCTATCTTTCCTGTGTCTCATGTCCCATCGCTACTTAAACCAAGCCAAATCAAGGCTTCTTTGCCATCTCCCACCTCTTTAACATATTAACAACCCACCCCAATTAATTAATATCCACCACTGACTTCAATTTCTTGTTTCTATAGCTTCCCACACTGCTCCCCCTCATTCATCTGAAGAACATCAGCACATTCCTGACAACATCACTTGTCAACTCCCTTCTGTTAAAGGCCAGTATCCCCTTTCAGTGACTTACCCTCAGTATGAAGTTTAACTATTCAATTAGAAACCAACCCAGACTTTTTCAGCACTTTGATTGACCTTACCATTTTTTTTTCTGTATTAGGAGATGAAACTTTAGCATCCTTGAATTAGTACAAACAAGTTCCTTTTGCTTTCAGAATAATGTTTTGTTATACACTTTGGGGGTTATTTAATAATGTCGCCCTGTCGCCCAAGTGCAAAACTGAGGCAAACCAGTCCAAAAAAAAAAAACAGCACCAGATTATCAAAGAAAAATAATCCTTTTAGGTACATTTATTTTGTACTATTTTTGCTGCAAATTTGGGGGTGGGAGATTGTAATAAATTGTCAAAGGTTCAATTAACCCCTTTGTCATAGTACAATCAGTGCTTTTGGGTCACCCCTAGTTCTGTAATATTCATTACATTGTTTTACAGATGCAGCGGCCATAATTTTACGAAATCACAAGGTTTATACCTCGGAATACCCACGTCATAGCGCAGGATTACTCCCAACCGTACCGCCTTAAGACGCGAGTGTAGGCTAGTGCATAAAATGGCATTTTAGTGTTCTGGCTTTTAAACACCTGAAATTGACACATTAGCACAGTACTGTACACATTACAATTCATTCATTTCATAGCATATAATTGCACACAATTCATCAAATTCAAACAAAGCAGCCGCGATAAACACGTGTGCCTGGGGCGATTGGCCGCGTGGAGTACAGCATCGCACACGAAAACTGCGCAGTGATGCCTTCAAATAACAGCTGCTGCATCTGTAGCTTTACAAAACATGCAAGAATATATGGGGGGGGTTTCCAACACAAAAGAGTGGAATAAAACAAATAGTGTCAATAATTTAATATAGTTTGCTTTATTGTACTTCATTTCAGATTATAGGGACTATCCCTTAAGTTCTATTCATAAAATCTCTATCTCTGGCACAAAAGATAAAATTGGTTGTTTTGCAAAAACATATATATGTAAATCTATTACAGCTGTAGGTTTTTGCCATACACCTAGAGTATGCATCCTGCTGATTTTTTAAGAGAAACAATCAAATCTTTGGATATATCTAAATAGATTAGGAAAAAAATTGCACCACTAAAAGGAGGATGGTCCTAGTAAATAATAAATGATTTTACAATGTAAATAAGGTTACCAGGGACAAATAATAATAAAGTCAGAATTAGAGCGGTTTAAAAAGTCTCACAAGATGTAGTTTGACCTTGATGTAGTAAGTATATTAGGGTGCAGTAATGGTGCCAGGAAAGTGCTGCTGCTCAGTAAGTGGCTCTGTATTCACTAGGATGGGTGTCTGGAATACGAGTGCCAAAAAGCTTCTGATAGAGTAATAAAATCTATTTAATGTTTATGTAGCCATGTATCCTCTTGGCTACTAATCTGCCCTGCCTACGGCCCGGGCCGCCCGTGCTGAAGCTGTGAAGTCACCCGCGTGAAGCAGGTGCTTTCCCTGGCCATGGTGGACAGGCCGTGGGGGGGCGTGCCTAGGGGCATGCCTAGGGGTGTAACAGAGCTTGTTCGCCCTAATTGGGCGAAATGCTTACGTGACCTGCGTGTCACGCCAAGAAATCAGTTTCAACTGATTTCTTGCGCAACACGCGCCCCATCCTGCCTCCGCGGTCTATGGGTGCGATCAATGCCATAAATCAATCCGATCGCACCCCGCGCGATCTCCCACACTATGGACTAAGCCTAACACATAAGACCTGGTAACAGTGTAGGCAGTGTTAGGGTTAATCTGGGTTTACCCCTGCAGTAAGCAACTCCCTTGAGTGACAGGGGTGGGTCAGGAGCCTGTGTACTGCCCTATCAGGGGCTCAGACCTAAGCCCTTCCCCCTTGGTACAAAAGGAGCTGCAGAGCCTAAATTTAGTGTTCCGGGAGAGTTCAGAGTGTTGGAGAGACCCTCCTCCTCAGGAGGTGGGGTACTACCCCTTATTCCGCCAGGGAATATGGGAGCTAAAGATAGAACTTTGGGGCCTCAAGCTCCCTGGGTTGAGTCCAGGGACCCATGGAAGAAGTGTACCTGTTGTATGCTGATAAAGATTAAAGATCTGTAACTGTTTTATACTCCTGCCTGAGAGTGCAGTTAATCAGGCGGAGTTTTCCTGCAGGGAATGGAGGCGCTGCACCAAGTAAAGAACTGAGAAGAACCCTAAAGCCTGTCCTGTTCGGCCCCACTACCACCGGCGGACCCTCAGTATCCTGTAAGCTGGAGGTGAGCAGCACAACAACACTAGGTAACAGGGAAATCTCCCAGAGGGTGGGGGAACACCTGTAACATATAAAATAAAGAAGAATATAAAACATTTTGAACGATTATTAAATCATATGTAGGAAATTAACAATTTCCAATAACCTGGTCTCTTGAGAGTTTCCAGGGAGCTCACTCGCTCCTACCGTTGGGGGCACAGCACTGCGTCATGAGAGTCAAGAGAAACTATTTGTTTTATTGTGGAAATGGTTCGGCAGCTGGCACCCCACGAACAGAATTAGTGATTTGCCTAGCCCCGATCCGTGTCCATCTTTTGTCGAATGTCGCGGAGTCCCTAGCTAACGAACAGACATGATGCAGCAAAAGAGGAAGAGATGAGAGAAGCTTAGATACGAGAGGAGAGGGGAGTCATGCATGTTAGCGATATAGAGAGAGGAGAGAATAGCAGGGGAGAGTTAGAGATATGAGGAGGAAGCAGAGAGTAAGAGAAGCGAGAGGTGGATAGAATATAAAGACGCAGACACGACAGAGATCACTATGATAAGAGGCGATTCTCCTCT
>CM071570.1:135599727-135618196 GCA_036426205.1 Ascaphus truei
TGTTGCGTTTCTTGCTTCTCTTTTGGATTATTTTTCAAGGGCCCCAAAATATATAATATATATATAATATATATATATATATATATTATATATATTACTAGATATATTATATATATATATATATGGACAAGAAAAGAGAGAGAGAGCGCACGCCCATAGCATAATACTGTATAAAATTTATTAAAACAAGAGGAAAGGGGATGGGGGGTGGGGGGGGGGGGTAGGAATCGCACTCACAAGATGCAAGTAGTTAAAAGGCAATTTGTGATTAATCAACACCATCCGGTTCTGGATACTGCAACACGTCTCCGGGACTCCTTCAGGGCTGCCAGGACACGATCACCAGGGACCAGATGTTGAAAGGCTCCGTTCACTGTCTGTATAGAGTCCCAAACCTCAGCTCGCACTTCAATGGCCGCCAATCGTATTCCCGCGCTTGGTGTAGGCTGCTGGCGTGGCGGCGTCGTCGTGATGACGTAATCGCGCGTCTCAGTACCCTAACGCGTTCGTTCACCTGACGGTAACTTTATCAAAGGGCTGATGTCAAAAGGAATCAAGTCCTGCCCTTAAATAGCCAGTCCGTTGCCAGGCAACCCGTGATCGGGTGATTAATAAAACCTGAGTAGTTATAAATGAAGCTGATACATAACATATACTGTATGCTAATTATAATGGGGACTAGTTTTCTAAGGGCTGTGATAGGACTAATACACTTAGGAATGAACATAAAATTAATTACAAAAGTGCGATCAAAACACAATAATAAACAATAATGAACAATAGTATGGGAACAGAAAGGATATCATGACATAATTTTTTAACACTAACAATAAAATTCAAACATTTTGACACCATATAAATTCATCAATCATTATACTGCAATGTATATTTCCAAACATTATTCTCAAACTGTATTTAAGGTTTCCCATAGGAAAATCCACAAGATCATATTTTACAAAATGTATGCAAAAATTTATTTTTCACACTTCCATAGGTGTGTATAACTATATCATACAATTGCACTATATGATCAACAATAAAAAGCAAAATGCATTGATTAAAACAATGAATCAGATATGACAGATCTTAATCATAACTAGAACGAAATTACCCATAAATTCCAATTTCATATCCATATATACATAGAGAAGGATTCAAAACCCATAATTCATAAAGGCACTAATGGATATAGAGAAAAAAACTCACCTTTTAAACCAAAATCCATATTCTTTCCCTACCAGTCTAAGGGAGGATTCATCGAGGCCTTCTATAGTTTGGTACGCAGGACTTTGAAGCATTATGCTCTAAAAAACCTAAGATCAATAAAAATCTTAGCCAGGGCGAACTGGACTCACTTAAACAGCTTAAGGATAATCCCTCCATTGTCATTAGGCAGGCAGACAAGGGGGGGGGGGGGTCATCCAGGATACTTCTGCCTACCTCCAGGAGGCTCGCGACTCCCTGGGTGACCAGGCCTCCTACATCACCTTGAATCTGATCCAGTCATAGGGTACCAGGACAGTCTCAAAGGCTTCTTTTTTCAGCACTCACTATGGATATTATCTCTAAAACAGAGTGTTAAGTTTTTATTTATCCACATCCACGCACACCCATTTTTATCATTTACGAAAGTGCACAAGTCCTTGACAAACCCCGGCAGGCCCATTGTGTCCGGGTGGAGTCGATGACGTCGAGCCTGTCCCAGTAGTGGATTACCATCTTCAACCTTTGTTTAAACTGAGGTCACATATTAGGGACACGCTCATGTATCGAGGCCACCTCTGGCATTAAATGGAAAGTCCACCTATTTATGGGCCACATGTGATGTGGCCTCTTTGTATACCTGTATTGACCATGCCAGGGGTATTGAAGCATTCAACTTATTGGCTTGACAAGGACTTGTGCTTGCCTATAAAACACAAGTTATTTATTTGGAGTGTGTTAAATTCATTTTAAATCACAATTATTTTTTGTTTGAAGAGAGTTTCATCTACAAATCTGTGGAACGGCAATGGGCACGAGGTTCGCCCTAGCTACGCAAATCTCTTCATGGGTTTTGGAGGAGAGATTTGTGTGGCAAAACTTACTACTTGGAGCGGGCCTCGTGTACTATGGCGTTTCATAGATTGATATGATTTTTTATGGGACGGAGAGGAGGCAGAACTACAGGATATTCTTAAATCATTTGATGTGAAAACTCTTTAGGATTAAAAATCACATTTAATATAGATGCCACTCTATAGTCTTTTTGGATCTATTACTCACATTTGATGATAATTTAGATATTATTACAGCTACACATTTTAAAGAAGTCTCAGTCAACAACTATTACATGCGGTCCAGCACACCATCACAAAACAGTGGCTACAACAATATTCCTCTGGACAGTGTTCATCGAATCAGGAGAAATGTTCAAGAGATATTGATTTTGTTCAGCAGTCAGGAGAACTTAGTTTAAAATTCAAAGAAGGGTTATGATAACAAACTAATTATGAGTCCTTTAAGAAAGTCAGCTCCATGGATAGATTAACTATGTTAAAAACATCTTAAATAGACAGGTCACTTCACGTCTGAGCTATAACTCACCAGTGATTAGAGACGAAACTGCTACATCTAGTGTAAGGTTTATCACCACCTACAATCAGTCTCATAAAGCAATTCAAAAAATTAGAGTAATCACTGGGGAGTTCCAGATGTGATCCACATTTGAAAGGCAACCTTGCGGTCATGCACATCAATTGTCTACAGGAAGGCCAGAATCATGAAGAGTATTATAGCTCCATCTAAATTAAAAAACAGCAAAAACTCTGATAAACAAACTTCAAAAGGCCCTTAGGAAATCATAAAATGTGAACGAGGCAGGTGCATCACCTGTAGGCACTTGAAAGCCCGGTCCGGATTCAGCTCCTCCAACAGAGATACTATCTATCAGGTTTAGGAATCACATCATAATTGTATCAGTTCATTTGTAGTGTACTGCATCCAGTGTGGGTGCGGTCTACGTTAGTGGGGCGCGCACACCAGATCCCTCTGCACTCGTTTCCTAGAGCACAAAGAAGGAGTGTCATCAAGGGACTAAACACAAACAGCATTTCCCGACACTATAAAATTATACACAACCAGGACCAAAAATGTATGTCAATCATGGGCCGCCTGGAATTCATTCTCCTGTGTCTGGGGGGGGCGATCGGTACAAGATCTTGTGCAGACAGGAGACTTATTGGATCCACAGTTGGGGACTCTTACCCTGGTGGACTCAATGAGTGTCTGGATGCTAGTACACTGGTCTGATCTCCTGACCTCTTGGAATCTCCTGCTTCTCTCAAAGAGAAACCTATGGATGGTTTCCTACCTGCGGTCCTCTTTTTCCACAATCCCAATAGTTTACTTTTCCCTCCTTCCTTCCCAACCCATATACCCCTCCCCCGAGTTCTCCTTCCCATTCACTCCATTTCCTTCAATATTTTTTTTATAATACCGTCCTTTTATTCCCATTTATTCTTCATTCACTCCCTACAATATGTGAATAGGTGCTTAATATCATATTTCCCCATCTTTCATTTTCAATTTCATAGTTATTTTAATTTTTAATTTGGTTTTTCCAACCAAATATAAAATAAATTTTTATTATTTTCTATGTAGAAAATTCTTATTGTAGGAGTTCTATTCACTATATATAAATTTCAATAATCATTATAATCCATACCTTGCCCTTCCTCTCTTTCATTCTCTCTATTAACATTGTATGTGTACATGGTAATATGTGACATTTAATGTCATTCTTTCCTGTCTGTGGTGGTGAGCGGGTTGCTGCCACTGGCTGGCGGGGTGAGTGCAGGGGAGGGCGGGGAGTGCCTCCTTGGATAGCCAGCCTCCCTCCCTCCCCCCCCCCAGTCACTCACATCCGTTGCTGCCTCTGCTTCCTACTCCGGATGGCTGTTAAGGTGTGGTGGTTGTCATGGTTGCTGTGTGTGTGGACATGGTGTGGGGTGTGGTGGGTGGTGTGTCAGCTGTGTGGTTGTGTGTGTAGTAGTGTGTTGTCGGTTGCGTGTTAATGTGTGTTGGATGTGTGTATACAGATGGGTGTGTCGGTCATTGTGTGTGTATATAGTGTGTGTGTACAGTGTGTGTGTGTCGTGTGGTGTTTATAGTGGGGTCATTGTGTGTGTGTGTAAGTGGGTGTGTGTGTGTGTGTTGTCGTGTGTGTGTGTGTCGGTGTTTGGTTCAGTGTGTCGGTGTGTATCAAGTGTGTGTGTAGTGGGTGTGTATAAGTGTGTGAGCCACCCCTTCTGGCCCTCGTACATATTCCCCCCTGACCGGGGGGGGGCGGGAGGGCGCGGGCTGGGGGTGTTCCCAATACGGTCCTCTATTTCGGGGAGCCCCACCCCTACGGGCGAGGGACAGAACGACACGGCATGTTAAGTCCGTTCGCCGGGGACACGCCTACAGAGAAACCCGGTGGGGGGGTCGAGGTCCCAACACTCCGACCCTGGGTCGTCTTGTTCACGGATGGGGGTGGTGACAAACCCTGCCCTCTCCGGGGTGCGTTCCTATGGGGCGTCCTACCACAAGCCTGCCTGGTATCTCTTTCCCCCACCTTTTATCCCGGACCCTATCAGGCACCCAAAGTGGCTGCAGGTGCTATGCCCGGCCGTCTCGGTGTGGGGGTAAATCCTCATTCGGGGGGGGGGCTGACGGGGGGGGGGGGTGGGATTCAAGGGTGGGCGGGGACCCGGGCTGGGAAGAGCTCAGGTGGATTGGTGTGTTGTGTGGTGGATAAAGTGTAGTGTGTGTGTGGTGGGTGTTCCTGGAAGAAGTGTGGGTCTGTAGTTATGGGTGTGTGTGTGCGGTGGAAGAGGGTGTGAGCGGTGTGTGTGTGGTGTGGTGTGTGTTGGTGGTGTGTGTGTGTGTGTGTGTGTGTGTGTGTGTTGTGGGTGTGGTGTGTCAGTGTGTGTGTGTGTGTATAAATACCGTGTGTGGGTGTATCAGTTGTGTTGTATGTGGTGTAGTTTGTGGGTAGCTGTGTGTATCCATCAGTGTGTGTGGTGTATGTGTGTGTCAGTTTGTGTGTGTAGTGTGTATCAATGCAGGTAGCGTGTGCTGTGGGTGTGGGTAAAGTGCGGATGGTGGGTGAGAGTGTGTGTGTGTGTGTGTGTGGCGTGGGTGTGTGCGACCGTCGGAAGGGGCGTGAGGGGCAGTATGAGGTCTATGTGATGGTGTGTGCTCGTGTGTGAATGTGATTGTGTGTGTGTGGTGTGTGGGTGTGGTGTGTGTGATTGTCGGTGTGTGCGTCAGTGTGTGTGTCAGTGGTGTGTTGTGTGGATCAGTGTGTCGTGTGTGTGTATCAGTGTGTGTGTGTACAGTGCCGTTACTTTGGTGTTAATGTGTGGGGGTGTATCTGTTGTGTGGTCTGTGATCTGAGTGTGTGGGGTGTGTGATTATCTGTGTGTGTGGGGGTTTGTTTGTGTATCTGTGTGTGTGTGTCTGGTGTGGGGTGTGTGTGTGTGATGTGTGGCGCTGGCAGTGTGGGTGCTGTGTTGTGTGTGGGCGTTGTATCAGTGTGTGTGTGTGTGTATCCGCTTGTGTATGTGTGTGTGTATCAGAGTGGGTGTGTGATCAAGGTGTGGTGTATCGAGGTGTGTGTGTGTGATAAGTGCGTGTATCAGTGTGTGCTTCTGTGTGTGTATCTGTGTGTGTGTATCTGTGTGTGTATCTGTGCGTGTATCTGTGAGTGTGTCTGTGTGTGTGTGTGTGTGTGTGTGTGTGTGTCGTGTGTGTGTGTGTGTGTGTGTGTGTATCTGTGTGTGTGTGTGTGTGTGTGTTGTTTGTGCATCTTGTGTGTGTCTGTGTGTCTGTGGTATCTGCTGTGGGTATCTGTTGTGGTCGGTGGGCTGGGGTGTGTGTGTTGGTATCGGTGGTAGTTGGCTGTGTTATCGGGGAGTGAGCGTGGTGGTCCGCTGTACTGTGGATGTGTCACGTCTCTCTCTCTCCTGGGCTTTATTCATGGCTGGTTGATAAAAAATATCGCCAGCGACTTAAGAATGACTGTTCTTTGTTTTTTGGGTGTTGTTCTGTTGCTTATCACTGGGTTATTCAGAAAGGCTCGATTACACAGTGATAGCAAAATGCCCAAAACGGGCGAGAGGGTTGCTGCCAGCCGAGCGAATAATCGAACAGCCTCTGAAAAGGACTAGACCGGCGATTCATTTCTCTGCAGAGAGAGCTGTAAGCTGCTATGAGCGACGCTTGGCCTTCAGAGCTGAATGTTGGCCGAAAATGAATTTATTTAAATCGTTAATAGGGTAGAGGTGCAGGGGGTCTCCGGAGCTTGAACCGCGTTGGTTAAGGTCTCCAGGGACCCCTGTTCCCGAGATTACTGCGACGACACATTTATTGAGCAAATACCAGTAGAGTACCTGGGCGATACCTGGAATGCGCCGCTCCCCTCACCTCAGACAAGCCCCGTTGCGTTTGCTCCCAGGCCATGGTTCATGCCTGGCTGAACGGGCGGCTGATCTGTTATTAAATGATACATGATTAGGCTTTAATAGGTTGCAATGCTTCGCGTGTCTACAGATGGATTTAAATTAATTGAATTGTAATGCAGTATATCTATATATATAACTGTGCAGTAGTATTGCAGCCAGCGGGAAATAAAATGCTTCAGCCAGGCATGGAAAATAACGCAATGCACTCGGGCAGAAAACAGTCACCAACCTCAATCACCCCGAGTATACCCGACTTCGTGGGACTAGCCGCTCTCTCTCTCTCTCTCTCTCTCTCTCTCTCTCTCTCTCTCTCTCTCTCTCTCTCAAATAAGCTGTATTGGCATGACGAAAGAACATATCAGAATTGCAAAAACATGAATAACAGGGGGTAGGGTATAATGATTACACAGAACCAGGGTAACAGTTACACACAGTGGGCACTCCTCATTTCAGAGTATTGTGGGCAGCGTAGCAGGAAGTGCGTTTCATCTTCTACCTCTCCTAGCTCACATCGCTGGCAGTCTCCCTCCCGCCCCATCTTTTCTCTCTCCCTTCCTCTCTCTTTCCCCTGATCTCACTCCCATCTCTCTCTCCCTCTTTCTCTCTCTCTCTCTCTCTCTCTCTCTCTCTTGCCCACCCTCTCTCTTGCCCACCCTCTCTCTCTCTCTTGCCCTCCAAATCTCTCTCTCGTGTGGCCCCCTCTCTCTCTTGTTCCCCCCTCTCTCTCGCCATCCATCTCTCTCTCTCTTGCCCTTCATCTCTCTCTCTCCCTCTCTCTCTCGTGTCCCTTCTCTCGCCCCCTCTCTCTTTTGCCCACCTTTTCTTCCTCTTGCCCTCCCTCTCTCTCTTGCCCCTCTCCCCGTCTCTCTCTTGCCCTCCCTCTGTCTCACCCTCCCTCTGTCTCTCCCCCCTCTGTCTCGCCCCCCCACTGTCTCGCTCTCTCTCTTGGCCTCTCTCCATTGCCCTCCCTCTCTTGCCCTCTCTCCCTCTCCCCCTCCCGCCCTCCCTCTCTCTCTCTCTCTCGCTCTCTCCCCCTCTTTCTCTCTGCCCCCCCTCTCTCTCTTCCCCCCTCTACCCTCTTGTCCTCCCCCCCCCCTCTTGCCCTCCCTCTCTCTTCCTCTTTCCCTCCCTCTCTCTCTCGTCCCTCATAGAGCTTCACAAATATGAATAACAACTTAATAAACTTTAACCAGCAACCACCTCCCTGAGTCCATTTGAAGACTCAATTGGCCCCAATCAACATTAATGTATTGTATTGTATGTCTTTATTTATATAGCGCCATTAATGTACATAGCGCTTCACAGTAGTAATACATGTGGTAATCAAATAAATAACAGATAATATAAACAGGTCATGGGAATAAGTGCATCAGACATAAAAGTAACATTAAGGAAAAGGAGTCCCTGCTCCGAGGAGCTTACAGTCTAATTGTTAGGTAGGGAGAACGTACAGAGACAGTAGGAGGGAATTTTGGTAAGTGCGACTGCAGGGGGCCAAGCTTTATGTACCATGTGTCCAGTATAATCCACAGTGCTATTCATATGCTTCTTTAAGCAAGTGTGTCTTAAGGTGGTTCTTAAAGGTGGATAGAGAGGGTGCTAGTCGGGTATTGAGGGGAAGGGCATTCCAGAGGTGCGGGCAGCTCTTTTTATGCTCTTTTTATGTCTTCTTGTAACCCCAAATTGAAAGTATTCAAACCAATTTCTGATAAATGAATCAGATACATATAAGCCAATTCCACCATTTTCCAGATCCACATGACAAATAGAAAAAATATTAATATATTTACAAAACAGCAAAACTGCCCTATTAAGTTTTCTCCTGCATCATTTAAACTTTCTATTAACTAACCATTTAAATACCCTTTTTAAACCCCTAAAACAAACCAAAACAATGGACACAGCCTCAACAAAGATTAACAAGCCCCTTTCTCAAATTGATCTGTTTTTGACCTGCGAATGAATACCCATATTCATTCGTATACCTTCCTCCTCATTCACCCAACATCCCGGTCGGGTAAACCTCAAAATGATATCTTATTCAATGGGACCAATTCGTTAATCCACAAGGCTGCAAGAAATGCTAAAACAAAAGTTACTTTTGCAAGAGTCCTACAAACTTCTACAATTTGAACAGTGTTATCGATCTCCTAAAATCCTTCAATAAAATATATCTCATGCTCCTTTGCTGTCTGTTTTACAAAAAAAAGCTTTAGAAAATGTTTCATAAACGTGCAGTTTATTAAAGAATGAAATGCTAATAACTTGTTTAAGGCTGACACTGAAAGACCTGAATGATTTTTTTCCTAAATAAAGCATATCAATTTAGCTTCAGATCCCACTTCACAACTAGTGGCTTTTGAAACTCATTCCATCCGTCCCACGCTTTCACATAACTGTCCCAAATAGCAGGTGCCACAGAACTTTCAATGAACTCATTCACTCAGAGACTAACTCCTGACTGACTGTGTTTTGCCAATTAAATGGTATATTCATTCAGATGTTTTTTCTTGAATGGAAGACTTTTCAGAGTATAATTACAATTTCAGTGAGAAAACACAAAGAAGTTTCACTTAAAAAGCGTGCACATTTTTGGGGGCCAAATGTTTGTTTTAATTTCACTGTAATGATTTTTTTTTTTTTTTAGGTTGCCCATTCATTGTCATTATGGCAATCTATGCCCATATCGGGGTCATGGTTTACCACTTTGACAATCAATCGGTAGAGGGGATGGGGTAGTTTCCCCAGGGAGGGCGGTTAGGTCTCCCGGGTGGGCATCAGGGTTGGGGGGGTTAACCCCTTAATTACTATAGTGGTTACTAACTACTAAGGTGATTAAGGGGTTAGTGGCCAGTAGTTTTTTTTTATTGTAATGTTGCGGCTCACGGAGGATGACGAGGATGACGAGGAAGACGAATATGGCCTTCATCCTGGCAGGGGTAAGTTCAACTTTAATTAATTTTATGCTGGCTGGGAAATGTTTTATTTTTAATGGACAAATGCACTATAATCCAGATCTGGATAATAGGAATGTTGCCAATTACTCTGCTTTGTGTGTTGGGGGGGGGGGAGGTGGGTAGTAGGGTTGTTGTATTTTAATGTTTACTGGAGGTAGTGGGGGTGGTTGAATGGAGTTACTTGGCCCAGGGTGGGTGATTAGGCCTACCGGGTGGGTATCGGGAGGGATTAACCGCTTCATTATCATAGCAGTTACCTCCGCTATATTAATGAAGCGGTTAACTCCTCACAACCTTCCTAGTAGGCCTAACCACCCACCCTAGGTCAAGAGCCCCCTTCACCGACCCCCTCTACCCCCAATAAACCAGGTACTGTGGCCATTAACCCCTCCATTTCCTTAGTGGCTTGCCGCTATGGTAATTAAGCTTTTTTAATGTCAATTTGAATAATAGAGTATTGTTTCAGGGGGTCTCCGGAGCTGAACCACATTAATTTCAGCCCCAGGGATCCCCTGCTTCCTGAGTTACAGGCCATTGTATGGGGGCCGATATCTCCCTGCATTCATTTAAATGTCCCGGTCACGTGACGCTGGAGATTTAAATATTCAGGAGATACCGGCACCCCATACCAGGGCCTATAACTCTGGAAGCAGTAGTCCCCGAGGCTGTAATTAATGCGGTTCAGCTCAGGAAACCCCCTGCTACAATACTCTGTAATTAAAATTAACATTAAAAATGTGCGAATGCCTGTAAGAGCTATGCAAGGAGATGCAGCTCTTTTTACCGAACTTTAAAAAATGTGAGATTTTTCTTAGTAAATACCGTTTTGACACACATTTTTAAAAGTGCGGTAAGAAAATGCAAATCCACTTGGCAAAGCACTAAGCTTATCAAAGTGTAGTAAATAGGCCCCTTAGCGCACGTCTTTTGCAGATAGGTGCTGCCCGGTAGGATTCACACAGCGTGAGTCCCATTCAGAAGGAGGGACCCCCGCTGTATTAATCCCGATGGGCCATTACGTCTCCGTATTTGCACTCCACACGCACAGATGAAAAAAAAGTGCCCTCAGCGGATTTCATGAGTGCGACCAACCATAGGGCTACATCGGTACCAATGAAGAATGACCCTTCATTGACCAGAAACTGCACTTCCAGGAGCCGTGCCTTCAAGATGGCCACCAGACATCAGAGCTCCCTGCCTGACCGATCTTAATCCACAGACATCCTCCTTATACCAACTTGAATAATTGGTTTCACCTACTGTGGATTGTAGGCCAAGCTGAGGGTTCTCTTTTGAGACCCATATAACTATGAATTTCTCCCTGGAAGTCAGATAAAATATATATTAAGGGTGTAGTCTTTGTGTGGTGGGTTGTTTACTGAGACTGCAATGTCTGCATCAGCCTGAAGGGGGAGCTCTGTGTCCCCTTTTAAAGTCTTCCCTTTAAAAAAGTATAGAGTCTCAGTCTGCTTATTCCCAGCAGCACGTAATAACCACCACTAACTTTTATTTCTATTCTCTATGCTTGTTTTGGGAACACGTAGTACAAAAGCAAACAGCGCACTGCCAGGGAGTCAGGTGGTGAAAAAGTAAAATACCCATTCATTTCAGAACATATCTGATAAAAACATCACCCCAGGGGGGGTAACAAACAGCCTCCTACGCGTTTCGGACAGGTAGGTCCTTTATCAAGGAGTGTGATGTATGGAGCAACCAGGGGTGTCTCATATACCCCTCACTACATGATTAATGATTGAAATCACTGTTGGAAAATCGTAAAAATGACCCAATCCCCACTGCGCATGCGCGTGACATCACGCAAGGCGCCACCTTCGCCGACAGAGCATCGGCTGGTAGACCCGCCCCCGGCTCGCCCCGCGCATGCCCATTAAGGGAGGGTACATGAAGTGTATCTCTTCCTATCTCCAGAGAAACGCCACACCTCTCTGCCCCCCCGACTGGAGATAGGAGGAGATACACTTCATGTACCCTCCCTCACAGGCCATTCTTTATAACAACCCACTCTGCAACATTGGGGTCCTTGAAGATTTATGTGTTATGGATGAAGTTTTGTCTTAGTGGAGCACCCATTTACCCCTTGTTTTGGGAACACAAAGAATATTTAAGCTACTTTTCTAAGTTCTGTGCCCAGTGTGGATATTGTGACTGTCCTTTTGGCAAACATGTCTCTAGATGTGATTTAGTGGAGACAAACATGAACACACAATTCCTGCAAGCTCTAACCCCAGCACCCACCACATCATATATATAAATATATATATATTATATGATTATATATATATAATATATATATATATATATAGATATAGTGGATAAGTGAGAACAAGGCACTCCGTCAGGTAGATATTGGTGGGTGCAAATCCTATATAAATCAAATAAGCTATACGATACCGTTTGACCGAATATCAGAGGCAGCACTCCAAAAGTAGTCAAAAAATTGTATTAGTGTTGACATATAAACCATGGTTATATGTCACACTAAATAAATTTTTGACTACTTTCTGGAGAGTACTGCCTCTGAATTCGGTCAAACGGTATCGTATAGCTTATATATATATATTATAATATAATATTATATATATATATATTTAAAACCAGAGACAGCAATAGGAGTTGTTAGGTGTCCAGTATATATATATACTGTATATGCAAATAAACTGTATGCTCATCTGCATGTCTAGGCAGGTCTGCAACCCCGCCTTTCCCCATCATTACCCAGCATACAGCACTTACAGCAGAAGGGATTCTGGGAAATGACATGCAAATGAGCACACAGTGTCACTTTTTGCCTCAATAACCATTTTTAACATGGTTCCCTTTTATATATATATATATAGATATAATAATAATATAATATATATATATATGGGTGTCAAAATGAGTGCTACTGGGTGTGGCCAAATATATGCTCAAATAAACTTTTCGTTTGTGGAGTCACCCTCTCTCCCTCATTTTTACTGTTGCTGCATCTCAAAAACCTACTTACTTCTGATCATCCAACTCGGCGGATGGCACATCGGAGGATCCCTACCTTCCACAAGAAACAGAGGGACACACAAGCAGCAACGGTGAGTCTCCTCGGATTATAATCGGATTATAATCTTGAATTGATGTATTAAGGGGGGCTGAAGTACACTATTACTTAGGCTTAAGACTCTGACTCTGGCACTGAGTTTGAAGCAGGGGAACCTGGCTCAATTATGACCTTGGGCAAGTCACTTTATCTCCCTGTGCCTCAGGCACCAAAACATAGATTGTAAGCTCCACGGGAAAGGGTCTGGAATGTCTCTGTAAAGCTCTACGTAAAACTAGCAGCGCTGTACAATAACAAACAATTACTATTATTATTATTATTATTAAGAGTACATACAGTATTGCGTTATTTCCTATTCCTGGAGGCTGCTGGATCTCCTAGAGAGTAAGCTAGGTAGACGCTATCTCCAATATCTTGCCTGTGGTTAAGCCCCCTAACAAACAATCAAAATTTACTATGGATTGGGCTGGGACACTCCCTTGAGAAATTTGAATAACATTCATGGAAAATGGTTGTTTTGTTTTTGTTTTTTACATCTTATTCAAGATACTCTGTTTCTAGAGCCCCAGAACACTATCTGGACTTTTTACAAGATCCAAATAGAGACTGATAGAGATCACAATATATAATTTGCAAGTTGCAACTCAGAAAATATGAGAGTTTAGTTACAAAGGCATTGCTGTTATACAATAAGAACCAGAAGGGGATGAGGTGACTATTGATTAATTATATCAAACCATTAGCCGTAAGGCTTTGTGATAATGTATGGCAGTGAGTGGGAGTTATTAAGGTATATTTTGCACAGGAATAACACATGTTTTCGATCATCTTAACATATACAGTACATGTATAAAACTGTGTATATTTGAAATATTGATGCCCTTGCTGGTTTAACATTGTGTAGACATTATTATTTGTTGTACAGTAGTACAGTAATAGTACTATTCCTCGCACAATGTCATTATGACAGTTATGTCCTTAAATAGCTTAACATTGAATTATTGAGCCAACATTAAGCCCTCACATCCCAATGCAAGATGATAAAGTTTTGTTGACATTATAATAGTCTTAGAAAGAGCAATTCTAGGGGACAGCAAATATACATGTGTAACATCTCTTCCCCCAGCTACAGTACCAGAATGTCTTTGGATGTTGTGTAAAGTGCAATCGACGCTCAGCGGCTCTTTGTACCTTGATCCTCAGGGTGCTGAATAACAACACGAAGAGCTGTCCATGTTGGCTGGTATGGCAGGCAAGAAGTAAAAGGGCGCCAGGAACATGTACAGTATGTAGTTTATTTTGAACATAACAGCAGAACTAAACAGGAACAGTCCCATGAATAAATCTTCCTTGGGGTGCTCATTCAGCATTCCTCAAAAAGGCAAATTTCTTCTAAATGTGGTACATTTGGATTGTAATGTCATACAATGCTGATAACTTCAGGTATCTTTGAAGAACTTCTGATAAAAGTTCAATATTCCCATACTGTGATTAATCTGCCTAGGACCATATAAAGGGGTCTCTTTAAACTAGGATAAATTTGCAATCCTGGAAAACAAAGAAGTGGCAGTTTACCCTATCACAGGAACAACTATGTACACTTGAGATCCCCTTGCACTGGGTCCACATGAGATCTGATGGTGGCGCACTAGGTTCTCCTTATTTATACCCCATTCCCTATCCCATATTCTTCATGTAGCCAGGTCCTCCGGTACCACCCCTTCTTACCCTGGTGCTAGTGGGAGCTGCCGGGGCGGCCGCGGCGCCGGGGACTCCCAGAGGTATTGGCTCAGGGCGCCGCCATGTTATGCGCGATTTGCGCATGCGCAGTAGCGCGATAGTTGCAGCGGCCCCTACAGATAGAGTTGCGCATGCGCAGTGATACAGGAGAGGCGGCCATTTTAGATAAGAGCATCCCCAGCAGCGGCCATTACCAGGGAAGGCTCTGTGTGGGACTACAAGTCCCATGAGCCTCAGGGAGTTTGGATACCAGGTGGTCACAGCAGCCAATGGGGTTGTCAGAACTCTCTGCTCTCTGATTCTGAAACATTCCGCGCGCTGGAGAAAACAGGCAGTTGGTGTCAGTTGGTGCTGGGAGGCAAGGGGAGAGGAGGTGCATAGTGCAGGGGGTCAGTGACCCACTGCATAGGCCAGAATATTCCCCTAGGCCCCAGCGCAGGCCCTGAGTCACCACCAGCTTGTGGTACTGCAGGGAACAGCCCTAGATAGGGACTTTACAATTTACTGATATTAGCAGTCAGGGACACAGCATCTTCCTGAGCTACAAGGTGATCTGTAGTTTGGTATCAGACTGCATTGCGGAGTCAATATGGAAAATAGCTGAAGCGCTCAAATGCAGGTATATCTCAAAATGATAATAAGCCAGACCACTGTACCAGGGTACTAACAATTGATATAGTACCTATTGTGTCATATAATGGGTACTATCCTCCTGAAGACAGGTGGTGTGTGGTGCAACCCACTCACCATTTGTCTCATCGGCAGGTTCCCCTGAAAAATATGCAAATACTCACATCCTGGTAGGGCAGGCAGGCAGGCTGTGCAGCTACTCAATGCAATACAGGGAAAAGGGAGACCAAAAAGCGCACCAGCACAAACGGAGCAGGAAGAAACCAGAACAAAAAAATGATTAAAAGGGCACTTTAATGTGGCAAAAGACCCATCCAATGCATTTCGAACGTCGCAGCGTTCTTTTTCAAGGATAAAACACAATGTGATAACATCCATTATATACCCTCTTACCTGTGGGCCATTTCGCGCCAAAAATCAGAACCTGATGACGTCATAACAGAGCGACTCAGTGCCGATCTAAGGGCAAAAGGAAGTACCAAAGGCAGTGTGGCCATTTTGGATGTGGGCAAACATAGGAACACAATAACAAAGCTTTATTGACCATTCCAGCAGAACAAAATACATTGCTGCTAACTGGACAAGCATATTTAAACGAAATAAAGCTATATTAAACTAAACTAATGCTTAATAAAGGGTACTATTATATCAAGGAAAAACATGAACAAGGTGGATTAAAAAACTAGCTGTGTTGCAACTAAGTTATATACAAAAAAAGTTAAAAATAAAAACCTCTAGACATGATAAAAAAATGTGCAAGAAAAGTAAATTTAAAGACATATTACACATACATACTGCATAACACAGATTGTGTACCTAAATCATAGGAACCAGGGAAATACAACCATTATAAAAGTATTATCCACAAGATACATCAAAGAACAATTTAAGCTTACATATTAGCATAATATTTGCATGATAAGGCATAGGTTCAAAGGTTATAATGACAAGAATATAATGTCCAATATAATGACAATTGTCTTATTTAATCTGTATTACCAACTAATTACACCATAATACGTCTATCACAAAAATGTTTACAAAAAATGTGTTAGTTGCCAGTCAATGTTCAAGCCCATAGGGAAGCGCGTTTGGAGAGTGAAGATCCAATACGCCTCCCTACGGTCCAGAAGGTTGATATGATCACCTCCTCTAGATTTAGAAATAACTGATTCAATCCCCAAAAAGGAAAAATTATTAATTCCTCCCTGACCACATTCAGTGAAATGTTTTGAGACTGGATGATTAGTGTCTCTCAATTTTATGAGCCTTAAATGCTCTAACATCCTGACCTTAAGGGCTCTAGTCGTCCTCCCCACATACCTCTTGCCACAACCACATGTTATTAGATAAATCACAAATTGACTTTTACAATTTATAAAACTGTTAATCTTAAATTCCTTATTTGGTAATATATTCACACCATGTGGCGGTGGCAAGGCAAACTGGAAAAAACTTTTGGCAGGCTTCATGTGTTTACATGCACTACAAGAGCCACATTTGAAGGAACCCCTAGTGATAAAAGTTTTTTTGAGACCAGAAGATTTGAGTTCACTTGGTGAAACATGAGATCCAATTGTTCTCGCTCTACGATATACAAAAGTAGGACCAGAATCCACATATTTTTTAAGGACAGGGTCCATGGATAAGACATTCCAATGTTTTGAAATTATAGAGTTTACTTTTCCACTTTGTTTACTAAATTGTGAAATAAAAAGAGGACATTTGTTTTTTGATTCTGTCAGTCCATGTGAGTCCTGTTTAATACCAATTGTCTTAACATTGTTAACAAGGCGAGAATCTCCAATTGGATGTGTGGGCAACAATGATGCTCTCTCTGTATGTAATGCATTTTCAAATGCAATTGCTAAATGTGATTTGGGGTATCCCCTTTCCAAAAATCTCCTTGTAAGCTCCTCAGACTGAGAAAGGAAACCACTCATAGTGGAACAATTCCTTCTCAGTCTGAGGAACTGTCCCCTTGGTATGGCCTTTATGACATGGGATGGGTGGCAGCTGTCCGCCCTAAGAAAGGTGTTCCTGGCATTTTGCTTCCTATAAACATCCGTTTGGATTTTTTTGTCTATGTCTACAAATAATTGTAGATCCAGAAATTCAATGTGATGGAAATGAAAATTTAATGTAAATCTTAGATTATAAAGATTATTATTAAGATAAGATACAAAAGTGTGAAGTGTAGTGACATCCCCCCTCCAAATAATAATTAGGTCGTCCACAAATCTTTTATAAAAAACAATATTGTGACGAAATAAATTAGTGCTCGAATAAATAAAAAGTGCTTCCCACCATCCCATAAATAAGTTCGCAAAAGAAGGAGCAAAACTTGTACCCATAGCAGTGCCAATAAGTTGCAAATAAAACTTACCATTAAATGTGAAAAAGTTGTGCGTGAGTAAAAAGTGTATAGCGTCCAAAATAAAAGCCGATTGAAAGATTGATATTTCTGGTATCTCAATAAATTGGCGGACCGCTGCCAAACCATGGTCATGTTGTATAACAGAATACAGAGAGGTAACATCAAGTGTTACCCACAGGTAATCATTACCCCATTTAACATTTTTGATCTGATCAAGAAGATCACCAGAGTCCCGTATAAATGAGGGCAATTTCCTAACAAATGGCTGAAGAAAACCATTAACATATCTTGACAGACCATCTCCCAAAGATCCAATACTAGAGACAATGGGACGACCTGGAGGGTCGACCAATGTCTTGTGGATCTTTGGGAGATGGTGGAAGATAGGAATAATGGGATGAGATGGAATAATGAATTTAACCTCGTCCTTCGACAGAACTTCCATAATAACACCTGAGTCAACCAGTTCTACAAGGAACTCCAAGAATTGCGGTGTGGGGTCGGCGGATAGTACACGATAGGACCGGCCATCATCCAGTTGGCGTAATGCCTCCCTGATGTAACCGTCTCTGCCCTGCACCACCACCGCACCCCCCTTGTCCGCACTCTTAATGACCAATGCAGAATTATTTTTCAAAGATTTTAAAGCTAAACGCTCACTTTGATTCAAATTGTCATGATCTATATAGGATAGGGAAAATCCCTGAGCTAGAAGACGAAGGTCTCTTATAACCAGATTTTCAAACATAGTCAGAAATTGACCCTTGACATGAGTGGGGTAGAACACAGAACTCCTTTTTAGGCCTGAATTCCATTCAGAAAATGTAGGAATATTAACATCATCAACCGTTTGTTCAGATAAAAGATCATTCATATCTTGCAGGGTACAAAAATCATTAAATGTATGTAAAGCAATAGATACCGGAGGAACAGAGTCGGATGAGGGGACATCACTCTCGGTAGCGTGTGATGGCCCCCCATCTAAATCCTCATCTCCGGTCGACCTAGTAACATTTGGAATAAAATTGTCAAAAAACTTTTTCAAGGATAATTTCCGAACAAACTTATACACATCAATAGTGGTTTCGAACAAATTAAAGTTCATTGAAGGTGAAAATTTTAGGCCTTTATCCAGTAGTGACAACTCTGTAGGAGAGAGAGCAGTTCCTGAAATATTTATAACATTAGATATATCATTCAAAACTTCTTCCTTTTGGAGGCG
>CM071570.1:135618308-135680443 GCA_036426205.1 Ascaphus truei
TTTTGGTTGTTGCTGTTGCTGTCTCTGTTGATTAACATTTTGATAAGAAAAAGCATCCTGGGACCTAGGTGGTTGACCCCAAAAGGTGCGTCCACCCTTCCCTCGCCCCCTGGATGGAGCTCCACGACCACGATGATCATCATTCTCAAATGTATTGACAAAAGATACAGAATGAGAGGTAGAGGCAGTTTCTGCATCTGAAACATCAGATTCGCCACTCTGATAATCCACATTCTTAGATTTTAAAATGGACTTATTGGGAGTAGATTTAAACTGAATAAATGATTTATCTTTGTTATTTGATCTTTCCTGAATAGAATTTATCCTCTGCCAATGGTAAACCTGGTTCTTTTCATAGTCATATCTGTCCCGATCATATTTACTTTGTTTTTTAGACATAATACCACATTCCACATTTTTTACCGTTTTGGAGAGAATAACATCAAATTCCTTAAAGCCCTTTAAACCTTTGAAACTGTATAGGTTTTTTTGCAGTTCTGTGATTTGAATATCAAGCTGATCTTTCTCCTTCATTTTCTGAAACACTATTAACTCCATCAAACGAAAAGAGCAGTCATTGAGGGCTGTCACCCATCTATTTTCAAAATCCACATCCGGAAAACCAAAGGAGGGAGCTTTTTTAACCCTTAGTCCTCTTGGGATCCTTTTACATTTAGCATAGTTCTCCAGGCTTATAATGTCCCACCATAAGCGGTTCTTATGAATCAATAAACTTTCCAATTTTTGAAAGTGGATTTTGAGATCAGAGATGTCAGTGGTATCCAAATCCACAATGTTATCAAACACACGTAAAGCTTGTTTTTTTCTCTGTGTATCATCACAAGTGTTGAAAAAATAAGTATCTGAAATATCTTCTAATTCATCCATATTATCCCCTGGTTCCTCCATACCAATATAATGGAACACAAAGGGGGTACTGAAGCCACAAAAAAGTGACTATAAAAGTGTATAAAAAGCAAAAATATAAAAATTAGGGATCTTCCTTTTAAATTCAAAGATTAAGCTCCAAAAAACCTATGCATGAGCGGCTCCAACCTGTATATATTGCAATATGGAAAATAGCTGAAGCGCTCAAATGCAGGTATATCTCAAAATGATAATAAGCCAGACCACTATACCAGGGTACTAACAATTGATATAGTACCTATTGTGTCATATAATGGGTACTATCCTCCTGAAGACAGGTGGTGTGTGGTGCAACCCACTCACCATTTGTCTCATCGGCAGGTTCCCCTGAAAAATATGCAAATACTCACATCCTGGTAGGGCAGGCAGGCAGGCTGTGCAGCTACTCAATGCAATACAGGTACACAATCTGTGTTATGCAGTATGTATGTGTAATATGTCTTTCAATTTACTTTTCTTGCACATTTTTTTATCATGTCTAGAGGTTTTTATTTTTAACTTTTTTTGTATATAACTTAGTTGCAACACAGCTAGTTTTTTTATCCACCTTGTTCATGTTTTTCCTTGATATAATAGTACCCTTTATTAACTCGGGCAGAAAACAGTCACAAACCTCAATACACCCGGGTATACCCGAATTCGTGGGACTAGCCGAGCTCGAATAAAGTGTGTCGCCAGTGTAATCATGTTTAGGGGGCCCTTCCCCAGTTTCCATTTCTGAGTAAATCCTGGAGATAAGTCCCCTTTGGTCTGAGTCAGACTTGCATAATCTCTCGAATCTAGTGGGAAAAGGGAACTCCGGGCCTGGAGAATTTTTTTGGGCAAAATGTCTTATTTGGAGGTACTTAAACGCATCCAAATCCGGAATCTTATATTTTGCTTTTATGTCCCGGTATCTTAAGTGGTTTCCCAGACTCAGTATATCCATCAGTGTCTTTATCCCCTTTGACTTTAGTTGGTCGAACTGTTTGGACGCACAGCCCGGGGGGAATTTGGGATTATCAAATATTGGTGTAAGTTGTGAGCCAGTCGAGGAGAGCCTGTATTTGAGCTTAGTTTTTAGCCAGACTTCCCACGTATGTCTCACCGTACTTAACTTAAATTTTTGCGATGGCATATCTCCTCTCTCCATGCTCCATAGGCATGCTGGCAGAGAAGGCATTTTGGAGTAGTGTGTTTCTATTTGAAGCCAGCATATTTGGGCTGGGTCCGCGTTCCATAGCACCGCTTGTTTTAACTGAGCCGCCTTGTAGTATTTCTGGACGTCCGGGACCCCAATGCCCCCTCTGCTCCGTGGTGACAATAGGAAAGAACGGGCTACTCTGGGTCTTTTGCCTTGCCAAATGAAATGGAACATCCTGTTTTGGATGTTTTTGAGCTCTGAGCCTGGGACATGGACCTGGACGGTTTGAAAAAAATATAGTAATCGTGGAAGTATGTTCATTTTTAAAGATATCATCCTTCCGATGCATGATATCTGATTGCCTTCCTGATTTGCTCAAATCCTTCTTGATTTTGTCAAAGAGAGCTGGGTAGTTATATCAATATAGTGACTGGTAGTCCCTTGATACATTCACTCCCAGGTATTTGATGTATGAAGGGCTCCATTTATATGCAAAATTTATTTTAATTAGTTTCACTTCTGGCTCTGCGAGACTGAGATTTAGGGCCTCTGATTTATCACTGTTAATTTTGTATCCCGATATACTCCCAAAGTCCTCAAGTTCCTTTTGGAGGTTAGGAAGGGAAGTTTGGGGCTTAGTTAGCGTCAGGATAATATCATCAGCGAATAGGGAAATTTTATAATTTGTTTTGCCGATCTCTATACCCTGGATATTTATGTTGTTTCGAATTTTAGCCGCCAGAGGTTCTATGGTGAGAGAAAAGAGGAGGGGGGACAAGGGGCATCCCTGTCTTTTACCATTCCTTATTTGGAATCTCTCTGAGTTCCCCCTGGCAATCTGACAATTGCTGATGGGTTCTGGTACAGAGCTTGGACTCCCTCTAGATATGTGTCTTTGAAGCCGAATTTCTCCAACGTTTTGGTTAGGAAAAGCCAATCAATTCTATCAAATGCCTTCTCTGCATCTAAACTTAGTAACATTGCCTTGGATTTTGTGAGATGGACATGCTCAATAATGTCAAAGATCTTTCGTGTATTGTCTGAGGCCTGACGCCCTGAGACAAACCCTACTTGGTCGATGTTTATTAATCTTGGCAAGATAGGGTTCAACCTGTTCGCCAAGATTTTGCTATATAATTTCAGGTCATTATTTAGGAGCGAGATGGGTCTGTAGCTCCCGCATTGCGTCGGGTCTTTCCCTTCTTTGTGGATAATGGCCAGGTTTGCTAAGGACATTGGCGCGGGTATAGGGTTCCCTTCCAGAAACGAATTGAACAGACCCAGCAGGTGTTTGGTCAAGATTGGGAGAAACCTTTTATAATAGGCATTGGAGAAGCCGTCCGGGCCTGGTGCTTTGGATATTTTGGAGGACTTCACCGTGGATATCAGCTCTTCTTTAGTAATTTTGGAATTGAGGTGGGAATTTTTCTCCTCTGTCAGCACCGGGAGATCACAGTCAGCCAGGTAGCTTGTGATTGCTTCAGCTCTTGCTGTCTCTGATGCCCCTTTCTGAGTCTTCAAATTATATAGTTTGGTGTAAAATTTGGTAAATTCATCCGCTATTTTCTTTTCATTGTACAGCATCTCACCAGACCCATTCCTAATCGCCGTGATCTGGGATTTTTTTTGTATGCCTCTTAATTTAGTGGCTAAAAGTCTATCGGCCTTGTTACCCTCGTAATATCTTTGGTTTGTCCATTTGAGGGCTTTTTCCACACTTTCCAATTGGATATTTTTTAAGCTCGTTTCGGGTGGCTGTCAGGGCTTTATAGATTCTTTTAGTTTTATGTCGCTGTTCCAAATTGGTTATTTTCTCTGACAGGTCTTTTGTTATTTTTATCCTAATTTTCTTCTTATGGGAGGCGATTGATATGAAGTTACCTCTAATTGCTGCCTTATGGGCTTCCCACAGTATAGCGGGTGATGAGACCGTGCCACAGTTATTAATGAAATACTCCTTAAGGGCTCGTTTGATTTTCATCTCCACTTCCGGGCAGTTTAATAATGTATCATTTAGTTTCCAATTGTAGGCAAAAGTCTTTACGAAGGGGACCGATAGGGTTAAAGTAATAGGCGAGTGGTCTGACCAGGTTGTCGGGCCTATATCTGAGCAAGTGGATGCCTCTAGTATACTCTTGGACCCCAAGAAATAGTCGATACGTGAATAGGTCTGGTGAGGCGCCGAGAAAAATGTGAAGTCTCTTTGGCCTTGGTGTTGGTTCTCCATATGTCCATTAGGGAAAATTCCTTAAGTATTTCTCTGAATCTTTTCCCTTTACTCTGAGACTGGGGCGTGTGCCGTCGGCCTGGGGCAAGTGATTTGTCCTCTATTGGGTTTAGGACCATGTTCAAGTCTCTCCCTACTATCAAAGAGGACAGGTATTCCGGGTCTAGGTCCTCTAGCACCTTTCTCAGGAATACTGTCTGGTTTTCATTCGGGGCATATAGGTTAACCAGAGCGATCGCCGTCCCGGAGAGTGTTCCGTACACCACAAGGAATCTACCCTCTGGATCTATTATTGTTTTTGTTAGACTGAATGGGGTTCCTTGGTGGATTAAAATTGCAACTCCCCTTTTTTTACTGCTAAATGAGGAATAAAACCTCCTGAAGAGCTAGGCGTCTTTTTCTATTGTTCTGTAGGCCTTTTACATTAAGAGAGACCAATTTGATCGCCGATTGACTAGCCATTGGGGCTTTTATCAGCAAAGTGTCCTAGGGCCTCACCTTTCCCAACAGCGAGATCCCTTTTTAGTGCGTCCCTTATATCCTTTAAGAAACAGGGTCGCGTAATCTGTCGGGTGTGTCCCTCCGGATTGGGGTTACCCCTCCAGGGGAGGGGTGGAGGGAGGGAGGGCGGGGAGGGGCAGAGGTTTGGGCGGGTAGGGGGGAGGGGTTCCTGCTGGGACAGCATCAGCAGGGGGTTGTGAAGAGGAAAAAGAGCGAAGCTAGGCTTCTGAGTGGCCTAGCAAAAATAGAAACCGGTAGTTTACTAGCCAGTTGTTGGGCTTAAGGCCCTTGGGAGGTAATTCCGGTTTTGTCTCCTCTCAGGCCAGGCTGGGAGACGTGGACCCTTGTTTATTTTTATCAGTTACACCTTGGGTGCTAACTTCAAGGGGGGTTAGCCTGGAGGCGAGGGTGGGGAGACCTTTTACAGGTGCAGGGGGGGGGGGGGGAGGTGCATAATCGTGCAAGTTGGTCCGAAGTGGCCACACATCTTATCTATATCGACATTTCAACACATGGGGGTTATATATTCAGCAAACAATTTTCAGGGGTGGGGTCACATTATCACGTCTAGGGGGGGAGTGGAGGGGGAGTGGGGGCGGAGAGGGGGGGAGGGGGGGAAAGGGGGGGGGGCAGAGTGGGGGGGGGTGGGACGGGGGGTGAGGTGGGAGGGGGAAGGGGGAGGGGAGTTGGGGGGGGAGGGCAGACCTACATTCACATCATTTTTTTTGGGGGGGGGGGTTAAGGGTATGCTTTTAAAACCAGGTAATAATCAGGGCAACATTTTACATAACATTTAACTTAATAAATTGTGAGCAAACTAGCCATCCTACGTTATGAAACCTTATCTAGAGACACAGACACATTAACTTTTACTTTTGCCTTTACATAGAACAACATTGCGATTCTCTTGTTTCCCAATCAGGGAGCCTCAGTATTTTCATAAAAAATCTTCAGGGCAGGGGGAAGGGAATGGGGAAGAGGGGGAGGGAGGGAGGGGGAGGAGGGGGAGGAGTGGGGAGGAGGGGGGGAGGAGGGGGGGAGGAGGAGAGGGGGAGGAGGAGGGGGAGGAGGGAGGGGGAGGGGAGGGGGAAAAGGGGGGGGGATGGAGAGAGGGGGGGAAGGAGCGGGGGGGAGGCAGCAGAGTGGAGGGGGAAGGGGAGGGGGAGAGGGAGGGGGAGAGGGGGGGGAGAGGGGGGGAGAGGGAGGGAGTGGGGGGGAGAGGGATGTGGGAGAGGGGGGACCAAGGGTGATAGCTCCGGAAGAGGAGGCAGGCATATGTACACATCATCATACTTTCACTTTAACCGTAACCAAGTTTAATTCCCTCTTGCCTCCCTCTCAGGGAGTATCTAGAGACCAAAACACAGCTAACTTTTATTTTTACCTTAAACGTTGCACAGTGCAATTTCCTCTTATTTCCCAATCGGGGAGGCTCATCATTTCCCCTAGGCCTACTGCAGGGTAGGGGCAGAGGGAGGGGGGGGGCAAGGAGGGGGGGGGGGGAGGGGGGGGGGGGGAGGGAGGGGGGCCTCGCTCTCATTTCAAAGCATTTTGACAGGAGCATCAGGGTTGTCTTTAATAAGAGGGAGAGGGGCCCTATTCCTCTCCTCAGCTGTAGGGGAACTTTTAACCTTCTCCATTTTGGGAAACCTTTCCCATAAGAGTTCACCATTACCACTTCTGCATTGATCATATTCAGTCGGGCAGTTCAGTAGCTAGGGCTCACTTTCATGGTGTCATTTGCCTGTTTGCAACTTCCCTTTAGCACCTTAATACTTCCCCCCCACTCTGTGGGGGGGGGGAGAGGGATAGACAGGTGCTGGAGTTGGACTGGGAGGGGGGGAATATGGGGCAGAGGGGGGGGGGCTGTACCAGGTGTAATATACCGTGATTCGTTCCCTTATCCTGCTGTTGGGGAGCTACTGCTAGCGTGCCTTTGTGGGGGTGGGGGGGTATGGGGGGTCGGAGTATGCACTCGGTGGATGGGGGGGTCAGAGGGGGCCTGCTTGTCCCGCTCCAAGGGCCTCGATGTTCGAAGGGAAATCTCCCTCCCCCTCCCCCCAAACGTCCCCACGAACCCTCCGCCGCCTCGGGCCATCACTGCCTGGATAGTGGACTAGTCGCTCTGCACCTTGGGTCTCCAGTCTCTGTATTCTCTGCTCCCGGTGGGCTGCTGCTTCAGATCGGGGCTGTGATGATCAGGACCTTCCACCTTCCGACCGGGCGACCCGTTTAGGGGTTTCCCCAGTCAGTCGGCAGATTTGAGGAAGCGTTACTGGGGTCGTCGGGGGGCTGGGGTCGGTTCCAGTGGGCCTCGGGAACTCTCCAACAAAAATCCCTCTGCTGGATCGTCTCCTCAGAGCTTCCTTGGGGCGTCCGGGGCCCTCCCGGTTGCCGTCGCTTTGGTAGATCACGGCGATCAGGGGGACGTCAGGTAATCTCGCGATGTCCCATCCTCTCATGTGGGGGAGCCAGGCGCGGGAACCTGGCGAGTCAGTCAGAAGGCAGACGTCTCGTGGGGCGTTGGGGTCGCAAAGGAGCTGCAGTGCTTTTTCCAGGTCTGGGTCTCAAGGCACAGTGGTTTTGGGATCTCAGGACATTCCGGGCCAATCAGGTAAATTAAGAGTTTATTTACTTTTCACTTTATTTATTTATTTCTTGGGACATTTTGCTGGAGGGCCGCGATTCTTTCAGAGGCTCTTGCAGGTCCGCCTCTGTCTTCTTTCTGACCCCTGGCTGGGGGGACCTCCAGCCACGATGGAGGGGGGGTCAGACCCAGGGCCTGGGCGAACGGCAGCATGTCCTCGGGGTGTCGCATTGTGAAAAACCTTCCTCCTTTGTTAACAATTAACTTAAAGGGGAACCCCCACCGGTATTTCACATCTTTTTCCCGCAATAGTGAGGTAAGAGGCTTAAGCTCTTGACGCCGGATTACTGTTTGCCGTGAGAGTCACTATACAGTTGTATGCTTTCCTCTTGGAAGGTGAGGGATTCCATTTCTTGACTGGCAGCAAGGATCCTTTCTTTTGTGGAGTAGCTGTGCAGCCTTACAATGATGTCCCTTCTTCTCTTGGGGTCATCTGATTTAGGGCCTAGGGCTCGGTGGGCCCTGTCAATCTCCAGGTCTTTCTCTGGGATGTCTCCACAGATCAGTGCAAATAGTTCCAATATGTATGCTTTAACTTGAGAGGGGCAATTGTCTCAGGGACATTTCTGACGCGTATATTCTGGCGCCTGTCCCGATTTTCTTGCTCCTCTTGATTTTCCTTTAAGGCTGCTATTTCTTCCCCTAGGCGTGTTATTTCCTCTTCTGCAGCCAATTGTTTTGTCCAGGCATCCTCCACCTTTGCCTCAATGTCCGTTGTTCTCTTTGTCAGGGTAGAGATTTCCTCCCTAATGTCCCGCACTGCCTCCTTTAGACCAGCTTGTAGGGACTGGTGTAGCTTGATATGCATTTCGGCAAACAGCTCCTCCATATATTCCCTGGTTATTGGCATCCCTGATGCTGGGGCCTCTTCAGTCTGTTTGCGAGCGCTCGCTGCAGCGGATGGGCCTCGTGGCCCGCCGCCATCTTGTTTTTCTGTGGCTCCCCTATTCTCCCCTGCGACGGCGAAAAGTATCTTGAAACCCCTTGATTTGTGGGTTTCTTTCCTTTCCCAGACAATCTTGGTACTTTCCCCCTTGTTTTGGTCCAGAAAAATGGGGTGAAATTCGGGTGGTGTGTATTGCTTTAATGCGGGTTATACAGCGGGTCCACGGAGCTCAGTGCCTACCCGACCATTCCTGGTGACGTCACCAGAAGCCCGGAAAATGTGGATGCCAGTTTTAACGGTTTAGGAGCAGTGTTGCATCAGAAATACGATACTGGACTTCGACCAGTGGCCTATGTCAGTCGGAGTTTAACGCCCAGTGAACAGAACTATCCTGTACACAAATTGGAGTTTCTAGCCCTCAAATGGGCTATTGTGGACAAGCTGCATGACTACTTGTATGGGGTCACATTTGAAGTTAGGACTGATAACAACCCTTTGACATACATCAACACCTCTGCTAAGTTGGATGCTACCGGCCACCGCTGGTTAGCAGCGCTCTCAAATGATCAATTCACCCTTAAGTACAAGCCTGGGCCTATGAACATTGGTGCTGACGCCCTATCTCGATGACCAGGATTAAATCCTATTCCTGATGAGGGTGTTTGGGAAGAAATTCTGGAACCAGGAGTACGGGCATTGTGCTCCATAGCAGCGGTGGTGCAAGACCGAGTTGCCTTCTCTGAATTGAGGAGAGTGGATTCTTTAGGTTGTCAATCAAAGGCTATCCCAGAAGCGTACTGTCACCCGGACGGGATGGATATCACTCCGGATAAAATTATCACCTGGAAGGATCTGGTACAATATCAAATTCCCGACCCAGTGGCAGGGATAGTCCGTCAAGCTCTCCAACAAAATAATCCATCGTTGCTTAAACAGGCCCCTAAATAAATGGTAGCCTTGTTGATGAAAGAAATGAACAAGTTCGAACTCGATAACTGTCTACTGTATAGGGTAGTGCCGTACCACAACCACCCGGATAGACGACAGTTATTCCTACCTAAGATCCTACAACCAATGGTCCTTCGAGCGTTACATGATGATAACGGTCATCTGGGTATCGATAAAACCTTTGGGCTACTTCGTGATCGATTCTTTTGGCCCAAAATTAGGGAGTCTGTGTACACGCTGTATACAACGAAAAACTCTACCCACCCAGACGGCGCCCATGGCGCATTTGAAAAGCTCGGGACCCATGAATCTGGTGTGTATGGACTTTCTTTGTATTGAACACGACACTCGAGGCATCGGAAATGTACTGGTGATCACAGATCACTACACCAGATAAGCTCAAGCCTTCCCTACTAAAGACCAACGGGCGGTGAATGTAGCTAAAGTCTTATGGGAGAATCATTTCATTCATTATGGACTACCAAATCGATTGCATTCGGATCAAGGCCGGGACTTTGAAAGTAATCTTATACGAGAACTGCTTAAGTTGCTGAGTATCACCTAGTCCCGGATGACACCTTACCACCCAGAAGGGGACGCTATGCCTGAACGGTTCAACTGAATGCTGCTTGACATGCTTGGTACCCTGAAGGGCTCACAGAAGACTGAATGGAGTAAGCATGTAGAGTCCTTGGTACATGCTTATAATTGCACCCGCCATGAGTCCACTGGATATACGCCTTACTTTCTGATGTTTGGACGAGAAGCTCGGCTACCAGTGGATGTATGCCTGCGGATATCTACCGATGGGGTATCCAATAGGACGCATTTCAAGTATGTGCAAAGGCTACAAGACAGTTTGCAGCAGGCATATACGTTGGCAGAGAAAGCTTCGGCTCAATTAAATGCGAGTAATAAGAGACGCTACGATCATAAAGTGCGCCATAAGGAAATTCGTCCGGGGATGCTGTCCTTCTTCGCAATCTGGGCGTCCCGGGAAGCATAAACTGGCCGACCATTGGAGAGATGGTGTATATGAGGTGGAGTCACAGATGCCTGGCCTCGCGGTGTACCGTATCAAAGACTCAGAAGGCCGGGTAAAGGTATGGCATAGAAATCATCTACTTCCTATACCTCAAGTAGGAGATGAAGAGCCAGAAATAGCAGCTGCTTCCCTAGATGGGGAGCCAAACTTAACAGAGGTTGGTTCAGAGACTGTAAATAATACCAACCCTGAGGACTCTATGGAGGGAACCTCTCAAAGGGGCCTTCCGACCGCAGGGGCATCTCCCGAAGGAGCTACGGGTAAAGGGCCTCATGGTCAAAAGTCAGATAAGGTGACTCCAGTGAGTCAACCCTTAGATCCACAGAGCCCATGCTTTGTGCCTCAAAGAGACTGTGTTGAACCACGAGCCCCTCAAGGGAAGAGATTGAGTTACAAAGTGAGGTTAGTTACTCTCCAGAGGGAGTAACTGAAGAACAGCTCCGCAGAAGTCAAAGAGTTGGTCAACCTCCCATGAGAATGACTTATGATCAATTCAGGGCACCTCATTATGAGGCTCAGCAGTGGGCTCGCAGTAGAGTGAGATCTGTGATTGTAATGTTCAATGAAATGTATAATCTCATGTAGAGTATACAAGTGATAAGTTGTATTAATATATATGCATTTTTATTGTGTAAATATGAGTGACATTGGTATACGTTAACAAGGGGGGTCGTTGGATTCCACCAGGGGGAGGATGTAGCCAGGTCCTCCGGTACCACCCCTTCTTACCCTGGTGCTAGTGGGAGCTACCGGTGCGGCCACGGCGCCGGGGACTCCCGGAGGTATTGACTCAGGGCACCGCCATGTTATGCGCGATTCGCGCATGCGCAGTAGCGCGATAGTTGCGGCGGCCCCTACAGATAGAGTTGCACATGCGCAGCGATACAGGAGAGGTGGCCATTTTAGATAGGAGCATCCCCAGCGGCGGCCATTACCAGGGAAGGCTCTGTGTGGGACTACAAGTCCCATGAGCCTCAAGGAGTTGTGATACCAGGTGGTCACAGCAGCCAATGGGGTTGTCAGAACTCTCTGCTCTCTGATTCCGAAACATTCCGCACGCTGGAGAAAACAGGCAGTTGGTGTCAGTTGGTGCTGGGAGGCAAGGGGAGAGGAGGTGCATAGTGCAGGGGGTCAGTGGCCCACTGCATAGGCCAGAATATTCCCCTAGGCCCCAGCGCTGGCGCTGAGTCACCACCAGCTTGTGGTACTGCAGGGAAAAGCCCTAGATAGGGACTTTACCATTTACTGATAGTAGCAGTCAGGGACACAGCATCTTCCTGAGCTACAAGGTGATCTGTAGTTTGGGATCAGACTGCATTGCGGAGTCAAGCCTCGTGAGAGACCTCCATGACAGTGAGGAACTACTCATGAGAGACGACGCTGGATCTGTGGATCCTTTTCGAAGTATCAGCGACCGGGTGCTGGAGTGCCCGGCAGGTATTATTATAAAGTGCACCAACACCGGTACCTACAGGCGCTGATCCCACCTTGGGGGGTGGGTTTCTTGGCGACACTAAAGGTTAAGTGACCAAGGGACTGGTCCAGTACATTGGACATGGTGTGGGGTGTACACGTTGTGGGGAAGGGACACTTGCACAGTGGGTGCACTCTGAACTACTGGTATACAGCTATATCATTCTTATATGTGTATATGTCATTCAAGGCTATAACTGCCATATAAGTGTGTACTGTATGTTCGCTAATGTTATTTCATGCATATGTGTTATTAGGACCAAAGTATATATATATATATATATATATAGTAAACTGTTACATGTACTTGTGGGTTGTTATTATTGTTCTTGTCCAGGGGAATCTCACATCTAAGGGGTCCTGGGCAAGTGGAGGCGCTGCCATTTACTATTGTTGCCCCAGGCTCCCAGTTAGCGGAGGCTCAGATCTCGGTGAGCCAGCAGGTATATACAGCATCAGTAGCCTGTCTAGTCAGCAAGAAAGAGGGTTACATTCACTATGTCGCCTGGAATATTGTAACGTAGTGCAAAGTTGTGCAGAATGCAGGAAGCAATGACTGTTGGAAACCTTCTCAGGCGTGTACTGTAGGGCATCACCAGATCTATCCAGACATCTGAGATGACTTTTCAACAGTCCAAATGTTCTCTCAGTAATTGAGCTTGTGGATGAGTGTGCCATATTGTAATGTGCCTATGCAGGAGTTTTAGGATAAGACACTGGGTTAAGGACAGGAGCCAAGCCTGGCTTCCATAGCCTGCAACCTGCATGTGGGTTACTTCTCAGCCTGATTGCTAGGTGATTTTAATCCATCCACTCCTTATCATGCACTCTTCTGTACTTTGTATGGGCTTTCATATATACAGCTAAACAAGAGGGAATCAGGACCTATGCAACTTGGGATGCCCCAAGTAAAATTGTTGCTTTTTCTATTTTGTCATTTCCATATCTATATATCCATATTTTTTAATTTTTATCTATTTTTGCACACACATGTTGTCTTCACATTTTTTCTCCTATTTTTTTATTTTAGTTGGTATATTTTTTAATGATGTTCTGTATTGCATCATGGGTAATATAATCCTGTTTTTTCACCAGTACTTTCCCTATGTGTAGTACTGTATTTCTTGCCATAGTATGAATTGAATCAATTGAACTGTACTAGTTTTCTCTAGACATATATATACCACATTTACGTTGATTTGCTTTCCCCTGTGTATGTATATCAGTACATGCGTGTTGATCTGTCCCTTTAAGGATGGGTCATTGCAGTTAAGTCTGCATGCTTTTAATCTCAACAGTGTTGAGTAATGACTGGATAGGGAGTGCTGAGCATCGCTTCCATTGGGTTGCTGCAAGACTTGTCACTGGGTGTAGCCACTCCCTCCGTGCTGCCGGTCCGCAGTTGGCTGTAGCAGGGATTCTGCCTCACACTCCGTATGATTATGCAACCAGAGGAGGAACTGTTGTGGCATCGCGATTGGAGGATAGTCACCATGGTGTTGCCCTGCCCCACGGATGCTCGGATGAGGCCACTGGAGCATAGGAGAGATGTCCCTTGTATCTATGGAACTGGCGTAATTGCGTCATAATGGCTACATGTGACGTCATGACACTTCAAGGAAGTAATGCCCAATACTCATGGTGGGCTTTTCCTGCAGCTGTCGCAATGGATTGGAGCAGCTGGAGGGAGGTGGGTGGTTGTTTTGTGGATGTGTGGGGGATTGGACACTATTTAAGGGTTCACTTATAATTTTATATGTATCCCTGATTAAGGTGCTTGGCACTGAAACGTTGGATGGTTATGACTGTGTTCAGTCATTAAATTACTTTTTTGCATTCATTTGATTGCATCGTGTTTTGGTGTGCATGGCCCCCTCCATGCTTTCATATATACAACCATACAACCTGTAAACTGTGGAAAACCAAAGTAATGTTCCAGCACACAGGGCGTAGTGAGTGGTTGAGACATTGAGCTGGACTGAAGTTAGATCAGGTGGCTGAATATGCTGACACTGATATGTTCCTATACAAGATGGCGGACCCACGCGTCTAACCAACTGCTGTTAAAGACAGAGTCGCTGAGGAGGGGATCTCCACTAAATATTTGAACACTGAGACTTGGAAAGAATCACGCTTCCTGTTCCTGATTCATATTATGGGGTGATATCCATTACACATATACTGTATACGCACCATTAATTGTCTATATTTCTGTATGAGCCATTTGAAACTTGATTTTAATACAGCTCATTACCATGCATTCACTTATGTGGTTATATATCATCTTGGAGCTCACTCTTGATGGTACCCAGGTTACCCCTTATGGATTGCAAAGGAACATTTGTGATCCTTATACAGTACTTTCCCATTGTGCCTCAGGTTGTTATTTAAAACATGATTAGGTTTTCCGACCAACTGCGACCCGTATGTTTCTGTTTTTATCATATGTACATTTATATATTTGTATATTCGAAATTTGTGGTTTTGTAATCAATTTTGATCAGTGATTTATTTTTTTGTGTTAGGATTATTTGTTAGGGTGTTTTTTTTTTTTTTAATTGTGTGTCTTTTTGGTAATAAATTCCATTTATAATATCCTTGAGTGTTCCATTTGTGGGATTGCTTTATTTCCTTTTCTTTAAAGGTCACGTTATGCTAAATTATACTGTAAACTGTGGCAGGTACTGTAAGAAAAGGCCAAATATATACTGTATCTAATTAAAAAGAACTGTTACCAAATCTATTTCTTTGTCTCTCCTATGTACACACATGACAACTGAGATATTCCAAATTTCTCCCAGCCCAAGTTCAGATGGGGATGAGACAAAATTCAATCCAGTTTATCCCTTAAAATATGATGAAACTGGATTAATGCAGTCATTATTTTTGTACATCATGACTGTCTTAATGGCTTTCACACTTGACTATTGGTAAAAAATGATCACAGCTGAATTAGCTTTTTGGATTAATGACTTGCATAAAAGCTCTTCCAGTGCTTATTCCAAGCAAGCTATGAAAAATATGTCATTGTATTACAATTTTAAACAAGCACTTCCATAGAACTACATTATGTCATCACATCTGTTGAACCTTTACACTCAACAAACACTATACTTAATGTGTGACAATCCATTACAAATTACAGCAGATTATCTATTTACCACCTAACACTCTAGTTGCTAGAAAGGCCAAAATATGTTATATATGTGATGATAGCGGGTTACTGTGATGTATTTACAGTATGTTTTTCCAGAGATGGATTTAATCACACCACAAATACCATGAAGTGCTTCGTAGACTTTAGGCATCTACTTATCTCCTTTGTATTGACCTCTTTGCTGTGCAATGCACTGCAGGCCAATCTGGCAGGGAAAGGGTTAAAATGTATTTTCATTCAGTTGATTTTGCTATTCATTTGCAGATGGATCAAAAGGACGAGCCAATTTTAGGATGAGTAATAATTTCATTTTTGCATATCTATTATTATTGACTTTTGCTGACTCCTACAAGGGGTGGTGAAAAGAGGAAAGTGACAGCTGGACATGGCTTCCTATAAGCAGATACTGTACATTGACTATTTACTTGCTAATATCTCAATAACATGTTAAATAATACCCTGAGGGCCTTATGTAGGGTCTTATAGGACCCTTTCAGCAGGTGAAATCTTCCTTCCTCTCATCTCATTTGGTGGCCACATTTTAATTTGTTTGAATCAAAACGTTTGCTTTTTTTTCTGCATAGTTTTGAATATGGCAATCATTCCCCCTTACCGATATAACATTGTAAGAGATGTGTGCAGAGGTACATATAATGGAGAGCGATTTGGGTGAAATTATATCTTGGCTTTATTGAGCCTGTTCCTTTACGCAGGCAAAACATACAAAAACAACAAAATAAAAAACCCCTATCCCTTTGTAACGGCTAACTTATTTCCCAGACCCTATCTGCAGGCTGGAGGGATATTCCCATTACTAGCCTATCACCCCAAATCTCAGGAGGTACCTTAAGCAGGTAGCCCTCCATGTCAGTCTCTGGCAGGTTCCTGGGTACTCCATGTCCAGGAAATGTAGGTGTCTGGATGTCTTGATCTCAGCACAGCCTATGTGCTCAAGACAGTGTCTGTGCAAGCTTCTCTGCTCTCTTTCTGTCAGCCCAAATGTGAACTAAGGAATCCCTCTCCTGTTTCTCACATCAGGCTTTTTACAGATCTCTCATTAGTCCAGGTGGAGACTAGTTAATCGAATGGCTGCAATTAACTATCTCTCTGCTGGATTCTCAGAGCTCTGAGGCTGCTTTATTTAAACAGGGTTATGTCCCTGTTACAAACAACCTTATAACCTAAATGTAACCGGATCTTCAAGGTTGCCCTACCCTCAAGAAGCTGAAGCTTCGAGACACTAATGATTGGGACTCTGAAGATTATCTGTCCTGCTTTTTTTCCCCAATGGCGTTTAGGACTTTATATTAGGACTAATGAGGACTTATCTGTGAAATAGGCTGAATGGCAATCACGTTTCCTTATTTTCCTTGCTTACTGTAAAACCTGAGGCCAAGATCCACAAAAGGATGCTAAAGTTTAGCACAACTTTACTCCTACTCCTTTACTTAGAGATATTAGAGATGGGTGATTTTTTAGTGTGGTTCCTTTGGTTCGTAGATTTCAGCGGATCAGGATCTGCAGTTTCGAGAAATCTTTCTCTCTCTCTCTCTCTCTCTCTCTCGTATCCAATGGTGGATTTAGATTGATCCACACTGATTTCTTTTTTTAATGCCCAATCCAGAGATGGATTTTAGTGAGGGGAACGGATTTGTTCGAAAGAATCCAGGACATTCTAGGAAACGGATTTGGACTCGTTCGCCCATCTCTACTATTCACATGACAGAGTGAAGGCATGCTAAAGTTTAGCACCCTTTTGTGGATTTAGGCCATAAAGCATAATGTCTGGGGGTTTTTTTTTATTAAATTAAATCATATACACTATTTTTTTCTTAAAGGCCCATTCAGGCTTGTACACATATAGAACACAACGCTCACCAAACTGATCTGAATCCACTGGATAACTGTGTAAGAGTATTGGGCTGTCAGTGCAGCCAATATAGCAGATGTGACCTCAGGTAACCTTATAAGGTCAGGGAGTACACAGCGAACCACCCAGTGCAGATATAAGTGAGGTGTTTTAATTATATAATGTGCGCACATACACTGCACTGGTAAGGCATAGATAGCTTATATAGGTGGGCTATATCTGTATAATCCCAAATAGGATTAGAGTACAGAACAGAACAGTAGAGTCTAGTGAGGTACTCTAAGAGTGACCCACAATAACCCTATAGGGTCAGAGGTTATCAGGTGAAATCCCCTCTCATTAAGTTAGGTTCCGTTATTAGTACTGGAAATAATGTTGGCCAGTTAAATATAAACTGGTCTGTGGGGGGACAGGGGAGACTGTGATCAGCAGTATATACAGTTATATGTACTATATTAAACAGCCCCTTGAGGTAAGGTGCTTACATGAACCTCCATAGGGAGAGAGTCTCCCTGTAAGCACATAGATGTATTCCCGTGGTGGGCATAGAATGTTCACGTTCAGAGCTGGTAGTGGGTAAGCTCAGTAAATAAACTATCAGCCCTAGACCGTAGTACATAAACTCTTTGAGGGTAGTTTCCCTTATAATATCTGAGAGGAGGTCTCACGTGTTCGTCGGGACACGATCAGAGACCTGTATCGTGCAGGAGCAGGGAGCCGCGCCAGCTCGCCGTGCGAGATAGTCAGGCGCCGTGACTGTCAAACCCTGAGCGTGCACATCTGAGAATGGAGCCGACGTGCGCATTTCACGAGAGACGCTTCTTCAAGGCAGTGAGTAAGTAATGATTACACAGATTATACAGATATAGCCCACCTATATAAGCTACCTCTCTTCCACATTTATTCTTCTATTTATAGCCTACTGTTCTGTGGCATCATAAGTTCCCCTCCCTCTCCCCCCCCCCCCATACATTAAAGCAACAATCCTAGTTGCTTATGTTTTTTTCCATGTCTTTATAACAGAACCATATTGACTTTATCTCTGGGAACCTCCTGATTGATATGATACTTCAAGTAAAATGATCTGCATCCTCAGAGCCAGTGAGCTTGGAGTAGCCATGGGGTAGCTTTCTTGCTGGAGGGTCAGTCATTGACGAAGATGCCATTGTCATCACTGATTGGAATTATGGCTATCACTGAAAACTAATTAATGGAAAACTATATTGTCATGGATTCCTGCATTACAGACGCATTCCCAGGTAGCATGTTAAAAAATGTAACAACTTATCAACATAGTTATTTTTTTTTTTTATAAAGATGCAATCACACTTCAAATACAGCTGCAGCGGCCATTTTTTAAAGAAATCATGCGTTGTGTACATCGGAATACCCATGTCATGACGCGGGATGTCTTCCAACCGTACCTCCTTAAGACACGAGTGCGGCGAGTGCAGAAAATTGCATTTTAGTGTTCTGATTTTTAAACACCTGAAATTGACACAGTAGCTCAGTAGCAAAGTACTGTACACATTGCAATTCATTCATATCATTGCACCCAAAGAAACAGAATCCATGAAATTCACCAAAGCAATCGCGATAAGCGCGGGTGCCTGGGGCGATTGGCCGCGTTCATGCTGCGTGGAATACAGCAGAGCACACGAAATCGGTGCCGTGATTTGTTTGAATACATGCTGCTGCAGCTGTAGCCATTTTACTTTTTTTTGCATCCTGCTATAAAGTAACATTTTCTCTTTCTCTTTTTCCTCTGAATTCAAGTATATTTGCTACTTATGTTTACCCGTTTAATGTTGGCTTCACAATTACTATCCAAACTAACATAAACAGTAGACAAAACAAAAACCCAACTCATCTCTAGTTTGGAGGATTAACAAATACTCTTATCAGCAAGTTACATTACAAACATATTGTAAAAAAAATCATCCACATCTTTAAAAATATATATTTGTGTATGTATATATATATATATATATATAAAATGTATCCACATAATATATATAATATTCCACCAACATGTTCAGCTTGCGGTTGTTTCAAATGAGAGACGTTGACTATTAAACTTTCGTACATTTGGTGCAGATCAAACACCCACTCAGATCTGATGGAGTTTTTTGACACAGAGGAAGAAATGGGAAACAAAATGGAATGAATCCTGCTAGAATATGGGCATCATGTAACATCTCCTATTGACACTATGCAAATTACAGCCAAATGCACTCCAGATAAGATAGGTGCTGGGTATCTTGATATGCTGACACTATTAGACAGGATGGAATGCCATTCTTACCATCATTTTCATGCAAAAACAAAAAAAAAAACAACGTGATTGTCCCTAGATTTTAGTATTAAGAATGGATTTATGAGATTGTGTCTCCAATTTGTGGGTGAAAGAATTACAATAATTTTGCACCGCCTTTTTTTTTACAATAAATAAGAGGTTGTATTTCCCCTAATAAATCTAGTAATCTTTTGCAATGCTTCAATTATGCAGAAATGTGTTTGATAAATACCCAAAGCCCATATGTGTTGCAGTTTGGTGCTGTCATGTTCACCCTGAGTTATAGTAATACTCCTCTTCACCTCTTTCTATTTATTTATGCGGTGCTCCACGTTATACTTATCACTTATACGCCTTTTGAGCAAAGAGTTCATCTTTGAATTGATGTTGGCTGCAAAAACAAACCCAGAATTCAGTTCTTTGTGGGAAACGCTGCCTGGACTGCACTTTGTTTAAATAGACAAAACGTGTTTGAAAGGTGTTGATGGCATTTCTTTGAAACTGGAGCATACTGCATTATTAATTCATTTGTAAACTGATTTGCCACAAATGAGTTCGATGAAAGTGCAGGATGCTTTAAAGTGTGAAATATATATTTAAGCTCTTAAAATCTAGGGTTACATTAAAGGAGTAATACATTACTGTAAGTAAGCAGGGTATAGAATTTATATAACTTTCACCTTATTACATTAATAATAACAGACGACAGAGAAGCCCAATGCTTGCTTGCTGGGGTTTTGTGTGTTTTGTTTACATTAATAATAAAACATACTTTTGCTATATAAATATCAACACAATATATGGATTTGTGCATAGGCAAAGGTGATATGATAATGGACACACTACAAAGTAGTATTTAACTTTTTACTTAGACACAACACTGTACATTTTTTATATTAGATGTGTTGCTTTACAAGTATATGAAGTGATTTCAGAGGCTTGATTCGCACTTTCTGAATGTTTATGCAACAATCTTAGAGCTAAAAATTATGAAAACTTTGAGACATATTTGTCCATAATTCAAGGAGATTTGAGGGTAGAATGCCCCAAATACATTTTTAACTTATCTACTTTAACCATTAATAATTGAAATAAAATGTTTCAGTATGCTACATGATGTGGCATCAAATATTAATCTAGTGCAAACAACTAACTGCTCTGTACTTTACAATATCATGGTCCCACTGAATTAAGTCACGAGAATAATCTCCTGGGTCACCAACATTTCCTTGTGTCCCTTTGCTAAATTCTCAAAACAAGTTGCGTCCATTAATGGAAAACAAATAGATCGTAGTTATTTTTCTTAAACCAACAACGTAAACATTCTTCCTTTATTTTAAAACACGACTAAATTCCTCCCATCACCACGGAGACATATCTTTTGGTCCTTCATTGTGAACTCACTATCTGCATGTGCACATGCATCACCTGAACAAATGATCATATTTCCTTATTGGGTTTTCTCCCCCCTCCTGGAATAATCCGTGCGCAACTATTTCTAATGATATTAACTCAATGCCATAACTATAATGGCATAGCCCACTTGAAGCCCATCAGACTGGATCCCTAGCCTTTGGCCTCACAAACCAATATCCCTAAGCCCCAGGTCAGCAAAAAAAAAGAGAGAAAACATTGGAACATACCCAGCACTAAATAACATTGGCTTCAATTCCAGACAAACAAACTTGTTTCAAAACTTATACAGTATCAGCCTTTTCAATAGTACAGACAGAATATCATTATTTTATTCAGGTTGCTTCATCCATTAACATTTTTCTGGGTAAGAATTTGTTGGAAGCATATTTATTACTCAAACAATTCCCAGCACAATCATTTACAGAAACTAAAAGATATGCCAGCCAAACAATGAGGAGCCAAACTTGCAGGGACATTTTCCTTAGCCCTACTTTCCGAAATGTGACCAATACCTTTAGTATACCTTCACACTGCCAAATATCAAACCTTGTGGGAAAATACTATTACTGTACATAGTTACTGTATATAGTAGATTAGGTTGAAAAAAAGACATATGTCCATCAAGTACATCCAATGTTATATTTAGATGACAGATACAGTATTTAGCGTATATTTGTATTTACAGTATTTTGACCCTGAGGAAGGCAAACAACCACCGTGAAACATTATACTTTTCAATGCTGTTTCATAAGGGGGAAATTAAATTCCTCCCTAAATCCAAGTAATGGCAATCAGATGTCTCCCTGGATCAACATCCTTCTCATGGTTACTTATTTGGTATGTCCCTGTATAGCTTTCTAAAAATATGTCCCTTTTTGATGATCTCTATTGTATCTGCCATCACAGTCTCCATGGGTAATGAATTCCACATTTTAACTGCCCTTACTGTAAAGAACCCTTTCCTTTGTTGCTGATGAATCTTCTTTCCTACAAACTTAAGGGATGACCCAGAGTCCTTTGTACTCCCCTTGGGATGAATAGTTCTTTTGAAAGCACCTTGTATTGACCCTGAATATATTTGTATATAGTTATCATATCCCCTCTTAGACACCTCTTTTCTAATATAAACAAATCAAATTGAGCTAGCCCCTCCTCATAAATCAGATTATCCATTCGCTTTATTAATTTGGTGACTCCTCTCTGCACTTTTTCTAGATCCATAATGTATTTTTTATGGAGTGGTGCCCAAAACTGTACTCCATATTCAAGGTATGGTCTTACTAATGCATTATAGAGGGGCATAATTATGCTTATTTCCCTTCCATCCATACTACATTTGCCTTATTTGTCTTTTCAGCTACTGCATGACACTGGTCCCTATTGCTAAACCTGCTGTCTACAAGCACTCCTAAATCCTTCTCATCAAGGATTCACCTTATTTTTCCCCATTTAATTTGTAAGTCGCTTACATTGGTTAAAAAATGTATAACTTTACATTTATCTGCATTAAACCTCATCTACCATTTACCTGCTCAATTCTCCAGACGATCCAAGTCCTTCTGGAGATAAATTACATCCTGCTTTGATTTTACTACCTTACACCTTACCTTACTACAGTACCTTACCTTGCTGTGTCATCAGCAAAGATGGAGACTTTGCTTTCTATGCAAACCTCGTGGTCATTAATAAAGTTAAAAAGCAGGGGTCCCAGTATCAATCCTTGAGGTTCTCCACTTACAACTTTAATCCAACCTGAAAAGGTTCCATTTATGACAACTCTTTGCTGTTTATCCTTCAACCAGTTTTCAATCCAGGTGCAAATATTTTTACTGAGACCAATTTCTTTTATATTATTCACTAACCTTGTGTGGCACTGTATGAAACATATTTGCAAAATCTAAGTAGACCACATCAACTGCATTACCCAGGTCTAAATTCCTATTACTAATAATTCCTTGCAAGCAACTTAAGTTTGCTGGTTATACATTTTGAGCCATACAGTAAATACGCACAATCTCTATTCCTCATCAGATCTGATTTCATAAAGAGTAAAGCACATCTATTGACCTCCAATATTACATATTACATTTGTACAAGGTAGGTTCTTTGACACCCTGAGCTCTTTTAAAACCATCACAGTAGCTCATTCATAAGAGGTAGTGGTCTATTGTACCTATTTCCAAAATGCTCTACTTACACAAGCAATATGAGGATTTAAAGGAATGAGAATTTACCAATAAGTACATTAACTACGATTTTGCAGACTAATAATGATTTAATATGATCCAAACTTCACTGACATGACCCACTTCACTGTTAGCAGAGCTCTCTGTGCACAGTAAAGTGGGGGTAGCATGTACCTATGGCACTGAAATGGTTAATATTTTGTAAATAGTTGTATCTATTACATACTGTATGACTGCCGTAACCAATAAATCATAGCATTGTAGTTGTCCAAGTATACTTACCACCTATGCTTTCTTTACCCTACCTATATAGGTGATAGCATCATTTTTTTTTATTCAGTTCAGCCTGCGTAGCCATTTATAACTTGCCATTCTTAGGATATTATACAAAATTAGATACAAACAAATAATTCCAGGAACCTTTCCTGAACCCCTTTGCAGCATTCATACTCCCCCCATATAAGCTACACCTTCCCTTCCCTGATGCATATTGAGATATGCTTACTATGCCTAACTGTCTGCTACTATATATTCCTCCAACAAATGCTTTTTCATTCATGGCTGCTGACTGAGTTTTTCATAACTGAATAGACATAGTGAGATAGTATCTAATTTTTTAATCGTTTTCTCACCAAATATCCAGCACGGTCCATGGCTACCCACCCCCAGACTTCCAAATAAAGCAAGGAAAATTATATTCTTGATGTACAGTACTATGACCGTTCTCTAAATTAGTTGTATTTCATGTTATATCCCAGCCAGTTATTATGCTGTAGAGCCTGTGTACACAAAACTGGGGGGTGCAATATTTCTTTGGTGGGGTGCGGCGCTTATAGAGGCCCTGCCCTCTAACCCAAAGCATTTAACTTAAATGCCGGGGGAGCGTGCGGGGCCTCTGTGAGGCCTCGTCCAGGGTGGCGCTGAGTGGGCGGGCGCGCTCACACTGGCCGTGATGAAACACATTGCGACCATGTGTGTGGCCAGCGTGAGCAAGCACCTGCGCCCACTCGGCGCTTAGAGCTAGCAAATTTGAATTTGCCTCTCGCAAGCGCATCACGTGAGCGGTTCACCCAATGAGGGCGAACCAGCTCCGTGATGTCATGGCCGCACCCCCTGGCGTGCGTGCGCCTAGCCGGCCACGAATCGCCAGGCCGAGCAGAGCGCAGCGTACGAGCTCCAGCGCGCCCGTTCCCTGCCTGGCCGCAGCCTTACCTTGTCTCCGACGGCTTCGAGTGACACGGCAACACAACATCACATGACCCGCTGGAGACAAAGTAAGGAGGTGCGATATCAGGGGGGGGGAGAGCAGGTAGGGGGGCGCAGAGGAAAAAGTTTGCGCACCCCTGCTGTAGAAGAACTGTTTTGCAAAGAAAAATATGATACCAAGTAGGACACAGTCTGTAAAGTACTTTATGTTGTGTTCAATTACTATTGTAGAACTGTTTCCCCCTCCTCCCCCCTCTGGGAGATCCACTGTTTTGCTACCATGGTGCTTGCGAATCCAGCAGTGGGCTCCAAGGAGTTCAGAGGTCAGCCCCCATCAGTGCACTCTCTCCCCCTGCCCAGGGACTGATACTCAGACAGGGTTATATTAGAAGAAGGGGATCTTTATTTGGCTGTCACTGCAGGATGGTCTTACAGCGGTGTAAGGGTTCAGAGGGTTCCAACCTCTGGATGGTGCTTGACCCTGATAGTATAGGGCCAGCTTCCTGAGTCAGATGTTCCCCCAGCTCAGAAGCTCGGGGTGAGCACACTCATCCTGCCATAGGAGAGACTGGCAGCTCTTTGCTTCCACTCTCCACCAGAGCAGGAACAAGACTGAATAAGTTTTGGCTCTACCTCTTCCTCAGGAGGCAGGGGCAGGCTCATGGTCTGAATTTTGTCCTTAGTTTTGAAATATTTTCACATGCCTGGAGTGCTTGTTTTCTAATTCTAAGTTAGTTATGTTTTCCTGCAAGAGAACAATTTATTTATCCCATGTTCATTATACATGAGATGAAATGCTGATGAGATGTCCTCTCATTAAAGCCTTGTGTTCTCCTTAAAATGATGATAGGCTTACTTCTGATGTGTTTCACCCTGTGCTCTCCTATTTTTTCTTCTCTGGCTCAGAGGAGGAAGATCTGTTGGATTGTATGATCTCCTCCGCTGCAATGTCTCCTCTCTGTCTCTGAGCATAAAATGGGAAAATGGGACATCTGCATTGTTCCTCAATTTTTTTGCTTAGATTGCATCTCCAGGGCTATAGGAGCCATTGGTTTTTAATATTTTACAGTTTTGAAGGGATTAAACCTGTGTTTTTCACCTTCTCTATAGAGCACCCGTTCTATGCGGCCACCTTAGAGCTCCGCCAACCCACGCCCCTACATTTCAACGTTTTTGAGTGGTCATTACTATTACATAAATGGACCACTGAACAGTTAAATGTATATGGTCCCAGAGATAATGCAGCATTTCTTCTTGGTTAACATGTACTGTAGTATTTCCAAACTTCCCTCAAGCTGTCATATGTAATGTGGTTATAGAGAAATGTAAGCTCTTCTCCCTGGCTTTCCGTTTTTTCCAGTTCAAAATTGTGTCTTTTTTATTTGACTGGACTATATCACAGACATTTGCTTCTGTTGTCCATATTCTTTGCCTAAATTCATCCTTACAGCTGTCTGAAAATGTACAAAAATATAACTCATCAACTCCTGAACCAAAAAGGAATCAGCCAGTTATGCTTTGCAGGAAAACATTAATCTGCTGCTAAGAATGCACAGCACATGTGTTCAGTTACTTAGAACAACTTCTCAAGATCCCTCATGTTTTGCAAAGTGTAATTAAACAGGCATCAAAAAGCAAAAATAACAAAACAGGATGTACTATGGAATTAGGTTTAGTATGTCAAAGCCTTAGATTTGAACTTAAAGTTTAAAAGTCAGTGAGAGACATCTTAAAAGTGTGTTTGTCCTTAATAATCCTATTACTAAATGTATTTGGCACATACTGTGTTTTGGATAGCCAATGGTATTGAACAAAAGTCACTGATTTGCACCATAGGTGTTAAACGTGCATTTTAAATAAACTGGTGCACTGAGAAGGGTCATTATTTCAGATAAGCCACTCTTTACTTTTCACTCTATTGCCTAATTTCAAATGCTGCGGAAGGAACGTCATACAGTACCATGTTTTGTAAGCTGTTCATGGAAGGGTCTCACTTTGCCTTATTTTATCGTATACTTGCTGCTCTTATCCCTACTGTTGGTACTTAATTTTTTTGATATTTTAATTTGGTAAAGCACTGCATACATTGTTGGGGTATTATAAAAACATTATGCATACAAGTACACTTCTGTCTGTGGATGGTTCACCCTGCAAGGACCCTTTGCAAACACTTAGGGGGTTATGCACTAAGCTCCGTGCTTTTGCGTCTGTTTGAAATTTAAAATCACATCCGGGGGGGGTGTGGCCAGAAGCCGTACAGAGCAGCAGCACAGCCAGAGAGCTCTGTGTGATTCCCACTGCAAAGGGCCCATAAAACCCCTAAAAAACACCTAAAAAGCGGCGAAAAGGTGCCCCACGAGCGGGGGAGACTCACCTGCACCCTGTGAGGCCCTGTGGCGGTGAAAAAACCGAGCGACAAGCGCAAAGGAGAACCGGAGACACAGAGCCCCTGCAGCCGGGAAATTCAAGATGGCCGCCGGACGAAACTGACAGAGCCCCGCAGCGGAGGCACCCAGCCTGAAAGCCTGCTCGGCGGGAGAGGTAGGAGTAAAAACGGGGGGGGGGGGGCAACCTAATAGTAACCAAAGCTAAACCAACTGAGCACACAGGCGTGGGAGAGAGGGAGGGCAGCCACTGCACAACAGCTGGTGGGGGAAACTCAGTCTGCACACTTAAGAAAAGCTGGCAGAGGGGAGTCTGCCCCGCCCAGCCCCCACATTAGACCCACCTCAGAGCAACTCCAGCCAAGAGTGAAGATACCTGAGAGTGCCCCACACCTCCCCCCCCCAACAAGTGTCCACAGCAAATAGACAGTGAACCCTAAAGCGAAGAATTAAAATTCTTATACACTGCACACCTAAGATGGCTGTCGGTGATCTGTAACTGAGGGGAGAGAGGATAACCCAGAGTGATCTGTGGGAGACCCTACTGAACAACAAACTGCATAACACGGGCACTATCTGAACAGCAAAACCCAAAACAAAGTGCTGAGCAGCCGGGCACATGCACGCTCCTTCCCCCCTTCCCCTCTCCCAACCCCCGACGAAAACTCTAAAGAACCAGGGTCTATGCACTTAGCCCCATGCATTAGCAAAATCTCCAAGTGAGGGGATGCAATTGCGGTACTGAGATAAGATCAGAAAAGGAACTGGATTTACTCTGAGTTTACATAACTTAACGCAGCCAAACAAAGCATTAAAATAAAGATTGAGGACTGACACACTCGCACACCCCCCAGCCGCGTGCCGGCGACATGGCTCCCCCTAGAAAGTCAGATAAACCGGAAGCCTCCACGTTTTTCATGATAAGAAGTGCAACGCCTTCACTAACGGGCAACGGAAAAGCAGCACAAGCACAAGACCAAGAGGAAACTGACTCAGGCTCGGACGCAGACCAAAACCCAGATATCAGAAACAAGCTAAAAGCCTGGGTTAAAGAAATAAAGCAGACGTTCCACGAAGAGCTGCAAAGCGCAATGCAGAGCCTACACACCAAGATCGTGGAGATAGAAGAATGGACAACAGGACTGGAGGTGGCCGTGGAAGTGGTCACCGAAAAGCAAGTGGAAACGGATGGGGAAATATCCCAGATGAAAGAACAGATTGCCCGACTCCAGAATGCCCAAGAAGAGGCAGAGAATAGATCTCGTAGGAACAACCTCAGAATCCGTAACATCCCAGAGTCAGTCCTCAATGAAGAAATCAAGCCTTACCTCAACAGGCTATTCCAGACTATCCTCCCTGAAGCTACCAACGCTAAGCTGGAATTGGACAGAGCCCACAGAATATACAGACCGAAAGAATTCGAAAACAGAGGGCCCAAAGATATAATTACAAGGCTCCACTATTACACCACCAAAGAGGAAATATACAACAAAGTCAGAAATCTAGACAAGATCCCTTTCGAAGATGCGGAACTACAGATCTTCTCGGACCTCGCACCAACAACAATTGCCAAAAGACGCGAACTCAAAGAAATCACAGGCTACCTGAGAAGCAAGGACGTCAGATACAGATGGGGCTTCCCCTTCCGTCTCCAAGCTTCACACAAGGGAAAACAAGCCACCCTAAGATCCCCAGAGGAAGGACCGGAATTCATCTCTGCGCTGGGCTTGGAGGTCCCGGAGGAACTGAAGAGCGACACAGCGAGGACACATCCATAGCCGAGACGAGAAAGGTGGTCCAGAGTGCCAAGGAACTCAAGATAACCGACCATGCCCCAAACATTGAGACTTGACACCCGAACTAGACAAAGCTCAGAGAGCACAGGAGAGACTAGCCCACCTCACTTGGTGCCCCCAGCCTTTGACCTTTTATGCCGATCCAAATAGAAGGTTATGAACAACTGGGGGCACGAGGAAGTGAAAATGAGAGCTGAATAACGATACAATTGATAGTAGAAGGAATAAACCATTATTATTCCTCTAAAGACTTTGCTCAGCTTAGCTAACAATGCAACCGTGCTCCACTATACTGCTGCGGCCGAGTTTATTCGAGCATTTGCCCGTTCTCGGCCGCAGCAGTAGCCTGGCGCGCGCCGGAGGGTGACGGGCGCGCGCCGAAGCAGCGGAAGAGCGCCCTCCGATCGGGGCGCTCTCCCTCCCGCTGCCGGGTCCGCCGGGTCCCCCGGAACCCCCTGCCGCCGTCCCCCACATCGCGGGACACCAGGGCTCCCTCGGGGAGCCCTGGACGCGCGTGCAGGGGGCGCACGCTCCCGATGACGCGTGACCGCGCGTCGGTGACGCGCGGCACGCCGAGGGGCGGCCACTAGCAAGCCGAGCGGATCTGGCCGCAGTGCAATAAACTGTGTCGCCAGTGTACGTTATGATTGTTCCAAAAGTTTGACTGTTGTGCTTTATTTCTCTATAGATGTGTTCTAGTTCCAATCAGCTTTACTAGAAAAGAAGGTTATCCAGCAAATCAGACTACCGATGCGGGTCCAAGCAGGGACGATGACTGCATACGGTCACAACCTTCCAGACCGCAAGTACTGCATTGCACCCCACACACACCCTTCACTTTTTCTTGACTCTGCATGTCCCAAACACCCCAAAAGCAGAGTCAAAGGCCCAAAGCAACAGAGGGCCCTACCCCACACCATGTTAAAAATCCCAAAGGTTACTTTCGTTCCACCCCACACCACCCCCACTCCATCCCAATCGATACACACTTGTATATACCCAAAAAGACACAATTAAGAAACAAGCTAAGATAAGACCTAGACAACCCGAAAATCCCCACAGGACACCCAATAATAAAAAGATGTCCATAGCGGTTATCTACGCAAGATATCTTAAACAAGTATATGGCTAAATTACTAAAGCTAAATACCCAGAATGTAAAGGGCCTGAATTCTCCCATGAAAAGGAGACTATTGTTTAGGGATCTCAAAGCTAGGCAAAGCGACATACATATGATCCAGGAAACACACCTAAATAGAGAGGATACGGTCAGGTTAAGAGACAGGAATTTCCACCAAATCTACCACTCACCAGCGATAGGAAAAAAAGCAGGAGTAGCCATCCTGATTAGAACCAGCGTCCCTTTTGAAGTAGAAAAAATAAAAAGAGATAAGATCGACAGAATGTTAATTGTATCAGGCAAACTGGGCACAGCCGAACTAACACTAGTATGCCTATACGCCCCTAATACCGACCAGGAATGCTTCATCAACGAGGCCTTCAACATAATAAACCAAAATAGGAAGGGCTACTTAATAATTGGAGGTGATCTCAACACAGTTATAGATTGCACTAAAGACAAGGCGAGACTAACGAGTAAAGAGCACCACTCGAGATTGAGGAGTTCAATCGCCCTTAAACAAAACTTAAGAACATGCGGGTTGGTCGACTCTGGGAGACTAATGAACCCCATAACCAAAGGTTTTACCTTCTACTCTGCTCCACATAGGCAATACACCCGCATTGACTATATCCTTATATCTAGAGAACTGGCTGGCCGGATAACAAAAGCAGATATAGACAATATAACATGGTCAGACCACGCCCCGGTATCATTAACCATAAGAGACATGCACCAGAGGCCGACAGGCACACTCTGGCGTATGAACGACCTCCTACTTAGGATCCCAAAAACAAAAAAAGCCATAGAAACCGCCATACGAGATTACTTCTCACTAAACGACAACGGCCAAGTCAGCGACTGCACACTATGGGCAGCGCACAAAGCCACTCTAAGGAGTAAAGTAATCAGTATTGCCTCTTATAGGAAAAGGGAGAAAATGAAGAGGATAAACAACCTCAATAATAGCATTAGTAATAACGAAGAAACTTATCAACAAAATCCAACTGATACCGTTAGAGCCACGATTGATAGATAGATCAGAGCTTTAGGGCATACTGATAGAAGATACCGAGAAAGCAATGAGGTGGACAAACCAGACCTTTTATGAAAAAGGCAATAAAGCAGACAGACAACTGGCGGCCAAACTCCGAAATAAAACAACGAGCCTTAATATATATAGCATTAAAACCAACCAAAATAACTTAACTTATAACGCAGCCGAAATCAACAAAGAGTTTGTTCAATACTAAAGCGAATTATATAACCTGACAAATCCAGTCCGAGATAACAGGGAGCTAGAAACAACACTAGATGAATACATAAAAGGATCAAAATTAACCAAACTAGATAAATCAGAATCTGCCCATTTAGGAGCCCCAATAACATCCGAGGTATCAGCAGCTATTAAATCCCTCAAGAACTCTAAAGCCCCGGGCCCAGACTTGTTCACTATCTTCTACTACAAGAAATTTGAAAACATACTGAAACCATACCTAGTCCGATGGTTCAACAAAATTCTAAATGGTGAAGCCCCACCGAAAGAATCCCTAGAAGCCTCCATTATCGTCATACTAAAAGAAGGGAAAGACCCTGCGTTATGCTCTAGCTATAGGCCCATCTCTCTGATCAATAAGACATAAAACTATTCACCAAAATCTTTGCAACTACATTGAACCGAGTACTAAATACCTTGATCCACCCAGATCAGGTGGGGTTCATCCCAGAACGACAAGCTTCTGATAACATTCGGAGAATAATTAATATCATCCACAACAGTAATACGAACCAACGACCCACCCTGGTCCTGGGGCTAGATGCCGAGAAGGCTTTTGACCGAGTGGACTGGTCGTTTATGTTCCGAGTTTTCAGAGAGATGGGCCTACACGAAAATTTTATTATGGGTATTAAAGCGTTATACTCCAAACCAATAGCTACAGTACGTACCTCAGGCTACACTACAGCACCATTTAAAGTCTCTAACGGAACTAGACAGGGATGCCCACTCTCACCTATGCTGTTTGCCATGTGCATTGAGGTACTAGCCTCAATGGATTAGAGAGAATCAGGGGATAGAGGGAGTTCCTATAGGAAACAATATATACAAAGTGTCCTTATTCGCGGACGATACTCTACTCTCCCTGACTAACCCTGAAACTTCACTAAAAAACCTATTTGACACACTGGACGAATTCGGCAAATTATAAAACTTCAAAGTGAATCACACTAAATCAGAGGCTATAGGTCTACACATTCCTAGAGAAACAGAAAGTGCACTAAAGAAAACATTCCCAATAAAATGGATGCCAGACAAAATGAGATATCTTGGAGTGTACATTACAAGACAATATGGTGACACCTATAGAGCAAACTACCCAAACTTTATCAAAAGCTTGAAAAAAGACCTAGAAGACTGGTCAAGATACCAGATATCCTGGTCGGGCAAGATTAAATCAGTAAAATTGAACTTGTTACCCAGAATACTCTACCTATTCAATGTGCTTCGAGTAACCGTCCCAATCTATGTAATAAGAGATCTGGAAAGAGAGATAACTACATTTATCTGGAATGGGAGAAAACCCATAATCAAGAAAAAATTGATGGTCCTCCCTCTGACCCGGGGAGGCCTGGGTCAACCAGGCTTAGCTAAATATTATGAAGCAGCCAGACTAAGCCCACTAATTTATTGGTCCGCAGCCCCAGGAAAAACACCGTGGGTGGACATAGAGAGGTCGGAAGCTGGGTATGAGGAGCTCACATCTCTCCTATGGGTAAATAAGGCAAATAGGCAGCCAAGCTATAGAAATCATCCAGTCTTACTACACTCCTTGAATATCTGGAACAAAAACTGCAAACACAAGCAGATCTCCTCCATCCCATCGCCCCTAACACCAATCAGACCTAACACTGAATTCACCCCAGCACATAACTAGAACATTTTTAAACAATGAGACGAGAAAGGACTATCCTAGTTAGGAGACATGAAGAGGGGAGGCAAGATCAAAACATTTATAGGGATAAGAGAGGAATACAATATTTCAAGCGCACAAATATTCCAATATATGCAATTGGCCCACTTTGTTTCCTCGATACAGCCAGGAGACACCTGGAACAGACCACTCACCAATTTTGAGAGTCTGTTCCAAAGGGGACACTATAACAGAGAGACGATTACCCAATTTTATCAGACACTACTGAAACAAAATGAAGGCCAAACAAGCAAAAACATATCGGACTGGGAACGCGATATTGGGAACCCCTTAGAAGAAGAAGACTGGGAAGAAATCTACAAAAGGATAGCTAGGGCTTCTCGGTGCTCAACAATCAGGGAAACAAATCTGAAAGTCCTACACAGATGGTACTATACCCCAGCGCGCCTCCACTCTTTTTTCCCACTAACCTCCCCTATGTGTTGGCATAACTGCAGCCAAATAGGCACAATTAAATACATATGGTGGTCCTGCCCTAAGATAATCCTTTTTTGGGGGAGAAACAGGCGGCTAATAGAAGGGGTAACAGGCCTGGACCTACCCTGGAACATAGAAACAGTGCTCCTACTAAAACCTAACGAGGGCCTAGAGAGAAAAATAGACTATTTGATAACACAGATCCTATCAGCAGCCAAAACACTAATAGCAAAACACTGGAAGCAGAACGACCCCCCCTCTATCACTGAGGTATTACACAAGATAAACTATATAATGACAATGGAGAGACTCACAAGCCTGTCCATGACCGGCACCACACCTTTCTGACAACATGGGATCCGTGGGAGACATACATTTGGAAGAATCCAATAGGATCGACGAAATAAGTAAACTACAGTATTAATAGGTAAACCGACTTAGCTCTGATTAAGGATATTTCAAGTGTAATTGAATGTACGCTTCCTGCGAGGAGCGCGTGATAGATGTCACCCTACTACCCCTTCCCCCCACACCCTTTTATTTTCTGTACCCACTCCCCACCACTCCCCCCTCTCTTTTGTTTTCCCTTTTGTTTTCAGTTTGGAGAAACAATAAAAAATACAAGTTAAAAAAAAAAAAAAAAAATCACGTCCGAAACAAAGTGAAGCCGGAGATGCGATTCACTAAGGCCTTGAGGCCATTTTCTCTCGGACGGGCCAAAAACTGGCTTATCGTTTGTGCAAGCTTTTTCCCCCTGCTAGCGTTCTTAAACTTTACGTAAGCTAGCTGATAGGAAAAAAAGCCGATCGTACACAAACCAAATACATTTTAATAATGGTGTACATGAGCATGGGGTCTCCGGATCTGGTTTCAGGTCCGGAGACCCCTTACTTCAGGAGATACAAGCCCCGTTATGGGGTGCCGGTATCCCCTGCACTTTGAAAGCTTCCGCGTCACGTGACCGGGACATTTACATTCTGCAGGGGATACCGACACCCCATAACGGGGCCTGTATCTCCTGAAGTAGGGGGTCCCCGAGGCTGAAACCAATGCGGTTCAGCTCTGGAGACCCCTGCACATCTACACTACTGTCAAAACACACATATCAATAAACAATAATTCCTTACCTTAGCGGCTATCTGCTATGGTAATGAAGCTGCATTAATGTACAATTTAATAATAGAGTGCGGGAGCAGGGGTTCCCCTGAGCTGAACTGCATTGATTTCTGCCTCAGAGACCCCGGGGCCTGTAACTCGGGAAGCATGGGGTCCCTGAGCCACAAATCAATGCGGTTCAGCTCAGGAGACCCCCTGCTCCTGCACACTATTAATAAAAATACATTAAAGCAGCTTCATTACCTTAGAGGCTATCTGCTAAGGCAATGAAGGGGTTAAGGCATAATAGCATGTTTATTGGGGACAATTGCCTCCAATAAACATTGCAATATACAACACACATCCCCCCTGCTCCCTAACACATACACACTACAGTAATGGGCAAAATTACTATTATCTACATATGAATAATAATGCATTTGCCCATGAAAAATACATTAATCACAATAAATAAAATAAATACATTTTGTACTCACCCTTGTCCGGCACCCACGATGAAGGCCATCCTCATCTTCATCACCGTCCATACACTCGGGTGCTGAAAAATATACCCAATAATAAAAAGAGCCAATCTAATGTCCCCTAACCCCTTAATCACTTTAGCGGTTATTAACCGCTACAGTCATTAAGGGGTTAAGCCACCCTGACCCGATACCCACCCTTCACCCATTTATTTGTACAGTGGCTTCATCATGTGTATGTATATATATATATATATATATATATATATATATATAGATATATATATATATATAATATATATATATTATCTATATCATATATACATGATTAACCAATATCAAAGAAATGGTTAGAGTATAACATGCCGAATACAAATATCTACAAATATCAACAGCACCAAGCCAAATCAACATCTAAGACCTGCAAATACAAACAATCAATTAACAATGTGTACATGATACAATTAATCTGTGCATCATGTATACTTTGCCAAGCAATGGTCCAAAATCAAATAAACTATTCCAAACAAGATACTGTACAAACCAATCTTAAATACAACAAAGCAAATCAACACAATTAAATTACCATCAATTAATTCATCCAATCTCGTCAATTACAACAATCAAATCAATTACACTTTTCCAAATCCTAAAAACAAACCATGCTGAAAATAATCTCAAAGTAACCACCATGTGACTAAATCTAACACCAAAAATAGCCAATTAAATCATCTATGCAAACAGCCTTTAAAATAACCTTAGAAAAAATAACATGTCATTACAAACACATTTTACACAAGCAGCAAATTAATAAAAAAACATAAAAACAGCAAGCAAACATTATGCAAACACGTTTTTTTTATACCTGTATGTATGTCCATCTATAGTTTACATACATACATACATACAGGTGCAATAAAAGAGCATACAAAACAATTTAATAACATTAAAAATAAACATACAATACATCCAGTGACTGTCCAGTGACATACATAAATTTAGGGCCAATAAATGGACATACAAAAAAAAATGGATGACATGAAAAAAATGCAAAAAAAACCTGTAAAAGTAAAATAACATACATTTCTTTGGTTTACTTACCATTAGATGAACGACTCACCGAATCCCGTTGAACCGGATGTGTCCAAGAAATAATCCAACAACAGGAACCAGATAACCATAAAAAAATAAACTATTACAATCCAAAAGTGTCTGTGTATTCTTTCTTCTATTTGTAATCCATAGCGGGGATCTTCATCTGTATCTTCTCCATCTTCATCTGTATCTTTTCCGTCTTCTTCCGGGTCTTCTTATCTTCATTGGCCACGCCCTGCTGTTCTTCTTCTTCGGGAGGTCTTTCCTCCTCGGCGTCTGGCTTCAAAATGAGACGACATAGGCTTTTATAGGCCTATGAAGTCACATTTCCATCATAAATTTCCCACGGCCCTAATTGGGCCATGAAAACAATGTGATTTTGCCGAGACAAAAAAAATTGATGACGTCATTTAAAGGCAATGACGCCAGCCAATCAGAATGGCTGTGCTTCATTTGCCTTTAAGATGATGTCACCCAAACAAACATGGCCGGCCTCACATGGTACGGTAGCTAATCAGAGCGTGGGAACTCAATTCCAATTATTGAGGGGAAGGGCATTCCAGAGGTGTGGGGCAGAAAGTGAGAAAGGTTTAAGGTGGGAGAGAGTTTTAGATACAAAGGGGGTAGAAAGAAGACATCTTTGAGAAGAACGCAAGAGTCGGGATGGTGCATAGCAAGAAATTAGGGCTGAGATGTAAGGAGGGGCAGAAGAATGTAAAGCTTTTAAAGTGAGCAGGAGAATTGAGTGTGAGATTTAATCGGAAGCCAGGAGAGGGATTTCAGGAGGGGAGATGCGGAGACAGATTTAGGAAAGAGTAGAGTGATTCTGGCAGCAGCATTTAGGATAGATTGTAGGGGAGACAGGTGAGAGGTAGGAAGGCCGGACAGCAGGAGGTTGCAGTAATCGAGACGTGAGAGAATGAGGGCCTGAGTCAGAGTTTTAGCAGTTGAGTAACAGAAGAAAGGGCGTATCTTTGTGATATTGCGGAGGAAAAAGCGACAAGTTTTAGAAACGTTTTGAATATGAGAGGAGAATGAGAGAGAGGAATCAAGTGTAACCCCTAGGCAGCGTGCGTGGGCTACTGGGTGAATGATCGTAATTCCAATAGCAATGTGGAAGGAGGTACTAGGGCCAGGTTTGGGAGGAAGTATGAGGAGCTCTGTTTTAGCCATGTTAAGTTTCAGTTGGCGGATGGCCATCCAGGATGATATTCCAGAGAGGCATTCAGAAACTTTGGTCTGTATAGCAGGTGTAAGGTCAGGGGTTGAAAGGTAAATTTATGTGTCGTCAGCATAGAGGTGATATTTAAACCCAAAAGATGTGATTAGGTCACCTAGAGAGAGTGTGTAAAGAGAAAAGAGAAGGGGTCCCGGACAGAGCCCCGGGGTTCCCCGACAGAGAGATCAATAGAGGTTTAGGAAATTGATTAATTGATTGATGATAAATGTATTTACAGTTAGGTCCGGAAATAATTGAACACTGATACAAGTTTTGTTATTTCGGCTGTGTACCAAAATAAATTCAAGTTACAGTTAAATAATGAATATGGGCGTAAAGTGCAGTCTATCAGCTTTAATTTGAGGGTATTCACATCCAAATTGGAGAAAGGGTTTAGGAATTACATCTCTTTAATATGTAGCCCCCTCTTTTTCAAGGGACCAAAAGTAATTGGACAATTTACTCAAAAGCTGTTTCAAGGACAGGTGTGGGCTATTCCTTCATTATTTCATCATCAATTAAGCAGGTAAAAGGTCTTGAGTTGATTCCAGGTGTGGCATTCGCATTTGGAAGCGGTTGCTGTGAACTCACAACATGCGGTCAAAGGAGCTCTCAATGCAAGTGAAACAGGGCATCCTTAGGCTGCAAAAAAAAAGAAAATCCATCAGAGAGATAGCAGGAACATTAGGAGTGGCCAAATCAACAGTTTAGTACTTTCCGAGAAAAAAGAACACACTGTTGAGCTCTGCAACACAAAAATGGAATGGACAGAGGGTTCACCACAAGGAATGGACAGATGAAACTAAGATCAACCTGTACCAGAATGATGGGAAGAAAAAAGTATGGTGAAGGCTTGGAACGGCTCATGATCCGAAGCATACCACATCATCTGTAAAACACGGTGGAGGCAGTGTGATGGCATGGGCATGCATGGCTTATAATGGCACAGGGTTACTAGTGTTTATTGATGATGTGACAGAAGACAGAAGCAGCCGGATGAATTCTGACGTGTATAGAGATATATTGTCTGCTCAGATTCAGCCAAATTCAGCGAAGTTGATTGGACGGTGCTTCACTTTACAGATGGACAATGACCCAAAACATACTGCGAAAGCAACACAGGAGTTTTTTAAGGCAAAGAAGTGGAATATTCTGCAATGGCCGAGCCAATCACCTGATCTCAACCCGATCGAGCATGCATTTCACTTGCTGAAGACAAAACTTAAGGCAGAAAGACCCACGAACAAACAACAACTGAAGACAGCTGCAGTAAAGGCCTGGCAAAGCATCACAAAGGAGGAAAAACAGCGTTTGGTGATATCCATGCCTTCCAGACTTCAAGCAGTCATTGCCTGCAAAGGATTCTCGACAAAGTATTAAAAATGAACATTTTATTTATGATTGTGTTAATTTGTCCAATTACATTTGAGCCCCTGAAATAAGGGGACTGTGTATGAAAATGGTTGCAATTCCTTAACGTTTCATACTATATTTTTGTTCAACCCCTTGAATTAAAGCAGAAAGTCTGCACTTCTATTGAATCTCGGTTATTTCATTTCAAATCCATTGTGGTGGCGTACAGAGCCAAAATTATGAAAATTGTGTTAGTGTCCAATTATTTCCAGACCTAACTGTATGTTTCTTACTTTCTATTTGATTTTGTGGATGGCATTGGTGGTTAGGGGACATTGTTCATAGTGTATTTTATTTTTAAATTGATTTTGCATAGTGTTACATGGTCACAGATTAATTGCATCATGTACAAACTCAATGCAATTGTGTGACATTTGATATACCTTTGTCTAGCTGCTGGTTTAATTGTAAGATGCAATGTGGTGATTTTCAGATTAAGATTTCATGTTTTTATTTATGCATGTTTTATGTGTTTCATAATGGGCAAATCATCTGTTATCCATATCTGGATAACAGTTATTTTGCACATTATTGTACTGTATGTGTTGGGGGGATGGAGGGGGGTGATTGTTGTATTTAATGTATAGGTCAGGTTTATTTTTTTTACATACAGGGTTGGTTCCTTTTGGTTTGTGGGGGACCTCTGGAGACCACCTGAGGTCTCCTCAGGCTTTCCACGGGTACCAGGCTGGAGGTGTTCACAGGGGATACCTGAGGGGAAGAACTGGTGGCCCCACATCTGTTGGGGGCACCGCGGCCCCGTAGGGACCACCCATGGGCCCACAGACCCCCGTGGGAACCACCCGAGGCCCCTCAGACACCTGTGGGTCTGACCTGGGGCCCCCCAGACAGCCGCGGGCCTACCCGTGGAGACCCCATTGTGGCCCACAGTGACCCACGGAGACCACCTGGTGGACCACCCGTAGGCCTCCAGACCCTGTTTGAAACATGGTGCTGGGCTACTGTGAGGTCTATGGACACCTGTTAGGGCCACCGGGGACTCCCGTGTGCCTGGGGTATTAACCCTGTATGTAAAATAAAAAATCATGTATTTGTGGGGGGGCACAGGGGGTGGGTTATGTATTGAATAAATATAATGTTGTTTATTGTGGGGCTGTGTATTGTTTTTCTTGTGGGTACTGGGGGTGGGGGAAGGGGATATTGGCCCCAAGGGTATGTGGGTAGGCCTCTCGCCTGGGTTAGTGGTTGAGGCTGGTTAGGCCTCACGGCATGGGTAGTGGGGGAGGGTATTTAGGCCTCCCGAGTGGTGGGTGAGGGTGGGTTAACCCCTTAATGACTGTAGCGGTTAATGACCGCTAAGGTGATTAAGGGGTTAGGGGACATTACATTGGCTATTTTTATTGTTGTGTATGTTTTGCAGCACCGGAGGGACATGGGCAGGATGAAGATCAGGACGAACACTGCCTTCATTGTGGGTGCCTCGAAAAGGTAAGTGTAATATGTATTTACTGTATTTATTGTAATTTATATGTATTTAAAATGGGAAAATGCATTATTATCCATATGTGGATAATAGTAATTTTGCCCATTACTGTATTGTATGTGTTAGGGGGGTGTATTTAGTTATAAATATTGTTTATTATTTTTGGAGGCGCAACATTGGTACCGCAAGCCCGCGGGTACCCCGGGACTCTCACGGGGATCCCGGGACGGCCACGGGGACCCCGGACTCCCGCAGGGACCCCCGCTTGGTTAGTCGGGGACCCCCGGACCCATGCGGGGTCAGCCGGGTACACCCGCGCAACCCCCGGCCTCCCTCGGGGTCAGCCGGGGACACCCACCGGCCTGTTGTATGGGTGTTGCGCACGCAAAAATGTAAACAAAGAAATTTTTCTAAGTACAGCTTTTTTATCACCTGCCTTGAGCTGGCGATATTTTTTGAACGCAACTTTCGCGTACGATAACTTTGCATTGCTTAGTGAATCCCGGAGAAGGGCAGAATTGAACGCAAACAGGTTATCGTACGAGCAAAGTTGGACTTTGAAAAATTTCCAGGAAAAAGTCACTTTAAGAGCGCAAAGTGCCTGTTTGCGGGGCCTAGTGAATCGTGTTCGGCGGAACATCACGTTCTAAGAGCACATTGCGCTCTTAAAACGACTTAACGGAGCTTAGTGCATAGCCCCCTTAGCATTGTTTGCCCTGTCTTCGTACATGTAAGGAATCGGGGGTCACGTCCCTTGCGGCATGACCCCTCCTTACCCACTACCAGTACTGCAGCGGCTGCTGCCACTGCCCCCCGTCGCTACCCATGCTGCCGCCCAGTGCATACCTTGAACTCTGCTGCCTCCATATTGGATTCTGGCATTGGTGTTACAGACTCTCAGCTGTGCTCTACTACTTCCTGGTCTCTCAGCCACTCACGAGCAGCTCCTCGACACGCCTCTGCCATGCCCCTCGTCCGGATTGGTCACTGTTGCTTTAAATATCCTGCTTTGCCTTCACTTCCTTGCTCTGCATAGCTCCTTGCTGCCTGTGTTGCCTGGAACCTGTCGTCGTGCTCTCTTGTGTTTATTCCTTAAAGCTACTGACCCGGCTCGTCTGAATACCCCCTCTGGCTCCTGAACTTGGCTTTCCTACCGACTACTCTAACCTCTAAGACCCTCGGACTCTGCTACGGATTTTGACTACATAACTTTCTATATTCTCGGAACTCGGCAAGTACTATGTCTTTATCTACATCCAGGTCTGGCTACGCTACTATGCCACATCCTGGACATGCCCCCTCTGCTGTCGGTGCGTATACTCTACATCCCACCTCAGTACAGGGGACTGGTCTGGTCTGCGGGCTGCACATCGTGACATTATGCAGAGCCCAAATGCAGACCTGGCTGAGGTGGGGGAACTAATTAATTCCCTTGCACAATGCATCCAAACTTTTGGAGAGCAGATTACCTGTTTGATTCAACAACTATCCACTCTCTCTCTATAGCCCACTCCGCCACCAGCAGCAGCCGCACCTTTAAGAATCCCTACACCTAAAGCATATGCGGGTGACGCTCTGGCCTGTCGAGGGTTTTTAAACCAGTGTGAAATTCAGTTTGAAATATCTCCAAGCCTCTATCCAAACGGACGCACCAAGGTAGCCTGTGTTTACTCTCTCTTAACAGGGGATGCCTTGGCCTGGGCTTCTCCCATCTGGGAGCTGCGTCCGGAGACCACGTCGGATTACCAGCTTTTCCGCCAAGAATTCCAGCAGGTATTTGATATTCCTGTTCGCAAAGATACTGCTGTCTCTTCTTTAGTTCATTTGTCTCAGGGTCGTTGGTCCGTAGCCAAATATGCACTGGAATTCCGGACCGTCGCAGCAGAGACTCGTTGGAACGAAGAGGCACTTTCTGCTGTATTTTGGCAATGTTTGTCCGAATCTGTATAGGATGAACTTGAAGTCCAGCCCCGACCCCAAGCATTGGAGGATTTGATCGCACAGTGCATACGCGTGGATCTGCGCCTCCATGAGCGACGTCACGAACGCCAACGTCCCAGGTTCGTGCCTACTGACTCTCCTTATCCTAGGCCTCCTCTGGTTTTTCGGCCTGTTTCTGATGCTGTGGAACCCATGCAGATCGGCAGTCAGCTGATCCGTACTCCCGACAGGACGGCCGAGAGGGTTCGCCGCCAGAATGAGGGCCTATGCTATTATTGGGGATCACCAGATCATGTGGTACGTTTTTGTCCTTTGAGGCCCAAGGAACAAACAGGACCAGCCATGCAAGAGGGACTTACTCTCGGATCAATTTCTTCTTGCTCCCTCTCTAAAGAGAAACACCCTAAGAGGATTATGCTCCCAGTTTCGCTCGAAGGCCCGAATTTTCGTGTAATTTTGTGGACCAAGAGTTCGCCACCCGTAACAAGATTTCTCTTATCTCCAAGAAAGCACAAATTGGACTCGAGGCTATTGATGGACGTCCTTTGCAACCTGCTTTTATCACATTAGAGACTCTTCCTCTCACTTTATCTGCCAGTTCTCACACCGAGATTATTTCCTTTGACGTAAAACACTCTCCTGATGTTTCAGTTATCCTTGGGTTACCGTGGTTACAGCATCACAACCCACGCATAGATTGGAGGGACTGCAAACCGATTTAATGGGAGCCAGAGTCAGACGCCTCATCCTCGCCGGTCATAGCTCCTGCCACAGTTATCGCGGGAATGGAAACACCTTCTGATAGCAACTCCACTCTTCCCGAAGTATATGCTGATTTCTTCGATGTTTTCAGTAAGTCTCAGTCAGACGTCCTGCCTCCTCATAGATCCTATGATTGTCCCAATGATCTGGTCCCTTGTGCCATCCTGCCAAAGTCTAAGTGCTACCAGAGACTGAAGCCATGGCAACCTACATCAAAGAGAATCTTGAGAAGGGATTAATTCGCAACTCTTCATCTCCTGCCAGTGCCGGTTTCTTGTTTGTGAAGAAAAAGGATGGATCCCTGAGACCATGCATTGACTACTGGGGCCTCAATCTCATTACTGTCAAAAACCGGTATCCCCTGCCTCTGATTTCGGAACTGTTTGATAGGCTTCAAGGGGCCAAAAAAATTTCCAAGCTAGACCTCTGAGGAGCCTACAACCTTATACGTATTCGAGAAGGCGATGAATGGAAGACCGCCTTCAATTCAAGAAGCGGACACTACGAGTATCTCGTGATGCCATTTGGTTTATGCAATGCTCCTGCTGTCTTTCAGGATTTTATGAATGATGTCTTCCGCGATGTCCTCAATTCCTTTGTAATTATTTACCTTGACGACATTCTAATTTTTTCAGGGAATATTCAAGATCATGTCCAGCATAATAGACTTGTCCTCTCTCGTCTCTGTGTCAATAATCTCTACGCAAAGCTCGAGAAATGTATTTTTCATCAATGTTCTACTGCCTTCTTAAGCTATATAATTTCGGATAAAGGATTTTCGATGGACCCAGAAAAACTTAAGGCTGTTTTGGATTGGCCCCTGCCCAATTCTCTTAAGGCCATTCAGCGTTTTTTCTGCTTTTCCAATTATTGCGCTTACTAAGAAGGGAGTCGACCCATCTGTGTGGCCTCCGGAGGCCGTCTCCGCCTTTCAAACCTTGAAGCAAGCTTTTGTTTCGGCACCCATCCTTCGTCATCCTGATACTAGTCTTCCATTTACGTTAGAAGTGGATGCCTCTGATTGTGGTGCGGGTGCCATTCTCTCCCAGAGACTCTCCCCTCAAGAGTCTCTGGGAGAGGCATGACCCTTCCTTACCCACTACCAGTACTGCAGCGGCTGCTGCCACTACCCCCCGTCGCTACCCATGCCGCCGCCCAGTGCATACCTTGAACTCTGCCATCGCCATCTTGGATTCTGGCACTGGTTTTACAGACTCTCAGCTGTGCTCTACTACTTCCTGGTCTCTCAGCCACTCACGAGCAGCTCCTCGACACGCCTCTGCCATGCCCCTCGTCCGGATTGGTCACTGTCGCTTTAAATATCCTGCTTTGCCTTCACTTCCTTGCTCTGCATAGCTCCTTGCTACCTGTGTTGCCTGGAACCTGTGTCGTGCTCTCTTGTGTTTATTCCTTACAGCTACTGACCTGGCTCGTCTGAATACCCCCTCTGGCTCCTGAACTTGGCTTTCCTACAGACTACTCTAACCTCTAAGACCCTCGGACTCTGCTACGGATTTTGACTACGAAACTCTCTATATTCTCGGACTCGGCAAGTATTTGACCATTCTTTATCTACGTCCAGGCCTGGCTACGCTACTACGCCACATCCCGGACACACCCCCTCTGCTGACGGTGCGTATTCTCTACATCCCACCTCAGTACAGGGGACTGGTCTGGTCTGCGGGGTGCACAGCGTGACAGTACACTATACTGAGTTTGGACTTATGCTCTATTTAGTTAAGTGCTGTAGACAAGAGCAATATTAAATACACTTTTCAACCTGTAATATTTTCCCTTCTTGTAGAAGTTTAGTTACTGTACAATAACATTTTAGAGGCCAAAAAGGGTCTAAGTAGCATTGAGTGATAATCAAGCGTCTGTAATGACTTAATGCAAAGTAGAACACACAGGTTTATTTTTTATACTTCCTCACAGGTCATAGTCAGGTGACATGCCAGATCTCTGAGACATCGCCAACCTACGGTGCACCATCCTGTCTTAGAGTTACATCTGTGCCGTTTTGGAGTGGCATATTCCTCTGAAAGACATTCACTTCTCCCCTTGAAAATAAAATACCTGATGTTCTAATTTAGTTGCTCAGCTTTGTTATTTCTGGATAGTCTACATGACAGAGCGACAAATCTTACACTATATAACATTCTGTTGCTTGGATGATTAATGAACAATTAGCCTTCCCCTGGGCTATGGATTTATTATAACCGTTATACAATTGGAGCAGAAATAAAATGGGATCCATAGCTTGCTTTTGGAGGTGAGAGCAGTTTTATGGACTTTCTGTTAAACTATCTTGTTTCATGGGGGGTTTTCTTACTATGTTATCAGGAGTGAAACTAACTTCATCACGTTCTGCAGAAGAGCACAGAGACAAAGGCACATATTTACTATACTATAGAGACGGATATCACATTAGGCCCGATAGGCCTGGGCCAAAGGCGGCAACATTTTTGGGTAGCAGAACATCGTGGTGGCATGCACGATCGGCGCTTGCCAGCTGCTTGTGCCCATGCGCGATCGGCGCTTGCGGGATGCGCATGTGTGGCTGGCAAGCATCAATCGCACATTCGTGTCTGACAATGTGACATCACGTTGCCATGGCAATAGGATGGCGCGGCACTGGAGGAGGAGGGCGGCACCAGGTAAGTGCATAAGGGTGGCATATTTTTAAATCTGACACTGCTTCTGCCATAAAGCACCTCCTGCCCTGTAAGGCCTCTTATAGCATATATTAAATTCAATGGGCTGTAAGGTGTCTTCCAGAACCGAAATGTGCTTTTGGCAAAAGACTGCTTAGTAAATATGCCGATGAATCTTTGGACAGGCACAGGGAGACATACAAAGCAGTAGAGAGATGTAGCAATAGGCCTTCATAGTTATGTAGGTACTATACTGTAGTTGGGTACCAGAGTGACAAACAATTCCAGGTAAAATGTGTAACACCATCATGAAGATGTTATGCGTGTAGCATCAAAATATTGGCTTTTGCCACTTTAAAATATTAAATACAGTATTACATTACATTGGTTGTGCCTGAATTTCTTTATCTAGTATATATGTATATCTTGATTTCTTTAGCGGGCACAATGTACTTAGGGCTTAACAAAAGAGGCAATACAGGGAATTATAATACAATAAGTGCAACAAACAACATCAGATAATGAGAGAAATCCCTGCCCCAGAGAGCTTCCAATCTAAGTGATATGTTGGGAGAGATGCAGAGAAAGCAGGTGAGTGAGTACATAAGTGCAATAGATGACTATTTAATATTGTTGTTTGTTGGCACCTCCGATAACAACATGCACCCATCTTTTGCTTTCACAATTTCGCAAGTCTCTCAATCAAGTGTTCACAAACTTCCCAGGACTCTTTTCTTAATGTAGAAATATGTAAGGTATTGAAAGCTCTCTATACTATTGTTTCAACTATAAAGAATTCCCATCATGTTCTCCCCGAAAAGGTATCTCAACCTACTGTGTAACAAACCCAATAAATAGCAATTTATTCTTGCAAACATAAAAAACACTCACTAAAGAGGGACAATACTTTGTTACTCACCAGGGAAGCCAATATACCATGGGGCCTATGCAGTAAGCGTTCATAAGCCACTTATCAACCACTTATCGCCATAAAATTCCTACTGCTATTCAGTAAGCAGTGATAAGTGGGTGATAAAAGACTAAATCGCTCAAAAAAAATTGGTCATAAAAAAAATCACAGAGGCAGCGGTGATAAGCCACTTATCACCGCTTTTCGGCATGTTCATAAACTCACACAATTCTAGTAGCAGTGATTAAGCTATGAACTTAAAACCAGGGACAGAACATGAAACACAGACAGAGCTCAGGGCTATATCCAATGAAACTTATACACGGTACAGTGCCTAAATATATATATATAGATATCTTTTGAATAAAATGGTCTTTTAGTTTAACACTTTGGCCAAAGTGTTGTAAGCCCTTGAGCCCCTAGACGGCAGACCACATCTCAAGGGTACCTAACACTGATATAAATTCTTAATAACTTGTGCATTGCCAGGAAGAATGATTTATAATAAATCTGTCAAAATTAGTTGCATAGTTCTAAGTCTGATTGAAGCTCTTATTAACCTGTACATTACCAGGAAAAGCAAGCTGTATTAGATGTGTCACAATCAAACTGCAAGCAAGTTCCCCTGAGAGTGGAAGATGCAATGGAGTGAGCTGTTAACCATTTGAAAGTGGGAGGGGGTGAGCTTCAAACTATGGAGGAGGAGCCACCCTCCAATCAGCTAAGACCAGCTGAACAAGGATTGTAAAACATACAGTATACCTACAAGCTCATATTTAACCCCCAAAATAACCACAACATACACTGGCGACCAACTTTATTCTACTTGGCTAGCTCCGCGAATTTCAGAGGATCCCGGTGATGTGCGGTTTTGTGTCGTTTTCTCCCGGGGTATATAGCGTTATATTCGCGGCTGTGATTTAAGCATTTTATTCCGGCTGGCTGCAATACTGCAATGCTGTGTAAAAACGCATGGGGGCGATTGCGAGCTGTTGTCTTTGAAGCCGCGAAATTCATGAATTGTAATGCAGTATATACTGTATATATACAGTATATACTGTATAACAACAACCCCTATAACCCCTAACATATACATACAGTTCTGTATATGCACATCAATGATACTATAGGCCGGGGGGGCGAGATGTGTTTGCAGCAGACAGAGAACCGCTGCTCTCTCTGCGCAAACATCGGCACATTCAAAATTATTTAAAATACATTTTTATTCATAGTGTAGATGTGCAGGGGGTCTCCGGAGCTGAACCGCGTTGGTTTCAGGTCGGGGGACCCCCTGCTCCACGAGATACAGCCCGCTTTATGAGGTGCCAGTATCCCTCTGCGTTTAAAGGTCCCGATCACGTGACCGCGACATGTAAACAAAGCAGAGGGATACCGGCACCCCCTAAAGGGGCCTGTATCTCGGGGAGCAGGGGGTCCCCGGACCTAAAACCACAGCGGTTCTGCTCCGGAGACCCTCTGCACATCTACACTGTGAATAAAAAACATATATAAATAACACTCTTTCTTTACCTTAGCGGCTATGTGCTATGGTAACGAAGCAGCATTTCTGTATTTTAATATATTGTACGTGAGCAGGGTGTTCCCTGAGCCAGAATTAATGCTCAGGACCCCCTGTTCCTGCACAATATTATTAAAAATCGATGCGCTTCATTACCATAGCGTAAGCCCTAAGCAATGAAGGGGTTAACTCACCGTGCCCTCTTTATTGTGGGTAGCGGGGGTGGGTGAGGGGGGATTTGGCCCTGGTGTGAGTTTAGGACTTGCGGAGGGGTTGCGGGTGCACTTAACCACTTTATGGCCGTAGCAGTTAATACCGCAACGGTCATGAAGGGTTAAGCCCTCCGCTACCCCGCAAGCCCTAAACAGCCACCGTTGGGGCTAATACCCCCTTCACCCCCCCCACTACCCACAATAAAAAAAACTCACACACAGCAAGCCGCCACAAAAATAAATAAATAATCTAAATAAAATAATAAATAAATGACTATAAATAATAAATTTGAAATACATTTTTATTATAGTGTAGATGTGCAGGGGTCTCCGGAGCTGAACCGCGTTGTTTCAGTCGGTGGACCCCTGCTCCCCGAGATACAGCCCCCTTATGTAGGTGCCGGTATCCCTCTGCGTTTAAAGGTCCGATCACGTGACCGCGGCCTGTAAACCAAGCAGAGGGATAACCCGGCACCCCCCAAAGGGGCCTGTATCTCGGGAGCAGGGGGTCCCCGGACCTAAAACCACAGCGGTTCTGCTCCGGAGACCCTCTGCACATGTACAGTATAAATAAAACACACACATCATAAAGAATCGTTCTTTACCTTAGCGGCTATGGTGCTATGGTAATGAAGCAGCATTTCTGTATTTTATAATATTGTACAGTGAGCAGGGGGTTCCCTGAGCCAGAAATTAATGCTCAGGGACCCCCTGCTCCTGCACAATATTATTAAAAATACAGAAATGCTGCTTCATTACCTTAGCTGATAGCCGCTAAGGCATGAAGGCAGAATAGCATGTTTATTGGGGACATTTGATTTGCCCCCAATAAACATTTGCAATAAACACATACAGTACAACACCCTGTGTATTTAAAATACAAACAATAAATACATGACATACATATTTTTATTGTGTGTTTTAAACCTGCCTGCCTTCACTGTAATCTTGTAAAAAACCCCTCCCCTATGTGTGTTTTAAACCTCCTGCCTTCACTGTAATCTATGTAAAAAACCCTCCCCCATTGTGTGTGAACTTCCCTGCCTTCACTGTAATCTATGTAAAAACCCCTCCCCCTATTGTGTCTGCTAAACTTCCCTGCTTTGAACTAATCTGTGTAAGCCCCCCCTCCCCTATTGTGTCAGTAAAACCTGCCTGGCCTGTGTTTCTGTGAGTGCAGTGTACTGTATGTAATGTGGGGAGGGATCCAATGTAAATAACCACACCCACACCCCACTACCCACACCCATGGCCCCTCCGCTGCTTTGCTGCAAACAGAGAACAAAATTAAAACATACAAAGTAATGTCCCCTAACCCTTAACACCATAGCGGTTATTACCACTCACGTCATTAAGGGGTTAACCCACCCTCACCCACCATCGGGACGCCTACATACCCTCCCCACAACCCCCCCACCCGTGAGGCCTAACCACCCACCCACTAACCCACAAGGGAGGCCTACCCACATACCGTTGGGGAAACACCCCCCCCACCCCCCCCCCCCCCCCCCCAGTACCCACATAAAACAATACACAGCCCCACAATAAACATCATTCTATTTATTAAATACATTACCCACCCCCTGGGCACCCCCCCCCCCCATAAATACAAGATTTATTCTTTTACATACAGGGTTCATAACGCAGCCCCACGCGAGTCCCCGGTGGGCTGGCGGGGCACCTGGACAGACCTACAGTTTACCAGCAGCCCTTTTTACACAGGTTCTGGAGGCCTGCTGGTGGATCCCGCCAGCACCATGGCCCCCAGGTGGTCTCCTTGGGTCACCGTGGGCCACAATTGGGTCCCCACGGTAGGCCCGCGGATGTCTGGGAGCCCCGGGTTAGACCCACAGGTGTCTGTGGGGCCTCGGGTGTTTCCCTCAGGGGTCTGGGGAACTCATGCGTGCTCACTACGGGTCCGCGGTGCCCCCACAGAAGTGGGACCACACATCATCATCCCCGCACCTACGGGTCGGCGGTGCCCCCACAGAAGTGGGACCACACATGGGGAATTTAGACGTTTAAAAAGAAACTGCACAAAACCAGAAGATTACGAGACTCAGATTGCACCTATGAAGGAAAGATTTCTGGAGAAAGACTATAAAGTCCAGACAGTGGAAACAGCTATGCAAAAAGTAGAAGGTTTAAACAGAACAGAACTGCTAACATATAATAAGAAAATACCAGCTGATAAATTTAAAAACAATTTTATTCCTTTTATTACAGCTTTTAGTACACAGTCCAACAAAATTAGGGGTATTTTAAAGAAACACTGGCATATTTTAAAACAGGATCAATGGCTTGCTGAGATTGTAGGTGAAAAGCCAGATGTGATATTCTCAAAAGCCCCAAACCTGAAACAAAAATTAGTTTCCAGCTACCTCCATCCTAAACAGAACCAATGTTGGTTGGACAAACTGTCCAAAGGGTTCTCACATTGCTTGAACTGCATAGCATGTAAGAATAACACTCAATTAATTAGAAAATGTACAACTTTTAAGAGCAATGTTTCATCACTTGAATATCCAATAAAATCACACATTAACTGTAACAGTAAGGGCATAGTATATGTGCTGCAATGTGGATGCAATCTCCAATACGTAGGAAGAACAATAAGGAAATTAAAAACACGCATTGGAGAACACATCAGGAACATTAAAAATGGATTGGAAACCCACAGTGTGTCGAATCACTATAGGCTCAAGCATAATAAAAACCCTGCCTGTCTAAAGTTCATAGGAATTGAACAGGTAAAAGCAGATTGGAGAGGAGGAGATTTCATTAAAAAAATATCACAAAGGGAATCCTTCTGGATCTTCTCCCTCCAAACACTTACACCAAAAGGGTTAAATCTGGAGTTAGAATTGACAGCATTCATTTAATACTAAGATCATGATAATTCATTCATATTTTATCTCACAGTACAGTCAGAAGGTTATATCAGTTTTAACATTTCATTTAATTAATTATTTAAATTATTGTTTTAGTTTTCATTCAATGGATCTCTCTATGTTTAGAAGAACGATTATAAACAATGTAATTACCCATGCAAATGTATAGAATAAGGAACAGCGTTGGATTGGACAATCAATGAACTGACAAGTATAAGGAGTGCTGTTACCCTGCATGTCTCTACGTCACTGAGGAAGCTTTTAGCGAAACGCGTCTGACGGCTTTTTGGTCCTCGCAAGCCACCATACCCAGGAAGAAAGTCAAATCCCAGTTAGTGAAACATCATCGCCGAAGCGCATGCGCATGCGCGGACGGCAGGCAACGGAAGCAGCAGCAGCAGTGGGGAGTCTGACGACCGGGAGGAAGACCAGACTGTGCACAAGTCAGGACGAACCACCCGATCTACACCCGTACCATTGCAGTGCCTTCATCATCTACTGGGACAGACTCCATGCGGACACCTAACCATCTGGGAGGCAGTCCAGGCAGAGACTGAAAACTTCACCATTCCATGCCATTTTTTAATGGTCGCTTGTGAGTTGGCAATCTCTTTTTAATCAATTTTGTTTAATAAAACGGTGTTATACTATGTTTTTTCTGTCTTTCCCCTTTCTCTGAGGTTGTTCTGTGAAACACACACCATACTCAAGGTGGATATAGAGGTTTTAATGTAAGTGTGCTTCCTTAACCGCATATCCCCAGCATACCACTGTGTTTTAACCCTTCCTGATTGTGGTCCCTCTGTCTGTTTATATTGCATGTGTCCTGGAAACCTGAGTAAGACATCGCGCCGGAGGATCCCCCCCTTCTTTACTCTCCTGTAAAGTATTCATAAATATGAAAATTGGGAGCCACACTTGCATCGCGTTATAAGCGGATTTGCGTTGTAACGGATCGCGTTATAACGGGGTTGAGCTGTATATGGAGATATCATTTCAACTTCTAATGTGAAAGTGATGAGAATGGTAGAAATATGCAGTTTTCAACTAGCATTGAAGTCTTTATAGTAAAATGATCATGGGATCAATTTTCTTTGTGAATTTAGAAAGATTTCATACATTTAAGGTTAGGGCTTATGTTGGACTTTAATCAAACTGGCAAAGCCCTGGAACTCAGAATTTTTGTGATTAATAATGTCTACATTTAGACATTTGGCCAAACACTTTCCCCCTGTGACTGGGTTTTGGATAAATATATAGAAAACAAAATGGTGATGTAGCTAATATTTATAGGACATTGGCGGTTATGTAATGAATTGCAAAAGTACTGATCGGTCACTATTTCCCCTAAGCTACCATTTAAGTCAATGTGATTTGGCATTTGATAGTGACCCGATCGGCACTATCACAGTTTAATGAATAAACCCTAATGGATCAAGGTAGATTTGTCTTATAATTTACATTAAACGGCATGTTTCCCATTGTCAATGTCAATGTCAAACCATTACATTTAATATTCAAGGGTTCCATTTCCACAGGCTCAGTACGACAAGATTGGCGTAAAGCAGACGTGGTGCCCGTATTTAGAAAGGGAGCTGGATCACAACTGTTGAATTACATAACTGTAAGCCTGACATCATTAGTGGGGAATCTACTTGAATGCATAGTATGGGATAATATTCAGAAATACCTAATGGATAACAAAATTATTAGTAATAGCATAGATTTCTGAAGGACAGGTCGTGCCAAACTAACTTCTTAGTTTCTTTGACGAGGTAAGTATGAATTTAGACCAGGGTAATGCAGTTGATGTGGTCTACTTAGATTTTGCTAAGGCTTTTGATACAGTGCCACACAAGGTTAATATACAAAATAAAGAAAATTGGACTTGGTACAAATATTTGCACCTGGATTCAAACTGTTTGAAGGATAGACAACAGAGTTGTCATAAATTGAACCCTTTCTAGGTTGGGCTAAAGTTGGGAGTGGAATACAGTACCTCAAGGATTGGTACTGGGACCCCTGCTTTTTAACTTGACCGTTGAATGCTAATGTATTTATCTGTGCCTCCTGTGTGTCCCCCCCCCCCTCCCCGCCCCCTTACCTCTGATGCGGGCGCGGGGAAAGGGGGGGAGGCTACTACAGCTGCCGGTGGCGTTCGGGCAATGGAGAGAGGGTGCTCCGCGGCAAACCCGGATGGCAGGGGCGACATGTTGCAAGTTGCGAATGCGCAATATATGGCTTGCACATGCACAGAGCATCCTGAGGTTGCAGCGGCAATTACAAATACTGGGCGCATGCGCATTGTCAGTGAGTGATGGCGGCCATTTCATGTTATGCTCCGCTGGGGAACTACACTACCCAGAGTGCTCTGGGGCGGTTTGATCATGTGGGCAGTGTTAGCCAATAGGGCAGCCAGATTCACGATGAGGGGAGAGTGGAGTTAGGTGTGAAGGGCTCGAGCTGGCAGTTGGTTCCAGGAGGCAGAAGGGGAAGGTAGGGTCTGGGTGTCTTTGGCTCCCAGACTAGGCCTAGATTGTCCATCAGGCACCAGTTAGGACCCAACCATCCTCAGTGTGTGGCTACTTCAGGTAATGGCCCTCAGAAAGGGACATTTCCCCCAGTAGCCATGATAGTGGTAGGATTAGTGACAGGACGCGGCTCGGTGACTCGCGACCAGTGGTCTTGGACCAGACCACCTACGATATAGACTCTTAAAGGTGAGACCCTCCAATGGAATTTCACCCCATGCAGAGGTGGATGACTTCGTGGACGATGACGTCGCTGGATCCCTGATTGTTGTTTGGCAGTACCCTGGTGCTGGAGTGCATGGGCAGGTACCACACCAAGTGTACCCTTGGTTCATGGGATAGCGCTATTCCATACACTTTTGAGAGGGCACTGACATTGGGGGAAAAGGACATGGGGGTATTGGTGCCAAGCACTCTATGTACTTTGGGGACACTCACTTGGTGTATTGGGGTTGTGTGTGCTATATTCTGTGGGTTGCAGGTTGCATAATATATGTTCAGTAAAACCTGTTATTATATACCTGTGTGAGTTTACTATTGGTTCCTGTGAGGGGCTTATTCTGCTAGGGTGGGATCCCTCGCAGGTTGAGGCGCTGCACCGATGCGAACAAGAGATCACCCCACACCCAGTGGCGGAGGCTCAGGCCTTCTGGTAGCCAACAGGTAACAGCAGTACAGTAATTCCTTTAGTTACGGGGAATAGGGGCTACACTTGTTTATTAATTACCTTACAGTTGGCAAAGAGAGCAAAGTCTACAAATTTGCTGATGACACTAAATTGTGTAAGGTAGTAAAATCAGAGCAGGATGTAATTTCTCTCCAGAAGGAATTGGATAGACTGGATATTTGGGCAGGTAAATGGCAGATAAGGTTTAATACAGATAAATGTAAGGTTATGGATTTTGGAAACAAGAATATACAGGCAACTTACAAATTACATTAGGAAAAAGTAGGTGAATCCTTGATGGAGAAGGATTTAGACATCAAGCTTAGCAATAGTGCCCAATGTCATGCAGTAGCGGCAAAGGCAAATAAGATCTTCTTGTATTAAATGGGGTATAGATAGAAGGGAAGTAAGTATAATTATGACCCTCTATAAAGCATTAGTAAGACCACACCTTAACTATGGAGTACAGTTTGGGCACCACTCCATAAAAAAGACATTATGGAATTAGAAAACATGCAGAGAAGATCCACCAAATTACTAATGGGGATGGAAAATCTGACTAATTAGGCGACGCTAGCTAATATAGATTTGTTTACATGAGTAAATAGGCATCCAAGAGGGGATATGATAACTATATACAAATATTTTCGGGGACAATACAAGGAGCTTTCAAAATAATTATTCATCCCAAGGACAGTACAAACAACATGGGGTCAAACCTTAAGTTTGAGGTAAAGGAGATTTCACAAGCAACAAAGGAAAGAGTTCTTTACAGTAAGGGCAGTTAAAATTTGGAATTCATTACCTATGGAGACTGTGATGCAGATACAATAGATATCTTCAAAACAAGTTTGGACATATTTTTATAAAAGAAAGGTGTACAGGGATATACCAAATAAGTAAACATGGGAAGGATGTTGATCGAGGGAAAAATCCATAATTTGGAGTCAGGAAGGTATTACATTTTCCTCTTCTGAGACAGCATTGGATAATGTGTCACTGGGGTTTTTTGTTTGACTTCCTCTGGATTAAAAGACTGTAAATACAAATATAGGATGAAGTATTTGTAGTCTAAATTAAACATAGGTTGAACTTGATTGACATATGTCTTTTTTCAACCTCGTCTATTAAGTAATTATGTAACTATGGGCCTCATGCAGTAAGCGCCGATAAGGCTTTTATCGGCATTTTCCCGCCAAAATTGGATTTGAGATTCAGTAAGCGCCCATAAGTGCTCAAAATCTGCATTTTTTCTTGCCGATAAAAATTTATCGGCATGCGGCTGCCGATAACCCACTTATCTGCACTTTTCGGCAATTTTTGGAATCGGCTGTGTTCAAGTAGGCCCGATCAGCTTATCAGTGCTGATCGGCACTCAGAAATGGAGATTTCATCGGCAATTGGTCCCGCCAACTAAAGTTGGCAAGTTGGAGGGGAGAAGGATCGGCAAGGTTGCCGGGACGGCACTTAGAAAAAAAACCTCATCTCTACATCAATGGAGTCAATGGAGCGGGGACTTATAACATTATAGTAGTGTTTACGTTCTATTGCTCATAATAAAAATGTGCTTGGCATTACAGTGTCGAGGGCATTCACTTCATCGTGTCACCCCTTACGTTTATTATTTGCATAACATTGTACTTTTATATGTTATGATGATTTGCGTGTCACATTAGTCTTTATGTTATGATGTGTCAAGGGAAAATCCTATACTCAAGTCTTAAAGGAACAGGTCACATAATATCAAACATGTTACTGAAGTGTGCTTCAATTTATTATATGATGTAACACTGAAAATGTATTCTCGTATTCTCTGACGTCTTAACGTGAGAATACACCTGCTGCCAACTCGAGATGACTTCAACCTCCGGAGGATTTAGCCCACTCTTAAAGCACTGATGATCTGGGAAAACAAAATGGTGGACGAGCTCGGGAGAAGACAGTAATCGAGTCAGACAAGCTTTGTCAAAAACTGTTCTCTCGTTTATTAAAGGTTTACAGACAGTTTATATAGCAATCTTGAGCATAGAAAAAACACAGATATGAGAACATACTTCCCCTTTTAATTCACAGTCTGTCTATCTCAGCAAAATGACAGTTAGACAGTTTATGGTCTGGGAAGGGGCTCAATACCGAGTTTGGAGGCCGTTAAAGGAAATGTCAGCATGTTGTGTAATGCATTCTTGTGTAACTTATGCCCAATATGGCTGAAGACAAGTTCCTGTTTTCTACAGGGCAAAATAAGTCTGAACAAGTACAGTTCAGCTAGCGATAAGTGGGTGAGAGGTCATTTTCTCAGATCTGCCTGGAAGGCACAATTACGTATGGCATATGGCATGTGGTTAGTTCCTGAGACTTAAATGTTAGTACAGAATAGTTATAGAAAAATGGTTATCTAGCAATCAAAATGGAGTCCCCCCTTATATGCACATTTTCAAACACATTTCACACATCTAACAGATCCAGCGTATAGTAATGTTGCTATACATTATACAATGCTTGTAATGTGTAACGCATGATCAAACGTAAATGTAGCTGTTTGTTTTCATGTTTACATGTACTTTGTGACCTCCCTCTTTTGATGACGTCCGCAATTGGACACCCAATAACATTGCATGTTTACATTGTACACGATGCATTACAATCACTTCATGCTAACTTATACACACATCTATAATAGTTACTCATTTTTACACGATTGAAACTGAATCAATAGCAACTATCCTGAAGGCATTAAATTATGCATATGTACTTTACAATTACTTCATGTGAACAGGTGACAATAACATGCCAAATTACACATGTTGCAACGTAGTTTCTCAACGTCAATGTCATGGTTGTATCCTAATTAGATGACTGAGTGTTGCGTTCAGAAGTGGTACATGCATTACACATTCCAGAAATACTTGACAATAAATGCTTGTACAAAGCTTAACGTTACATCATTCTCAACTATCATGATTGCCTGGTGAACACACATAAATAATTATTTTAATTGCTACTGGATACACGTTGGGAGTGAACTACTTGGATATGTTAATGTAACACCTTGCACTTCAGCAAGTCACCTGACATCATCACATAGGTATTTAAAGGAGGGCAATTACCTGCGCATTCACAGCTACAGACCTGAAAATGATGTGAATGTTTATGAGACGGAGGAAGATTCTATTGGACGAGAGGCTTGCTGATGGAGAGGATGTCACAGGCCAAGGAAGGGACAGGGACAGAGGCAGGGACAGTGGCAGGGACAGTGGCAGGGACAGTGACAGAGACAGGCACGCAGACAGTCGAGGGAGAGGTCGAGGGAGAGGGATAGGGCAAGGAGATGAGAGTAGAAGAGAGAGGAGAGAAGTTGTGCCTCATACTCGTTTGTACAGGGAGAGAACCCTGTTAGATGGGATGAGTGAGGAGGAGATTGTAAGTCGCTATCGTTTGAGTTCAGCAGCAATCTTAGCTCTTTATGAAGAGATACAGGGAGATTTAGATTTTGTGACAGCCAGAGGTCGTGCTGTCCCTGGGCTTGTTAAAATGCTGTGCTCATTACATTATCTTGCTTCCGCGTCATTCCAGACAAATGTGGGCATAGTGGGCGGGGTCTCGCAATCTACATTCTCGCGGGCCTTTACCCAGTTTCTATGTGCACTCAATAGACGCGCTAGGAATTATATTCATTTTCCTACAGAGCACACAGAGTGGCTGTAAGTCAGGAATGGCTTTAAAGCCATAGCCGGGATACCATGTGTGATGGGTGCAATCGATTGAACCCATGTTGCTTTGATCCCGCCTAGTCAGAGTGAGCATGCTTACCGCAACCATAAGAACTACAATTCCCTGAATGTACAGGTAGTATGCGATGCCACAATGAAGATTATGCATGTGGTAGCCAAATTCCCTGGTTCCAGTCATCTATCCTGAGAAACTCATCAGTCTTCCATGCTTTTGAAGAAGGCAATTTTGGACCTGGTTGGCTGGTGGGTGAGTACATATTATGATGTGTTAACAAACAACTCTTGGTTTTCTAGGAAATGTTGTATGTAATAATGTTAACACAAATTGTTTCATATTTGTGCACGATGGATTATAGGTGACTCAGGATACGAAATTAGGCCGTGGCTGTTGACCCCTGTGGCAAACCCTCAAAGTGAAGCAGAGGAGAGGTACAATGTTGCCCATATATCTACGTGATCCGTCATAGAGAGGACATTTGGGCTTCTCAAGACAAGATTTAGATGTCTTGATAGAACTGGTGGGACACTTCAATATAAGCCTGCTGAAGTGTCTGATATTATAATTGCATGTTGCATTTTGCACAATGTGGCACTCCGCAATAATGTGCAAACAGACATACGTCAGGGAGGAGCATCCCGTCAATTTACCAGCTGACACTGACCAAACAGCCAGTGGTGTTGAGACACGTCTGAATGTCATAAACACACATTTTTCATGTAAGCAAATACATATATGTTCATAGTACTACATAGATGTATTCATTCTTTGTTCTGATAAATACATTTGTCCAAATACCATTCACTTAAGAAACAGATGAATATGGTTCGCACATCTTTCTCTTCTCTGCTGTGTGGACAATTGCATGTGGCACCGGTATGTCATTCATCAACAGGTTGTATTATACTTCTTACCAATAAAAGGTGTTGTGTGTACGTGAAGAAATAATGTGTACTAAATCTATATTTTATGTACTTGCTCTTTTTGGTTATGCATACACAATAAACCTACTATGTCCATAGTCAATAGCTAGTGCAGTATGGTTACATACAATGTTTCTTTTGCAGTGTGAGATGTGAGTCACAATGATGTGTACACTATTGTGTATTTCAGATCATATTTGACGAATTATAGATGTTGTTTCATATCACACACAAAATGGTCAATTCTGTGTGTTGCTTACCTTAATGAACATGTCAGGACAATGATTTATATTCATTCATGTTTTCTTTTTCAAGGAATATCACTTCAATGACTGCTCATGGTATGTATTTCAATACACATCTGTCATAAGATGTGCAAACCTCGATACAGGTATAGTTACAGGATTTATAAACAGAACGTAATGAAAAAGATGTGACAATTGAAACATGTCGTTTCTGTATTATGTACGTGCGTTTAGCTACACTTGGTGGTTATTGTGTAGTGTCTTTTAAAATCATTAGGGACATTACATAACATGTAATTTAGCAAACGTAACAACATCCATTCATGGAATATAGGGGTGGGGGGAGAGAAGGGGATAAACCCTGCTCAGCTATTGATTATGGGAGGAGAACATCCATTGATGCACATGAGTGATGTTAACACTCAATGCATGTTTGCATGAAAAGACCCCAATGTTTTAAACATCATTAACATTGCAATGTATGTGATTAGTTGTTGTATCACTTCATCTTCATGTTCATTACTACATTGTCACATGTGTATGTATAAGTGAAAGATGTGTGTTGATTTGACATACATGTAACATGTGTCAAAATGTTAACACCATTCCAAAGTATAGTTCTTTGGCTTCTCAACTTTTCCTAATTCATTCAACACAATGACAATGTTGTTAATATAATTTTTATTTCATTCACGTTAGTTATTCATAATGATCATGATCCTCTATAACTAATGTCAACATATGAACATAAATGAAGTGGACATTTGCATACGCACACATTTCAGCAACAGTGTGTGTGTGTTGTACTTTTTGTGTGATGCATGTATTTCTACGTGAAATAATATAAACAAACATAAAAATGTTGCTTTAATCATCGGCCTCACTTAGCTATGTATGTGTTGAACGTTTACTAATAACACTAAACTATAGTTAGTCGTATGAATAAAATTTACACACAAATGTTCATGGTTTCATGATCTTTAACTAACATTCATTAGCTCATGCATGTTAGGTTAGCACTACAACTTAGGTGAAAATATAAAATGCACACAAGAAAACAGTTTCTATCACCTTCCTATTGTTATTGTGTACGTTCAGATACAATGTCTATGAGTTGTTATGTAGCATTTACATTCTTTGACAAGTCACACGTGAGATTATAATATATAGTAGATTAATGTGTTTGCTGAGTGATAATGTTGGTTGCATATATCACATGGCAATACATATAATGTTAGTAGAAAAGAACCAAAAAACAACATAAGTTCTAATTCAGTGCTTAGCAACATCATTATGTTAATTAAGTGCATAGTAAATATTTGCATAATAGGATAACATTATGTAGTGATTGTTAATCTGCGCACCAATCATTGAAAGCATTGTTACATATTTATTATAATAGTTGTTCTCTCGTCGTCACAATCATCTAATATAACGATTGGCTCATCTGAAATCATACATTGGTCCCATGTATTCATCCGCGACATCTGTGAAATACAGCAAACACATGATGTTCAAAGATGGCACATTTATATATGTATCAGCATGACAACGCTTAACACATCTCTATATGATTGTGGATATTCACGCATAAGTAATGTATATGTTTAAACTTCAAGCATAAAACTACAGATACAGAACTGTGTCATTTTTTGAATGGCGTTGCTGGCATTACTACTGATATGATTTTTCCGGTGCCTGTATACATAATAATGTGCGCGCACAACGTCTGTTGCGCGCGCACGTCACAAATGTGTGGACTAAGTCTTAGCGCATGCGCAAAACGATGTGTACGCTGTGCGTTCAATACATGTCCCTCCATGGTGCTGCTAGCAGTACACATATCATGGCTGGAAGTTATGATATTTAAGCGAAACAAATTCACTTCTACACACGTACAAATCTAAACTTTGTAAACGGACGAGTGCCCACGGAAAAAACGGACGATCAGCCAATGAGCAAACAAAATACGTGTGACATCATGTTAAGGCACCGTGAAATGCACGCAAACACCCCTCCCACTGAATTAACATTGGCCTCCAGCGCTGTGCACGCACCGCCCCACCGACGCGCACGCATGACACACTGCACTGACCGTAACAATAAGCTACGGGCACAGCCAATACGGTTTCACGCGCGCATGTTGGTTGAGGGTGGGGCTTGCATCGGTAAACCTTTTTAAGGATGCCTTGGGACATGACCACGGTCCCACGTCATATGTGGGCGACACTTTGTTTTTATATGTTGAATGCTAAACAATGAGGTGTGTGTGTGTTACAGTTAGTGTAACATGTTGAAATGATACTTTTAAAGCGATAATAATCTAGGATGTAGGACTCCGTCACCAATGTGTACTAATGGTTCGTCATGTAGTATATTGTTATAGGAAATAATGTCTTTTTGCACACTACATGTAAGCCTGTCTGCAATGTTAAGCTGTATACACTCATTTGGCTAACAAATGGTGTATATTATTAATGTAGACATATATAATTTGAGTAAAGGCATAACGAAATTTGTATTTACCAAACTGATTTGGCTGCAACTGCTCGCTGCAGGAAGGCACAACAGTATCATCCATGGTTGAGGCAACCGTTGAATCCTGAATCACACACATCTCCATGAGGGCGTCATATGGATCTGCAATGGCTTCTACAAACAAGACGTCTGGAGGTACGTACAGTTGTTGGTTGTTTTCCCATCCACATTGGTATTGCCCATATAAGTTTGGATACATATCATAGTAGTTATGTCCATCTTGCATCTGGTCTTGATGAATGTAGGGTGCAGGTATATAAGCAGACGCGGCAGTCGGTGCGGCTTCAGTGTCACTGGTATTAGGCAAAAATATGCTATTTAAAAGAAGATATGTTCCATGGTAAGTTTAAATGATGGCGCAACATGCCAGCATCCATATCGTTGATCTAGCCGATCATGGACACGCTCAAAACATTCATTTGCGGATAAAGTGAATCGTACAGAAGTTTTAAAATTTCGTAGTATGTCAGGTTGTTGGTAGTATGGATATTTCTTTTGGATCAAGTCATAGATTTTGGCCACGTTTGCACTTTTCTCTGGCATTGATTCGATTGCTTCATAAATCATAAATTTGTATGATTTACGTGGATGGCTGTGCAATGTGGAAGCTTCTGCCATTTCTTCTCTCTTCAAATGTACGTTGTGTGAAGTTGAACGCATACGGATGTCTGCTGAATGTGTGAATAGTTACATGTTATCTTCGCGGTTTCTTCCAAGGTTATAATACAACGTAGCAGTTATACGCCTAGGTTTTCTCCCACAAGAAATTTGTTACAATAATTGGCTGAAATTCTTTGGGTAAGATACTCTTTTCACAGGAATCGAAACTTTACTTTCAGCTTAGGCAATCAACATGTGCAAAACAAGTAGACTCTTTGAATTAGAATAACAATGTGTGTGAAATCATCTACAGTGCTATGATGAACAGATTTCTGGTTACACTTAGCTAGATGTAACCATACACACACATCTGTATGTTTGTCTCTCGTTCTGTTTTTCTCTGTGTCTGTTTATCTCTCTTTCTCTCTCTTTCTCTCTCTGTTTCTCTCTCTCTTTGACTCTCTCTGTTAGTCTCTGTTGATATATACACACATATATATATATAAATACATATATATAGAATTAGATATATATACATATCTCAACATATATATTTATGTATATATAATTAACTATATATTGTGTGTAGATATATATATATATATATATATATGTATATAGATATGTAGATATATATATATAGAGATATA
>CM071570.1:135682681-136173833 GCA_036426205.1 Ascaphus truei
GGGGATCGGGGGCAGGTGATTAGGGGGAGATCATGCGCAGGAGGCGCACACGGGGAAGCTGGGTTGGCGCTTCCCCATCCGTCCCACGTGGGTTGTGCGCGGGGCTTGCTTTGGCCTTCCCCCTCCGTCCCACGTAGGGAGCGGAGGGGGCTAGATTGCGCGTGGCACTTGTTTTGGGCTTCCCCCTCCGTCCCACGTGGGGAGCGGAGGGGGCTAGATTGCGCGTGGCGCTTGTTTTGGGCTTCCCCCTCCGTCCCACGTGGGGAGCGGAGGGGGGAGGGTGCAGGGGGGCCTGGATTGCGCGCGGCGCTTGTTTTGGGCTTCCCCCTCCATCCCACGTGGGGAGCGGGGTGGGGGGGGTGAGGATGCGGGGGATTCTGGGTTGCTGGGGGGAGCAGGCAGCGGGCCCACAGGCAACGCATAGGGCAGGACACCCTGCTTGCCCTGTGCATGCGCGCCGGGACCAAGGGAATCGCCGCCATTTTTTTTAAAAAATGTAATGAACAAGCACCCGGTCGGGCCCCCCCTGACTCACGGGAGGAGATCAGGAGGGGGAGGAGATCAGGGGAAGGGGCTCTTCACGCGGTAACCCAATCAGGGAGGGGATTATTATTATTAAACGGGCGACTGTGTTACATTATTTGTCGAGCACTGTATATATATATATATTTATATTATTATTACTATATAATATACATATAGAGTGGTAAAACTAAAGCCATTGAGGAGTGTGTAGTAGGCTGTTGTAATCATATTCAAAGTTACTACATGTGAGTGAATCTGATGGCCTCATCATACGTGATCCCGTAATTTAGCAGTGTCCCTAACATTATTACTCATTAACACAGGCCCTGTTGCCGACAACAAGTGGCAAGATAAATATATATGTATAAATCTCTATCAGTTTAATATATATATATATATATACATTGTGGTGTGTTGTTGTGGTGGTGTGTGTGTGTGTGGTTTGTGTGTGTGTGTGTGTGTGTGTGTGTGGTGTGTGTGTGTGTGTGTGTGTGTGTGTGTGTGTGTGTGTGTGTGTGTGGTGTGGTGTGTGTGTGTGTGTGTGTATACATATATCCATAGAGATACAGACAGACTACAGATATATTCATACACACTAACAGATCTGTTATTGTAACCAAAAATCATACATGATCACATGCCAACATTATAAACTATGAAAGAAGATTAAGGTAAGTAATGTGTTACAGAGTTAAGACACCAGAAAATACAACATCAAAATGTATGCTGTTATATGGGTAGTTACTTAAAGTTGTATGTCAATAATATTAGCATGAAATGACTATCTACATTACCAAACAAACCCACTTACATCTAATCTTGAACAAGAGCTAAGTGAATGTCAGCTTCTATAAACATGGCAAGTGTGTAATGTTGTACCATTAATCAACTGATGATTAATACATATTCATATGTTATTAAATATGCCTTAATTCAGTCAGTGAGCATTTCTAAACATTCATGTGTACAAGGACATACTTGAATGTTAGCAAGCATCTGTACATGATCATACATACACTATGCATGAAATAGTCTGCAGTAAACACCACCAGGACACCAACACATTTAGTGAATGTGATTATTTATTTTTGTTTATCCTTTTGAGAGTGAGTCACAGGCCTGATTGTTGGCTGTTGTGTTTGCCTTTTCCCTTTGCCAAGTACTTTGGCCTTAACTGTACGACTTGTACTGGCCTGTGGCAGTTCTGTGGCACTGGGTGTGGGCTGTTGTACTTCAGGGGCACTGGGTGTGGGCTGTGGCACTTCAGTGGCACTGGGTGTGGGCTGTTGCACTTCAGGGGCACTGGGTGTGTTGTTGCACTTCAGGGGCACTGGGTGTGGGCTGTGGCACTTCAGGGGCACTGGGTGTGGGCTGTGGCACTTCAGGGGCACTGGGTGTGGGCTGTTGCACTTCAGGTGCACTGGGTGTGGGCTGTGGCACTTCAGGAGCACTGGGTGTGGGCTGTGGCACTTCAGGGGAACTGGGGATGGCCTGTGGCAGTTGTGAACCAGTTGCTAAACATTCCACGACTGAGGTTGGAGCAGTTTCTTGTTTTGGTGTTTTAATCTTTTTCCAAAAGCTGGTTTGTAGTAATTGTTGCCCTAAATTTCTTTTTCGTGTCTCATTTGTAGGTGTCCGTTCCAGATTTTGAACTGATCTAAGCGATTGGATGTTGACAGGGACCTGCACAGAACTTGCACCTACTGCACCGGTATCATCCAGAACTGGGGAATGAAGAACTGATGACTCTGGAGAAAAAGTAGCAGCATGTAAAGATCCATCCTCAGATGGGGTAAAGTGGAATTGTTGCTCTCTTGCAGTAATTCTCAACTGATTCGCTTGGCTTAGATTCACAACTATTGCTTGTAATGTCCTGTTTACATTTTGGATTTCTTAGGGACTTGGATGATGACTCTTTCAATTTGTGACATTTGTGATATTGACCTTTCATGCATCCTTTCATTCAGTGATATCATCCTTTCAAGCACTGACATCATTTCTGAATGGCGACGATTTTCTTCACCCAAGATTTTTCTTCAGAAGCTGCAATAGCTGAGTAGGTGTCACGAGCAGGAGGACTTGAATGCTGGGTTAATCCAGGAGTGGGAACATCTTCATGTTCACTTGAGTGAATTTGTCCTTGAGTGGCAACATCTGCTTCTACAAATAAAGAAAGACATTATGAACTGCCATGGAACTTTCACTTGTTTATCAATATAATGAGAGTTGTTCTCACAGTGTAACACATAACATGTTTCCATAATTTTTAATTTGTGTCAAATTAAAAGTTTATGCTTGAAGTAACAATGATGTTTTGACTCAGTGTGAAAGAAGAATGAATGAAAGGTTGTTGTAACCTCACAACTCCTAGCTGATAGTTTACAACACACACAATACATGTTGTCATTAAAAACTACATCTTCTGTGACAATAACTGATGTGAACTTAATTACATGTGAAAGGCATTTATTTAGCATGGCAAATTAACATCTAGAAATGTACACATTAGATGTGCTGCACCTCATACACTCACCTTCCATGCTTGATGATGAGCTGGATGAGCCAGGTGATGAGACATGTTCAGTGTCAGGTGACACATGAGCTTCAGGAGCAACAATATAGAAGAATTTTATTGACATGTGTACATAATTAACATAAAGTTTGTGTAGTGGAAGTATTTATGGCTAAATATCAGCATCACATAAGGAAATGACAATATGTTTCTAGCAAGCTGTACATTATCCATCTTAACATCAATGTACATGTGAACCTAATTGGCACATTTATTGTAAAAACCATACAACATACAATGCTCATGCAGGAATGCGTTGTAAAATTAAGTGTTCTGTTGGACATATACTGCATATGTTGTGTAGTAATCTAACAATAATAATGTACATCACTACCATGACAGCAAAGTTGACTCTGCTTATAATTCAGTACCTAATTGTGGAAATGTGACGGAATGTTTTTAGTGATCTGTGTGAACATTTAAGAGAAGCAGGTGTAGCGCTCAATGTGGCTGACACTCATCAACACATACAGTGTGTCGCTCACAGATGCTACTGGTGTAATAATGTGGCGTATCTATAAGGTTAAAAGAAGATATGAGTGAACGAATGACAAACGTACGTTTTCATATATAGTGGCCTGGTGCGTGAAAGTCTTCATAGAATTACCATTTCAAATGAATGTGATGAATTTCTGTTCACCTTGTCAGCTTCTAACAACTGTAGTCCCTCCCCCAAGACGTGACAGCACCCTGACCTTTTATTTGTTTCTACCACCTGTAAGGCGTCCCACAAGACTTGACCGTAACATGACCCTGTGATCTGGCTCGGTGCCCAACCCCACCCCCTGTGTTCTCCTCTATGCTGTGATTACATATTAATTGCAGCTGGTTTCACACACCGGTACATGAGCGAAAGACAAATCTGAAGTGAGCTACATATGAACACAATTAAATACCATATGGTACATGTTCCTATTTATGCTCTCGGTATACTACATGAAGCAAAAAAACGAGCTTTAATTAAACATAACGAAATGTGTTTGTGCAAATTATGAATGTTCGCCTTTGAATGCACTATCTTCCATGCAAGACTTGATGAGGCAGTAATGGCCTGTTTATAGGTGTAACATAGATTATCACGAATTTATGTGATATATATATATATATATATATATATATATATATATATAGCAGCTGTAAATATTACTGTATGCTCATTTGCATGTCTTAGACAGGTCTGCAACCCTGTCTTTCCCCATTATCGCCTAGCATACAGCGCTTCCACTGCAGCAAGGGATTCTGGGAAATGACATGCAAATGAGCACTCAGTGCCACCTTTTGCCACCATATATATTAATTTTTACTTTTTGTAGGACAACTAGATATAAATATAGATAGATAGATAGATAGGTAGATAGATAGATAGATAGATAGATAGATAGATAGAGAGAGAGCCATATATACAGATATATATGTAGGTATGCTTATATTGGGAAGAAAGTATAAGTTGCAGCGGAAATATAGATAAGAACTGTAACCTACGACACGCCTAGTACAGTAACATTTGTCACCTGGTGGAAATGGAGCAGAATAAATTCCGATATATCTGTCCCCGGGCAAACCCTCCACGACGACAGGAAGAAATTTTTCCCGCATCTGCTCCTCCAATGGTGTTAAGATTAGAGATTGTGCTGGCGGCCCACCTCCAGTGCCAGAAGCATGCATCCATTGTGCTTGTATTTTTTTCTTTAAGTTTGCCCTGATATCATCGAATCTCTTCCGACAATTCGCCCGGTCCCTGACATGATTCCCACACGCAGACACAGCCAAGGTTATTTGATCCCACATTTCTTTTTTTGATGCTGAACTTGTCCGCCCTTTAAATACATACAAAATATATGACGTTAATTATTATTATGAAAACGATCAGTTTCCTAACCTGCTACCTGTTCCAAGAGATACCAAACATGCTGGTTTAGGTGTAATATGTGTACCACATGAGCATTTACGTGTAAACATACAAATGTAAGGAAGCTTGCATGAATATTGTATGAACTTTGGCAACATTTTTAGACTGATTGTTATGGTCGTTCTAAAGCATGAAGGAATATGTGTGTAACAATTAAGTTTCATTGATAGATATTATAGAATAATATTTTGATATTAAGACATCTCACATGACCTAGGATAACATGTCTTTGAAGAATCAATGCAAATATAGACTTACCTAGTAAATGCCCATACAGACAGTCATAGTGCTCCAGAATCCCTGTGACAAGAACTGTGTTTTCCTCTTCATTGAACTGAGGATTACGTGGCCGCTCCACACATTTCTTCCGAATACGTGCAGGCCCAGAGCTTGGCTGCTGCTGACTGGACTCTCCTTCTTCCAATGGAAGAGACTCCAAAAGCAGGCCACCAGCAACCACCCCACCACCAGACACCCCAGCAGCACCAGCAACAGAGCCACCAGCAGCACTCGCACTCACAGCAACACCACTCGCACGCCCAGCAACACCATTCACACTCACAGCAACAGCACTCCCCTGAATCCTACGTTCACTCAGACGCGTACTCACACGACTACCAGTACCACTCACACCAGCATCACTCTTCCCCCGCCTTGTGGCCATACCTCTAGCACTCACAAAGAACAGAAATTAAATTTAAAGACAATTGCACTGAACACTTACAAAGTGAAAACAAGACAAAGATGTAAAAAAACAACACAGGACAAACCTCTCACAATACACCACAACTGTCTCGGTCAATATGAAATATGTAAATCGGCCAGCTCTGTGTGTCTCTCTCTCTCTCCCAACAACACAGAGAATGAATAAAAATACACGCTGCCTTTAAATGGGCCGCTCAATCCAAAACATGCTTGCTTCGGCAGATTCAGCAAGAAGTTTCATTGGGGAACCTAACACCACCTCGCCATGCACGCCGATTCACCTGTGTGTGATCGGCAAATCATCGGCAGAGTGGGAGCAAATGTTTTCGGCTTGATTCGGAAGGGATTCGGCACTTATTGCATACGGAGAGGGGAAATCGGCAGAATCATGCCGATAAGGTACCCTTGGTGATTGCACTTTTTCGGCGCTTACTGCATAGAGCCCTATGTAACTATGTAACTATGTAATGTTACCCTCTTTCCTGTCTGTTATTTGGTGTGTGTTTTTAGTCAAAAAACATCATTTAGATTGCTAAATGTATTGCTGCACATTGTCTAACTAACTCCTATGACAATAAAGGGGTTTGCCCCCACTTTGCTGTCACCCGGGGGACCTAACCACTCTCCTGGGGGAACATGTCCCCATTACCTACCCCTACTAATCCCAGCACACCCCAACACACCTAACATCCCCTCATCCAAATGAATTACTTACAGCCCTGCAAAAGCTGGTTAAAAGGACTGTAAACTACTGACCTAACACAAATAAAATCTAAAAAACATTAACAAAAATACTTTACAATATTTATGAATTCATCCTTAACCCCCTGAGTGCCAGTGAGGCTACCTAAGCACTTTCTTCTAGACACTCAAGGACAGCATACATAGTCTTATTGCACTCAAGGCAGAGGTGAAACTGGCAACCCTGATTTGGATGAGACACCTTGGGGATGGGGTCATGGGCCCTGCTGGCAGGAGCTTTATAAAGCATAATTTACAGAGCCCCATAAATTATACTTCATAGCAGAATTATAAAATATTTAAAAATATATTTAAAATATCTGTATCCCAACTGTGTACCCACAAAAGCACATTGATATACTCAAACTTGCACATATAAACTCGCTGTCACAACTATGACACTCAGTCAGATTCTAAATCAGTGTTTTTCAACAGGGTTTCCTAGGAACCCTTGGGTTCCCTGGGCATCCCTAAAGGGCTCCATGCAATTTTCAGGTAATTTGAAAATTGTACCAAATACAGTACAGAAGAATGTACAATGCATTTGATCACCGAGTCGCTATTAGAGAGGGTTGGGCTTCCTTACAATGCATTTGATCTTGGACACACTATTAGAAAGGATTGCAGTTCCTTACAATTTATCTGATCTCAGACATGCCATTAGTAAGGGTTGGGATTCCTTACAATGCATCTGATCTCGAACGCGCTATTAGAGAGGGTTGGTATTTCTTACAATGCATCTGACCCACTGTTAGAGAGGGTTAGGGTTCCTTACAATGCATCTGATCTCAGATACACTATTATAGAGGATTGGGGTTCCTTGCAATGCATCTGATATCAGACGGGCTATTAGAGAGGGTTGGGGTACCTTACAATCACCGACGGATTTCAAAATCTGCCCCTCCTAGGCACAGCTGTTGTGGCCGTCTACTTAGCTGCCACCCCCTTTTCTTTCTGAACCGCAGCGTCAAATTACACTGCGGAAGTCACCAAGGTGACATTGCACAGCATCACATTGCATGGTAATGCGACATCAAGACGTCCTTTGATGGGACGTCATGTTGGTGATGTCCGCAGCGTCTTTTGACACTGCAGTTCAGAAGGAGGAGGAGGGCGGCAGGTAAGGAGGCAGCTAAATTACTTCCCATCAGGCTCGATAGACATGAGGGCGCTGCAAAAGTATATGGGGAAGGACATTTTTGCCACCCTCAATAGGAAACTGCTTACAATGGATCTGATCTCAGACACACTATTAGAGAGAGTTGGGATTCCTTACAATGGATTTGATCTCAGACACACTATTAGAGAGGGGTGGGGTCCCTTACAATGGATCTGATCTCAGACACACTATTAGAGAGGGTTGGGGTTCCTTACAATGGATCTGATCTCAGACACACTATTAGAGTGGGTTGGGGTTCCTTACAATGGATCTGATCTCAGACACACTATTAGAGAGGGTTGGGGTTCCTTACAATGAATCTGATCTCAGAAATGGTATTAGAGAGGGTTGGGGTTCTGTATAATTTCACAATATAATGTTAGGGTTCCTTAACCCCGAAAAGCTTGAAAACCATTGCTCTATGTTGTGGAGGGAGCAAAAAAAGTGAGGAGAGTAGGGGATTGCAATCTTAGATAGAAACAGTTGCGATTTAGCCACAGATTAATGTAGCTTTTGCAACATTAGTTCCCTTATGATTGATACTACTTGACAACATCACTTTGTTTCTTTTTACCATGATCCCCTAACTTGATTCAAGCTGCAGTTCAGTCTTTTTTTTTTTACTTCAATAGTTTCATGTGGGCAATCTCTACTTACCTAAAGAACTGCATAGCTGCAGGTCAATTCGTTCTCCATGTATTGATTAGCGAAATTTGGTGACATCATTAGAGCTGGCATATGTTTTTCTTCTGCTTCTGTCACTCAGTGGAAGCTCATGAATATTCATGAGCACTCCTGCACTGACATGTGCTAGAGGGAGGGCAGGGCTGACAAAGGGGTGTGCCAGGGCTTGTGACAGGACATGAAGGGGCAGTGCCTTAGTAAATGGTTGTTAAAATTGAATACAAGAAAATTGGTCTTTCAAAGTTGTTTTTTTAAAAACAGAAAATGCTAAAAGTATTTTTTCTTACTACAGAACTGATTTATTAAAAAAAAACACACATGCAGGATATTGACTGAACTGCAGCTTTAAGTGGTGGGGGAATAACAGTATTAAAATGCTGGTGGATCACCCAGGGGGGATATTTCTGCTTATGAGGGGATCCCCATTTGTTAATCATATTGATCTTCATTTCATTTGCAATGCAAACATTGGGCACCATTTAATTGCAGACACTGTACTTCTCTGAGATTGCCGATAACCACAAATAATGACGAACTGCAAATGATGCTGTAAATACAGTGTCATTGTATTTCTCAGGCACAAAGCTCCTTCAGGGACTTCAACACCTCTGAATATCACTACTCAGCTCCCATATAGGTATAATTGTCAGAGTAGCCTGCTGGAAATGGGCATACATCATTTACTATATCCCTATCTTCTTCTTTCTCTCTCTATCACCTATTTTCGGTTTAGTTACTTTACTTACGTAAATGTTATTGTCCCCTGCTCTGCTCACCCTACTCTTGGTGAACAAATACAATCGTGTAGGTTTCAATATCATCTTTATCCCGATGATAATGCAGATCATTCCTCCTGTAATTATACAGGTAAATAAGAATTTTAACTCAGGAAGTGTTAGGACCTGCTAACAGTCATGCCTTGAAAGTGGCAGCAGGCTTAAGACGCTTTGGCCAAAGGGTTAAACTAAATGACCCTTTTTCAAGAGAATATATAGGTATTGCACTGTGTATTTTTGTCACATTGGAAGTAGCTTTGGGCATTTTTGTTTGTTTTTTGTTGTATACTGTACATTTAACCCACTAACTCTCCTTTTGACACTTATATGTGTAAAACTCAAATCAAGTCTCCTGTGTGCTCCTCCTTTCCTTCATTTTTGTGCAATTATCAGGTCCAGCCTTGAGACGCTGGGACCATTGGGAGGTAAGCACCAGAAGCAGAATTATACCTGCATGTCTTTATTAACAGTGGTGTGCCATTTATTTCTATGATTGCTCTTACACTTTTATTTACGCTATTGCACATGTATAGCCTCTCTCATATGTACTGATATACACACAACCCCACTTATACACATCTATCCAGCTTAATTTACTCTGACCCACACACATAAACACTGACACACACATATACACTGACACACACACATAAAATCCCATACACACATACTGTACATTGACTGACCCATGAATACTTAGGGGCATATGTATAGTAAAAACTGTAGAACATGTATGCTCTCTGTGCGCTAATGTATAAAATCAATTTTGATGTGTTGTGCAATGTGTGTGGAGAGATGGGTGAATCCACCCAAATTCATTTCCTGGATTTTTTGCACATGTTCCCCCCAAAATCTGTTTGGCAGTGTCAAATCTACAACTGGTTTTGGTCGGTTTAAATCCGTGCAGATTAATCAACAACCACCATTGGATACAATCCATTGACGGATTTGTACAATCCAATCGGCGGATTCAGCAATCCATGGCGGATTCTTAAAAATCCTCCAACAGATTGCTGAATCCATGGATTGGATTCCAAAAAACCCATTAACGGATTGCGGAATCCGCAGAGTGTATTTGCAATAATAATAACAAATCTGCAAAGTGTGAATTGCCCTTTTTGAGATTGATCCACTGAAATCCACGGACCAAAGGATCTGGCCGATCCGCTGCGGATCCAAAATCCACCAAACAATTTGCCCATCTTTATGTGTGCGTCAACCTTTTTTCCACAAAGAAGCAAATTATGCTAGGGGTGGCGTTAGAGGCGGAGTTTAAATGTTATCTGTGGCGCCCATATGTAAATGATATGTAATACTAAACTTCAAGCATGTGCCATAAATGAACAAACAAAAATAAACTGTGCGCTACTATCTAACTCCTACTTATAACTAATTAAAGTGCAGTGACTAAACCATATATAGACTATATAAACCACAATACCAAGTGAATAAGTGATTATATAATAAATTATATCATAACCGTGTGGTTGATAAGGGCGTCTGCTGCTATAAACATTGGGGGTGGCTCAGCACCCCACACACTCTAGGAAATGGAAACAAAAAGAAAACAGCGCACAACGCCAAATAGTGAAGCAAGTAATCAAATGATTACAATGAATATTGGGGTATAAATCTCGTACATCAATAAGGAATACCATAAGCATTTAGTGTAATAACTCACTGAAACAAGTCTCAGTGCGGCAGTATGCCTCTCCAGGGGTTTTTCTTTTCTTCTTTTCTTACAATCCTCCGTTTGCAGCAGTGACAGGGCAGTTCAGAGCCGATGGAGTTTCAGTGAGTGCTTGAACCTGCAGTTGAGCCAGACTGCTGCTAAGGAACTCCCCTGAAAGCAGCTTCCAGCTGGACAAAGAGTGTATGAGGGATCCTGTGCCCCACAACCACCACAGAGGCTCCTGCAGATAAAGCTGATTCCCCTGCTACAATCCTGGATTGGTAAACAAGTGTTATATACACTAAATGCTTATGTATTCCTTATTTGATGTACGCAGATTTTATACCCAATATTATTGTAATACATTTTTATTACTTGCTTCACTATTTGGCGTTGTGCGCTGTTTTCTTTTTGTTTCCATGTGCCATAAATGCATCAAAATTGTCGGTCACGTTTTTCCTTGGTGTAAAAGAGAAATGCCTGTAGATGCAAAGACACTCCTGACGAAGCCACGCACTCTTTGGCGAAACGCGTAGAGTGGTATCCGCCTACTTGGAGAGAAGAGCAGAGAGCAGAGACGCAGATCGGGAGCCCACCGCCGGAAGTGACGTATCGGGACTGCACCGGAAGTGACGCACCGGAGTCCATTGAACGCGATCAAACGGCGCGCTGCAGAAGGGAAGGGATACACCGCAACCTGCAGCGGAGAGATTGGAGTCTCCAACACCGGAGCACCCGGGAAGAGACTGAGAGGGACCATCCAGCGGAGCAGTGTCCCACGCACCGAAGGTGGTGGGTGAGCCCTAAGATCTACAGTCCACCCTCTTCCATCACAATTATTGTGATACATGCTTTATCATATTGATTTTATTGTAAGTGTGCATTTTTTAAGTTTCATAAAGTAAAACCCGTTTATACTACTGGTCGGCACTATGTATACTTTTTTTCCCTCCACACATATGCTGTCCTGCTGAGAGTGAAGTCTGCACCTATCTAGAATCTACAGATCCAATCCACTGAGACCATTGTGTCAAATTGCTCGTGTCCTATTTGAATCCTGTGAGTAGGCAACACTTATGAGCCAAGATACACGATCACTCTAATCCACTCAGTATCAAACTGTCTGCACTTATATTGTGTTTCTTTTGTTTTTCTATTTTTTTCCCATGCTCCCCCTGGATCACGTATGAATTTGTACAACTCGAGGGACAAGCAGAACCAGTCCCTAACCAGCTGGGTCGAGCAGGGGTTTTTTATACACCTTTTTATACACTTTTATCACGTGTGCACAACCTTTCATGTTGATTATATGAGAAAAATTTTTTTTGTATCAATAGATCTAAGAATTATTCACTGTATATTGATAGTGAACACTAGTAGAGTTAGCACTTTATATTCACTATAACCAAGCACTATAGATGCAAAGAATTCATGATGTTTTCATACAGTATCAATATGATGCACACGATACAAAGAATAAGAAAACATGCGCCAAATGTGAGAACAACCTATGTGCGTATTTGACTCATTTTAGAAAACATTTTCTAACCCTTATTTAACGGTCTTATTTATTTCTATGTCGGGAAAATCTATAGGTATCTCTTCCTGTCAGGAACACTGGATTGAAGCAGAGGGTGGATCCCATTTCTGGGCTATTTAAAGAATAAGTCCAAAACAAACAATAAATATTTGATTATTCCTGAATAATAAACACTGGTTACAATAGCAACCCCTTAAATGTAAACTAATCATACAATCTCAGGTTCTATATGTTCTACTGATTTTGCTGGATAACACTTTAGTAACCACATCTGTAATTAGAGCATGACTGTTGGAGAAATATGCTTATCTTATCTATCCATGCGACACGAGCACAGCAAGCAAGAGAGTTTACAGAGCGGTGGATGATGTGTGTGGCCTGCAGGCTTATTTTTATGTCAACACTAAGTATGGTCAATCATTTACCTTTTGGGGGCTATCAAAAGTGATATAATGACAGGATTCCCTGATAGTGTGAAAGTCAACAGTGCTGTGTTAATGTAGAAGTGGTAATAAAATGGTAGAAGAGAATCCACAGATCACAGTTTCCGAGTGCAAAAGATGATTAATATAACATTGTTGCAAAAAGGACACTGTTTCTCTTTAGATAGTTACATAGATAGTTACATAGTTAGATAGTTACACAGTTACATAGTAGATGAGGTTCAAAAAAGACATATGTCCATTATGTTTTACTACTGCCCACTGCACAGTCGAAAGGCAATTTACAATATTTACAAGAGGAGCATATTATTCTGTGGGCTATTGTGCCTACCTTATCCCCCAAAGAAGGATTGAAGTCAACCAATATGTTCTATATAGTGTTTATTTTATGAAATATTTGTTTCAAAAGGCTGAGTTATTTTTAAATACAATGTTATTATATTCTCTGCCATAGTCAGAAATATTAAATATGTCTTAGAGTTATAACTGGAAATATTAAAACAAGAAGGAACCTGTGAAGTTTTATTGTTACCAGTTTCATTAAATAAAAATATTTTTATAGACATCACAAATTTTACTGTAAAAGGGAATAGACTCTAATCACAATGTTGATGTATTTTGTTTTCTTTTTATCCACATTACATAGAACATCAAATATTTATGCCATTTTTTTCATCAACCAAGCAAAAATTTAATTTTGAGTGATCCTAACCATGTATTTTTAGCCAAGCCCTGATCCCTTCTATTCTGAAACCCGTACAGCTTTCTTTTCTCAGAAAGTTACGAGCCTGAACAGCCATGCACAGAAATAGCAGGTATGATATATTCTGCAATGTTTCTGTTACTTTTCTCAGTAAGGGTTTAAGGCTTAAAGATATAACACGTTATAAAAGACTAATTGAAAGCACAAAAATAAAACTTTAAAATAGTAGGGAAGGGTACATAGTTTCATAGCAGATGAGGTTTATATGTCCATCGAGTTCAACCTATTTTAAATTTAGATTAGGGTTTTACTGGATGTTTTCACTGTATTGCATCTGTATTACTGGATATGTTTACTGTATTACATCTCTATTACTGAGTATGTTTACTGTATTGCACCTGTATTACATCTCTATTACTGAGTATGTTTACTGTATTGCACCTGTATTACATCTCTATTACTGAGTTGGTTTACTATATTGCACCTGTATTACACCTCCAAAGGGGCTGCATATGTCTGTAGGTTGCTTTCTTAAACTGACTCAAACTAAAAAAAAGGCAAGTATTAGTTTTTCCCTGCGCTCTTGATAAATTACATATTTTATATGTTTTAACAAAACTAACTAATTAGGATTGAATGAAAAGGGGGTATTTCTGGACAGGGCAACATGGTTGTCAGTTATGTATTTAGGAGTAATCTTGTCTAAATCCATTTTAAAAGTGACAAATATATGTATTTATTGAATGCATGTTCTGTGTAAACACATTTGAGGGTGCACATTGTGTTTTAAAAGTATGTGTTGGCTAGCATTGGAGAGGGACACATTACATCAAAATATAAGTGAACAATGATGCCTGATAATACTTTTGACATGTTACCTTTACCATGGGACCTTTACCAAAAAGTCAACTGCAGTCCCTTGTTGGGTGGATTCTTCTTTCTTGCTTTCCATATTCTATGATGGGGTCCAGCACATTTAGCAGGCAGTAGAAATGTGCAAGATAGCAATCATCAAGACCATTACATTTCTCCCAAATCTCCTGTGTCTGGCACTTAGGATTCTCAATGATTCTTAATGTTTTGTCTTGGCAAGAGGCAGGTTGGTAATGCAGGAGGAGGAAATGAATCTGGAAGCAAAATATTGGTTTACTCAGATGGGTTTGTGTTACATCAGAATTCTCTCTGGCGCCAGCAGGTATTTTAGAAAGTAGTTGGATAGATCCCAAAGGGGACAATTTAGAGCTGAAAGTTTGGGGGATCAAGGCATTTAACCTAAGCACACTACTGTAAGCTGTTCTCAAGTCTTGCTAAGACCTTCACTGATTAAGTGAAGGTTTTTATCAACATGAAGCGTCTGTGTTTCTCAGAGGTGTCCTGCTTAAAAAGAAATGTAGGGGGAGTTGAGCATCTGAAGGTCCTATTATGGAATCACATACATGGAGAAGCTGTCAATGGACCTTCTTGTTAGGGTCCGTGTGTGCCCCCTTCCAGAAGAATATACAGTTAATGATCTTCTGGCACACATGCTGTTCCACAATACCATACACTGAAGAAAATAAATATTTGGTCTCCAAAACCAATAAAGGATTGTAATGTATTAACAGATTGATTGAATACCAGAACGCGACACATTTCATTCATTGAGATTGAGCCTCCCTCAATCCGTACATTTGACGCGAGAAAAAATGATCTGGTAGACTTCAGTGGAATCGATTTTTTTTAATAGAAAGATTAGAAACAAAATAATCCCTTTCATCTAAGATATTTATCTCTGATAGACATCTATCACTTTTCTACAGAGAAAGACAGTATTTTCCCATACCTACAAAGCACTTGAATGTGTAACTTCATATGTGTGTGTGGTGTGTGTGTGTGGTGTGTGTCGAAACTTGAGAGCACTTCGCGGTGCAGTTTTGAAATGCAATAAAGTGTAGAGTGGTGACTAGAAATTGTACAGATGAACACCACAATGTTGGTGCTATACACACCTTACAGGGTCCTGGTACATAGGCATGGATTTGATCTAGGAGTGTTAGAATCGTCTCCACTGGAGGTCTGACAGATCACGCGTTCAGCCAGAACTGGCAATTGAGTAGCACAGCAGAAAGGACTGTGATTTATTTGCATATGTCAGATTAAAGGTATTTGAGGCAGCACTTTATAAACGTTTGACAAATTACTGAAGTCGTTTAATCAGAGCACACAGAGGACAAGCTGGTGACCCTCCTCTTCTGGGGGATGCTGGGAAGAGGAGGTCTATAGAACTATAATATGTTTTACTGTAAGACTAAATCCACATATATTAAAGAGGGACAGGACTGCAACTGTCCCATACACATAAATATAACTATCATATGAGCGTCACACAATTTCATGTAAAAAAAAAAACAGTGTCTAGACAATGAGTTGAAATAAAGCAAGTTACAGCTTTCTGCCCTTCTTTATGTGTCTTCCTTACATTTATGTAGCCCGTATTATTGTTTACCCTAGAAATATTATCATTATTGGAGAAGATGGAAGGAAATTGGGACCTCATGTTCATCTGCAGTGTATTGTTTTAGTTAAGCAACCTAACGTGTGTTTAAATCCCTGCAATGTTTTCCTATCCCAGCCAAAATCCCTGTAATCTTTTCACCTCAAAGATCCCCTGGGTCTCTGCTACTTTGGCACATCTAGTCCCACGATTGTGCCATCTTTAGTGCACAACATTATTTGTATCTGTGTACACCACTTCCAGTTATTCATTGCCGGAACACATCGCTTTCATTCATGTCCGGGATACAGCAGATCTCATCCAATTATTCATATCTACAGTGTAACTATTTTGCAGGCTATTTCTGTGAATCGATGTATATTTTGTATTTTAAAGCACAAACCAGGAACCTATTGCTTTACACGTTTTACAGCAATACTATAACAATACACGGAACATAATATTATAGATTGGATAAGTCCATCAATAAATAAATGTAACATTGGGAGAAAGGAGTGACTGACCCAGTGAGCTGACAATCTAAATCAGCAGACTAACAAACAGTAGGAGTCAATTGGATTGCATTGGTCAGTGTATAGATAAACTTATAAAATATTACAAATCTTACTGCTAAAGCAACTTCTTGCTTTGAAAATGCAACACAACACAAGGACAGTTGTTCAAAGTATGTGCATTGTGCATTTATGTCAATTAAACACCATAACATCTCACACAGGAATGATTTTCGTGTTGGATAAAGTATAGATTTTTCATCCACTTTAAAAGGGACAAATGTAATTATTTACAGTAATACTGTAACTACACAATTTGAATCACAAATTAAAAGGTATAAGGATCTTTGTTTTGTACAGAGCACGAGGGAAATTAATGTAAGCATGCAAAGGCTCTTGCTTTCATTTATAATATAAATATAAAATCTGTTCCACTTGAAGGGAGATTTGTCTTCATTTAGGGTTGAGATTATCTCAGTCTTGGTTCTGCTTGGCTGGCTATCAGTTTTGCTAGAAGTCATTGGAAGATAAGGTGTGATCTGTCTTTTACTTTGGTTAAAACAAAAACAATTCCTATGACATCATCATTTATCACTACCCCACCTCAAATTTTTACCCAAAACGAATCCATATTTGACGTTACCCCTTAAAAGTGTCAAAGAATTTTGCATTCATTCATCCAATTATTTGCTGAGTATATTATTTTAATACTGTGTTATGTAAGAAAAAATGGTTGTGTTAAGATAGTTTTCTTATAAAGAGATAACCATGGTGTGCCAACATGGACCCGCATGTAATTTAAGCTTTTTTTCCCTAATGCTCGAAAAATGTACTAGTGTGTACATAGAATAAAGAAATCCCTTGATTGTGCACTCTACCAAAACAAATATTGAGATATTAATACATGATAAAACTTTAGATTTAATAGGCATATTTAAAATAAATACAGCAATGAGACAAATTGCATACATATAATAGTACTCCTAAACTACAGTGGAGTTAAAAGGATGTCAATTCCCAGTGTAAACAAAAAATTAATGCGTTGGTTACAATGGCCAAGTGTTACGCATAATTAATAATAATGAGGATGACTTTAAACAGAGCACATTCGCCTATTCCTAATGCTCGATATGAAAAGGTGTAACTTAAGGTCTCTTAGATATAGATTCAGTGGAAAATATACTGAACTATATCAGAGTGTAGATACATGCAGTAGGTATCATTTGTTGTAGAGAGCAACAGTATATATGTTTGTTTGAAGAGCGGTAGTTTAAGTACAGTAGCTCCTTTGTCATTTGTCCCAAATATTAGAAATGGACAAATCTGCCCAAATCCGTTTCCCAGATGTTACCGCAAAAATCTGTTTTGCGGTGTAAAATCCGCAAACGGATTTGGGCGGTTTCAAATCACGCAAATTCATCAAAAACCGCCATTGGCTACAATCCATGGACGGATTTGTAGAATCCAAACCGCGGATTCAGCAATCCGTTGGTGGATTCTACAAATCTGTCCACGGGTTTCAGAATCCACGGTGTGTATTGGTAATAATAATACAGTACATCATCGGCAAACCGCGAATCACCCTTTTTCAGATTGATCCACTGAAATGCGCGGAGCAATGGAACCGGCCGATCCGCTGTGGATCCAAATCCAGAAAAATCACAAAAAGTACAAAAATCACAATATAGTAATATTAATAGTGCAATATAATATACAAGTACAAAAATCACAATATAGTAATATTAATAGTGCAATATAATATTCAAGTACAAAAATCCCAATATAGTAATATTAATAGTGCAATATAATATTCAAGTACAAGAAAGAGCTGTCACACCTGAGAAATTCTCAATGTTTCGGGATACCGACCTTTATCAAGAGGAAATCTTTTTGGGGGCATTGTCATGGGATTTTGCACCTTATTATTACCTTAGAGTTGTTATTTGTTTTGAGTTCACCATTACCCATTTTTGAGTAGTCATAAATGCATTGAACACATCAATGGCATAAATTGTACATGGCGCAAATAACTACTTAAAGTTGTATTAGGTCAAATGTACTCCTAATGCCAGAAAAAAAGCCTTAAATAATACAATATGATTACAAATGCAATAAAAACAATGCAATGTTTCTCAGTTTAATATTTTACTTTGTAACATTCTATTGTAACTAAAATGCAGCGCTTAATTACATTTCTTCTGTTTTGTAACTTGGGAGTTGTTACAGTCTTGTCAGGTCCGCGGAAGGACTTCGCCCCCCTGCACCAGGGGGATTCCGGGTCCTCCTCCTCGGAACATCATCACGGCAAATAGGCCTCAGCCTCGCGGTCTAGTCCAGTTTGTGATGACACCCCCGATGAAGTTCCTGGTGGAATGAAACGCGCGTCGGGTGTTGATGACGTTAGAGTCATCAAGTGTATAGCGCGAGCTCAACAAAGGTTGTGACTCCTTTGAATTACTTGCTGCGATTTTCTGGTTACATTTAGACAGATAACAAAGATGTGGGCTGAAACAAGCTTCCACTAGAAGTTTAGGTTGCGACATTCCTAGCCCACCCTTTGAAGACGATATGCACTTATGAATACATTTGGCTCACACAGGGTTTTTTGACTCTAAGCAGCAGGGATATATTTGCTTCGTTAGCTAACGGGACTTAATCAGACTGCAACATCAACCCTATATTATCATATGTGCACCATGATACACTGGGCAGTTAACCCCACAGCATAGAGTGCAATTGCTAACCCCACAGTTAACCCTTTGGGTAATTAACCCCGTAGTATGGAGTGCAAATGTATCGCTCCTCACTGGCTTACAACATATGAGGTGGATATAAGAGGTATATAAATTGGCTGGAAGGATTTTGTGTTGGTGAGAATATTTAAATTGCTTGATGAGGTGCAATATTAGAGGAAACTTATTGGCATCTATGAGACCTACACTGATCATTAACAGTGCAGTAAAATTGCACACAACTTATTGCAGTCATCGGCAATTATGTTTGCTTGGATTCATGATAACTACACTATAAGCAACATTCAATAGAGACATGATTGGTTTGATATATCAACCTAACCATTTGCCTCATTAGCAACTGTGAATTTTACCACCACTGCACACAATCTCTACAGCTGACTGTAGGGCTATTAAAGCTGCCGTTCAGTCTTTTTTTTTTTTTTTAATTTTTTTTTTTAATTCAATAGTTTCATGTGGGCAATCTCTAATTACCTAAAGAACTGTATAGCTGCCAGTCAATTCTTTGTCCATGTATTGATCGGCGAAATTTGGCGACATCTTTAGATATGGCATATGTTTTTCATCTGCTTCTGTCAGTCAGTGGAAGCTCATGAATATTCATGAGCACTCCTGCACTAACATGTGCAAGAGGAAGGGCAGGGCTGACAAAGGGGTGTACCAGGGCTTGTGACAGGACATGAAGGGGCAGTGCTTTAGTAAATGGCTGTTAAAATAGCATACAAGAAAATTGGTCTTTCAAAGTTGTTTTTTTAAAAACAGAAAATGCTAAAAGTATTTTTTCTTACTACAGAACTGATTTATTAAAAAAAACACACATGCATAATATTGACTGAACTGCAGCTTTAACCCCTACACTTTACGTTTGGTATCCTTGGATTCAATATAGAAATCCAAGGCTATCATAAAGGAATACTATTCTGTTGATCAACCACCTATCTAATATCGCTATAAATAATTAATATATATGCACTAAGTTTTATTTAAATATTCACTTTATTTTATTTTAATTAGGTTATACAGAGATTAGGTAGTATTTATAGGTATCACTTTTCACTAATATTGAAGCGATTTAGACTTGTGCTTGCATGACAGGCTGCTATTCCCATTGCCTCTTAGCATAATTATTTCACAGCATTATCAGCAGCATCAACAGATCTGTTTGAACATACATTTCTGTTAAGCAGCGCTATATCATTTAGGTTTTAAGTAGTACCTTATTTCTTGTTAATAAAATTTATTGTATTAGTGGGGATGGGAAACCATCCCTTTCCAGTGAATTACACATGAGTTCTCTTATTTAATAGGAGGTTGAGTGCACTCATCTTTTAGAAATACGTTTTGTTATTTCCAAATCAGTTTGTGATGAGCACATGTGACAGTTCGAGACCTTCCTGAGACCCCTGGAATCGGAGGGTGAAGACATCTAAAGGTAAGAAAAATCATTGAATGTATGTTATTTTAATTTTGCAGGTTTTTTTCAATTGTTTTTATTATTTGTATTTTTTTCATTGCCCATTGATTGCCAAAGTATTTATGTATGCCCCTTTAGGGCTATGCATACATACAGTGACACGCAATGCATTTTTTGGCAAATGCTTGTTTTAATTTCTTTTAAATGTATTTTGATTGTTTGATTTTAAATATTGATGCTATTTATTTTGTGTTTTGATTTAGAATGATGGGATTTTCTTTGTTTTTTTATTTTTAATTTCTGTTATTGTTTTGGTGTTTGCTTTTTAATTGTAGTTTATTTTTTGGCCTTTAGCTTTTTAATAATGGTGTTTATTTGGAGTTTTCTTTTATTCATTTATGTTTTTTAGTGTTTAGATTTTTTATTCTGGTGCTTATTTGGTTATTGCTTTATTTATTTCTGGTATTTGTTTGTGTTTACTTTTTAATTGTTGTTTATTTGGTGATTGTTTTGATTGAATTTTATATTGTTGTTGGTTGTTTTTTTTAGGTTGACCATTGGCTGTGATAGTGTTAAATCATGCCTGTATATTGGTATGATGTGCCACTGTGCCAATCAATTGGTTTATTGGCATTTGTAATGTTTTTATTTTTCTATATAATGTGTTTTATTATGGGCCTGTTTTTTTTATAGCTTTCTCATTTATTGCTATAGTGTTAAAGCATGCCCATATCATATGGGCATGCTTTAACACTGGATAGTATCAGAGCAAGAAACTCCAAAATCCGGTGCTCAAAAGTATCTCCCCAGTCTTTGAACAGAGTTCCTGTGTCCAGTCCTGTTCCTGTGTCCAGTCCTGTTTCTCTTGACTTTTGGAAATGTGACCCCAACTTCGCTGCCACACCTTGCCCATGATCCCGAAACCGGACCGGACTATTCTTGCTAGTTCAGGCACCAGATCCCAAGTTCAAGGGTCGGTTACTATACTCCCTACCTCTGCCCCGTGAGTATATCTCCTGGACTGCAGTTAGCAATGTACACAAACATAATACAATACTTGGGCAACCGCAATGGACCCTGCAAAGGTAGATAAGGCCCTTCAGGATCAGCTCCATTGGACTCAAGATAATCACCTAGGTACATTGGAACGGAAGCTGGACACTATCACTGCTACACTGCATACCCACAGTTGATTAATTGCCTCAAGTCCTGTTCTAAACCCCATTTGGATTCCCCTTTATTTTTCTTAGCATCCCCAAGCTCAAGTTTACTTCCAGGAGCCAAAAAGCCCATTTTCCATGGCTCCTGCTTCAAAGTTAAGATCTTCTGTCACTGGTTTCCCTGAAGTGTTTGATGTCCCTATTGCTGATTCGAAGGTTTCTGTTTTAACATCAAGTTCCCCTTTCACTGGTTTCCCTGCATTCATTGATATAACCTTGTTGATTTAAAAGCTCCCGCTGTAAAAACAAACTTACATTTCCCTGACTCCTCTTTAGTGTCTGGTATAACGATCGCTGATTTTCAATCTCTCACTTCAGAGACAAAATTACCCTTCCCTCAATCCTATGTAGTGCTTGGTATTGTGATTGTTGATTTTCAGTCTCTCACTTCAGAGACAAGCTTACCTTTCTCTGATTCCTCTAGAGTGCCTGGTGTAACCACTACTGATTTTAAGCCTCACACTTCAAAGCCAAGTTTAGCTCTTACAGACTCCTGTGAAGATACTAAGGTACCTATTTCTAATTCTATGGCTCTCAATACAAAGAAAAGTTTTCTGCTCATTGATTCCCTTGCAGAGCCTGCTGTACCCCTTGATGATTTTACAGCATCTGTATTGACGCACCCTGACACCCAACTGCCCAAGGATAGTGGCTATCTACAGTCAATCCAACAGCAGAGAACAGTTTTATTGCTTTGATTGTCACAGATTAATAGCTATGTGTAACTGGACTGGAGCTAGACACGAGGATTGTATTTGACCCTTTCATTTGGCCGCCTTTGTCACTATCCATGCTGACCTTTGACTGGATTCAACCAGTGGCAGAGCATTCTCATGAACTTCTGTATACTGATCAGAATAATAAAATGACTCAAATTGAGTTATTGCCTTATGATTCTGACCAAACCTCTGTGCTTCTTAGACTTTTCTCTGGAACTCCTATTGAGAAATTTGCATCCATCTATTCGCCTTCCGAAGGGCTTACACAGTCTTTGTCTGAGTCCCCAGCTTTAATACCACTCTGCATTTCCAAGTATTCAGACTCTCATCATGAACTGGTATATATGTATATACAATTGGCTGAGCAGCAAATCTTTGCCTCTGAATTAACAATGCCTGTGATGTCATCAGAGTCATATTATGACACTTCAATCAGTGTCTTCATGGGACATTACTCATGGCATTTCTGACCACCATTACAGGAAGTGACGTCATCGTGCGAGAGGTCCCCTTCACTCGGCCGTGTAGCTGAGTAGCTGTCTGGCTCCACATCCCTGCATTCATCTTGGGAGTCCCCTTGAATTGGAGGGAGCTTTGAGGCACCGCTCTATTCATAAGAGCGTCGACGGAAGACTTGGTCTGCACCTGGCTATCACCCCTATTTGGTCTCAGATGCTTACTTTATCTGGCCATGCTGTAAGTAGGGTTTTGGGTTTTAACCCCTTAAGACCTGCTGCAGCAGGCTCCTTTGTTTTAATAAAGTTTATTTTTTCAGCTTCTGTGTTATATGTAGTTTATGTTGTCTGTCCTTATTTGTTGTTTATGTTTTATGTAGTTTATTTACAGTATACACTATGATAATCTCTTTTTTATCTGTCCACATATAACGGATTCACTGATTGGAATTTCCACATGCATTTGGACACACTGGACTTTCCCCCATTGGACCTATTGGACATTATTTTATTTTGTGGGCACTGGTTTGTATTTGTTTTTTCTGATCATAATAATAAAATGACTCAAATTGAGTTATTGCCTTATGATTCTGACCAAACCTCTGTGCTTCTTAGACTTTTCTCTGGAACTCCTATTGAGATATTTGCATCCAGCTATTTGCCTTCCGAAGGGCTTACACAGTCTTTGTCTGAGTCCCCAGCTTTACTACCACTCTGTATTTCCAAGTATTCAGAGTCTCATCATGAACTGGTATATATGTATATACAATTGGCTGAGCAGCAAATCTTTGTCTCTGAATTAACAATGCCTGTGATGTCATTGCAGTCATATTATGACACTTTTCAATCAGAGTCTTCATGGGACATTACTCATGGGCAGCTGTTTTTTGTGCACCAGAAAACAGAATACCATCAACTGCTCGATTCCTCTGATTTATTCTTCAGTTCAAGATTTACTGAACCACTGCTTTCTGTCTCAGACGTGTCAGTTGACCACTTCAGCTACATCTGTCTGACTTGACTGATGAATCAGACACTACTTCTGAACTACATAACTCATCATTTTTGCCTTCATTGCAAGAACCGTCAGAGGAGGCAGTCACAAGAGAATGGGTTTGCTTCAAGTCTGCCCCCCATAATAAATGGTCTTGCTGCAAGTCTGCTACCCCTTAGAGATGAGCTTGTTTATGTCTCCTGCCCATAGGAGGCATTTCCGCTCTAGTTCCAAGTCCCCAAGATTGCTGTTCAAGACAGGTTCTGGTCACCCGGAGGTCTGCATTGATGGGGCAGCATTGTGAGGATTCACTGGGTTCACCAACAGAGATGCTCCTCTTACTTCACTGGGTGCACCAAATGGCCACTGAATCAGGATGCTGGCCTCCTCCTGGAACTTGTAATTGGCTGCATCTGCCCCAGGGGCTTAATTAGCAGCCAGTTACTCCCAGTGCATGCCTGAGCAAGGTATTCAAACCCTTGTGCTCCCGGAACCCATTTGTTTCACTTGCCTTGCCTTACGTATTCCTGTGTCCAGTCCTGTTTATCTTGCCTTGACTTTTGGAACCGTGACCCCAATTTCACTGCACACCCTGCCCACAATCCCAGACTCGGAACTGACTATTCTTGCCTGTCCAGGCATGAGATCCCAGGTCAAGGGTATACTGTACTCTCTAACTCGGCCTTGTGTGTCCGTCTCCTGGACTAGAGTTAACGACGTACTCAAACGTAACACAATCCAAGAAAGTTCATCCTTTATTAGATCAGACTGACCTCTGCGAAAGTGGGACCTTTGTGCAGACACATTCCAGCTTGTATATGACACCGCAAGTTTCGCAGCATACTCATAAACTTTATGCATTCCCTGGCAAAGTTTAATTAGAACATCTTTGTCAAGGGAGAGGGGGTTTGGCCCGGGATTAAAGGGGTTGCACCCCATTTGGCCACCCCCTGCTCTCACCTGGGAAGCAAGGGGTTAACTGGACTGTGCTCCAGTAATGTGTTTTTACCTTGCTTCAGCATCCTAATGTATATTCCCCTGTAAAAATGTATTTTTTCTGTTCCAGTGCTTGCACCAACACATACACTGGGATTGATGCGGGAGGTTTAAGGGGTTAATGAGCTACAGTTTAGGAAAATACAAATATGTGTGGTGTCTTTTCAGAAATATCTGGGCTTCAACAGGCTTGATTGAAGTTGGGTGTGAAAAGTACAGAGGGGGTTTAGTGTACAGTATGTTAATACCTAATTGGCAGACCAAGGGTATATTGCTGGTAGAGACAGCTAGGACCCAGGTTTGGAGCATTGGGTGTGAAATATAACACCTGTGACAAATGTTCTCTACACACGAGGCCCAGCTTCAAAGGATTTCTTGACAAGGGGTTATGGGGGCCAGGGGTGCGGTTACACAAGGAGATATCAGAATGAGTGACCTTATTAAATATAAGAATATTATGAGATGTCCTCGGCTGAACGTGCTAAAAGCTAGATGTGTGTATTCGTGGGACCGATTTGCACATAATGATTATAGACACATGATATCTAGCAGGTACTAAGAGACAGATATTAATATCTCTCTTAATTTTAATATTACACAGTAATATTTAGTCTCATTGGGAGCGTCATGCGTGCTGGAATGTATTAATATGTCTCGCGTGCCAGTAAGTATCACTGAACTGAAGTTATGAAGTTATTTAGATAGGAAAAGCAGTTTTTAAACGTCCTTTGGTGGGAGGAGTTTTACTCTGGGGAAGACTGTCAACCTCACCACTGATTTATGAGAGGGGCTGGGTTTAGGTTGTGTTCAATGGGAAATAATTGTATATAAACAAGGCTCAGCCTATGGCTATTGTCTTTGTGATTTTCAAAATTGCTGTATGAACTGACAGTCCAGATTTGACTGCTTCATCATTCCATCTTAAGTAAGTGTCCATATTTTGTCTGTTATTAAAACAACTTACTGTTAATAAACAGTGTTATACTATGTTTCCCTTCTCTCCCCCCCTTTTTTTGAGGTATCATCAAGAGGTGCTCCCCATTCCCAAATTGAAGACTTGTTGTTTTAATGTAAGTGTGTTCCCTATAGAACTCCATACGTTTTACTATAGTGTCTTAACCACTCCTGATTGTGGTCCCTCTCTTTGTTTTACATTGCATGTGTCCCGGAATCACGAGTGAAACCACGCGCCGGAGGATCCCCCCCCCTCTTTATTATTTTATGGTTTATTATTTTATGGGTTCCTGTACATGGATTGGTTCGAGAATAAGCGGAACGACGGGAGTCAGTGAGTGGGTCAACTAATGGTAAGTAAACCCAAATTTTTTTATTGTTTTAAATTTTACAGGTTTTTTATTTTTTTAATGTGATTGTCTTTATTTTTAAATATCATTTCTTGCCACTGTATGTATATATGTATGTATGTCTCGATCGATATATACATACAGGGTAAGAAATTATTTGGTAGGAAATGCTTGTTTTGCTGTCTTTAAAATGTTTTTTGCTATGCATAAATGTTTGTGTAATGAAATTTTGAATTAGATAGATGTCATTTTTGGTGTTGTATGCTGTACTTTAGGTCAGGGTGAGGCTTGCTTTTGTATATTGGATTCTTTTTGGTACTTATATTTTGTCTGATGGTAACTTGTTTTGTTTAACGATTGAAATAGTTAATTGTGTAATTGTTTTGGATGGTATTTTAATTGTTTTGGGATTTGATTAATGAATGCTAATGTATTTCTGTTGACTTGCTTGGTTTAAATAGTATACTAGTTTGGATTTAATGATATTTGTTTTGGAATATTTTATTGTTAACATTGATTGGCATTGTGTGCATGGTGCATAGATTTTAGGCATCATGTATACAATGTAAATTCAATGTTTTGATTGGCATTTCATGATATTGATTGGAAGATGAGAATGATTTTATTAAGAAATAGGATTTTGTTTTAATGTGGCTATATAATATTGTAGTTTTCATATGAAAGGTGATGTATTGATTTGGAGAACTGGTATTTTTATTGGTGCATGTTTTTTTTAACCCTTACACATTACTTTGTATATTGGTTAATCATTTGTGTGTCCAAGGGAGAGTAATTCCAACATAGATTGCAGTCTCTCATATCGTCCACAGGAGTTGCATCATGAAGCAAAGGTCACGCTGTAGAAATCATGTATACTGCCATCAGTGAACACTCTATGCGAAGAAGGCCCCCTTGGCTGAAACACGTAGAGTGTTCACTGATGGCAGTATACATGATTTCCACAGCGTGACCTTTGCTTGATGATGCAACTCCTGTGGACGATATGAGAGACTGCAATCCGTCCTTTCCCCTTTGTGGGGTGTAGGCAAATGCTGGTTTGAATGAGCATCCAGTACTGGCTTTATTTTTCATCCTATATAGCCATGTGTTTTGCCTTTTTGTCAGAATCCACAAGAATGTTTTGCACTCATGTTTTTTGATATTTTTATTATTTTTGATTATTGCTGCACAGGGTTTGAGTACTTCTCATCTTATTTTCCCCTGTGTCTCCCACTTGGTTTAAGATATATTCTTTTTTCTTATGTTCACTATTGTGTATATAAGTTTATTCATTGTATATACTTAATTAATTTTTCTTTTGGGTTTAGTTATATTATTTGTAGCTAGGATCCTTAGGGGGTGTTGTAATCCTTTAGCTCATTTGTACCACCTCAAATTTTTAGAGGGTATATTATTTGATACATTTAAGCTCTTGGTTTTACTTTCAGCGATATTAAATGCATTATTTTTCTAGTCACAGCTTTTTTATTTTTTTTATGCTGCCTACAGTGTGTTTATGTTTTAATGTTAGTGTGTCTTATTGCTCGTTATTAAAATCATTTCCTTTTTCTATTTTAACTTAGAATCCAAGTCTTTTTTCTTTATATTAGATTAGTTATTCTGTGGTTCACGGCGGACGCTACCACCTCCCCAGAGTGATCCCACCCCGTGTCCAGTGCACCAACCCAATGTCTCGCACACCCAGAACCTGTACCAATATGTGTGTGTGACTGCGCAGTCACTATGTCTGTTGATAGGCCTTGTTGGTGCACATGAGGGTGTAGGTTACCTGCCCGGGCTCCAGCCACGGGTTCCGCTATATCACTGGGGTTGAATCCGCCGGGATATCCTCCTACGCGTGGGGTGAATTCCAGCGCGGATAATATCACCGTACAGCTCCGCACCGTCTCTACCTTAGTTAGGGTCTGTCTGCTGCCAGCAGGCCGCAGTCACGCTAGCTGGGCCTCCGTGGAGATAGTCCAGCTCCCTCTTAGCAATCCGAGCAATGGCCGTGATACACTCCTAGCAAATATATAATGGGGCAGGGTCCCTAACCTAGGGCCTGTCCCTTCAATACTCAGCTGGGATGACTCAGGGCTTGCTGGCCTAGTGCAGAGAGTCGCAGACCCCTGCACCCTACCTCCTTCCCCTAGCAGCTCCAGTCACCAACTGCTTTTCTCTGTCTGCTTTGTGCTGCCAGACTCACAGCTCTGCCTTAGACTATCGCAACAATGTTGCAGACCTCCAGGTGCCTCTTACTGACAGAGGCAGCACAGCAACAGGAACTCACTCTAACAACTAACAACGCGCGCTCGCATACCAGAAGGAGGGGGTGAGTGCGCAAGGGGGGAACCTGACTACATCCTCCCCCTGGTGAAAGCATCAACGTTCCCGCTTGAACTAACCCATGCATAACAATATTATATAATAAAAATACAGTGTTAAAATACAACTTAACGATCACTCTAAACGAGATTGTATAGTTCAACAAACATATTTATAACTGAGGCTAGCTTGGCTTTAGCTTGCTGCTGAGACTCATAGTGAGGTGCCCCTAATGAATCATAAGCCACTCTAGTGGGAGGGCGTCTCACTCGCTGGCTCCTGCGAGTCTCAGTCTCCATTTCTTCATCTTGAGATAGACCATTGTAGGCTTGAGGCCTAGACTCTCTGGCAGAGGGTGAACCAGTTTGGGGAAAGTCTCTTTGTAACTGAACATTGTCTCTTTGAGGCACAAAACTCGGAGTGGTAGGATCTAACGGTTGGTTACTTGGTGATAATCCTGATGAAGGTACTTGAATAGCAGGCCCATTAACCGTTGCTCCTTCGGGAGGTGCCCACCAATCTCGGTTGGATGTTCCCTCCAAAGGATCTTGAATTGTTTCATCTGTGGGCCCTGAATTCTCGGTAGACCCTTCAGGCTCACTGTCGTTTATTACTGTTTCTGTTTCGGGTTCACTTTCTCCCAGTTGTGGGATATGTAACAAGTGGTTTCGGTGCCAGACTTTTACCCTGCCATTCACGTCACGTATGCGATAAACAGGGAGGCCCGGCATTTGGGACTCTACTTGAAAAGGCCCCTCTCTCCAGCGATCAGCTAACTTGTGCATGCCGGGAATCCCTAAGTTGCGTAGGAGAACTGCGTCTCCCGGTTGTTGCTCTCTATAGCGTACTTTGTGGTCGTACCTTCTTTTATTATTGGCATTCAGTCTAGCGGTGGCTCTTTCGGCTAACTGATAGGCACGGTGCAGACTGTCCTGGAGTCTCTGCACATATCCATAATGAGCCATGTTGGGTACCCCGTCGGTAGATACCCGTAGGCGGATGTCGATTGGCAGTCTGGCTTCTCTCCCGAACATCATGAAGTATGGGGTGTACCCTGTGGACTCGTGCCTAGTGCAATTGTAGGCATGCACCAAGGCCTCAACATGTTTACTCCATTCTCCTTTTTGGAAATCTTTCAGAGTGCCTAGCATGTCCAGCAATGTCCTATTAAATCTTTCAGGGAGCGCATCTCCCTCTGGTTGGTAGGGAGTAGTCCTTGACTTTTGAATATTCAACAGTGTTAGCAACTCTTTGATCAGCTTGCTCTCAAAATCCCGTCCCTGGTCAGAGTGCATCCTGCTGGGCAGACCATAATGCACAAAATACTTCTCCCACAGCACTTTAGCCACTGTGGTAGCCTTCTGGTCCTTCGTGGGAAAGGCTTGAGCGTATCGAGTGTAGTGATCTGTCACTAATAGCACATTTCCTATACCCTTTGAATCTGGCTCTATGCACAAAAAGTCCATACAAACTAAATCCATAGGCCCGGAGCTTTTGAGATGGCCCATTGGGGAAGCACGGGTGGGAAGTGTCTTCCTATGAATGCACCGTAGACATTTCCTGCAATGTTGTTCAATTGACTCCCGCATTCTAGGCCAGAAGAACCGGTCTCGCACTAAACCCAAGGTCTTATCCACCCCCAAATGTCCATGATCATCATGTAGTGATCTTAAAACGAGACCTTGCATACGCCGGGGTAGAAAGTGTTGTTGACGGTCAGGATGATTGTGGAATTGAACAACCCTATAGAGTAGGCCGTTATCCATCTCAAACTTATCCCATTCTCTCATGAGGAGGCTCACATGATCAGGAGGAGCCCGTTTCACCAGTGAAGAGTCATTTTTGTGCAGAGCCTCTCGGACAGCCTTAGCCGCAGGATCATGTGTCTGTGCTAGTACCAGTTCCTTCACCGTGAAGATAACGTCTTGGGTTAGACCCATGCCATCGGGGTGGCAGTAAGCTTCTGGAAGGGCTTGAGGTCGACACCCTAAAGAATCCACTACTCGTAGCTCGGAGAATGCCACTTGATCGTTTACAATAGCAGCAGTGGAACACATAGCTCTCATTCCTGGCCCTGGAATTTTTTCCCAAGGGCCATCGTCGGCGGTCTCACCCAGTCCCGATCTCCTAGATAGAGCATCGGCCCCTATATTGAGAGGTCCAGGCTTATATTTCAAAGAAAACTGGTAATTGGCGAGGGTGGCCAACCATCTATGACCGGTCGCATCTAACTTGGCCGTGGTTTGTACATAGGTCAGCGAATTGTTGTCTGTTCGGACCTCGAAGGTGACCCCATATAGGTAGTCATGTAGTTTGGCAGATATGGCCCATTTGAGGGCGAGGAACTCCAATTTGTGAACTGGATAGTTCTTTTCACTGGGAGTCAAACTTCTACTTGCATATGCCACAGGACGAAGCCCAGTGGGGTACTTCTGGTGTAGCACGGCTCCCAATCCGTTGAGGCTGGCATCCACGTGCAGAATGTAAGGCTTCTCCGGGTCAGCATAGGCTAGAATGGGAGCCTCGGTTAGACTATTCTTCAGCCCCTTAAATGCTTCTTCACAAGCGGACGTCCACCGATCCCCGAAGGGGGTCCTTGGGGTGGTCTTCTTCTGCTTGGGTTCCTCTGGATAGACCTTCAGCAGATTGTTCAGCACAGCCGCCTTCTTGGAGTATCCATCCACAAACCGTCTGTAGTATCCACAGAACCCGAGAAATGACCTCAGCTCCATCACATTCTCTGGTCTTGGCCAATTCACCACCGCCTCCACCTTGGCCGGGTCGGTGGCCACTCCATCTGCGGACACTATATGACCCACATAAGTGACCGATGTTCGACAGAAGCGGCACTTATCCAAGGAGAGCTTCAGGCCTTCTTCCCCTAAGCGATCCAGCACTTTCATCAGTCTAGTCTCATGTTCTTCGAGTGTGGTTCCGAACACAATTATGTCGTCTAGGTATACCAGACACTCACGAGGACACATATCTCCAATCGTCTTCTCCATAAGCCGTTGGAAAGTGGCTGGAGCACCGCAGATACCTTGGGGCATCCGGGTGAACTGATAAAATCCCAGAGGACAGACGAACGCCGTCTTCTCTTGATCAGCTGGGCTCATTGGAACCTGGTAATACCCAGATCGAAGGTCCAACACGCTAAACCACTGGCTTCCGGACAGTGCGCTGAGGATCTCCTCTATTCGTGGTAGCGTGTATTGGTCAGGCACAGTACGTCTGTTCAATGTTCTGTAGTCCACGCACAATCGAACAGACCCATTTTTCTTTCGTACCACCACAATCGGTGAGGCATAGGGACTTCGAGATTCGGTCACTACACCGGCCGTTTCCATCTCGTTCAGGACACCATGCACATCCTCCACATCTCTGGGAGCTATACGGCGAGACCTTTCCCTAAATGGCGTGTCATCATTCAGACGAATCGTGTGCTGAGCGTTTCTGCTGCATCCCACGTCCATCTCACTAGTAGAGAACACATCTCTTCTCTCTCTCAACTCAGCACGTAGCTTCTCCTTCCATTCTTCCTCCAGGGGAGACTCTCCGAAGTCGAATTGTAGTGCCTCGGGCTCTTCTCCCACACGGGCAGTGTGAACGGTCACTGTGTCGTCCACAGGATCCACAGGATAAATTCTACCCAGCCTTTGTCCTACTTCAAGCGGCACGGTATGTAGAGACATGTTCTGGATAGACACGGTAATCTTCCTGGGGACATTAGATGGCCAATCCCGTACTTCAGGTATCATTCGGTATCCCCAATGACTCTCAGACTCGGGAAGAGTCTCCAGCGAAAAGTATCTGTCGTTTTCGTGCCGACTGGGGTACTTGATCAGCGCGGTCACATGCCTCACTCCCCCTGGTGGAATCTCCAATAACCCTCGCTCTTGATTAAAGATTTCGCCATACTCTTCTTCATATGCCACTCTATAGCATTCTTCCCGTAGGCCAGGGGCTATTTTCAGGGATGACAATGGTAGCTCGCCGGCTTCCTGCAGGAATGAGCGAATCACCGACCTCACAATATCTGCATTCGTGCCCAATATGATGGGGGCATTGGGATGTTCTCGAGCCTCCGGGCAGACCAAGGCTTCCACCAGCATGGGATGTGACTTGTTAGTGTTCAACTGCAAGATATCCAGCTTGACCGCCACTATTCCGTCTATGGGGTAATCATCTTTACTCAGTCCCCACAACTTCATCTTTTTGGCTGACTGCAAAGGAAGATGGCTGAGGTGCTGGTCGTAGAATGGACGGTAGATGATGGTCACTTGTGACCCAGTGTCCAGAAGTGCTGAAGAGTAGATCCCCTCCACGACGACTCTTATTACAGCGGTGGGCCCTACTCGGCAGTAAGCATCTGGTTGGGGCGTCTCCTCTATTGGAGGCCTCCCCGACTCTTCGGCAACATCCTCGGGTACGGTTGATAAGGACGAGATTGCCTTCCGCACGGTTACGGTGTAGGTCTGGGCCTTAGTGGGTCGCTTGGGGTGCGAACAGCTCCTTGCAACATGGCCCTTCTCGCCACAGTTGAAACAACGGAAGTCTGGGCGGGGACCCGGACTGTCAGGTGACCTAGGAGCAGACCCAGGCACCTCCGGGGTGGCCGTATCCTTACCGCTCTTGCTTCCCTTGGCTTTGGGCACTGTTGCTTCCTTGGTCTCCTCCTTGCGAGGGTCTTTGGCCTTCTTGGGCGTATGCAACCTAGTATAGGCCTCATGACTCTTCACCTCATCCAGTAGGTCTTCTAGAGTAGGGGGGTCCCCCTTCCGTAGCGCGCATCTGATCATTACTACGATATGGTGAGTGGGTATGGCCCCCCGCAGGAATTGAGTGCGCCTATACTCATTCACTTCTGAGGCCTTAATGACTTGGCGGGAACGTAGATCCCACAAGAGCAATTGGATCCATTGTATGAACTCTGATAGGTCTTCCCCCTCTTTCTGGCGGAGATTGTAATACTTAGTCCATAACTCACTCACATCATCTTCCTTACCGTATACCCGGGTAAGAGACTCCATCATCTGGTGTGCGGTAACCTCAGTATGCTGATCTTTATACATCTTGATGGTAGTGGACGCAGGCGGGCGCAGGCACTCCATGATTCGTTGTCTTTTCACCTCATCAGGACAGGTCCACTCTTCCAGTACCTGTGAAGCATATACCTTCCAAACATCAAAAGCCTCTTCACCGGTGGGGGTAGGTTTTACCCCTGAAAAGAGTTTTAACTTGCGGTATGGCTGAGAGGAAGGGGATTCGTGCTTGGGCCCACCCAGTTGTTGGATGGCCTGGGCTAGTAATTGGATTTCTCCCATTCTACTGGGGCTGAGGTTGGGACTGGAGCTCCGTCTGCTGGAGCGACAATTAGCACAGGATAATACACGGGCCTCATCCTCGCATATACTTTCGGGTGGGGACAGGGACATGCACATACTAGTCTCTAGCAAGTCTGTAATGGGGCTACAGGGTTCGGGTTTTAACGGCATTTCAGGATATATAACAGGACACCCTGAGCTGAGGGCCCAGTGGAACCGCAAGTTGGATGGGCCTTGCTCTGGCGACAATTCACATCCCCCAGTGATTAATACGGTGCACCATGACCGTCTGGGTCGGAACGGCGACCCAAGATTCTGGCATCTTCTAAGCCTGGATACTGCATTAGGATTAAACATAGTTCATAGGATGAGGCATTGGCGGGAACTTGTCCTACAGCAAGGGTTTGTGAGGGCGGGACTTGCCTTTTTACCGCCCACGCGTACACCTCTTGGCGGGAAGGTAACATGTAACCTAACAACATTTTCACTGAGTTTGGGCACCCCAGGTCTGACATCTCAGCAGCGCCTCCAAATGTAGCCCTCCTACCCCCCACCCTAAGTGAGATCTAGGTGGGCAGGTGTATCTGACTACGGACCAGGGTGGTGCTGTACCTGGTTTGTAACTAGGAGAGCCGAGCTTCCGCCATGGGGAACCTGGGGCAATACAATACTATGGATAACTACTTACAATGGGTGCAGCGCCTCCACCTGCGATGGCTCCCACCAGAGGGGGGAGTAGTTCCTCACAGGACATTCAATAACCACGTACAACGGAATTGATAATGATTAATACCTTTACTACCGGCATAGCATGAATACAACATCAACACATAGGCGTCACGGCGGACGCTACCACCTCCCCAGAGTGATCCCACCCCGTGTCCAGTGCACCAACCCAATGTCTCGCACACCCAGAACCTGTACCAATATGTGTGTGTGACAGCGCAGTCACTATGTCTGTTGATAGGCCTTGTTGGTGCACATGAGGGTATAGGTTACCTGCCCGGGCTCCAGCCACGGGTGCCGCTATATCACTGGGGTTGAATCCGCCGGGATATCCTCCTACGCGTGGGGTGAATTCCAGTGCGGATAATATCACCGTACAGCTCCGCACCGTCTCTACCTTAGTTAGGGTCTGTCTGCTGCCAGCAGGCCGCAGTCACGCTAGCTGGGCCTCCGTGGAGATAGTCCAGCTCCCTCTTAGCAATCCGAGCAATGGCAGTGATACACTCCTAGCAAATATATAATGGGGCAGGGTCCCTAACCTAGGGCCTGTCCCTACAATACTCAGCTGGGATGACTCAGGGCTATCTGGGGCCTAGGGGACTTGCTGGCCTAGTGCAGAGAGTCGCAGACCCCTGCACCCTACCTCCTTCCCCTAGCAGCTCCAGTCACCAACTGCTTTTCTCTGTCTGCTTTGTGCTGCCAGACTCACAGCTCTGCATCAGACTATCGCACAATGTTGTAGACCTCCAGGTGCCTCTTACTGACAGAGGCAGCACAGCAACAGGAACTCACTCTAACAACTAACAACGCGCGCTCGCATACCAGAAGGAGGGGGTGAGTGCGCAAGGGGGGAACCTGACTACATATACATTTTTGTAGTCATATTGATTTTTATCAGCGAACATATGTACAAAACATTGTACATATACACAGCCCCCTCTATACACACACACACACACACTGCAGTCCCCCCTCTATACACACAAACACACACTCTGCAACCCCCCCTATATACACAAACACACTCTGCAGTACCCTCTACACTCTGTGCAGCCCCCCTCCTCTACACCCACAAAACACAAATGCATACGTGATTCCTATAAAGAATACTTCAATGCCAAGGGAGCAGTGCCATGGCAAAATGACATGTAAAAAGTTAATGTAAATGTGCATGATTAAATCATCAAATTTCGAATTGATGAGAAAATTTTTAATAGTTTTATATTTCTGAATAAAAATGTTTGTTGCAGAGAACAAAAAAAACGCGTACAAGCTCCAGGTGGTCCGGCTGCAGTTGCACTAAGGCACTGATAAATGCAATATATCGAGCTGACACCGGGTAGTGGGGAATAAAAGGTTAAGCAGTAATATGTAAAAACGGATGATTAGGGAGGACAGGAGGGGAACAACACAGAGACAGTATAATGTGAAATATATTCACTAGGTCCCCATAGCCCCGGCGAGCCCGGTGTGGAGTAGCCTTACTCACGATAGAACACCGTCCTGAGTCCCTTCCTACAAGCTGCATCCCTGACGCTGCCAGAAGCGTCACCCATGTGACCTCCGGTAGTGTAGCAAGATCCTCAAAGACGACAGCGAACAAGGTATGGATCAGAAGAACGTCCGCTCCAGGAAAAAAGGTAAGGCGCTCACCAGCAAAAGAGGGTAAAAATCAACTTTATTGGACTACATAAAAACAAAGAAACAAACAGTGCTAACTACTCTCCTAAGAGAGAGTAGTTAGCACTGTTTGTTACTTTGTTCCTGGTGCGGATGTTCTTCTGATCCATACCTTGTTCGCTAAAAATGTTTGTTAGTAGTTTTATATTTCTGAATAAAAATGTTATGTTTGAGGAAGACTCGCCTTGTTACCGAAACACGTTTCTTTTTTTCCAAACTTTGATTTAAAAAAAGCTGTGTGTGCTGTGCACGCGCATAGTAAGTGAAACTTCTTTGTCTTTTGTCACAGAAATTGTATTTGTGATGGTGATGTTTTTAATTAAAAATCAAAACACAATTTCAGTTCCAAAACACAAAGATGTTTGACTGCGTGCTTTAGCTATTTGTACGTCTATATTCCTTGTGTCAGTCAGTGTGTGTGGGTGTGTGTGATTTTCTCTGTCCTGCCGCCCCCCTCCCCCCTCTCCTGACTCCCCCCGATGGAGCTGCGGACACTGGGGGCTCTGTCTGAGTCTCCTGAGCAGCCCCCCCCCGTGAAGGTACATGGCTGGAGCAGCCCCCACTCTCTTCCCCCCGGCAGAGCTACGGACACGGCTGTTTGTCCTGCTGCAGCCAGCCCCCCGGAGGTATGGGGCCACGGTAATGCGTGTGTGCACACTATATCTTCCCACCCTACTCCCAAATGTGGGCATGGAGGTAAGTGTTGGCCTCATCTGCCAGCACTGACGTCACTTGCACCTCACATTCGTTTCACTGTGCGGGCGTGTGGGGGGAGCGGCGGCCGTTACGTGACGTCATTTCCATTTCACATTTTCGTCTCCATGAAGGAGTTTTGTTCCATCAAAATTTGACTTGGTACCACCAAAGAAGTTTCACTTCAAAAACACTTGTGTTAAACACTACAAGGTGTTTCTAAACAAACATATTACAGCCATGTACAGGCACAAACGCTAGGTTGCTTGCAAGTGGACGCAGGTTGCGCGTAATTATATCATTCGGTGTTGCTGTAATGTACGATTCCGTCATTGTGTCGCTTCCAACTGTGTTTGTTTGTCTGTGTGTGTGTGTTATTAATTAAGGATGTACCAGTATGTCACCCGGCAATTACTTATGACCTTCTAATTTGTATATTTTACTCCAATAATTGAAATAAAAACATATGACCATGTTAATTAACGGTAAAAAAATTAATTCCAAATTGCAAATGCAACATCGTAACAACATTTTTAATAACTTTTAAATACAACATTCAAACTGTCAACATAAAACATTATTAGTAGCACGAAAACTCAATAGATTGTTAATGTGAAGCTTCAAACTCATCAACTGTATCGTTCACCAGTTCTTGGAATTTTAGACGGAATCTCTATTTAGATTTTTTGTCTAAAGGCGTAATAAAAGGAAGAAAGCTTTTAAAAAATTCCAAATCATCACTACGGTTATTCATCAATTGGTGCATAAAGCCACATTTCTGGTGTTCTATCTCGGCCATTTGACGTCTCAGGTCATTGGTATTCCTTGATTTCTTGGACACGGGTTCGGGTGACACCGCACGCTCAGGTTGAGGTTCAGCTGCATCTTCCACAAACGACACCTCAAGTATTGTGTCCTCATGGCTCCCTGCTTCCTCAAGTTTGGACAGTGTTTTTGCAGGCAGCATCTGGTCCTTCAAAAACTGCATGTTCATGAAGTAGGGCCAGGTAGATGTAACTTCAAAGGTGCTGGGCCCGGGGTCCCCCGAGCGTGGTTCCTTCACCTTTTTAAGTTCCCTAGGGTAAGCATCCCGCAGGTTTTTCCACTTATTCTTAATTACGTCTGCTAAAAAACAAACCACAAATCAGTACGTTAATTTATATTTTTACTATTTACATACATAATGCATTACTATACAAGTGGGTGATTACAAGTATGCTAGGCCTGAGAAATGTGGACACTAAATAACGAGCGTGTTGCACATACATACACACATGCGCATGCGGACACAACAGGGCGTGTTGCACATACATAGACACATGCCCATGCGGACACAAACAGGGCGTGTTGCACATACATACACACATGCCCATGCGGACACAACAGGGCATGTTGCACATACATACACACATGCCCATGCGGACACAACAGGGCGTGTTGCACATACATAGACACATGCCCATGCAGACACAAACAGGCATGTTGCACATACATACACACATGCCCATGCGGACACAACAGGGCGTGTTGCACATACATACACACATGCCCATGCGGACACAACAGGGCGTGTTGCAAATTCGCCAGCACAGGGATATTGTGCACGCAATAGGGGGTTAAATAAATAAATATATTATGGCAATATATTAAAATACAATATTAGAACTTAAAAGATATACAAATATAAAATACTAATGTGTTATGCTAAAAATCAGCCCTATCTCCTTCCAGAGTATTCTGAAGCTAGAGTCACGTTTTGATGTGTGAATAGCCCCCGATAGCATTAACTCAGCCCCCTTTCCAAATCACTCCAAGTCCTATAATATTTCCTTCACTTTATTGGAAAAGCAGCAGTAAATACAGGCACTTGTGGATGGTGTGTTGTAGTGATTTGTAGTTAGAAGCAGGTAGAAAGAAATGGCCTTGCCATAGGAGAGTAACAGAGAGGTACTCACTCAGCCGGTGTTGAACGTGAAAGGAAGTGCCAGTGTATGCTGGGTAACAAGATAGTCTGGGGACAGACCATCTGGGAGCAAGGCAGAGGGGGAGAGGGCAGACTAGCCCATTCTGAGAAGGATCTCAGAAGCTGCAGTAGCAGCTGATTACGTGTCTAGAGGCAAGAAATGCAACATTGTAACTTATCACAAGGCACAGTGTGTGTATGCAAGCTCCATGCAGCTTAAAATAAGAAACTGACTGGCAGAAACTGCAAGGAAAGAGGGGGGTGAAACAGAGATGTGATTCTCCCTGTCTAGTATCTGGAGATACCACTATATAACTTGAATATGTGGAACATATGTGCAATGCAAACAAACATAACATAATAATGCAAAGTCCATGGCCACATAACGAGGCGATACCGGCCGGTACCACTGGCGTTGAAATCCCTTAGCAAAGTCTTTTAGCAAAGGATGTTGGGTGGATGAACCGGTCCAGGTTAGCTGGGTTCACCACAATGTCTCTATGTGAAAGTCTCTGGCACTGTTTCTTTTTAAACTTATGGAAGAACAGTCCTTTTGTCTCTGTGGTTTTACCTACAGAGTGTATCCCCTTGTAGGAATGCCAGCTGTGGCAGCCTGTTGCTCTAACACCTGGTGTTTGGCAGAAGGAGATGGCTTTTGGCTCCTTGCGGGAGCGGATCGACACTCCTGGAAGATCAGTTGTCGAATCTAGTCCAGTAAAGAGGGCGTCGTTCGGGGAGACTCCCTGGAGCTGAGCACTGGGGCTGAACACTATACGGATTTGATCGGATTCCTGAGGGTGGTAGACCCCAGATGATTGGAGGTACCAGCATTCTTCACCTTTCTTTATTAGAGGTGCTGGCTTCGCGTGGCCGGTAAGGAATATCTTCTGGATGAAGGCCACAAAGTTGTTTTTGGTCTCCGGTTCCCTTTGTAGGTCGCAGAGGTGCGAAGTGAACCTAGAGATGGCATGTTCTCCATTGTTTGGGAGGCGCCTTCTTGGTGAACAGAATGGTAGCGGGTTCACCCAACTGCCAGGTCTGTTTTTGACGAGCTCCTTGACCATTAACATCAGGAATTCTCTATCTCCCATCAATGGTTTTTGCTTGTCGTCCTTTGTGGTCTGGAACGCCGTGCACCCTAAGTCATTGGTGCATTCCTCTTGCAAGAGAACGTCTCCATGTATTTTGGTGATACGCCTTTGTGTCTCTTTGTTGACTGCCGTCAGGAAGTTGTTCTCTCCCTGGACATGACGAAGAACAGTCTCTTTTGTACTTGTAAATTCCTTTGTGAAATGTCTCTGTGACTGTCTCTTTTTTGACGTGTGAGAGGACAGTCTTTTTGACACTGTGGCTCCACCTGTAGGGCGCAATCTTTTCCGGCTATGCCAGCCATGACAGCAGGCTGCTTTGTCGCTTGATACTCTGTGGAGAGGAATGGCTGTACATCTCAGCCATGTCATTGCTCTCAGGAGGACTGTCTGATTGTTTATTGTCTTTTGGACGATCCCTTTGTCGGTCACCTTTGGGAGGTTACTTTCTTCCTTCGGTGGAGTCAGCTCGTTATCCTTGGTTGTCTTAGCCACTAAGCATCCTAGGCCATTGTCACATCCCCCTGATGTGAGGATGTTCTTGCCGATCCCAGAGGTATGACCTTGTCTTTTTTCTTCCCTTGGCCCTTCTGTCACTTGGAGATGGCCAAGACATGGTTCAGAGAGGGATGTGTGTCCACATTCTGTTATTACCGTTCTGCGGGCGTCAACATAATCTTGTCCGTGCTCTTTGTCAGTGCACGTGTTGCCCACTATCACCCATCCTAGGTGAAGTCTTTGGGCGTATAGTGCGTTGTGGGGTCCGTTTTGCCATTTACGGACTTTGTGTACCCTCAAGATGTCCCTACCGAGCAGCAGCAAGATCTTGGCGCCTTGTTCTACCGGCGGGATGTAGTTGGCTATTCCTCTGAGGTGCGGGTGATGGCGTGCCACATCTGGTGTGGGAATCTCGTCCCTGTTTGTGGCCATGTGGTTGCACTCGATGAGTGTGGGGAGAGCTATCTTCACTCTGTTATCCACTGAACGTATCACATAACCGCTTGCTCTTCTCCCTGTTGTCCCAGTTGACCCTGCACAGGTTCTGAGGGTGTAGGGTGAGGCATTGTTTTGTAAGTTTGTCAGGGTCGCCTAGACCTCCTGCCTAGCCATAGCTTCCTTGTCCACTGCTGCTGCCTTCTGTTGGCTCTGGGTTCCTCTGTCTGTCTGTCTTCTTGTTGCTCCTGTCTGTCCTCTGGTCCTTAATAGCTTGCTTCCTGTCTGTTGCTTTTGCCTTTGCTTGAAGTCAGACTCCTTATGCACATGCTCTGATTCCTGATCTGTTTCTGTACCTGTACCTGTATTATGAAGTCTGTTCACAGTAAAAGCCCTGCTGGTAATCTGGCTTGTCCCTGTTTGTTCCTGTTCTCAGTCCTGCCCCAGCCTTCCTGCCCCGCCTGTCCTGTTCCAGTCTCCTCGTTGCCGACCTCTGCTTGTTACCTGACTTCGCTACCTGCTGCCTGCCTCGGACACCTGCTTGTTACCTGACTTCGCTACCTGCCGCCTGCCTCGGACCCCTGCTTGTTACCTGACTTCGCTACCCGCCGCCTGCCTCGGACCCCTGCTTGTGACCCCTACTTCGCTTCCTGCTGTTCCGGCCACCGAGATCCTACCCGCCACAGGAGTCTCCCGTGACAGAAAGCAAAGGCCACTTCTGGATCTCGCTGGAACAGATTCTTCTTCTGCCTGCACCCTTTCCTGCCTGCTGCAGCAGACCACATCCGCATGGTTGAAGATAAGTACTTTCGTTTCTTTTTTGAAAATCCAAGCTGGGATCTTGAAAGGTTTTTTTTTTTGCTGCTAAGTGTTCTGCAAGAAGTATTGCGTTCATAACAAAAAAACATTTTTGCTGAGATTAGAACTGTTGCTGCAGAGACTATTGCAGTTTTCTTTGAGATGTTTCTTTTTGTGCAGTGCCTGGGTTAACCCTTGCAGTACCTGTTGCCACCTTTTAGACTCTGACTTTTCATTCCCTGAACAAGGCTGGTCTCTGCATCCCTGGTTGGACCACTGCTGTTCACAGGGTTCCCATTTCAAAAGACAAGAGTGCTTCCATTATTTTGTTACTGCATACTGTGATTTTTTCTTGCAATCTGTAGTTCTTCCTATGATTGGTTCTAAGGTTTCAGGTTTACCTGCAAGTTCCCCTAAAGTTTGTTTCTCTGCAACATATGATATCCCTACGCCTGATATCAAAGGTTTCAGATTTGACTGCAGGGTTCTCTGTCTGATATTCCTATGTCCGATGTCAAAAGTTTCAGATCTAACTACAAGTTTTCTCTGTATTAGTTTCCTGCTGTCTATGATATTTCTATGCCTGATATCTAAAGTTTCAGATTCAACTGCAGGTTTTCTTTGTCTATATGATATCCCTATGCCTGATGCCTAAAGATTCAGATGTAACTGCAGGTTCTCTCTGTCTGTATGATATCCCTACGCCTGATTTCTAAAGTTTCAGATATAACTACAGGTTTCTCTGTCTATGTTTTTTCCTTGCATTTATAATTCTCTGTGACTGATGCTAAAGTCTCAAAAGGTCAGCTCTCCTATCTTGTGTCTCTCTGTGTCTAATATTCCTGTTGTTCATTCTAATGCTTCTGTTTTAAAAAACACATTTCCTCTTTACTGGTTTCTTGGGAAGTGTGGTTTCCCCATGTCTGAAATGATGGCTCAAACTCAAACAGTCTTGAGCAGTAAATGTGAACACAGTACCACTGATTCTTCAGAACTTCTCAAAGCAAGGAAGAAGAAAAAGAAGGGAGGCATTACTGTGGAAGTTGCAGAAGGAATTAAGAATGAAAATTTAACCTCAGAGTCTGCATTTGATGAAAGAGATATGCTGCAGCTTAAGGCAACTCACAGACGTATCCCAAGAATAGTGGAAGAGAAGAAAGATGCCCCTACTCAGACGCTTCAAGCTGCACAGAAAGCGATTGATTGTCTTTATGGACGTTTAGATAAGGAGCAAGAAACTAATTCTGCACTACAGAGCTGTCTATCCTCAGCAATTGCTAAGTGTGTTCTCCAGGAAAAAGAAAAGCACCAGTTGGAGAGTGACCTGGATGTCATGTCAGGTGAGCTGGAGAAGGCATATGCTGATGCTGCTGAAAATCGGCGCCTCGCTTCTAAAAGTAACGAATTCCTGGAAAGTTCTATGAAGGAAATTGGCAGGCTAAATACAGAGCTTAAAGTCTCCCAGGAGGACATTTGTTACTTCAAAAAAGAGATGGAAGTCGATCGGGAGGAGAGATGCTACTTGAAAACAGAGATACGTTCGATGAGAGACGCCTCCGAAGAGTTAAATAGTAGGTTTGAAACTATAAACCAAATGAGTAAGAACTTCTCTGTCCAAGCCAGTGAAGGAGATAAAAGACTCCATGAATCAGAAGAGGAGAACAGACTATTGATAGAAGAAAAGTCAAGGATGCAATTAGCGCTGGAAAAAGCAGAGGGTGACTGGGAAAAAGAAAAATATCAGTTGGAGAATGACAGGTTGATCTTGTCAAGTAAGCTGGAGAAGGCCTACGCTTATTCTGCCCAGTACCAGACTTTCATGGCTCAAGTTGACGCAGCACTGGAAGCATCTCAGAAAGAGGTTCACAGGCTTACTACAGAGCTGGAAGCCTCTAAGGAGAAGAGTTGCCACTTCAACATAGAACTATGTTCATTGAGAGAAATCTTCGAAGGGTTAAATATCAGTTTTGAAACTGTAACCCAAGAGTGCAAGAATCTCTATGTCCAAGTCAGTGAAGGAGATAAGAAACTCCATAAATTAGGAGAGGAGAAGAAACAGTTGGCCCAGGAAAAGTTAGATGTGCAGACAGCACTGCAGAATGCAGAGAGAGTGCTGCAAGAAGAACGTGTCTCCCTGGAGCGGCGCACACAAGCAGAAAATATGCTGCAGAGTCAGCTGCGAGAACTGCGTACACATCTGCAGGACACCAAGGAGAAATGGGTGAATGCTGAAGAAAAGCAGCGAGTTCTGCAGGAAGAAAGTTTCCAGACTGCCTACAAAATAAAGATGCTGTAAGATTATTTGAGTACCCAGTGTGTCCCCAAAGAACAGCATGAGGAGCTGAAGGCCACACTGAGCATAACCAGAGCCTCGCTGGAGGAAGAGCTAAAGCTAGCAGCTGAACACACATCTCAGCAACTCACAGCGCTGCAGGCGCAGATCGCTGAGCTCAAGACACAGCTTGCCAAAAAGGAGGAGAGAGAGAAGGTGTCCGTCTGTCAAGTGGCTGGCCTGACACAGCGCTATGAGGTCAAAATGGCCGGTGCCTGCAAATTATTGGACCACACAGCCCGTGATAATGTCCGGCTGCAGCTGGAGCTGGACAATGCCTGGGAGGAGTACCGGCAGCTGCAGATCAGAAATGAAGAAGATTTAAGCTTTACTCTGAGTCAGCTGGGAGATATGGAGTCGCGACTCAACTCCAAAGAAGCCGAACTGACAACTGCATCGAGTGTGAAAAGAAGTGCAGAAGGACAGCTTCAAGAGCTGAAAAATCAAATAGCTGGTCTTAATGAGAATTTAGGTGATACCACGAAACGGCAGTCACAAAAGGAGACCATGGAGCGTGAATTCTATGTTCCCACTTACCCATATGAAAAGTCTGCACCCGTCCTTGATGCCCACATTCCTGATGTCCATGCCTCTGCAATGGAGTTGAACGTATCCATTGGGAAGTTCCAGATTCCAAATCTAAAAGCGATATATTGGTCACAAAAAGAGACCACGAAGAGTGAACTCTGTGTTCCCACTGACTCATGTAGAAAGGCTGCACCCGTCTTTGATGCCCACGTTTCTGATGTCTCTGACCCTGCATTTGGATTGAACGCACCCATTTGGAGGTTCCATGCAGCACACAATGTACCTGTGGAGTACCCTCTGCCCACTGACAAACCACCAGAGGTGGGTCACCTTGAGTCCACTTTTCATCAAGGCCTCTGGGAAGAGCCTGGAGGATCGTCCGGAGAACGCTCTCGAGAGGGGGGAGTAATGTCAGGGTCGCCTAGACCTCCTGCCTAGCCATAGCTTCCTTGTCTACTGCTGCTGCCTTCTGTTTGCTCTGGGTTCCTCTGTCTGTCTGTCTTCTTGTTGCTCCTGTCTCTGTCCTTATAGCTTGCTTCCTGTCTGTTGCTTTTGCCTTTGCTTGAAGTCAGACTCCTTATGCACATGCTTCTGATTCCTGATCTGTTTCTGTACCTGTACCTGTATTATAGAAGTCTGTTCACAGTAAAAGCCCTTGCTGGTAATCTGGCTTGTCCCTGTTTGTTCCTGTTCTCAGTCCCTGCCCCAGACCTGTCCTGCCCCGCCTGTCCTGTTCCAGTCTCCTCGTTGCTGACTTTTGCTTGTTATCTGACTTCGCTACCTGCTGCCTGCCTCAGACACCTGCTTGTTACCTGACTTCGCTACCTGCCGCCTGCCTCGGACCCCTGCTTGTTACCTGACTTCGCTACCCGCCGCCTGCCTCAGACCCCTGCTTGTGACCCCTACTTCGCTTCCTGCTGTTCCGGCCACCGAGATCCTACCCGCCACAGGAGTCTCCCGTGACAAAGTTGAATAAGTTGAAGAACTCCGTCTTTGCCAATGATCTGTTGCTTTGGTCGTCGAGGATTGCGTACATCCGAATAGCCTTCTCAGGTTGTCTCTGGGGGTGCACTGCGACAAGGCATATTTTGGAGCAGGACATTTTGTCGCTTTCTTTTCCGCAAACCTCTGAGATGTGACGGATGTTGGCTCTCCTTCTCCTTCCTCCCGCCATGCTCCGCTAAGGAGGATGGGTTGTTGAGTTGGTGGTGTGTCAGCGCCTCTGGATGTAAAGATGTTACGTGCTTGTCACTTTTGCACACTGTGCATTTGATTTCTTCTTTACAGTCTCTGGCTAGGTCAGTCGTGGAACCGCAGCACCTGAAGAAAACTCTGAATTCTCCAAGTAACCGCTTGCGTTCCTCTAGGGACTTCATCCTGAACCCAAAGCACTTGTTAAGTGGGTGTGGCTTCTTGTGTATGGGACATTCCCTGTTTGGGTCCCTTGGTTCCTCGTCTCCGGCGACCGACTGATCGGGAGTAGTTTGGGTCGTGGGAGGCACGTCCGTCCTGTGGACCGAGATGGGTGTTTGAGTGTTATCGTATCTCGCCACTGGTCTCTCATTCCTCAGGCTGCTTGCACTGTGTGTGGTTTGCGCACCCAAGATGAAACTGGGATCGTTCCTTGTCCTTGCCACTTCGCGGATGAAGCTCAAGAAGAATGAGAATGGGGGGAAGGCGACTTGCTTCTCCCTTTTGTATTTGGAGCCTTGTGAAATCCATCTTTCTTGGAGGTTGTAGGGTGGCTTCTCCAAGATGGGTCTCACTCCACGAGCTGAGTCCAAGACATTGAGACCTGTTAAGGAATGGTCTTTCTTTGCAAACTCCAGCTCTTGCAGCAGGTCCCCGAGCTCTCGTAACCTCGAGTAGTCTTTAGCTGTGATCTTGGGAAAGCTGTCGACTCTTTTGAAGAGCGAATCCTCGACTCCTTCGGGGCTACCGTAGCACTCTTCTAGCCTTTCCCATACTAGGTCAAGACCTACTTGGGGGTGGTTCGCGTTTGCCGTCCGAAGTCTCTTCGCGTACTCCCTGGATTAGTTTCCCAGCCATTTGAATAGCAGGTTGAGCTCTTCCCTTGCTGAGAAGCCCAGGCTGTTGATTGCGTCCTTGAACGTGAACTTCCACGTCTGGTAGTTCTCAGGACGGTCGTCAAAGTTGATGAGTCCTGTTTGCACCAGGTCACGCCGGATCATGTACTTGGCTATGTCTGTCAGGCCTGAGGCATCGGCGTGTTGGTCCCGTGCTGAGGTAGTTGCTGGGAGGGTCCGTGCGGTCGCCTCTTCCTTGGCGTGGACGCGTGATGACTGCTGGTCGGTGTGAGGGGCTGTGTTCTCCCACGTGGGTGTACCTGGATTGCGAGCCTGTTGTGGTGCATCCGTGTGCGCGCTGGCGTGTGGATCACTGTTGCGGCTGTGGCTATCCCAGGCAGCATGTACCATTGAAGGAGCAGCGTCTTCTCCTCGTGGACCTAGCAAGTCTTCGGTGTCTGCGGAGTCACTCCCTCCGTGTTGAGATGGTGCGCTGGTGTTTACACTGAAGAGGCTCCTTACGTAGTGTTCAGTGCGTTGGATTGGATCCTCTGTCTTTTTCCGTGCAGCGGTGGCAGTGGCTGCAGCGGCGGTGGCAGCGGCTGTCTGCTCCTCCTCCTCTATGAGGGCCCTTTCTAGTTTCATGGCTGCCTCTTTCTGAGCGTATGCGGCCCTGGCACGTGCGGCCTCTGCGGTGGCTCGCGCCTTGGTGGCATTTGTGCTTGCGCTAGACACGTGAGATTGCGCTGATCTTGCTGACCTTGATAAGTGCCTGGATGTGCTTGAGCGCTGTGATGCGGTTTCCAGGAGGAGCTCTTTTCTCTCGCTTTGGGCATCTGTGATGGCGGTCTGCACGATGCCATCACGTTCTAGGTCGATCGCCTTTTGCAGGTCGCGTTCTCGCAGGCTATCTTCCGTGTTAGTTCTTGTTAGATAGGTGAAATATGCCTGTGACAGTGCTTGGTAGCGCGAGTTATCTATCTTCAATTGAGTTATTGCCTGTTCGAGCTGTTGTACATAGTTACCAGCACCGGTGAAATTGCATATCCCAACTGTGGTTGTTTCCCAGGCCAACTCTAATTTAGCGCGGTGCGCTTCAATGTCAGTCTTATATTTTTCGCGTCAGTGTGACTGTCCGTTTAGGCCTTGCGTCTACCTGCACCAGTTGCAGTTGCACAGCGCTCTCTGTTTTTGAGTGGTCACTCTCCTGCGTGATATCTGGTGAGGCTCTGAGTTCTGCCATGCTGTAGGTGTGTGTTTGCCTTTAGCCAGTGCGTGTGGCGTGCGGTCTTTTACCTGTGTCAGCGATGGGCGACTGTCTCAGATGATGCCGAGCGGTGTCCTGCAGCGTTCAGCTTAGGGGTAGCTGTACTCACAGGTGTCCGGTGGCTCTGACCCGTGTCCTGGCAGGTGTCCGGTGGCGTGGCCCTTGGTGGCGCTAGCCGTGGGAACGTGCGCAGGATAAGGTGAGATGCTAATCCCTCACTATGGAGCTGTGCAGAGGGTGAACTCAGACAGATAAAGGCAATCAAGTCTTATGTAAGCTGCACTGTCTGTTTGCAAAGCTGCTGCCTTGTGTGCAAGGTTGTTTGCTGGCTGTGTGCAGGCTTTTGCTGTAGAAGGTCTGTGCTCTTATTAGCAATGTAAAGCTGCTCGCTTGTCTTTGCATAAAGTAGTAGTTGTTTGCTGTATAGAGGCTGGTGGCTCTGTGTAGCAATGTGGAGCAGTGTGCTTGTACTGTGGTGGTGAGAGACTGCTGTTTATTTGCTGTGTAAGCTGCTTGCTTGTTTCTTTAGCATAAAGGCTGTGGGTAGCAGCACCACTGTGTGTGTCCCCAAAGCACACGGTCTTCTTTCTACTATTCTGAAGCTAGGGTCACGTTTTGATGTGTGAATAGCCCCCGATAGCATTAACTCAGCCCCCTTTCCAAATCACTCCAAGCCCTATAATATTTCCTTCACTTTATTGGAAAAGCAGCAGTAAATACAGGCACTTGTGGATGGTGTGTTGTAGTGATTTGTAGTTAGAAGCAGGTTGAAAGAAATGGCCTTGCCATAGGAGAGTAACAGAGAGGTACTCACTCAGCCAGTGTTGAACGTGAAAGGAAGTGCCAGTGTATTCTGGGTAACACGATAGTCTGGGGACAGACCATCTGTGAGCAAGGCAGAGGGGGAGAGGGCAGACTAGCCCATTCTGAGAAGGATCTCAGAAACTGCAGTAGCAACTCACTGATTACGTGTCTAGAGGCAAGAAATGCAACATTGTAACTTATCACACAGGCACAGTGTGTGTATGCAAGCTCCATGTAGCTGAAAATAAGAAACTGACAGGTAGAAACTGCAAGGAAAGAGGGGGGTGAAACAGAGATGTGATTCTTGTTCCATGACACAGAGCTTATCATTAACATTTCTGTCATGATAAGTTTTTGACCGCTGATTCCATAGGGAATCCTTCAAATGGACTTCTGAAATCAGTTGTTCTACTTGGGAAGGATCCATGGCAGCTTCGGTTCTATATCACAGGTTGCTTTCTCTTTGCTGATCCTTCAGTAAACTCACGTTTTACAACACTGACAAACCAAGAGCCCCTGCGGTCATTTCCTGTTTGGCCATCACATGACCGGCCATACACTCCCCCCCTATACCCCACCCATGATCTACATCTTTCCCCTTTGGCCATCTCCCCCCCCCTCCCATGCAACTGTAGCCCTTTTTCTGAACCCTCTCAAAGGAACTACTTGTCACTGTACAACACCTGCGGCTCCAGGAGATCTGAGCCTCCGCTAGCTGAGAGCCCTGGGTAACACTCATACACTTACTTAGCGCAGCGCCTCCACTTACCCAGGATCCCCGTGATGTGAGATTCCCCTGGGCAAGAAATACAACAACACACATATATATATATATATTATGAGAGAAAGAGGAAAAAAGCCCCACAACAAAGCACTCTAGTATACCGTAGTAGTACATATATCAAAACATCTTTATTGAATAGCTGTCACAAAACACAAATAAAAGAAAGGGCAGAGAAAAGTTTAAAACAAGGCATGGATCCCTTGTACGTAAGTCTTGACACAAACCTCCAAAATCAATTCCACAATAGGAAAAGAACCGTCTCAAATCAGACAGATAGTGTGCTGAAATGTCCCTGAAAATGTGATGTGCTCAATAAGACAAAAGAGCTAAAAAAAGCAAGAAGTGGCCTGGCCAAATGGTTAAATCACAAAAATGTCATAGCAAGCTCTCCCTAAGGAATCTCTGAGGTAGTCTCTAATAATGCAGTGCATAAACATGTGATAAAGCCAGAAATATAAGGCCTAAAGTGGCACACTTCAAATAGCCTGTATACTCAAGTCTGAAAACACCTATACATAAGACATACAGCAGAATCATGAAGGAGACAAGGAACAAGAAACTCAAACCATAATTACGTGTCCCTAAGAGGGGACAGACCAAGGGATCCTGCCTACACCACCCACTCCTACGCGTTTCGGCCAGATGCCTTCTATTGGGAGTGGTGAGGTAGGCAGGATAACATGCACACTTAAAAGGATCTGTAATAAAGCCCTGAGCATTAACACCTGAGAAAAAACTACAGTGTGCCTAATAAGTAAATGACTAGCAGGAGTGTGCATAGTAAACATACTCACTGCGTATATCGTAGGAAGCATCATAGAAAGAGACCCAATCACGAATCTGTATTAGAAACGCCCTCCCCCTCTGGAGAGGGCACTACTGGCAAAATGTCCCCAACACTGCAGGTGGGCATGCGCGTGACGTCATCGGGAGTTACCCGATGCGTTGCTGTATGACTCACAGCTACCTCTCATCAGCCAATAGGTATCCGTACCCTGGGGGCGCCCTCCCCAACAGAAGAGGGCATGGCTTGCACTTAACTCCCCTCTCATAGGGATGCGCATGCGCATGACGACATGGGGAGTCATCCGGTATATCCCCATGTCGCTCAATGCTAGCATATTATGCCGGCCAATGAATAAAGCGTTTCTAATGCGCATGCGCGGCTCAGTGGGGATAAGCCCCCCATGGCAGGACGTTCCCTAGATAGTGGAATTACGTCACGCGCATGCGCAGTATGCACATATCACTCCTGTCCCAATAAAGAGACAGAAATGAAGGTCGTACAGCCAAGGGGGTTGTATATGGTGAATGATAGTAGCACAACACATACATAATTACGAAGACAGATGAGCCACAAGGTTGTGGACAAGATGAGCACCAAGTGGGTATAAATCACATAGAGAAAGGTAATCAAATAATGCCAATGAGAATACAAATACAAAGAAGCATAAACTTATGCTAAGGATGGCATCAGTAGCACTGATCAATGGTAGAAAAAGTTGTCATATAAATACATGAAAATACACTCATTAATGACCCATTTTGGGTACTGGCACCCTGCTTTATGAGGCTGCAGTTACCATAGGGAGTTGCCGAGCAAAGCTCTGTGTGTTTGCAGCTCCTGTTGGTCTTTGCAGTTATGCCTTACCCGCTTGTCTGTCTTAAATTTCTGTTGCTGACCCGGACTGTGACCCCGACCTCGCTGTCTTCCTCCAGCCTTGACCTCTGCTTGCCTCCTCGACTTTGCACATCGGCCGCCAGCCCTGACCTCTGCCTGTTTCCTGGACCTTGCACCTCTGCCGCCAGCCCTGACCCCTGCTTCCATACCAACTACGGATACTCTTACAGGACTCTGTCCCTGGGTTGTGGTCAGTTTATTTGCATCCCTACCTCAGCCCTGTGGGTCCTCCTCCTGATCCGAGATGATCACTGTCACAGTTCCTCCCTGATAAAACATTTTATAAATAATATAAATAAATAGGATCATTTCCATCCAAGTTACCTGCAGATATTTTTGATGGGCTTCCTTTTCTTGTTTGCATAAATAAAGATGACATATTTCAGCCAACAATATATATTTTAAAGAACGCATGGCACCATAAAATATCATTAGTTCACTCAGGCCTGTGTTAAATTAGATTTAGCATCAGTTTGCCAGAGCTCTCCCATTGTAAATAGTGATTGCAGTAGTTTTTTTAGGGTGGGGTTTTATTTGCAAAAGCAACCCAGGGAACCTAACACTAACATAAATCCTTCATTTCCCTGTTTAATATAATGCTGTATAAAAGTGTGAAATCCATTATCATTGTATTTCTATGTTATCTACAATATCCTGCATGAAGATTGCAAATTTGTCATTAAACAGGTGTAACGGATTTTCTGGCCTAGCCTGACCCACCCAATCTCACATTGGCCCCTTTGGTCTAACCAGTCCCCATTACAGTGTAGTGTCTGGTGGTGCACCTGTTGGCAACAGGACTCCTGAGTCTCCCGCATGATGTTGTGTGGGGATTGCCAACCCAGACAGGCAGCTGAGGTAGTGTGCATGAGTCCTACCTATATCCAGTGCAGCGCCTCCACCTCATCAGGATCCCTGCGTCTGCCAGGGGATGGTTCTGATGAGGAACTCCTTCTTGGTGATGCCTTCCCCTGCTGAGTAATTCCAGACTCACACAGTGAAGTGTCTTTATTCAAGGTAATTCTTTATTGGCATGGTGGTATAGGCCAGCTGCCCCTCACAGCTATCAGCTTAGCCGCTCATTCCTTTGCTGCACTCCATCTGGAAGATTCCTCCTTCTCCTAATGGAGTTGCTTGCCACCTCTCCCCTTATGGAGATTCAACAGCTTCTCTGTCTCTCTGCTCAGAGCTGCACAGACTCACAGCTAGCATGAGACTACTGCAACACTGTTGCAGACCTTCACGTGCCTCTCACTGAACAGAGGCAGCACAATAACAGGAACTGCACAAACTTTAAGCAGTGCTGTGTCTTATATCACCTCAGGAACAGGCACATCTCTGATGTCACTAAGGGTGGACACCAAGCATGTTGTCACTTCCTTTGGGACATATGACACCTCACCAGGGTTTGAGGGCAAACCTCCATGATGACTACTGGCAATCCTGCATACTTACCAGGTTTACTGCCAGCATGAGAAAGAGATATGTACACCAATTTTACACATGGCTACACAGGCTTAACTATTTTATATTTCTTAGTTTAGAAATGGGAGTCTGGCTTCTGTAGTTAAATATTTTCGCTAAATCCCACGTTTCTGGCCGCATCATGATCTACCCAAAAGTGCCATGACATACACTGACGGAATTGGACATTTGGTCGTGGCTGTTTCATCGCGACCAAATGACTACCGGTGTTCGGCCGCAGAAGGACCCTCCTTCGCAGCCGATCCGCCGCTGGAATCCCAGCCACCGGCCACTGCTAAGGTTGGTTTTACTGGTTAGGGTAGGGGGTACATTTGAGGAGTTTTTACAGTTAGGGTAGGAGGTTAATTTATAGAGTTTTATCATTTAGGGTAGGGGTTACTTTAAGGGGTTTTAGCGATTAGGGTATGGTGTTAGGGTAGGGGGTGTAAGGGTAAGAGCTTAGGGTAGGGGGTTTAAGGGTAAGGGCTTAGGGTTGGGGGTTTTAAGGTAAGGGCTTAAGGTACGGGGTTTAGACACTTACCTCAGAGGTGGCAGGGTGAGTTGCAGCGAAGCGCCGGCGGTTGTTTGGTTGCGACGAAACAGCTGTGACCGAATGTCCTAGCCCGTACACTGTACGTCAGAAGGGACACCAACGAACCAGGCCCTATGACATACAGTTGACATCACAAGGGCACTCAAGAGATTAACAATGAACTCCTTTATCAAATGTAATCATATTTAAAGTGAACGTTTGGCTGTTCTTTTCTTCATCTGGGCCTCTGAATGGGGAGAGTTAGCCCATTCTGTCCCAGTTAGAGAGCCAGTAAACATGAGTAGAGAGGAGATGGGGATTTTATACAAACGCTTATGCAGCACATGGTGATATCACACAAAAAGGAGTAGAGGAAAATTAAGCCATTCAAAGTATCTTTGTTACATTTAAATCCTTCTTTTAAAATAGGTTTCACATTTGAAGTAATAGGCCTTTTTCCTTGAAAAACTTGGTGTTGTGGGGTTTTTTTTGGGGGGGGGGAAGGGTTATGCACAAGTCTCAGGCCTTTTTAATAATTACTATTATTAAGGAGGTTTAAAATATGGATAAACCCCTCCAGTTGTGCGTAATTTACATATTATTAGGGTGTCACTAGCTCAGTTTATTAATTCAGATGTTTGTTTAAGTGACTGGATGAGGAACCTTCGTTAAATTACACTTAACAAAACCAAGAGGATTTTAAAGCAGCTAGCATGACTTAATACATACACGTTCCCTGCTGTCAATTTTTTAACGAGTCTTTATCTTTGACTTAATTTATTGTGGAGTTGACTGCACTAACAGAAATAATGCATTATCTGTTAGTTTGCAATAGGGAGGAGGCTAAATTAAAGTTGTACTAGAGTTTTTTAAATCATTGTCAGTGATTGCTATGTCTAGTGACGTGGAAAGGATTCCTGTCATGATGGTCTGGTTAGTGATGTACTGTAGAAACCACACACCATGCAGAGAAAGTGTTCAGAAAAATAGACATTTAATCTGTGCCTATTTAACCCCTGAAGGTGACAACGTTTGTTTTTCAACTACATACTCATTAACTTTTTCGAAGCATGGAGCAGGAGCTTGTTAAATATGTAGCGGGTGTACCCCTAGGGTACTATAACAACTGATGCTGCTGTACCTGTGAGGCTAACAAGAGGCCTGAACCTCTGCAACTGGGAGCCTGGGGTGTACTTACACTCGGTGCAGCGCCTCCACTGATGAGGGATCCCAACGTGGTGTGAGTGTGCCCTCACCAGACCAATCATACAGTAATTACACACAATGGGAATAAACAGTATTTACTAAGCATGTACGGTAACTTCAGTGAAACTCTCATTGCATAACATCATTACATCATTACATCATTACATCATTACATCATTACATCATTACATCATTACATCATTACATCATTATATCATATGGATAACATTGCATCACCCTGAATGCATACCATCCAATCAGCCCACATGTCCATCATTAAGTCACCCATAGTCCTTTGAGTAGCAATGTACTTGGGCACTTATCCCTTGAGTGTCCACAAACAATAAGGTGAATGTGAGTGTGAGGGGTAGCGCTTCCCTGTGTTGGGCCCAGTGGTGCACGTCATATACTACCTTCCTAATCATAGTCCTGATCAGGATAATCCTTAGTAATCAGCAACTCCGCAACTTGGTCCCATGGCGCGGTGCGCTGCTCCTTGCAGGAATTATTACACCATCTGACTCCTCCAGGGAGGGATCCCCAGCTGGATGATCCTTTAAAAACAGTCTCTGCTATGGAGTCAGATATCCTTTCAGCTATCAAGCTGCACTGGCATTCATGCAATGTCCTGCAGCATCTCTCTCTCTATGAGTATAGTGAAGGAGTCCCTAGCTTAAGGCCTTTCCCTATCTCATGCACTTAATTCTCTCCAGTGTCTCAGGGGATTAACCGGGCCCTGGGGGATTACCTCTGGCCTAGTCCCTGCATGCAGAAGATCTCTTACTGTAGATTCTGTCTGATCCCAGACTCTGGCAGTTCACCACGTGCAACTGGCATTAGTGATATAACATACACTGTGCATACTATAGAAAACACCCCCTTTCGCAATTAGGGGCACCTCTAGCAGCAGCCAAAGCTAACTACTGTGGCTACACTGCAAAGCAACACTGTCTCAGCTAGCTATCCTGCTCAGCTAAGATGGCAGCAGCCCTACCTTGGGTCTGTCCCTAGCTGCAGCAACTCACTGGTGACTCAGATCTATCTGGGGCCTGGGGAGGGTACTCTGGCCTAGTGCATTGGTCACTGACCCTGCATAAAAACCTCCTCCCCTGTCTGCCTCCCATCCCTGACTGACTTCCTTCCTGCCAGCCTGCTAATATCCCTAACTAGATCCTCCCCTTAACAGGAGGATTCCTCAGCTCTATTCGCTAAGCTAAAACATCTGACTGCCTGCAGCTATGCCTCTTGGGAACTGTAGTTCCCAAGGAGGCTCTTGTCTATGGAGACCGCATGGGCGCCTCTCTAGTTGCCGCCTACCTTTTCCTATCTGCGCCTGCGCTATCCTAATGGCCGCCGCACCACTTTCCTGCACATGCGCAACATCTAGAGCACCTTCCTGCGTCTCTAACTTCTCCTGTATCTCTACCTTCTCCTGCGCTTTGTCTGCCACCTCTAAGATAACCGTCGCAACTCCCGGCGCTCTGCTGCGCATGCGCGGCAATTTTGCCACACACAAGATGTCCGCTGCACTCGTCCACGCACGCGCGAGCGTTCCCAGCCCGCGTGGTAAACTCCAACATGGCAGAGCCCGCCCTGATGGCGGCGCCAACCAGTGGAGAGCCGCCGGAGCCTCCCTGCGCCTCTTGCTGCCAGCTATCTCGCCGCACCGCCTTTGCTGACCGCGCGGCACCTAAAGGGAGAAATGGGGGCTTGCGGGGAAGCGTACCATAGCCGGGGACCCACCCTGGTAAGGGGACATGGGCTATAAATATATAAGCACATTTGAACTCAATTGTCAAAAGATTTGGGTGTACATGTATTAAACTTTCTTGGTTGCACCAAGGGAAAAAGTGAAGCCAATAAACTGCTCAACCCTGATGAAGGCCCTTTGTAAAGGACTTTTAAAATGGGATAAACTGCTGATAAGAGATATACTGTGAGAGTGAAGCCTGATGTTTCTCTACATACTGTACTATAGTTAAGCAAATAAACTGTGCTCCAGTCAATATAAAAAATAGGATTATTTTTTTTTAAACTAAACTCTCCTTGCTGCAAAACTGAAAAAAAAAATCCAGAAGAGAGATAGCAGGAACATTAGGAGTGGCAAAATCAATAGTTTGGTACATTCTGAGAAAAAACGAACGCACTGGTGAGCTCTGCAACACAAAAAGGCCTGGATGTCCACGGAAGACAATAGTGGTGGATGATCGTAGGATCCTTTCCATGGTAATGAAAAACCTCTTCACAACATCCAGCCAAGTGAAGAACACTCTCCAGGAGGTAGGCATATCATTATCCAAGTCTACCATAAAGAGTAGACTTCACGAGAGCAAATACAGAGGGTTCACCACAAGGTGCAAACCATTCATAAGCCTCAAGAATAGAAAGGCCAGATTAGACTTTGCCAAACAATATCTTAAAAAGCCAGCCCAGCTCTGGAACAGCATTCTTTGGACAGATGAAACTAAGATCAACCGGTACCAGAATGATGGGAAGAAAAAAGTATGGAGAAGGCTTGGAACGGCTCGTGATCCGAAGCATACCACATCATCTGTAAAACATGGTGGAGGCAGTGTGATGGCATGGGCATGCATGGCTTACAATGGGTCACTAGTGTTTATTGATGATATGGCTGAAGACAGAAGCAGCCGGATGAATTCTGAAGTGTATAGGGATATTTTGTCTGCTCAGATTCAGCCAAATTCAGCGAAGTTTATTGGACGGCGCTTCACTTTACAGATGGACAATGACCCAAAACATTCTGCGAAAGCAAACCAGGAGTTTTTTAAGGCAAAGAAGTGGAATATTCTGCAATGGCCGAGTCAATCAAATGGGATCAACCTGATCGAGCATGCATTTCACTTGCTGAAGGCAAAACTTAAGGCAGAAAGACCCACGAACAAACAACAACTGAAGACAGCTGCAGTAAAGGCCTGGCAAAGCATCACAAAGGAGGAAACACAGCGTTTGGTGATGTCCATGCGTTCCAGACTTCAATCAGTCATTGCCTGCAAAGGATTCTCGACAAAGTATTAAAAATGAACGTTTTATTTATAATTGTGTTCATTTGTCCAATTACATTTGTGCCCCTGAAATAAGGGGACTGTGTATGAAAATGGTTGCAATTCCTAAACGTTTCATACAATATTTTTGTTCAACCCCTTGAATTAAAGCTGAAACTCTGCACTTCTATTGCATCTCAGTTGTTTCATTTCAAATCCATTGTGGTGGCGTACAGAGCCAAAATGATGAAAATTGTGTCACTGTCCAATTATTTCCGGACCTAACTGTAGCTCATCACAATATCCATGTTTGATCGTGAGCACTCATATAGCGCTCATCCTACGATCACTAGTCACACAACAATTCTGGTCTTTTTTAACACCCCAATTTTTACATTTATTAGTTTGACATTAAAATATATTTTAATTATTTTATAATCCACCAGCCAGCGATAGAGTGCTATCTTATAGGTTTCCTTTTCTCGTGTCTTATAAAGAAAAACTGGAGTCAGAAAAGATAAAAACGATATCGAATGTAAATTGAATGAAACTATAACAAATATTAAATCAAAGAAAAGGAATGTGAGAAACTCTGACAATCGCGAAATGAAAATAAAACTAAATGAACTTAAAAAAAAAACTTACCTATATGAAGTTCTAAATGGAAGAGACAGGGAGAGCGAGCCGTGTGGGCAGTGTGGCCGCGTGAGAACATACAGTATGATGTGCTGGCTCTCGCATGTAAAGGAACGGTTACAAACCTGTACTGAACAGACAAGTAGTGTCCTTAATAAAACTGACTATATATAAGAGTCACCAATGGAACCTACGGGGGCGCCCTAGGCACATGCCTAGTGTGCTATTAGGTAATTGGGTAATCCGGCACTGGTTAGCATTGCCAGGATGAAGCCGAGAAGAAGCGACTTATTGAAACGTCTCTGTGGGAAATTATTTTTGTCAATAGATTTAATTGATTAGAATTTAGAAAGTCTCTATGTTTACCAAATAATAAATAAATATGTTTAGCTACTTCCCAGCCTTACAACTTATTGTCTGCCATTACCTCATGTACCATACAATGAACTGTAAACATAACGCAGCAGATTAGTGCTTGAACATATACGATCGCCCTGTAAAAGTATTAAATAAGTCTCTCTTTTTTTTTTTAGGTTCAACATGTGTTTACGTTATACAAAAAATGTTCATGTTTTCCCATAACAGCAATAAAGAATTTAACAAAACTATTTAATAATACATTAACTGTAACATTTAGAGTTTTAAGCGAGGATTTTACAAGAAGTAAAATAAATATATATATATTATTTTTGTACGACTGCTTCAATTATGCATTTAGTTGTTTAGATTGTAATGACAGCACTCTAGTTATTTGGTTTCTATTTTAAACAATTCATGTTTAAAGGCACTTAGTGAAAAGGTGTATGTGAAATCTGCAGATGAATGATGTACCTTTGTAAAAAATTGGGTGACTATAAGTTAGGGGGCATATTTAAAAGCACTACTCTGCAAAGAAGACTTATCAGAAGAAGGTGGGCCTTTAATACAAGGCTGATTATTAGGTGGGGGGAACAGAAGGGATCTCTAAAGAGCCACACTTCCAAAATAAAGTGTCATGTTCAGTTCAATAATACACTGTAATGTCAAAACTCACCTCTGGATATCTTATATTATTTACTTGGTCACCGAAGAGTGCTGTATGTATGTACGTATATCTTTATTTATATAGCACCATTCATGTACATAGCGCTTCACAGCAGTTATACAATACATGTGATAATCATATAAATAACAAATAATACAAATGACACATAATGGGAAGAAGTGCTTCCAAACATAAAAGTGACACTCAGAAAAGGAGCCCCTGCCCTGAAGAACTTACAATCTAATTGGTAAGTAGGAGGAACGTATCGAGACAGTAGAAAAGTGTTCAGGTAAGTGTGTCTGCAAGGGGTCAAGATTTATGTAAGAGGTTTATTGTCAAAATGAAACACTTCAAAAGGTTACCATTTTTTAATTTTTACGTGGATTTGTACTGGAATTATTTTCTATTTGCAAGAATGCTCCTTAAAATATATAATACTTAAAAAAAATATCAAAATGCATTTAGAAATGTCTGTCAAGGGTTGAATGAAAAGGAGAAATCTGTTTTATTGTCTTGATATATGTAAAAGGCACTAAAATGCCACATATTTCACAATGTTTAGTTCACAAGATAATAGGATATATTATGCATGTACAGTATATTGTAATGTAATGTATTGTGAAAAAGGTCCCAACAGGGACCGATGCATCGATCACCACAGTAAATATACCCTATTGAAAATCCCAAGTGTGCTGAATATCTTTACCTACATGTTGTATGTACCTGCATATCCATGACACCTTGGCTTACATAACTGTATCACACTGACTTTCCTTTTATCTATATATTTATAAACAGAGGAGGAACTAGGTATTTTTGCACCTGGGGCAGGTTCCAGCAGCTGCTTCTCCACCCCCTCCCCCCATTTTTTTTTGTAGATCGGCACACACTCCCCCTCTCCCTCCCCTTCTCTCTATCCCTTATTCTCTCTCCTCTCCCCCCCCCCCCCCATTATTTATCTTCCTTCTCCATTCTCTCTCCCCCTCCTCCCACCATTCTTATCACCCACTCCCCATTCTCTCACTCCTACCTCCTCCCCCATTCTCTCTCACTTACCCATACTCCCCCCCATTCTCTCTCCCCCTCCTCCCACCATTCTTATCACTCACTCCCCATTCTCTCACTCCTACCTCCTCCCCCATTCTCTCTCACTTACCCATACTCCCCCCATTCTCTCTCCCCTCCGGCCCACCATTCTTTTTCACCCTTCCTCCCCCCTTTTTCTATGTCCCCATTCACTCTTACAAACCCCTCCTCCCCTCTGCAATCTCTCTGACTCCCCTGTATTCCCCCACAGCATTCCCTCTCACCCCCCCTCCCCCATTCTCTCCTGAGTATTGTTCTCCAAAGCAATTACAACACACATCACTGCGAAATGCTCAAAGAACTAGATTGGTCATCACTCGAGTCTAGGTGCAAAGTTCACCTTTCCTGTCTTGCCTTCAAATACTTTCTGGGCAAGCTACCCAGCTATCTGAACAAGCTCCTCACCCCTACCACTTGCAGCACTTATCACCTGAGATCAGACTCCAAAAGACTGTTCATGGTCCCAAGGCTCAACAAAGTATCCGGCCGTTCCTCCTTCACTTACCGTGCACCCCAAAACTGGAACAACTTACCGGAGACTCTCACATCCACCACCAGTTTAAGTTCTTTCAAATCTAAGGCTGTCTCACATTTTAATCTGGTCTGTAGCTGTTACATAAGCCTATAATATACATCTTCTCTAACTGTGCATGCAATGTATTGTATATAATGTATACCCTGTTCATTTATGTAATTGTATTTGTAACCATGTATTTGTCATATTAACTATGTCCAGGGCATACTTGAAAATGAGAGGTAACTCTCAATGTATTACTTACTGGTAAAACATTTTATAAATAAATAAATAATACCCCTGAAGACGTTGCTTGCTGTGATGAAACACATTGGGACATGCCCACTTTTGGTCTTTTTTAAGCCTACCAGTAGCACACTGCACCAGATATATTCCCACAGTGACAGAAGTGTCCCGTTCTTCTGGTGGTCAGCATGGAATGCTGAGAAATGCAGGGATATCCATGTTAAGCCATGTCTTGTTTTGGTGAATTTCCTAAGATTCTATGGGGTACATCCTCAGAAGGTCACTCATTTTTTAAAGTTCTGTTAATGTCAATTTGACAAATCCATATCCGTAATGCGTATCTCCAAAAGTGCATAGAGTTACAATGTCCTGGCATTTTCCCTAAAAATAACGGATCGATAAATTTGAACAGACATTAGACTTACTCATATGCAAATTATAAGTTTACCTAACAACGGAAATCCTCAGACTTACATTTATGTTAGCACGTGATAATAAAGCTATGATATTAGGCACCTTCCAAAAGCTGCCCTAACTCACATCCAGACCCTGCCTATCATTGAGTTAATTCTTGGAATAGCCGAAAAGCAATGTAATGAGTATAGAACATAACTGTTTCATTACAAAAAGCTGCACGTGCCATACAAAGATATATATTGTAGATCCTATAAATATCTGAAACACATCAGAAACTATATTATGGTTTATTAATTACCGCATTTCCTTGATTATAAGATGCACCATTGATTTAATAAAAAAATGTTGGGAAAAAGAGAAACACTACATTAAATGTGCATTAAATGTGTGTGTCTGTGTGTGTGTGTGTGTGTGTGCGCGCATGTGCGCGTGTGCGTTATGTATGTATGTATGTATGTATGTATGTATGTAATGGCAGGGAGATGGAAGGTATCACTGCATGTAATGATAACACTTTGATGAAGAGGCATTTATGATGTTGAATAGGATTCTGTTCCCTGTAAATCTGGGCAAACGTAGCAATAATAAGCAGTGTGTCATTTCCCTGTGATGAGTAATGGCGGGGAGATACCCTAGATATACAATGTGATTCTCAGCCACTAAACAATGGTCACTCTGAAATAACCGGGGGCGTTCTTATAATAACAACACATTTCCCTCCCCAGTCCACTGCCGACCCTAAATGCCCCAGTACCTGTGTGACCCCTGGACAAATGCCTCTCGCTCTTAATGACGGTGTTCCATGGCGCTCCCGAAGGCACCGACACATCCATGGGATCGGCCAGCGGATGAACGGGACAGCGAGGTGAGAGGTCGGTGGTTCAGCCAATGAGGATGCGGAAGACAGAGACAGGGAAGTGCTTTTCAAAGACATTGATTCTAAAACGCATCCTGATTTCAGACGTGAAAATAGGGGGAAAGGTGCGTATTAGAATCTAGGAAATATGGTAATATTTCATTTTTATTGATGTACAATTAAAATAAATGAAGGACGTCCTTCCTTCATTTATTTTATTTGTACATCAATAAAAATGAAATATGAATGTACAGGCATACCCCGCATTAACGTACGCAATGGGACCGGACATGTATGTAAAGTGAAAATGTACTTAAAGTGAAGCACTACCTTTTCCCCACTTATACTGCAATCGTCATATACGTGCAGAACTGATGTAAATAACACATGTGTAACAGGCTCTATAGTCTCCCCGCTTGCGCACAGCTTCGGTACAGGTAGGGAGCCGGTATTACTGTGCAGGATGTGCTGCCAGGCGCATGTGTCAGCTGCTGTTTGCCTATTGGGCGATATGTACTTACTCACGAGTGTACTTAAAGTGAGTTTCCTTAAACTGGGGTATGCCTGTATATTGTTGAGGTATGCATGGGTATACATTATTGTACACCCATCCTTTATACAGTCATTATTACATTATACAGTATACCATATAATTAAGTGACAATGTTATAAGTGTAAAAATTATACATTTCTCAATATTATAACAAGATGTGCATCAGCTTTTTATAACGCATATGAAAATCTCAGTTAATAGCGCTGCCTTAATAACGCGCCTTAAAGTTTGACCAATGTGTAGTGTAACAGAGATCGTATCTCTGAGACATGAATATCACAGTTAATACTTTGACGAAAGGAAGTTATTTTGCATCTCATTAGCTTTGAAGGTACCCGTTAATAAGAAGAAAATTAACGTCCGTTCCCTATTTCATGAACTTACATTATAGATAAAAATGACAGGAGCTCTGAGGGTCTGTCACCTATAAACTAAAGAATGAATTATTCTTTTGTTTTATATGAACTTTATTTTTCTTTGGACATTTACTTTAAGGAAAAACATTATATATTACATATTTTTTTCAAATATATTCTTCATTTTATATTTAATGTTATATATTTTGTATTAATTCACGGCAGATATTATGAGAGAAAAAATATTAAATAATATTTTTCTTTCCCACATTGTATGTTGCACCCTATTATATGAATATAAATAGGTTAGTTATAACATTATTCATTATATTTATTTGAGGCAGGTAAATAGGTGAGCAGTGTAGTGCTGATATCAGTATATTTTTTAGTGTGTGTGTGTGTGTGCGTCCTGAAATTGTTCCTTTGCTGCAATAGTTTGTTGTCATTAGAGCAACAACAAAATAAACATGTATGTAATGTTGCTAAACAGCAGATTTTAAAGTCATTGTGATAGAAATAAGAGAATCTGAGTATTGCTATAAAAATGTCAAAGATGTTTTAATTGTTACAAATGTTGACAGTTTTAAATAAAATATGATTGGCGATTTCTCCAAAATCCTCCTGTAAGATATGCAGTCATTAAAACTGAATACAAGAATGCATTCAAGTTTCTGCCACTAACGTTGTGCTTCTCCCACAGTCTGTGCATTGTTCATTAAACAATTACGTCTTATTATTATTTATTTATTTATATATATACATATTGTAGACTTACTGACGTATAACGTCAGTAAGTCTATTTTATGTAATGAAATAGTATGATATCCAGCAGCTTCTTCTTCCACATATAAAGTAACAGTCCCAGGTAGCAGGACAAAAAACAAATATTTAAACAACTGATCAGTGTAATTGGCTTCCTGGGAAAGATTCCATCATCATTAAAGTAACCATTTTATTTGTTTGTAATTGTTACAAATGAATGTTTTCCCTTTTCTCTTCAAGTATTTTAGCTACAGTGTGTATGTTTATCTGTTTGACTAATGATGGCTTCATAATTAATATACAAACAGTGTAAAGAACAAAATAATAAAACCCACCTCCAGTTTTAAGAACTGACCACCAGTCTTATAAGCTAAACACATTAGAGAGATTGTTAAAAAAAAAAAAATCTATAATATATACTTATCAGGACTTAAAAGAATTTGCTACGTTTAACCTAACCTAACACTTTTGTCCTACAACCGACTGCCTCTTTAATAAGGACCATGAGACGTGTACGAACATTTTAAAAAAGATGCACAAGTGACAGAACTCAGGCAAATTGTTTGAGAAATGGTGAGCAATATGATCAGGAAGCTCTGTTGGTTTTCCCTAATTTGTGGAAGCAGGCGTTTTTGCTTAGGACAGTCTGGAGAGTCTGGATGCTTCTTGCCAGATGCCACCCATGGTTAGCTGGTCTAAGAAACAGCACAGACTTCTCAAGTTCTTCAATTCATCATCACAATGGATATAGATACTTCTCTAAACAAGGGCAAACTTGGGAAAACAATTTGCAACAGAAATAAGATGGGCAGCTTTCTCTAACAAGTAGGGGACCCTACAGGTGACTTGACCACGCAGTGTTGGCCAAATCTACTTCTGATGAGTACCTTGATTGTTTAAGCTGTGAAGGGGAAAGGACACTGCAAACCTACACATAGACAAACAATTTGACTAAACAGAAGGCATTATACAAGGAAATTCAGGGGATAAGAACTTGAACACGGGAGGTCATTAATAAGCTCTTATATTAAACACGTTGCGGGTTACTTACAAAGCCACACCGCCATGCAGTAATTGCCCTAAACATGGTGGCTAGACAGATATATTGGAGGTCATTTATCAAAGTCTCCCAACTGCAAATCTGGGGCGAAAAATGACCCCGAATGTTCTTTGTTTAATCCGGTGCAGTATTTTTACACTAGTTTTGCCCCAGGTTGGCAGCTGGGACACTAATAAATGACCCTCATTACGAAGGGGGTCTGTAATAATCGCAGTCTCAGTCGTCTTCACATCTTTGTTTCCCTCTTTGTGCATCAGTTTGAGATTTGGCGATGGTCAAAGGAAATTCCATACTGTATATGATAACAACGGGCAAAATTCTGGTCCTCCTCTGACTTTGTTTGTTGTTTCTCCAGAATTGCACCAATTTTGCATCAAAGGAATGTTGCTGCAGCGCCCACTAAACACCCTCCAGAACATTGCCCACTAAACACCCTCCAGAACATTGCCCACTAAACACCCTCCAGAACAGTGCCCACTAAACACCCTCCAGAACATTGCCCACTAAACACCCTCCAGAACATTGCTCATTGACGGTCCTATTTATCAAACTATTCTGGTTGCAAAACTGGGGCAAAATTGCTGCATTTCCCATAGTAAAATAATTAAATATAACCTGAAATGTTCACTTTAAAAACTGCAGAAGTCTTTTTTTGTGTGTTGGTTTTCTCCAGTTGTGCATCCTTTAGATCCCTGTTTAATTTTTTTAACACAGTAAATAAATTAATTCAACCCTATAGGGTCCCCAGCAGAGCTCTGGGCTGGTGATACGATATCTTAATGTGCTGTGCAGTTGTAACGAGGAAGCAGTGATTATTTAAGTTAAAATGCATGAACTTCATAGTAAACAGGATTTGAACTTATTCGTGTTCGCACAGATATAGAAACGATGTATGTATTAGGCTTTTTCTCTCTCAATCTACGCACAAGCACACACATGTATGTGTACATATTAATGCTAAGAACATTTTCTAATTGTATATACAAATTAAAGTTGGTGTGTTCTTATTCTTTTAAAATTAGGAATACATTCCCAATGATTGTATTTTTGCTAATTAAACAGCACATTCAGAAATGTACTTATACAAGTTTAATATCCGTTTTACATAAGAGTATTAGGATCCACTGCAGTGTTGGGAAGGTTGTTATGTTATCTTAAATCAAATTGTAATGAGGCTAGGTGACCTCTGATCCCAGCTAAAGAGCCCAATCCTTCAGGAGAAACTGGAAGATAGCAGTAAGGGCGGATGGGGGCATTTTCTGGAACAAAAAAAAAAGCTTCTGGGTTTTACTCATATCTCAAAAGAATGAAAAAAATATTGAAGCCATGTAAAATTTTTATATATATATATATAGTTATAGTTATTGTGCCATGTTTACAAAGTGTGTACTTTCCTGTATTAGTGGTTTCATCGCTTCTTGCTGGGTGTCTGAGAAGAGTGGTATCACTGATAATCTTGACAGTAAGGAAGAAAACGTAAACAGGAATTGAAATGCCATTTTTTTAAGCTCCATGTTATTTGTTTTTAATCCAGTAAACAAAGGGAAAGGGATCCATGTATTCCTGCTTTACAGAAAACACTGCAAAGTAGCAGGATAATATAAGGGTGATTGGTAAAAAAAAATGCTAACCTTGTTATAGTGTATGTGTGTGTGTTTTACAATTACATTCAGTATGCAATTTCCATTTCGTAAAAGTGACTGATCAACAGTGGGAGGTAAAGTGAGGGGGCTGGTAGAGAGGGGCTGATCTGCAGTAGATGCATCTTCTTCCAAGTCTCTCCTCCCTTCTATCACAAGCCCTGCCCCGATCCGCCTCTCCATCTCACAAATAAATGACTACTACTATCCACATCAAATTCCAGAGCTCTCTTTTTTAGGACAAACACTTGTAACAGGCGTGTCCAGTGTAGTTGCTAATCAAACACATAACCCTTTCTGTTCCATTAAATCCCACATTGATCCCAGAAGGGAAGGGAGCAGCAAACAGCCAGCATTGACCATGTCTACGGGTTCCCTCAGTGATGTGGATGACTTCCAAGATCTGGAAATGCTGGAGTGTGATGGCATCAAACTGGATTCTAATAAAGAGTTTGTGGCATCCAATGACAGCAACGAGGAGAGCTCCACGTGTGACAATGGCTCTCCTAAGAAAGGTAGAGGAGCACCAGGCAAGAGGAGGAAAGCGGCCAGCAAGAAGAGTCAATTGAATGGGGTCAACCAGGAAGGAAAGCATGTCCAGAGAAACGCAGCCAATGCCAGGGAGAGAGCCAGGATGAGAGTGCTCAGCAAAGCTTTCTCGAGACTCAAGACCACGTTGCCTTGGGTACCTCCAGACACCAAACTCTCCAAACTAGACACCCTGAGGCTTGCATCAAGTTATATAGCTCACCTGAGACAAATTCTGGCTAATGACAAGTATGAAAATGGGTACATCCATCCTGTCAACCTGGTAAGTGGGGGTTTTTTTTTTAAGGATAATAAAGGCTTCATCTAGAATTAAAGGGTAGCTTAAGTTCTGTAAATGTACATTATAATAAGGCATATAACGTTAGTATATTTCTCCTGACAAATATCTAACACGTTAAATGACAGTGTGACCACCTTCACCTATATAGAAGCGGTGTTTAATGAAATAATAGTAGTATTAAGCAAATAGTAGGTGTGAGTATTGTGCTGCTGGGATGTGGTTATAATAATTCATTCGGTTTATTAGATGTTCTGCATTTCAGAAAACCTTTAACAACAGTTTCATCATGGGCATTGATAGAGAATAGGACATTACATTGCAGAATTACTGCTTTATGAAGGTGACATTGAACACTGCACTAATGGTTTCAATACTCGCTGGGTATATTTATACCCCGGTCTGATTATATATCCGTTATTTTCATTTAGTATCTGCTCTGCAGAACTACAGAACAATATAAAGTCATATTTTTTCTAGGCACTGTTATTTTTAACTGTCCTCTGCGGACAATAGTAACATGTGAAGCTATTAACTTCTATAAAGGAAAATACAGTATCAGCACAACATTTGAATCTGTCTATTTACAGTTTTATTATAAAACCGTGTCATTTAAAAGGCCTTGTTCAGTGTTTATAGAATTTACATAAGCAATTAAATAAGCTTTACATAATCACAAACATGAACATCTAGGTAATTGCACGGTACACTTTCAAAATTAAGTCTTTTTTTCGCATTGAACTCTAAATGTTTCTCCTGAAAATGACTAAGTAACTAACAGTCACACGTTGCTTTTTTTTTTAATAAGTAAATAATGTTTATTAATAATGTTGATCAAAGTGCGTTTCTTTTACCTTAGCCACATTTAAAAAAAACTGCTCTTAAGAACAAATTGCAATGTTAAAAACCACGGTTGATTTGTGTTTCTGCATTGTACACATTATGAATTTATACAAATAGGCAAAGCACATTTCACTTCGGTAAAATCAGGATATCGAAAGAAAGCTGGTTCTCCTGATAATATTGTAGTTTTTAGTGAAACAACAATGCTCATTTCACATAACAGAGTTCAGTGTGTATGTATGTATGTGTATATATATATATATAATCAAACACGAATAGACGATACCGTTATATATACATACACACAGACAGACGCAGACACAGACACACATCTCTCTCTTTCAATGATTTTAACAAAATATTTAAGGACTGGTGTCTGGAATGAAAAAAAGACGATGAATCAATGTACTTGTATGTATGTATGTATGTATGTATGTATGTATGTATGTATGTATGTATGTATGTATGTATGTATGTATGTATGTATGTATATATATATATATATATATATATATATATATATATATATATTATTATATCTATAATAATATATAATACGTGGTGTGTGTGAAATATTTTTTACCATAGTTTACACTACACAAATATTTTGTTTTAAATGTACACACACGTATGCATATATAAATATACATATAACATTTGTAAGTGTACAGCATAACATATGTTTAATATATGTACACGTGTGTGTGTAAGTGTATATATATATAGTGTATGTGTGTGTGTTTTACAATTACATTACATTACACATATATATATATATATATATATATACAATGTGAAATATCATAATTTCCCATTATTCTTTTCAGTTTTGTATTCTTTTATTACTAATATATAACAACGGATCGTAAGTTATTAAGCTGCATCACTTGCAAATATAACAGCAGATGTTGTCCTTTTTGTTTTTCTGGCAGACTTGGCCATTTATGGTGGCTGGAAAACCTGAAAGTGACCTAAAAGAAGTGGTGAGCGCAAACCGCTTGTGTGGGACCACAGCATCTTGACCCTATACATATTATATGGGAAAGATACTCTGCAGTGGGGGACAGTTTGTGCTATGCAAGAACAACAACCAAAAAGAAAACACAAACAAACAAACTGTAAAGACAATGAGATCAATACTGAAGAGGAGACCAAATATACAGCCACCAACATTACCATTGCCAGAAAACCCACTTTTCTATTTAACTTTATGACCTTGTACAGGTTTTTCTGTCCTGCAGCCTTGCTGGTTCAAGAGCTCTGAAAACCCTTACGCATTTTTGTACGATATGTTGTTAAATGTAGAGTGCTAAAGACAGTTGGCTTTGATAGTCACGTCCAGCAGTAACTCACATTTCAGATATATAGATTTATATAAAAAAATAAAAAACTATATATTTTTTTTTCTTCAGACAGGTTTCGATTTGTCTGTGAATAAATATTTGTTTATATATGAAATATGTTTTGTGTTCATTAAAAAAAAAAAGCAGATTTATTTTCAAATTACAATGTGTGCAGTTTAGGGAGGAAGGGATAGATGTGGGGAGGAGGAAGGAGGGGGGGGGGTATAAAGCCTTCCACCTGCAAAACTAGGGCAATACGTTATGCCAAATCTATATGAGGGGAGGCATCCTATTGAAACACTGATATACAGTACAATCCCCACACCTTTGCCCTTCCACAAACAATGATATGGATCAGGTGTTCCACCCACTAATTGAGTGATAATCACAACACTCAAGAATCTGATACAATAGCAGCCAGCAAGTCAAATGGCCCCATAATACATACCCCAAGTATTCTGAGTAGTATTCTTATCAAGGGAATTATTCTATAGATAGGGTTTTAATAGGATTTGTATATTATGGGATTTGTGAGTACTTGGTTAAATGAAGCAACAACTAAAAGTGGCGTGCAAAATCGGGCCAATATTCATAACTAATGCTAATTGGCTTGAGAAGAAAACATTATTATTATTATTATTATTATCACTAGTAGTAGTAGTAGTATTGGTGAATGTTAAAATGTAGTTTAAAATGTATATTGGGAACTCAGATTCCCTTTCCTCTAGGCACTGAATAAGGTTTAAGGACCCTTTAAAAACATGCTGTAAGTTAGCAATATTTAATTAAGAAGAAGCAACGGAGGTCAAGAATGGTGTTGATGAGTTATGCTGTTCTTTTGCTTGTCTCTGCTTGAAATGTCTCCTCTGCTTTTGCTTGTGCGCAGGTATATTTTTATGTTTATATATTGAATGTTGAGTCTTTCAGTCAAATCTCTTTAAAAATCCTACTGTACATTTAATTCTGAAAATTATTTTGGGGATCCTTTTCCATTAACAGCAAGAACCAGTTGTTTTTGTTTCCACTTACAGTAAGTCCATTGTTATGGGAAAGGGTGTTCTGTCACTTGATTGTTTTAGGTGGTCTTCTGGCTGTGAATAGATAGTGATCTGAAGCATTGCAATAACTCTACCTTCAAATATAGTGCACTCCCCTTTGTAAACGTTATTGTGTCAACGTGGAAATTGATAGTAGTAGCATTTCAAGTTAAACGCAAACCCACAAAGAGTCTGCATTAGTTATGTGGTTGATTTAGTGAGGCCACCTACTGTTTTTGTCTTATCTCCATTTTACATACTGACACTTTATTGTCATAAGGGACCTTGAGTGCATTGCACTTTGCATATCTGATATATAGATGCATCATGATTGCTCCTTAGAGCTTAGGACCTCATGTTTAGAATCTGAGAGATGAGATACAGTGATTTATCAGACGTCCCTTGTCAAATGTTACATTGACCTGACACAAGTTTTCAAACAATCACTTTAGGGGGCAGTGCCTAGGTCCTTTGCTTTTTTTCTGCTACTGTTTCTATATATTAGTTTTGTTCCAGAGGTTGGTTGTTTACTTCTCCGAAGTTCACCAAACTCCTGTAGTGCCTCATCATCACAAGCTTTGGCCTCCACCTTATCATTACAAATCATGTACCCATATAGCTTTAGGCCACAGAGGGTTAAAGGAACAATCCAAGCAATATCCTAGTGTGTGTTTTTTTTTTAAATAAATCAGTTCTGTAGTATTAGACAATACTACTTTTTTTTAAATGCAACCTTTAATGAGTTTTAATATTCTGAGCATCCTTTGATTTCTTTAGCAGATTTAGCATACTTCCCCAGCAGTGCAAGATATTTGTAACACTTTTTTGCTTGTGATTAATTGTTGCCAACATTCCCAGCAGTTTTAGCTGTACATTGTAACAATACCTAATGTTACCTTAGTAATATAAGAATACATTGTAGCTGCTGAGTTATACTGACTTAAGGAGTGATTGAAACGGAAAGGCAGCCAATTTAGTGAACACTGGAAAGTAGGATTTTGCTGATCCATCACGGGAAAATGAATTGATCAGCAGCTTAGGTCATTGGTTTTCATTAAAGGTAAACAGAGGCGTGCTTATATTAAAACAAAAATACTTTAAAAAAGAATGTAAACTGCTTGGACTGCCTCTTTAACAACTTCCATTCCAGCATATTGCAGAAAGGAACTAGAACCAAGTGGCACGGGTTTATTCTCCCCTACATTTTCGTTTTAAACATGTTGATGGCCAAGTCAGAGCGAGATTACCTTCAGATAAACAAAGCAAAGGAGTGAGGGAGAGAGAACGAGATAGTGGGACCCAGCTAAGCAAGAGAGCAGCGCATCCACTAGATCCCACCAGAGCTGTTTAATGTTTCAGGGTTATGACCGTACTGTTTACAAGATGTCTTCAGTTATTTATACTGTTGTACTAGCAGAGAGCATTACATTTCCGCTTCACTCGTCCTCTCAGTATTTGTCTTCCCCTCAGATACCTGCCCTGCTATCAGATGTCTCACTCTTGAAGCAGGGGGGGGGATCTTCACCCCCTGCATGATGGTTATATTGGGGACATGGACATTCCACATCACCAGAGTGGCCACACAACTCTCAGCTCTCAGTAATTTATTAGGCTGTTTAAAAAAAAAGAAAATAAGACATTTGTTGTTTCTTCTGGGGTTTTTTTCTTTTCTTATTTTCCTTTCAGTATCACTATCTTCTGTCATTTGTATTTCCACCAGCCTACCTTTGGATATGAAGATCCCCTGAACTCCTGACCTTCCCCATCAACATATTTGGGCTTTGCCATAAACAGTGGCTGGCCTCAGATATGAAAACATTGCTCAAACCCCCACTGTCTTGGTAGTTTGCTTGGTAAACAGGAAACAATCATATATATATTTTATATGAGTAAATACATACAAAATAAAGTCATAGCAGACAGGCAGCCTGAATTAACCTCGTATCTGCCAGAGCAGTGCTTGGTTCTGCATACTAACATCCGGTCACCAAATGCTTCTGGTATAGTATCACTTCAAGTAATTATCTCATCTTATGAAAGCATCACACCCTGTTTTCTTTTTATCGTTTTGTATTCGAATAATGCATTTTATATAGCAGTGCCAATGTTTGCAGTAACACAGCTGCAATAAGTCTATTTAATGAAGACAGACCAAGTTTATTTTGGTATCTGACAGTGAAGGGTATGTTGACTTGTCATATTGATTTCACATGCAAGTGGCACTTTCCCCTACTTCAGAGGTCAGTTTCCCAAAGGCACAACCCTGACTAGGACAAAAATTGAACTAAAAACAGGTTAAATGCTAAATGTCCTACAAAATTGGACTATAGTTTTTTTTTTTTTAAATTATTTCAAAATGTTTCCAGTTACAGTTTGAGGGAAGAGGAAACAGGATACAGAAATAAAAAAGGAGATGGGAAAGGGGATTGCAGAATGATACAAGTATAGTGGTACATTCAGTTATACAACAGCAACAATAAACACATGGTTTTACAGTAGCTGTGTATATACAATACATTCCAGCACAGTATATATATATATATAACCCACACCTAGGAGCCCTACGCAAGATCGCCAGGGAACTACAACCCATCCTCCAGGAAGATACAAGACTGCAACAGGTCTTCCCTGAAGCACCCTTATTATCATACAGACAACCTCATAATCTCAAGAATATTATGATGAGGAGTAAAGTATTCAGCAGTACAACTGAATGCGGGACGAAACCATGCCAGGACCCAAGATGCAAAACCTGCGCAAAACACAGCGGACACAATACAAATACGACACAGGAATCAGGAATACAAAATCAGAGGAAGGTTCACCTGTTCCTCCAGCAATGTCGTGTACCTCATCATGTGCATGAAATGCCCAGAAGGCTGCTACTATATAGGTCAGACGGGGCAGGGGCTAAACAAGACAATGAACCTGCATCGCCACAGCATCACACGCGGAACAAGAGACAGTCCTGTCGGTGAACATTTCTCTGACTCCGGCCATAAGATGAAAGATCTGAGGATTGCCATACTCAAAGGTAATCTTAAAACACTGAAAGAGAGACGGTTGCATGAATACAAATTTATGCAACTGTTCGGGACACTTAACGGTGGCCTAAACAGAGATCGAAATTTTATGAGTCATTACTGACACAAGTGAACTCTCTTCCCATGAGCGCTAAAGGCCATGTCTGTACATACTGTGCTATTTGTATGCACACACAGCTGTCTCTTACACGTACTAATACTCCTTGTTTTTCCATCCCTATACACCAATAGGGACCACCTAGTATCCACACACACTTTTAGTTATGCTACTATCTCTCACATTTCCACACCTACCCACACCATTTATATTAACTCCCACTCCACAGACCCCTTTTGTAAAGCACTGTATACACTGTGGGCTCTCCATTCATTTATATTAACACAGATACACACTCTTACATCACTTACTTTCAGGAACCATTTAACACCTCTAGCCATAAATCTCATCCACACCGGGGAGAAGGACAAGCACAGATAACATTCCAAGAGACACTGTTTTTAAGTATACCCTTTGCTTGCTTCATTCATTGTAACATCGCCGGAAGAAGAGATCAGTGTATCTCGAAAGCTCGCACAAATAAAAGCATTTAGTTAGCCACAGAACGGTATCATCTATTTATTTTTTGATTTTTATTATATATCTCTCTATCTAATATCTATATATATATATAGATATATATATATTATATATATATATATTATATATATATATTCCAATGCACAGCCGCACACATTGCAAGTAAATAAGTTTTGCTGCTTATCCCATAAAGCAATAACAGACATACGATACCGGTTGCAACACGACATCAAGGGACAGCACCAGGTATGTAAATCATACATTTTTTTATTTGGTAGAAGACCCAAAAAACTACGTTTCGGTCCCCCAGGTGGACCTTTCTCAAGGTGGTCCCGCTGGGGGATCAAAACTAGGTTTTTGTGTCTTCTATACAATAATAGAAAATGTATGATTTACTTACCTGCGTGCTGTCCTTGATGTCATGTTGCACGATATCGAATGGTCTCTATATATATATAATATATATATATATATATATATATATATATATATATATATATATATATATAATATATATATATATATATATATATATATATATAATATATATATATATATATCATAGGGCATGCACAGGGTATAGTATTAATAATTGTTAATAATTGTAAAGTGCCAGTATAATCCTCAGCGCGGTACAATCGGGGTACAGCGATTTGATCATTACATAATTAGAGTTAAATATAAATAAGGAAAGAGGTAGCGAGTGTCCTGCTAATGATAATTTACAATATAAAGGGTTAATAACATCCTATGGGAGCTCTAATTAGATGGAGTTAATCCAGGTGGTCTAAATATAACAAAACGTGCTGTAGGTACCATTAAGAATACTAGAAAGTCTTTCCATTAACGTGGCATCATTAATGTGTTGGAAAATGGTCTCCAGTTCTCGGGGACTCGTTTGCTTCCAATGGTTAGCTATGCAACATTTGGTAGCTGTTAAAATCTGAGTAATTAGTATTCAGGTCTTCTTTGTAATTTGTGGAATATCCATATTCAAGAGAATAATAAAAGTGTCCAGGGGAATTTTTACTTTCAAGATGTCATGGATAACCGTAAATATTTGTGCCCAGGTCTGTAAAATTGTCAGACACGTCCACCAGAGAAGTAACATGTTGCCTACTTCCACACATGCCCTCCAACAAGTATTTGACACCTCTTTTTTTCAATTTCATCTGCTATGTAACTCTGTGCCCAGGACATACTTGAAAAACGAGAGGTAATTCTCAATGTATTACTGCCCGTTAAAACATTTTTATAAATAAATGATATTATTTTATGCCTTAAATGTAGCACCTGTCCATGTGGCATAAAGAGTTGTATAAAGTGTTTTTTGTTGTTTGTTTATTTTTAGAAAGTGCCTACCATGAATGCAGCACTTTACAAACATTTTACATAAGACATAATACAGGGAAGAAGAATACAAAGTGCATACTTGATAGAAGTAATATTGGGGGATAGGAGTCCATGCACAGAAGAACTTAACCAAAATCCCTGGCTGCAGTTGGAACACTATGATGTGCAGCCAAACGAAGAAGCGGTGCACTGAGGTAAGTAGAGAACCACACGCAGCTCTAACAAAAAACGACTAATTTATTGACAAAAAGGGAACAAACATCCTGAAGCTAAGAACCTCTTACGCGTTTCATCCTGCAAGGGACTTTGTCAAAGAGTGAGTGGTGAACTCTCTCATTCACCTCTATATACCACCAGCTTGACTGTGATAGGTCAATAATAAATTGATTTATCACAGTCAAGCTGGTGGTTTATAGAGGTGTATGAGAGAGTTCACCACTCACTCTTTGACAAAGTCCCTTGTGGGATGAAACGCGTAAGAGGTTCTTAGCTTCAGGATGTTTGTTCCCTTTTTAACAATAAATTAGTCGTTTTTTGTTAGAGCTGCGTGTGGTTCTCTACTTACCTCAGTGCACCGCTTCTTCATTTGGCTGTTCCGGTACTTTTGCTGGTTGCACATGGATTCCAGGACACACATCACTGCAGGCATTCACTCAACGGTGCTCCACCTTTATCTCTTTGGCTACACCGGATCAAGCAGCGTGACAGCAGGTATTATCATTGGCAGAAGGGATGGTGGGTGACTTAGTATCAGCCTGGCTGTTCTCTGGATGGTCGGCGACTCTTAGCGTCACCTCACCTTACCCCTCCCCGCAGCCTGCTCCACTGGGTCCGCTTAATACGCTTGTTTAGACTGATAGTTATATGCTGCAGACGTGTGCCATTATGTTCTAAGAATAAGACATTCTACGCTTTGGCCCTTGAGCACTGGCAGCAGAATTCTTCTGTGTTCCCTCTGGAACACTATGATGTGTGATTATGAGCTAAGGCAGGTTTTATTGACCTGTCTGAAACATTTTCTTTATGATTACTTTAGTCTGATGGAGAGTTCTTGTAACTTTTTTACTCACCACATGTCTGATCACTCTTGCGTATTTAAACTATTACACATCGTTGGTTCTGTAGAAAAAAAATTGTCTTTCAATGCAAAAAGAAGGGAAACATTCATGCACTTTTACAAATTTGGAAAATGTTGGGCATTTCCTACTTCTGGGAAAGTCACGAAAATTTAAAAGTTTCCCAAATATCGCCTCCAAGCCAAGATCATATGCCTTATAACTTACACATTTTCAAGTCAAAATGGAACAACTTTGCACATCTCCATTTAGAAGCAGGCAGATGAGATAGTGCAGGAAAGTTCGCTCGTAATTTTTTTTTATTATAAAGTATACGAACCATAAAATTGCTAAGTGAACAAAATGAAAGTAGAATCTGCTATGGTGACAAATAACTGCTGTCAGTTGAGAACAAAAGTAGAACTAGGAAAATATTTAAGTGACGGTAATGCTATGAGGAAAACAATGTCAACATAATTGTGGTCATTCATATTGAAATAATTAAATAAATATTTAGGGCTGACGGCGTACATTTATCAGAGATTGGGGTGGATTTGTTCAACAACGAGTTGCAAGAAAGGTGTTACGCTGCAGACTGCAGGACAGGATACGGACCCGCAGGGCAGAGGTAGGGAGTAGGTACACTGACCTTGACCTGGGATCTGAAGCCTGTGATGCAAGAGAAGACAGGTCCGGTTCCAGAGAAGGTGCAGGCACAGGCAAGGGGAAAGCAGTAGGAAACAGGAGCACAGACAAAATCTCAGCAAGAGAAAAATATAAATACCAGGGCAACTCCAATTTAAAATGAAAAGGGTATTTTAAGTCAGCTCACAATGGCAAATCAGCAGTGAAGAAACACGTCTGTGCTGGGATTTTGTCTGTGCTCCTGTTTCCTACTGCATCCATCGTTACTATCCTGGAGGACTGCACGCCTACAAAAGAGTACTGGATCTATCCTGGATTTACATTGGCAGGTAATGGGCAATAGCCCTGATATATTTACCTTAAGCCTTTGTCTGTTATTGTTCTTACCTATTGGGAATATATACGCAAGGGCCAATTGCTGGGGTTGTCAAGTGGACACCATTAGTTCTGTATTTCCCATACATATGGACTCTTGATTATGGACATTCATTGATAATGGACATTTCCATTTTACTCTCTATATATATTTTGTCAATTTTCTTTATATTATGAATTGACCATACATGTGCATGTGAGCACCATTTACCATCTATACATACAGGCAAGGGGAAGACTCAGGAACAGACTCAGGAATAGACTAAGGAACAAACAAGGGCGGTAAGGGGCTTTTAAAGTGCAGCCAGGAGTGGGAGCATTCATTCTGCTCCTGGCTGTAGCCAAATTCCCACCCACCAGTCCCATTTTTAGAAGGCAGCCAGGGGCAGGTACTCTGCCCTTGGCCACTCGTTTGTTAACGAGTAGAGGGAACATTATCATCGTGGAGCTGCTGAGCTATACTACCTGTGAACATTGTTAACATGTACATCGCATCTTACAGGGCAAGTCGGAAGACTTTCCAAGGAATAGAAAGGACTGAAGTTCCTAAAGGAGGGGCCAGTTTGACCAGTTTGCCACTGTTGCGGCGGCAGTTTGGGGGGGTAAGTGCTTGTCTTTGCCAGATGGGGCTCAGAACTGATAAAGCCCGGGGGTAGTCGTGAGTGGGCGGGGTCAACTGAACGTGACTCCTGGGAACCCACTCGTGGCAACGGTCAGCTCATGGGGGCTCGGCCAGCTACGGGGGCAGCAGGCCAAGGCCTGGCTGACCCCCTTCCCTTAACCCATTAAGTGAGCACTCTGGCAGGGACTAGCGGTTACTCTATTATTGATTAATAAACAAAGCCGCAGCCTTTTATACCTCCAAACCGAGTCTGTCATTACTTGTCTGTTATATGTGGGTATCGGTCAGCAGGGGAAGATGGGGAGGGGGTGGTCCCTTGCAGCCTCCCTGATCAAGGAAGGGCCCTGCATCTGGAATGGGAAAAATGTCAGACAGGATAGCAGGATTCCCATGGACAAAACAAAGTGGTAGCCATCCACCTGGTGCATTTCCCAAAAGCAATGCAAATTGAGCTTCTTCCATTCCTCAACACATATACATACAATAAAGAATGGCTCAGCAGCTGGACAGATTTCATACACAATTTGTTTTTAATTAATGACAGGGTTAAATATGCACATATTATTGTGGCTAAATTCACAAAACTGCTTGCTGATGAACCAAAGTAGGCTCACAAAAAGCAGTGAAAATGATTTTAACTCCCATTCCCCGGCTATTAATGGTGTAAGATTAGTCCATAAAGTAAATACCCAGTCTTTCAGCCGTATAGATGGTGCTTTGGTAAGTGTTGGCTGGACATGCGTGAAAGTGCAGTATAGAAATGGGTGCCAGGAACTTTTATAAAAGAAAAGGCGTTTATTGAGCATCCGCCCAAAAACCAGTTCACATAGATATTCATAATACAATACATGTGGCAAATAATCCCCTGGTAGGTTCCAGTCCTATGCAGAGGAGGTACATAGGCTTAGTTACACATTGCATAAGGACATAGTGAAATAGCTTGTAGAGAGAAGTGATGCTAGACGAACCGATCAGTTGGGCCAATTCAATAGAACTACAGATTGTTATGCGACAACCCGAAGGGACAGAACAGCAATGCATCCATCTCCTACAAACTTAGACTTACTGCTCCTCTAACAGGTCCTTACTGAAGATCGGGGCACGTTACTAAACTGGAAAATAATAAGCAGTGACAGTAGACAAAGTTAGCTGCAGACTAGACAAATAGAAATGTATATACAGGACTTAGATTGAGGACCCAAGGCAGAACTCTGAAGAACTTGCTGCCAGAACAAAGACTGGGACTATATATACCCTATCTGCTTCCTATGGGGATATCACTGGTCACAGAGTACAAAGGGGCGGGGCAAGCCCCAAGTCAGCCCACCATGTTAACCCCTTAAGGCAGTTAACCCCCTATAGAAACCAGTAGCCCTCCAAGAAGAGGCTAAATGATTAACAGAAGAAATAAAAATGGTAGAAGTGAAGCATAGGGGGTGAGGTGGCATTTGTTAGGGGCATTAGTCAGGTATATAATAATACTGTCAGTGGTGGCTACCCTATAAGCAGGCAATAAGCAGCTCAAGGAAGGCCCCATTGCCCCCTCTCCCCTTATCCAACCAGGCCCCATTTCTTCCCATTCCAGCTCTGATTGCTGCAGGTGGCTGCTGTTAGGAATGTGAGCACACAGCGCCTCAGGCGGAGCTCACGGCTCTCTCCTTACACTGCTCAGACCCTTCCACTACAACCACGCAAGCCCCCTTCAGCTTCATCACTTACCCCTCGGCATGGTGGGGCGCTCCATGAGGTACTTCCTCCACGCTCTACGCCGCAGCCGTCAGCGCGGAATCGCCACCCCGCGCGCACGTGCGCACCCCACGTTGCTTCCTCTCATGCACACGTCGGACTTACAGTGCACACACAAAAGCCCTTGAACTTATCCCCACTCAGGCTCCGCCCCCAAACACCGCACGGTTACAATCTGGCTCTTGCTGAATGTCACCTGAGCTCTAAGAACAGCATCCAATGCACTGAAGCTCCCTGTGCTCCTCCAGGCACGCCCCCTCTCCTGGTTGGCTGTTCCAGCTTTATATACCCTCTCTGTTCTGTGCTTCCTCGCTCGTCATAGTTTTTGTATGGGTGTTTCACAGTGCTTGTTATTTGATTCTCTCGGTTTTGACGCGGCTTGGCAGACTACCCCCTTTGGCTTTCGACTTCGGATTGTTCCTGTTTACGTACCTTCTGGCTCCCTTCGACAACGGCACTCATCTCGATCCTTCCATACGTCTCCTACCCCTGATCTCGGCAACGACCATTCTTCTGGGAAAACGGTACCGGCAAGTATTCACGCAATACACCCCATCTGGCCTGGCACCATCTAATACCACAACCCGGACACGTCACTTGCTCTGTCGGTGTGTGTATTCATACCTGCCACCTCAGTTCTAGGGACAGGTCTGGTCTGCGGGCTATTCTGGCGTAACAGCTGCGTTCTGTGTTCTGAGCAAGCAACCAACAGCTGACGGATAGTGGTTCTACAATGCACATAAGCACAGTCAAGAATGACTTAGCAGATGGACAGGGCTCATACACAATTTGTTTCTAATTAATGACAGGGTTACCCATGTACATATGAACATGGCTAAATTCACAAAAGTGAGCACGTGCTTGCTATCGCTGTTTAAAAGAATGGAGATTTCACTTGCACGCTTTACTGAATTTAGCTGTTGACAGGCAATTTTGATTTTAGTGGTTGAAGCAGCATTTCATTCAAAATCATAAATGTGTTTTTTAAATAAATCAGTTTTTGTAGTATTATATAATACTTGATAAAGTAGAAAGTCCTTACACACAGGGCGGCGCGTAGTGCACAAAACGGAAAAAGGTGTCACAGGGGACAGGGAGAAATAAACCAAGGGTAATCTTGGCTACAAATGGGTATAAAAAATGAGCAGAAACACATTCCAACGCGTTTCGTAATGAAAAGTTACTTCTTCAGGGAAGGTGTGGTGTCTTGAGTCTGCGTCTCCTGCCAAAGTGAACGCAGTGTCTCCACCGCGATCAGTTTGAACTCGCCGCGTCTCGCAATGATGACGTCACTCATAGGACACCACCGTCTGTGCGCCGCTCCGTAGGTTAAGCTCCACCCTACTTCTCAGGAACACATCCTCATGGCAACTGGATATTGTTAATAAAGTTCAGGCGTATATAGTCCCCCCTTTCTACTGTAATTGTTATTGACCATTTGGGGGCCTGAACAAATTAGAGGCAGAATTACATACAAAAAGAGGGGTGGGTAGGGAGTGATCAACTAGAAACCATACTAATAGAATAGAAAAATAATCGATAATTAATAGGTGGGTGCAAAACTGTGAACTGAAGTGAATCAGGAAAAGGTAAGCTCACAAGACAGTGTGCTCAAAGGAAAATTCACTTAAATGCACACCACTAATGTGTAAAATATAGAAGTTAACACTGCTCTAAGGTAGCGTGTATAAAAGTGTATACATGATACTCAGAAAAACACACCTGTAGTATGAAATAACAGGGTTGGAGTCAGTCACCAAGAACCATGTATTGGTAAATACTACCAATGCATTACACCCAAGGTATACAATATTGCATCATCTAATGGTGGAATAGTTGCTGGTCTGCTGCTGTACCGTCAGACTTAATTTAAAATGAAAAAGGGCACGTAATGATGTTGTTAGACTCCTTCTTGGAAGTCTTTTTAAATTAAGTTTTAAAGTACCATTGCTTTCTGTCCCATATGTGATGGTTGACCAATTATTTTCTCTGCTTGAGTGTGACTTAACTGAGGAATCACAGACTACTTCTGAACCACTAAACTCATACTTTTTGCCTTCGTTGCTAGAACTGTCAGAGGTGGCTGTCGCAAAGGAACAGACTTTCTTCAAATCGGCTACCCATCAGAGATGTTCCTGTTTAAAATCTGCTACCCACCAGAGACAGTACAATTTCAGGTTTTCTATCCATGTGAGACTATTTAGTTTTAAGTCTGTTGTCTATAGCAAACTGTCTCACTTCAAGAGGCGCTTTCGCTCTAATTCATGCCCGGTTTCCTCTGAAACCAGCCCGCACATTGCCCCGTAGAGGTGGTAGTGGTGCATTTCGGGGGGGAGGTACTACTAGGGCAATGTGACGGTAGCTTTGAGACAGGCTATTAATAATATACACCAAATATAACTGGGTTGAACTGAACGAGACTTAGATATGATAAAATATAATGTATTCCTTGAAAAAGGTGAACACACAAGATATACAAATAACAGACAAAATATGGACACTCCTTAAGATGGAATGATGAAACAGTCAAATCTGGACTGGCAGTTCATACAGCAATTTTGAAAATCACAAAGACAATAGCCATAGGCTGAGCCTTGTTTATATACAATTATTTCCCATTGAACACAACCTAAACCCAGCCCCTCTCATAAATCAGTGGTGAGGTTGACAGTCTTCCCCAGAGTAAAACTCCTCCCACCCAAGGACGTTTAAAAACTGCTTTTCCTATCTAAATAACTTCATAACTTCAGTTCAGTATGACGCTCCCAATAAGACTAAATATTACTGTGTAATACTAAAATTAAGAGAGATATTAATATCTGTCTCTTAGTACCGGCTAGATATCATGTTTCTGTAATCCTTATGTGCGAATCAGTCCCACGAATACACATATGTAGCTTTTAGCACGTTCAGCTGAGGACATCTCATAATATTCTTATATTTAATAAGGTCACTCATTCTGATATCTCCTTGGGTAACCGCACCCCTGGCCCCCATAACCCCTGGGCAATAAATCCTTTGAAGCAGGGACTCCTGTGTAGAGAACATTTGTCACAGGTGCTAGATTTCACACCCAATGCCCCAGACATGGGCCTAGCTGTCTCTACCAGCAATATGTGTTAACATACACCAAACCCCCTCTGTACTTTTCACACCCAACTTCAATCAAGCCTGTTGAAGCCCAGATATTTCTGAAAAGACATCCTGCATCCTAATGTATTTTCCTAAACTGCAGCTCATTAACCCCTTAAGCCCCAGTGTGTGTGTGGTGCAGCCACTGGCACAGAAACAATACATTTATACAGGGGAATAAACAGTTGGATGGCTGAAGCAAGGCAAAAACACATTACTGGACCCCAGTCCAGTTAACTCCTTGCTTCCCAGGTGAGAGTAGAGGGTGGCCAAATGGGGTGTAACCCCTTTAATCCCGGGCCAAATCACAGGGACTGCTGCATTACAGGCAGCTTGGTAGCAGGCAACATCACATGACCTCAACCTATAAGAAGTCAGCTGTCTCATCTTTGGGCTTCACAACTAAGGCCGCGGATATAGTAGGCGTGCACACGAAGGAGCGCATGGCATCGCGTGTGCCTGTTGGCCAAGCGATCTGTGGCCTGTGATTCACAGCGATGGGGAGGCATGGCGGAGGCGTGGCCATGACATCACATGAATGGTTCGCCCACATTGACTGAACCGCCCATGTGACCCGGCCGTCGAGCGATAAAAGCAAAAAATGTTGTCTCGCAAAAAATCTTTTGCGCCGTCCATTTCATCGCGCGATCTATGGCCTGCCTCATTGAGGTGCATCTTTTTGTTTGTGCCGCACGCGGTCCCACGCAGTATGGACGCACCCAAACTTCTGCTAGAGTCTACTTTCCATAAACTGCAAAATAGAAGACCCAAGTTATGACTGAGAAGGGTAATACAAATCCAGTCATGCTACTGTGCTCACGTTGTTTGAAACGGGTTCCGTACCATGACAGCAGCTCCCATAAATATTCAATCTGTGATTAGAATGAGAAGGAAATGTATCCGTTATCGCACACTTCAAAGTTGTCACTGTTTCTCCAATGTTGGTTTCGTGCAAATAAATGAATGCATCAAGAAAGATAAATACAAAACTATGGTGCTTATTCACTAAACTTCAATAAGTGATTTGTAGCACTATAAATGCCCTCATAGTGCGATATTGCCTGTGTTGCTATTCACAAAGCTCTGATAATAGTGAAATATCGCACTAAAGCAGGTTTTTTTATAGTGCTATAACACTCTGGCGTGCGATAAGCCCGAAAATGCCTGATATGGGATTTTTTGCCAGAAACTGCTATTTACTAAACTTCGATATGTTTATAGTATTATAAAAGCTAAAAACTGGCGCTAAGGAAATTCCAAGATGCATATAAGGAGTTTGTATTAGTTTTACTGCACAGAATTGATACCAGAGGCTGGCAGTAATCTCCTGGAGACCTGTGGGGAATTGCAGTTCCCTGGGGGTTCCTGAGGGTCCCCCGGTGTTACCGCAGGCCCCCACATGTTTGGGGGTCCCTACCTTTCTGGTGGTCCCCACGGGTCCACGGGGGTTCCTGCAGGTCTCCAGGGGGTCCCCGCCGGCCTCCGGTATCAATCCTGTGCAGTCAAATAAAATTGCAGCCAGTTTCATTACCTTAGCGGCTAACAGCTAAGGTAATGAAAGGGTTAAATAGCAGGCACTGATTTGTTGTTGGTACAGGGGGTGGGTGAAGCTTGTAGTTGCCCCAAGGTGGGTGTTTTTGCCTTGCAGTAGGGTGGCAATAGAAGTTAACTGGATAATAGTACATTTGACCATTAAAAATAAAACATGACCCAGCCAGCATAAAGTAAATTAAAGTAACACTTACCCCTGCCAGGCTGAAAGCTGTCCTCATCTTCCTCCCCATCCTCCGTTGGCAGCTACATTACAATAATCATAATAATAATAAAAAAACTAATGGTCACTAACCCCTTAATCACCTTAGCGGTTAGTAAACGCTATAGTAATTAAGGGGTAACCCCCCCCCGCTACCCACCCGAGAGACCTAACCACCCTCTCCAGGGCAACTACCCCAACCCTTCATCCTCGCAATCCATTGATTGGCACAATGGTACATCATACCCCCAATATGGCCATGGTTTGCCACTATAGCAATGAATGGGCAAACTAAAAAAAACAGGCACAACAAAAAATACAATACATTTAAATAAAAAAATTTTTTTTCAAATAAACCAATTAATTGGCAAAGTGGTATACCATACCCATATAATATGGCCATGGTTTGCCAATATGGCAATAAATGAGCAAGCTAAAAAGAAAACAGGCACAAAATAAACACTTGGCATTTAAATAAAACAAGCGTTTCACAATAAAGCCATTGATTGTGACTGGTAAGCCATGCCCACAATATATGAACATGGATTGCCACAGTGACAATGAATGGACAACCTAAAAAAAGACATAATACAAAATACAATACATACTGTAACAATTAAATAAAAACCAAAAAATGCCTTGCTTGTCACTGTGTTTATCTATAGCCCGAAAGGGGCATAGAGAAACACATTGGCAGTTAATGGGCAACCTAAAAAAAATACACAATGAAATAAAATGCAATCAATATTTTTCTTACCTTTGACTCTTCAACCCCGTCCAACTCGAGCACCCACACTTGAAACACAACGCAATGCTCCTCAACAGCCAATGCGAAGAAGTCCATGATCACATGTTGATTGAAGAGACATCTCCCTGGTGAGTTCTTCCTTCTTTTCTTCTCTTCTGTCTTCTTTCTTGTACAATCCAATAGGGCGGATGTTGTCCCGTCGTCTTCTTGGCTTCAAATGAGCTGGACAGGCCTTATATAAGGCCTGTGACGACACATTCGAGTGTTAAATGGTACACCGCCAATCCTATTGGCTGGTGTACCATGTGACAGTTTTTTTGTTTTTAAGGATGTGACATCAACAAAAGGGAGGGAAGCCCACCAATCAGGAAGGATATGCTTACCCCCCTTTAAGATGACATCAAAAAAAATGGCTGCCATCACATATTGCTCCAACCAATCGGATTGGGAGATATACTATAACATGGTACACCCCCAATCTGATTTTTATTTCAAAGGATGTGACGTCATTTTAAAGGGAGTGCCGTCACATTCTTTAAAAAATAAAACGATGTTGTCATCGTCAGGAAATCCTGTACATTGCCTTGTTTAATATATATATATATATATATATATATATATATATATATATATACATACATATACAGCTCAACCCTGTTATAGCGCGATCTGCTACAACACGGATCCGCATATAATGCGGTCTAAACATGGCTCCCGATTTAAAAACACCTTCTTTCGCTGCGCGAGGACTTACCGGCATCTGCATTTCTATCCTTTCTTGTGTATTAGGGCGAACACTTCCATCCATGTTTGTTGGATTTTGGGACATGACCAAAATATATGTAATATATTCCCCACTTCACCACAACCATGCCAACACAGAGGGGAAACACTTGGGAGGAAAGAGTGTAACCTGGCAGGAGTCCTGTACCATCTGAATATTAACTTGTAAATATTCTTCTAAATCACAACGCACAATGAATTTTTGGAAGCGGCTTCCCAGATATTGAGGTCTATACTGATGTTAAGATCCTTTTCCCAGGATAACATATAGTTATCGGGGGTTTGGTTGCTCTTGATAGAGGATAGACTCTGGTATATTCTGGAGATAATGGGGGTTATGCACTAAGCTCCGTTAAGTCACTTTTAGAGCGCAAAGTGCTCTTAGAACGTGATTTTGAGCTCAACCCGATGCACTAAGCAACGCAAACAGGCACTTTGTGCTCTAAAAATGACTTTTTTCCGGAATTTTTTCTAAGTCCAACTTTGCTCATTCGTAACCCTGTTTGCGTTAAATTCTGCCCTTAAGCGGGATGCACTAAGCAACGCAACCTTAGCGTACGTGAAAGTTGCATTGATCAGAACACGTCAGGTCAGAGTAGACGCAAAAAAAGCTTGACTTAGAAAAAATTATTGCTTTTCATTTTTGCATGCGCAACACCCATACAACAGGCCGGCGGGTGTCCCCGGCTGACCCCGTGGGGATACCCGAGGGAGCCCGGGGGTCGCGCGGGTGTCCTCGGCTGACCCCGCGGCCGTCCTGGGGTCCCCGCGGGAGTCCCGGGGTACCCGCGGGCCTGCGGTACCAATTTTGCACCTCCAAAAATAATAAACAATATTTATAACTAAATACACCCCCTAACACATACTATACAGTAATGGGCAAAATTACTATTATCCACATATGGATAATAATGCATTTGCCCATTTTAAATACATATAAACTACAATAAATACAGTAAAAACATATTACACTTACCTTTAACAGGCACCCACGATGAAGGCCGTCTTCATCCTCATCTTCATCCTGCCCATGCCCCTCCAGTGCTGCAAAACATGCACAACAATCACAATAGCCAATGTAATGTCCCCTAATCCCTTAATCACCATAGCGGTTATTAACCGCTACAGTCATTAAGGGGTTAACCCACCCTCACCCACCACTCGGGAGGCCTACATACCCTCCCCCACTAACTCCCCACCCCGTGAGGCCTAACCACCCTCACCTACTACCCAGCCGAGAGTCCTACCCACATACCCTTGGGGCAATACCCCCTCCCCCCACCCCAGTACCCACAATAAAAACAATACACTGCCCCACAATAAACATCATTCTATATATTAAATACATAACCGACCCCCTGTGCCCCCCCATAAATACATGATTTATTCTTTTACATACAGGGTTCATACCCCAGGCCCATGTGAGTCCCCGGTGGGCCTGACGGGTCACCTCACAGACCTACAGGTTACCAGCAACTTGTTTCATACAGGTTCTGGAGGCCTTTTGGTGGGTCCCGCCAAGCGCCATGGCCCAGCAGGTGGTCTCCGCGGGTCACCGTGGGCCACAATTGGGTCCACACGGTAGGCCCGCGGATGTCTGGGAGCCACGAGTCAAACCCACAGGTGTCTGAGGGGCCTTTGGTGGTTCCCACGGGTGTCTGGGGACCCACGGGTGGGCACTACGGGTCCGCGGTGCCCCCACAGATGTGGGACCACCGGTTCTTCCTCGCAGGTGTCCCCCATGGACCACACAGCCTGGTACCCGTGAGATACCCGAGGATATCTCAGGTGGTCTCCAGAAGGTCTCACGCAGACCAAAGGAACCAACTCTGAATGTAAAATAATTAAACCTGACCTATACATTCAATACATACATAACACACATACAGTACAATAATGTGCAAAATAACTATTATCCAGATATGGATAATAGATTATTTGCCTATTATGAAACACATAAAATATGCATAAATCAAAACATGAATTTTTAATCTTAAAATCACCACATTGCATGTTACAATAAATCCAGCATCGATTGTAAATATAAACCAACAAACCAGCAGCTACACAAATGTATATGAAATGTCACACAATTGCATTGAGTGTGTACATGATGCAATTAATCTGTGCATCATGTAACACTATGCAAAATATATGTAACAATAAAATACACTATGAACAATGTCCCCTAACCAGCAATGCCATCATGAAAATCAAATAGAAACTAAGCAACATCAATACAATTAGCATCAATCAATTAATCCATTTCCTCAAACAATTACAATACAATACAAATCAACTATACAATTCCCTATTCAATTCCTAAAGCCAAACCATTGCCAAAACAATTCTAATTTAAAGTAACCACCATCATTCTAATCTAACTACCAGAAATAAGCCATTACAAATAACCTGTCACTAAATAAAAATTACATTATTAACAACAATGACAAAATAAAGCTGATAAATACATTAGCCATACATGAAAATAACATAAACATTAGCAAAACAATCAATTATTATCCCTGTATGTCTATCCATATAGATAGATAAACATAACATACAGGGGCAATAATAGAGCATAAAATACAATGCATTTACATACAAAAATCACATAGAATACACCCATTCAGTGTCCGTAAATGTATTATATACATAGATACATTCACGGGCATTAAATGGGACTGAAAAAATAAAAGACATGAATCAAAAAGCAAAAAAACCTGTAAAAGTAAAAATAATAAACTTTTCTTTTGTTTACTCACCATTAGATGCCCACTCACCGAAATCCAGGCGACCCGGAAGCACCTCCAAGGGTATGTGGATAGGCCTCCCGGCTGGGTAGTGGGTGAGGGTGGTTCGGCCTCACGGGGTGGGGGAGTTAGTGGGGGAGGGTATGTAGGTCTCCCGGGTGGTGGGTGAGGGTGGGTTAACTTCTTAATGCCTGTAGCGGTTAATAACCGCTATGGTGATTAAGGGGTTAGGGGACATTACATTGGATGTTTTTATTCTTGTGTATGTTTTGCAGCATCGGAGGGGGCATGGGCAGGATGAAGATGAGGATGAAGATGGCCTTCATCGTGGGTGCCTGTAAAAGTGACTGTATTTATTGTCATTTATATGTATTTAAAATGGGCAAATGCATTATTATCCATATGTGGATAATAGTAATTTTGCCCATTACAGTACTGTATGTGTTAGGGGGCGGGGGGGATGTGTGTTGTTTATTGGGGGCAATTGTCCCCAATAAACTTGCTAATGTGCCTTAACCCCTTCATTGCCTTAGCGGCTATCCGCTAAGGTAATGAAGCTGCATTAATGTAAATTTTAATAACAGTGTGCGGGAGCAGGGGGTCCCCTGAGCTGAACCGCATTGATTTCTGCCTCAGAGACCCCCTGCTTCCCGAGTTACAGGCCCCGGTTTCGGGCATCGGTGCCAGTGTGGACGCCATCTTTATAGAGCACACGTCGGGTCTTGGACGCTATAAAGATGGCGGCGACACTGGCACCCGATGTCCCATACCGGGGCCTGTAACTCAGGAAGCAGGGGGTCTCTGAGGCAGAAATCAATGCGGTTCAGCTCAGGGGACCCCCTGCTCCCGCACACTATTATTAAAAATACATTAAAGCAGCTTCATTACCATAGCAGATAGCCGCTACGGTAATGAATTATTATTTATTGTTATGTGTGTTTTAATACTAGTGTAGATGTGCAGGGGGTCTCCTGAGCTGAACCGCATTGGTTTCAGCCTCGGGGACCCCCTACTTCAGGAGATATAGGCCCCTTTATGGGATGCCGGTATCCCCTGTAGAATTTAATTGTCTCGGTCACGTGACGCGGGAGCTTTAAAGTGCAGGGGATACCGGCACCCCATAACAGGGCCTATATCTCCTGAAGTAGGGGGTCCTCGGACCTGAAACCAATGCGGTTCAGGTCCTGAGACCCCCTGCTCCTGTACACTATTATTAAAATGTATTTATTTAGTGTACGATCGCCTGTAACAGCCTTGCATGGAGATGGCAAATCTCCATGCAAATGTTACATGCGGCTTTTTTTTCTATCAGCTAGCGTACGTAAAGGTTAAGAAGCAACACGTACACTGTGGCTGTTTTGAGCTATTTTGAGCAGGTACGTTAAAAAATGGGTTCAAGGCCTTAGCGAATCGCGTCCCCGGCTTCACTTTTTAACGAACCTGTTTTTTGGCCAAATCAGAACGCAAAGTCATTGAGCTTAGTGCATAGCCTCCAATGCCCTTTGTATGGGGCTGGCGCAGACACCAGTCCTCATATCAAGTTAAAACATGGGGTTGTTTTGGTTTGTAGACTGATTGAATATAATGTCTAACCTAGAGAAATCTGAAGAATTCAGAAGAGGTGATATCATGGTTTCTTTGTAGCGAAGCGAATGAAGGGACTTTCCCTTGAGTAAGAATATCATTAACTCTTATGAGTAAGAATATCATTAACTCTTTTGAGTCCTTTTTGAACCCAGGTATTGGATTGCGGGTTTCCTGTGTAAAAATCACTATCCCACATGACCCAATATACAGTTAGGTCCGGAAATAATTGGACACTGATACAAGTTTTGTTATTTCGGCTGTGTACCAAAATAAATTCAAGTTACAGTTAAATAAGGAATATGGGCTTAAAGTGCAGTCTATCAGCTTTAATTTGAGGGTATTCACATCCAAATTGGAGCAAGGGTTTAGGAATTACATATCTTTAATATGTAGCCCCCTCTTTTTCAAGGGACAAAAAGTAATTGGACAAATGACTCAAAAGCTGTTTCATGGACAAATGTGCGCTATTCCTTCGTTATTTCATCATCAATTAAGCACGTAAAAGGTCTGGAGTTGATTCCAGATGTGGCATTTGCATTTGTAAGCTGTTGCTGTGAACTCACAACATGCGGTCAAAGGAGCTCACAATTCAAGAGAAACAGGGCATCCTTAGGCTGCAAAAAAAAAAGAAAATCCATCAGAGAGATAGCAGGAACATTAGGAGTGGCCAATCAACAGTTTGGTACATTCTGAGAAAAAAAGAACGCACTGCTACACAAAAAGGCCTGGACGTCAACGGAAGACAACAGTGGTTGATGATCGTTGGATCCTTTCCGTGGTAAAGAAAAACCACTTCAAAAAATCCAGCCAAGTGAAGAACACTCTCCAGGAGGTAGGCATATCATTATCCAAGTCTACCATAAAGAAAAAACTTCACAAGAGCAAATACAGAGGGTTCACCACAAGGTGCAAACCATTCATAAGCCTCAAGAATAGAAAGGCCAGATTAGACTTTGCCAAACAATATCTAAAAAAAGCCAGCCAAGTTCTGGAACAGCATTCTTTGGACAGATGAAACGAAGATCAACCTGTACAAGAATAATGGGAAGAAAAAAGTATGGAGAAGGCTTGGAATGGCTCATGATCCGAAGCATACCACATAATCTGTAAAACACAGTGGAGGCAGTGTGATGGCATGGGCATGCATGGCTTACAATGGCACTGGGTCAATAGTGTTTATTGATGATGTGGCAGAAGACAGAAGCAGCCGGATTAATTTTGAAGTGTATAGGGATATATTGTCTGCTCAGATTCAGCCAAATTCAGCGAAGTTGATTGGACAGCGCTTCACTTTACAGATGTACAATGACCTAAACATTCTGCGAAAGCAAACCAGGAGTTTTTTAAGGCAAAGAAGTGGAATATTCTGCAATGGCCGAGTCAATCAAATGGTCTCAACCCGATCGAGCATGCCTTTCACTTGCTGAAGACAAAACTTAAGGCAGAAAGACCCACGAACAAACAACAACTGAAGACAGCTGCAATAAAGGCCTGGCAAAGCATCACAAAGGAGGAAACACAGCGTTTGGTGATGTCCATGCGTTGCAGACTTCAAGCAGTCATTGCCTGCAAAGGATTCTCGACAAAGTATTAAAAATGAACATTTTATTTATGATTGTGTTAATTTGTCCAATTACATTTGAGCCCCTGAAATAAGGGGACTGTGTATGGAAATTGTTGCAATTCCTAAACGTGTCATACGATATTTTTGTTCAACCCCTTGAATTAAAGCTGAAAGTCTGCACTTCTGCACTTCTATTGCATCTCGATTGTTTCATTTCAAATCCATTCTGGTGGCGTACAAAGCCAACATTATGAAAATTGTGTCAGTGTCCAATTATTTCCGGACCTTACTGTATATATCCCCATTTATTGCTATCCCAAAAAAAGTAGCGCAGGGATTCACTTTCTGTTTTTTCACATTTGTATGGCCAATTTCTTCGGCACCTGCATGCTGTTTACATGGAGAAGCGCTGCGATTATATATTTGTTTTAGAAGGAGGTAGTAGGGCCAGGTTTGGGAGGAAGTATGAGGAGCTCTGTTTTTGCCATGAGAGTCTGCACTTCTATTGCATCTCGGTTGTTTCATTTTAAATCCATTGTGGTGACGTACAGAGCCAAAATTATGAAAATTGTGTCAGTGTCCAATTATTTCCGGAGCTAACTATATACAGTATATTGCTAGGAAAACCAATGGCCACTCACTCCAAAAAAAGCTAAAGTAATATCCCAAATTTTAAATGCTACAAGGTGTACAATTGCCCAAAATTGGAAACAACCTTCCCCCATCCCTAAACCAAATAAATAACAACATTTGGCATATAGTTTATATAGAAAAACTCTCAGCCTATCTGAACGGTTCTATCTCGCAATTCTCTGAGATTTGAGCTCCTTGGTTCCGTCATGCAGGTAGATATATGTGGTATTTAAATTGTTGTTTACTGTGTTATATTGTTACAAATGCTGTCCCTTCCCCCCGTTCCCTGATCTCCCTCACCTTTACAGTTTCACAACCAGTTTATTTGTATTATTGTATCCCCCCTTTTTTGTTTTCCGTTTTGCATACCCTACTTTTTTATGTATACAAAATGATCAATAAAAAATGTAAGTAACAAAAAAAAAAAGAAGTCAGGAAGGAATGACCTGGCAGACTTATTATAATGAGTTGTGGCAAATTGTAAACCTTTGAGTATAATATTCCTCTCTTTCTTTGTCTTCAAAGGTCTAAGGCATAACTATCTTGGTTGCAATATGTGCCAGTTAACAAACACACAATCCTAGCAAGCTCAGAACCCCAAAACCCACCACATCATATACATATGTAGCATAGTGCCCCTGGCTATGTGTTTCCTGCCCCTAGCATGTAAGTCCTGGTAAGGTGCAGGCAGTGTTATGGTTAAATTCCTCTCCCATGGGCCAGCATGTGAGTCCTTTAGGCCTCTGGTTAATTTGTTGCCAGATGCAGGTGCAGGCCTAATGGCAGTTGGGAGTGTCATGCCTGGGAGGGGAGATACTAAATGGGTCCTTCCCCTAAACCCCTCCCCAGGTGTAAAAGATGGCTCCCTTCCTAAATGTATTAAGTTCCAGTGTAGCCTGCTCCTTAGGGAGTTGGGCAGTATGTCTACCATGCCCCATAAGGGGGTTGAGAATAGCCTCAGGGGCCTCAAGCCCCTGGGGGGTCTAGTCAGGGAGGATGCCATGCAAGCTGCGAGGGAAGTGTTCCATGCAAGCTGGGTGTAAAGTACCTCCCTTGCATGAGAAGGAAGGATCATGTCTGGACTGCCAATAAATTGTGAACTGTTCCTTGCCTGCGTGTGAATTACTGGAAGGGGTTCCTGTAGGGACTACTCCCTGCCTGTGGCAGAGACCTGCAGGATGGAAGCACTGTACCAACGAACCCATCTGCTCGCTCTACCATCTGCAGAGTATCAGGCCTCCTGGAAGACCACAGGTGAGCTATACACCACAACCATACCACATAGCTACAGATCTCCCTTAGGGGGGAAAAGGGAGGGGGAAGGTGTTACACATATATATTTATGTCAAAAGGAGTGCTACTGAGCATGGCCAAATGTATACAACAAAAGACAAAAAAGCCCAATGCTACATCCAATGAGATAAAATACGTAGTAAATAGTATATAGTTAAATATTTCAATAATAATATTCTCATGAGTAAGGGTCATTTAGTTAAACCCTTTGGCCAAAGCATTATAAGCCTGCAAGCCACGTCAATGTGTGCCAGTAGGTTACTTGAATAACAATCTTGGCATATATAACACAGCTTGGAGCAGAAAATGGTGCACTGCATCACAACAAATGTATATGTGTTAATATATAGGGTCCAATATCACAAGAGTTGAAATCAGCAATGTCCTAAAATGAAAACGTTCAACCCCATGGCTGCCAGACGCCAGCAATGTATTTATTGCAAAGTGTTAAATATTTAGGGCCTCATTTATTATGTTACATAAGACACGTTCCCACGGCAGAATAGTCTGTAAAGTGTACCTGGGAAGGTGTCACAGGGCACAGCACCGCCTAATATTGCCCTTCATTTATTTTCTTAACTTACCTGAACTGGTAGGGTTTGCTGGCACAAGTCTCTTCTGCTCTATCCACCATAAAACCCTTCATTGAGAAAATATTCACCTTCATTTCCTTGCACCTTGGGAAATAAGAAGGGGTACAGGAAATGTGATTGCCAGTGACAGTGAGCTAATGAATTATGGAAATGTTGCAATGATTAGTGATTTTTACCTTATTATCAGGTTTACAGTCATAATTATTTCTAAAAAGTGTTGGCACAAATTTCTTGGCTTTCTTTCGTATTTACAATAGCCTTGTGTCTATCCATTTTTGAAGTCCGCCTACCAGCTCTGTTGGGGGTCGGGACGCTATCCCACAAATCCACTGTTCTTTCTGCCGCAAAGTACTTCCTCAGATGTCCCCTCATCCTGCCACTATACAACTTCAAAGCATGACCTCTTGTTCCAGCTATTCTCTTTCTCTGACATGCTCTCATCCTGCACTTTGCTGAAATCCTTTTATATCCTATCCCCGCTCTGCCTTCTATCCGCTAAGCCAGTCATTTTCACCCCTCAGGGGTTCCGAGGCCGCAAGGGATGGAGAGCTGGGACAACTGTCACAGCTGTCCTAGGCCCGGCGGTATGGCAGCACCCCATGCAGCAGTGTCCTGGTGGCTCCCAAGCTCAGCAGCAGCCCCGGTCACTTCAATCCTTCCTCCCACTGCTCCTATGTACGCCGGAAGTCAAGCTCAACTTCGGGCCGACAGGAGGAGGGAGCTTTGGATCGGCGCAGAACGGCAAGCTCAAAGAGGTGTGTGTGTGTGTGTGTGTGTGTGTGTGTGTGTGAGAGTGTGAGGGGTCAAGAGAGATGGAGGAGAAAGAGAGACGGGGAGATTGTGAGGGGGAAAGAGAGATGGGGAGATTGTGAGGGGGAAAGAGAGACGGGGAAAGAGAGACGGGGAGATTGTGAGGGGGAAAGAGAGACGGGGAGATTGTGAGGGGGAAAGAGAGAGGAGGAGAGTGTGAGGGGGAAAGAGAGAGGAGGAGAGTGTGAGGGGGGAAAGAGAGAGGGGAGAGTGTGAGGGGGAAAGAGAGAGGAGAGTGTGAGGGGGGAAAGAGAGAGGGGGAGAGTGTGAGGGGGCAAAGAGAGAGGGGGAGAGTGTGAGGGGGGAAAGAGAGAGGGGGAGAGTGTGAGGGGGAAAGAGAGAGGGGGAGAGTGTGAGGGGGAAGGAGAGAGGGGGAGAGTGTGAGGGGGAAGGAGAGAGGGGGAGAGTGTGGTGAGGGGAGAGGAGGAGAGAGGGGAGTAGTGTGAGGGGGGAAGGAGAAGGGGGGAGAGTGTGAGGGGGAAGCGAGAGAGAGGGGGAGAGTGTGGGGGAAGGAGAGAGGGGGAGGGAGAAGAGAGGGGAGAGAGTATGAGGGGAGGAGAGAGAGGGAGTGTAAGGGGGAAGAGGCATAAAGAGCGAGGGAGAGAGCATAAAGGGGGAGAGACCATAAAGAGGACGGAGTGTAAGGGGGGAACAGAGAGAGGGGTGTGTGAAAGAGGGGAAGAGAGATGGATGAACCGGGGGGGGGGGGGGGGGGGGGGAGGAGGGGAGAGATGGGGAGGGAGGGAAGAGAGGATTGTAGTTCCCAGAATTTCACAATTAAAATGATAGGGTTACATAACCAAAAAAGTTTGAAAAAAAACCAGTGCTCAAAGCTGTACATAAGGCCGTGCTTATAGTAGCGGCTACGGCGACGTGCTCGCGACCGGTGACATCGCACGACGCCATAAGCGAAAGTTGTATTTGGTGCAGGAGACCTTGGGTGGGCGGACAGAGGGCGTGGTGGAGGCGTCGCCATGAGCAGTTTGCCCTCATTGGCTGAACCGCTCATGTGATGCTGACGTCACGCTGCCGGCACTGGCCAAAGACAAAATCCTTTGGCTTCAGTGATTTCGATTGCCATGTCGCTGGCCAGCGCCGTCGCGGTCGCGCCCCCTATGGGCACCTGCGATGGACTTCAAGTACTTGTGACGGCGCTGCGTGCTGTAGGTCAGTGGTGCTCAACTCCATCCCTAAAAAACATGAATATGGTTAATTTAAAAATAAATGCGGTATGTTGTAAGATGACTAGGTGGCACCAAGAACCCTCTGCATGATCTACAGCAGGAGTGCTCAACTCCAGTCCTCAAGTCCCGTCCCCCCCGTCTCCCCCCCAAGGGTTCTTGGTGCCACCTTGTCATCTTAAAAAAAGCATAGAACATTTATTTTCTATGTCCAAGGAAGCTTGAAGCCTGAAATGGGTGGTCTCCCCTAAAACCAAAGAAAATGAACCATATTCATGTTTTTTATAAGTTTAATGCAGATGACTGGTGCCTTTTTGTAAAAAAAAAAAAATGTAAATATCCACTATTTTTCTAGTCCTGTGTTTCTGAAGTCAATTAATAAGTATTAGAAAAGATTAGAATTGTACAAATAACTTTAATTGATTACAGGAAGCCGTTAAGTAAAAGTTTAATTTGAAGGGCGATCTTTAATGCAGCTAATTGCATTGATATTTTTTTATTATTATTATTATCATCATCATTTATTATTATTATTACTATTTTTCCCCTAATATATGGAACTGCTGCTTTAAAAAAGGTCATCAGAAAATTATGCCAAATCATAAGAGTCATTGTTTGGCTGGAATCCCTGAATTAGAAAAGGACAGACAACTTCTAAGTAAAGTTCTTCTGGGTTACACTGACCTCTGATTGATTCCTGGCATTAAATATGTCCTCTTGTTACTTTGAAATTCGGGATGGAAAATTACAGTCTTTAAACCTTGAATTCAGGAATTAGGATATAAAATTGTATGCACTCCCACCTCCTTACATGAATGTTATTTCGTAGGTCCAGTATTTCCCAGGCTCTGGTTCAACATAACAGCCACTTCAAAACATCAGCAATATTCACAAACACTCTTAAAGTTTATGGTTCAATTTGCTAATCCACCTATCTTATCTGGCAGCAAGAATCTGAGACTGATGGGGACGCTGGGACACTGATCCTCAAGTTTGTTTATTCTCTTTGACTTTAAAAACAATTACAAAGCCTTTACATTATGCAGTACATATGGGGAGTTTCAACTTTAAACTCAGGGGCCAATGTCTTTGGTAATGAAAGTAATGGCAAAGATAATCATTTCCACGCAACGTGTCGCATTGAATATTGGCACGTTATAACACCACCATGTGATATTTGGCAAACATTATTTCCAACGTGGAATTGTGGGATTGTAAATTAGGGAAGGCCTAAGAAAATAAACAGGGTCAGGCTATTGACTACAGTGTATGAAGCAAGTATGTTTTAAAATGGAATAACATTATCCTTTGCCACAAGGGGGCAGTTTATGGGATACTATTGCAGTTAATGGTGTGTGTGTGTGTGTGTGTGTGCGTGCGTGCGTGCGTGCGTGTGTGCGTGTGTGCGTGCGTGCGTGTGTGTGTGTGTGTGTGTGTCCTACAGCCTTACCTATAACTTTTCCCATCAATGCAGACCCTTACTAGGTCTGCCATGTTGATTTACTTGGTTGACCACTCTTTACATTGGCTTACTGGACCATATTTACTAAGCAGTCTTCTGCCATAAACCTATAGAAAATGAAAGGAATGCGCCACTCAATGTTTAGATAAAGAAAAGAATGAGAGAAATACCCACGTACAAAATATATCTCTTTATAGCACAAAATTAATTCTAATGACAGTTAATAAATACAATTTCAACGTAGGCATAACATATATATGAGTATTATACCACTTACTATGATATTATTATTAAACGTCACACTGAAATTAGTCCCACAAAATATATTTTGTCTTCTTCTTTCACTAGTATATATTGCAAAACAGGGGTGGATAATGCAGATGAGTAAATAGATATTGTGCTTTAGCAGTTTGCTTTATATTGTGCTGAACATCTTCATTGATTGCCGTTTGAATAGGATAGGAAACAAAAAAGGGTGTATGTGGCGAGCATGCGCATTTTAAATGAAACTTTTGTGTTTTGTCAATGAAATTGTAATTATACTCTCAAAAGTCTTTCATTCAATCAAAAACATCAAAATACAATTTCAGTGACAAAACACAAACAAGTTTCACTTAGAACGTGTGTGCTCGCCACACACACCCTTTAAAAAAAAATTACTCCAACTTTAGGATTGCATCTATGGGCTAGTCCAGGGGTGCTCAACTCCAGTTCTCAGGGGCCACCAGCAGGTCAGGTTTTCAGGATATCCCTGCTTCAGCACAGGTGGCTCAATCAAAGTCACTGATTGAGCCACCTCTGCTGAAGCAGGGATATCCTGAAAACGTGACCTGTTGGTGACCCTTGAAGACTGAAGTGGCTGCGTGCCCTACGTGTGCCAGGACTAAAACGCCCAGAATACCTCCTTCAGGTCTTCTTCAACCCCTACCTGTTCCTGATAGGCCATGGACACATTTGTCCATGAATTTCATTGTGGAGTTACCTAATTTCAAGGGTATGAATCCGATTCTTGTAGTAGTGGACCGATTCTCGAAACAGGCCCACTTCATACCCCTCTAGGGCCTCCCCAATTCTCCCAAATTAGCTGACATCTTCATCAGGGAGATCTTTCGGTTACATGGAGTACCCTTGGTAATTGTTTCAGATAGAGGCTCCCAATTTATTTCCCGGTTCTGGCGCTTGTTTTGTCTCCAGCTAGGCATCGCTCTCCATTTCTCATCGGGATACCACCCACAGACTAATGGCCAAACGGAGAGGACCAATGAGTCTCTCGAACAGTATCTACGCTGCTTTATATCAGCCTCCCAAGATGACTGGGTTGAACTCTTACCCTAGGCAGAATTCGCCCACAATAAAGCACGGAGTGGTTCAACCCTGGAATCCCCTTTCTTCGTAAACTACGGATTCAACCCATCTACTCTTCCTCTTGCTCGACCTTCCTCAGGGGCCTCAGCGGCAGATGACAGAATCAAGACATTACAAGACTTGTGGAAAAGGATTCAGGTCAACATCAGGCAAGCAGTCAATAGGCAGAAGAATCAGGCAGATCGCCACCGCAGACCTGCTCTGGATCTTAAACCTGACGACGAGGTCTGGTTGTCATCCAGGAATATCAGGCTGAAAGTCCCCTCTATGAAATTCGCACCCAGATTTCTTGGACCCTTCTCTATCTCCGAGAGGATTAATTCAGTTGCGTATCGTCTCGCTCTGCCACCTTCCATGAAGATTCCTTCCGTGTTTCATGTTTCGCTTCTCAAAACTGTGGTCCAGAATGCCTTTTCAGTTACGGTTCCGTCCACTTCTCCTCATATGGTTCAAGGCCAACCTGAGTATGAGATTCAATCTATTCTTGATTCAAGATCTCCAGAGGATCTCTGCATTATCTGGTGCATTGGAGAGGGTTCGGCCCGGAGGAAAGATCCTGGATTCCGAGTCATCGGGTCCACGCAGCAGACTGGTTCGCATTATTCATTCCAGATTCCATGATAAGCCATTGTGGAGTCGCTCCTAAAGGGGGGGGGGGTACTGTGAGGATTCGCCATCCTGGCGGTCGCAGTCCGTCTCCTCACCCCAACAACCCCTCAGCGACGGACAAACAGGATCCGCCATCTCGTGGCCGTTACTCGCGTGCGCACGGATCTTGCGCGGTCTGACTCTCCGACTGCGGGTTCTGACTCCGCCCCCCCGCTCTGGCGCACAACGGGTGCACTCGTCCAGCCTCCCCGCTGCCGTGCGTTCTAAGCTCCGCCCCCACTGATAATGGACAGGACCGGCGTGGGAGTGACGCGCGTTCTAGGCTCCGCCCCCTGACCTCCGTGATGCGCACGATCGGTCCCGCAACATCCCTGATCCGGCTGCATCATAGGGCACATCTGTGTGCACCAGCAGCCTATTGGATTCTTCTTCATGGTTCCGCCCTGTCTGGCTTTTGGAGGGCCTTCCTTTATATACCTTCCTGCTGCATACTCTCATTGCTGAGCATAGTCTAGTGTGACGCATGTCATTTCCCAGAATCCCTTGCTGCAGTGGGAGCACTGTATGCGAGGTGATAATGGTTGAAAAGCAGGGTTGCAGACCTGTCTAAGGCCCGGGCCATAGAGGGGTGAGGAGTTCCGAGCCGTGCTGACGCTGAGGCTCGCCTGCTGAAATCTGCGCGATTTCATGCCCATGCAGGCGAACCAGAGGGCGCGATCGGAGGCAGGGGGAGACTGAGGGAGGCGGGGCAGTGATGTCGCTGGGCCAATTGCCCGCGACGCACTGACGTCGACGTCACGGCGCCGACTTCACGGCGCCGTGACGTTGACGCAGCTCCGCTCTGAAAAACAGCTTGGCGCTCGGCTGAAAACTCCAGCGCCTCAGCACGCCTGCGGGCGCTCGCGTGAGCCCCCTCTAAAGGCATCCTCATTGAGGATGCAGGGACTCAGCGCGGAGCGTCCGCACGGCTCAGCACGGCCTGTCCTTCTATGGACTCGGCCTAAGACATATGAATGTACTCACAAGTGATATTCTTTATTGGCTATATGCTAACGGTGGAGGTTTTCTAACGCCTTTTTCACACACACACACACACACACACACACACACACACACACACACACACACACACACACACACACACACACACACACACACACACACACACACACACACCACACACACAAACCACACACACACACACACCACCACACTTATGAATGGTAAAACACTTTGCATAATGGAAATCTTTGACAGCTCCTATTATTTTTCCTAACTACTCCTCCGCTCCGCTAGAGGCCGTACTCAGCCACTGCCTCTTCTTCTGACGACAAACCTCTTCACCAGAGAGAGGTTTGCAACGCAGACGCAGCAAGGGGCGCTCTGGCTCACGCACCCGACGGCGACTCTCTGGTTTCCCTGCTCACACTATTGGCTATTGCCGCGTGCGCGATGACGCGCTGAGTCCGTTTGGTTATTTTTCTTCGTCACGGCTCGGGCCGGAACAGCAAAAGCAGGTGCAGGAGGGGAGCGCGAGACACGGAATCCAGGGCACGAGAAGGCGGACAGGGTGTGGAACAAAGAGAAGCGGCGCGCGCGAGAGAGAAGGGAGCAACCGTCACCTGCCCGCGGGAGAGCGCGCATCCATGGAGACGGGAGGGCGCGCGCCGTAAAGGTAACCGGAATATGTCTGTGTGGTGTATCACTCCATGGGGGGTGTCTGTTATACCGCCCCGTGTGCATCACTATGTTATATGACACCACGCTGTCTATCACAGTCAACCCTTCTATATGTAGAGGTGTGTGTGTGTGAGATATATATATATATATATATCACCACTGCAATGGGCAGGGCTGGTTGTATGTACAGTACGTGTGATGTATCACCTGCAATGTACAGTGCTCTGCACATCGGCAGTATATATTTGTGCCTGATACGCTGTGTGTGTATGCGGTGCATATATCGTGACTATGCAGAGCTGTGGCTATATATCGCGCCTATGCTATGCAGAGCCGTGTGCACACATCTGTAACCTTTTTTCATTGATGCCAGTATACATGTTTAAATTCTCAGTATGGAAAATGTTGATGTCTGTAGAGTGCAAGAAGAAAATATGCAATGGTTGGTCCCACTAAAGACAATGACAGATGTATTCCCTAATAGGAAAAGACATCAGCAAGTGCAGGCGATCACTGCTGTACCCTCCTGCCCACTGTATTTTGCTCTGAATTTTCTTGCTATGGCATAGTGCAGTCTCAGTGCACACAGGTCGGAGACCGTAGAGATGTTACTGAGGCTTTTCAAAGAAATAGTGACTTGTATTCAAGGGACTTGAAAATCTATGTATGTTTGTTTGTGTCAACTGTTGACACCTGGGTAGGATAACTGTGATTTAGAAATATAATTTGTTTTTAATGTCCTAATTGAGCTGTCTGGGCTGAACTTAATTCAGTCAGGTGACTTGTTAAGCTATATAACTAGAGACATACTGGGGGGAGCAGCGTCTGCTGGGAAGCAGCCCATCTTTAACGTAGCACAGGGTTTCGCAAAGGTCCTGTGCTACGCCCGCTGCCTGCCAGCCCCAGTGCTCGCGCCACCCCCTTTCCTGTGAACTGTTGTCAAATGACACCGCATGGCATGTGACGCGTGTTACCATGGCGATGCACCACGTCGCATGACCCTGCGGCATCATTAAACACCGTGTTGCCATGGCGACGCGTACAGAAGCCGGCTGAATCCCGGCAAGTTGAGGTTGCAGAGGCCTCACGTGGTCCCCCGGCATTTAATTTAAATGCACCAGGGAAGAGCGCGGAGCCTTTACACCTGCTGTGCCCCCTCCCCCACAAAAAAAAATCGTGTGCACCCGCCCCCTTGTTTGCGCACCCCTGAAGTAGCATACAGTCTGGAGTTTAACAGTTCAACAGGAGTGAACATTTGGACAACAAAACACCTACTGGCCCAGAATCCTGGATTTGAACTACGCTGGAAAGAAGGATATCATCTCCCAGACTGCACACCTTGGCACTAAACTATGGCTGCCATGCCGCCTCTACTATGTATTTGTTCTGACCTCGCTTCTTCTGAAAGCATGCGCTTATTTCTACCAGCTTCATTATGTCTAACTCTCATATTTCCATCTTTCTTTCCTTCGTCACTTCTCAACTCGCATGAACTCCTTTCTTACCTGTGCCCTTTGTCACTACACAGCTATACCCCCTCCACCAAAACACACCCCTACAAATCCTCCTCACACATTCTCTCTTTTTTTTCCCCGTGCTTCTCCTCAATGCTTCTTGGTATATATCTTCTGGTCCCTCGTCCTCGCCTCCCACATACAACTTCTACTCCTTCTGGTGCCAACCCCTCTAACCTCATACTCATCCCCTGCCACCCTCCCTCCTCTCTCCCTTTCTCCTGTGCCTTTGGAAAGCTCGCTCCCTTTCTAACAAGTTCCTCTCTGTGCATGACTTCTTACTCTCTCACTCTCTGCGCCTACTTGCTATAACTGAGACCTGGCTCACTCAGTCTGAGTCTGCTTTGGAAGCTGCCCTCTTATGGTGGCCTTTTTTTCTCCCACACTCCACACCCTGATGGTAGGGGTGGAGGCGTGGGGCTCCTGCTCTCCTCTCTCTGCCGTTACCGAACCCTTCCTATTCCTCCCTCCCTTGCTTTTGCCACTTTTGAGGCTTACACTGTCCAGATCTTCTCTCCTCTCCCTGTCCAAGAGACTTCTTTCACTACAAATTTATGCTATCCTGTTTCAACTCTGCCTTTGTGCTAAACAAGCCCACTTTTCTTCAATAATCAACACGCACAAGTTTAACCCACTCCGACTCTTATCTCTGACTCCTACTAAAACCACCCTCTGCTGCCTATTCTTCCTCCATCTCACCTCAGGACTTTGATAAATATTTCAAGGAAAAGGTGGAATCCATATATCATCCCCTCTGTTTTCTTCTTCCACCCTACACCTCTTCCTAACTATCCTTCTGCCTTCCTTGTCTCTCTTTCTGCTGTCACAGAGGAGGATATGGCACTGTTGATCTCCCTTTCTCCCTCTACCACCTGCCCTCTTGACTCCATTCCCTCCCATCTCCTAAAACCTCTAGCTCCTACTATAATCCCTGCCCTCTCACACATTTTGAATTCCTCCCTCTACTCTGGTACCTTTCCCTCCTCCTTCAAACATGCAACAGTTATACCATTACTCAAACGGCAAGCTTGACCCTGCCTGTCTTTCTATCGTCCTTTCTCCCTCCTGCCTTTTGCCTCTAAACTCCTTGAATGTCTTGTATTCTCTCGCCTGCTTAATTTTCTCAATGCCTATTCTCTCCTAGACCCTCTACAATCTGGCTTCCGCACTGCTCACTCCACGGAAACAGCCCTCACTAATATAACTGACGACCTCCATGCTGCCAAAGACAGAGGTCATTACACTCTGCTCATATTACTCGACCTATGCAGCATTTGATACTGTGGACCAGGCTCTTCTCCTTCAAGCAGCAGTTCAAACAATATCGTGGGGTGTGGGGTGTCTGCGGTCTGCAACCCCGCCTTTCACCATTATCACACAGCACTTCCACTGGTTGCAGACCTGTCTAAGACATACAAATGAGCATACACTAATATTTCCATTTGCTGTGGAGGGTTTTTGTCACTTTTTTTACCCACCATAACTTATTTTCACATTCTCTGTACTCTTAGTATTTGTAACAAAGCTCTATCCAGGATCTCTTCTTACCTCTCCCATTGTTCTTTCAGTGTCTCTTTTGCCAACTCCTCCTCTATCGATCTCTCTGTGGATATACCCCAGGGCTCTGTCCTGTGACCCCTTCTCTTTTCTCTGTACACACTTTCTGTAGGTGACCTAATCACATCTATTGGGTTAAAATATCACCTCTATGCTGACACACAAATTTACCTTTCAACCCCTGACCTTACACCTGCTGTACAGACCAAAGTTTCTGAATGTCTCTCTGCGATATCCTGGATGGCCCTCCGCCGACTTAAACTTAACATGGCAGAAACGGAGCTCCTCATTTTTCATCCCAAACCTGGCCATTGGCCCTACTACCTTCTTCCACATTACTGTTGGAAGCACTTTCATACACCCAGTAGCCCAAGCACTCTGCCATGGGGTCACACTCGACTCCTCTCACATTCAAAAGGTAGCTAAAACCTGTCGCTTTTTCCTCTGCAATATTACAAAGATACACCCTTTCCTCTGTTGCTCCACTGCTAAAACTCTGACACAGGCCCTCATTTTCTCCTGTAACCTCCTGCTGTCTGGCCTTCCTGCATAGAATTAAGATCACAAATACATGGTTACAAATACATAGTCACATAAGTGAACAGTGTACACATTATATACAAGACATAGCATGCACAGTTAGAAATAATATATAGTATAGGCATATGTAACAGTTACAGACCAGGTTAAAATGTGAGACAGCTTTAGTTTTGAAAGAACTGGTGGAAGCTGAGAGTCTCCGGTAGATTGTTCCAGTTTTGGGGTGCACGGTAAGAGGAGCGGCCGGATTCTTTGCTGAACCCTGGGACCATGAACAGTCTTTTGGAATCAGATCTCAGATAAGTGTGCTGCATGTGGTAGGGGTGAGGAGCTTGTTGAGGTAGACGAGTAGCTTGCCCAGAAAGTATTTGAAGGCAAGATAGGAAAGATGAACTTTGGTCATCACTTGAGTCTAGGTGCAATCTAGTTTTTTAAGCATTTCGCAGTGATGTGTGTTGTAGTTGCATTGGAGAACAAAACGGCATATTGAGTTGTAGAGGGTATCGAGTTTACCAAGGTGGGTTTGTGGCGCCGAGCCGTATACTATGTCCCCATAGTCGATAATTGGCATTAGCATGTCCTAGGTGTATCAAAAGAATTGAAATAGTAAATTATCACAGTTTTCAACTTTGTATTTCTGTGTTTATTCTTCTACCAAACATGTTGGATTTATTGTGCACACAATAACCTGATTATTGCAAGTTGTAATTAATAAAACTTACAAAATCACAATTTTCTTTCCAAAGTTTCAGGTTTTTTGGCAATTGATTTTATGGAAATTACATTTTGAAACGTGTTTAAAAAAAAAAAGCAATATGTACACGTGGCAAGGATAACATTGATTCAATGTGTCTAAATTATTATTTTTACTTCTTTGCAAATTGACTGAGTTGTGTGGAGTTTAGTAAGCCTTTTATACATGGGTGTAAAGCTTTAAAATCACAAAATAATGCTATGATTCTGTTTGGCAAAAATAACATTGTCAAAGCAGATATATATAGTTATTATAACTATAATATATATATATATAGTATATATATATCTAATATATCTATATTATATACTATATTATAATATACTATATATATATTCTATATATCTATATATAATATATATATATAATACCTATATATACTATATCTACTAGATCTACTATCTATACTATTATACTATATATACTAGATTTATATTATATTATCTGTTTTGAGTTAACTGCCAGTTTTTTGGTAGCTGTCTTTAGAATTTACTAATGTTCCAACACATTGTATTACCAATTTTGAATAATTAGTGTTTTTTTTGTTTTGTTTTATTTTTTTAATTTTTCCAGGCGTAATCTTCATGGTGGAAGGAAAGTTACCCGTTAGCCACCTCAATGGATGCGGACAGTGACGTGGCATTGGATATTTTAATCACCAATGTTGTATCTGTGTTTCGAACGAGATGCCATTTAAACTTGCGAAAGATTGCTTTGGAGGGAGTAAATGTCATTTACAAGCGTGAGGTTGGAGTAAGTATTGACATTTTTACCAAACTGCTAAGGTGTGTAAGGCTGTGGCCATAGTGCGCACGCGCGCCTGTCCGATTTTGTGGACTCGGTTCACTTAGGCGACAGGGAGCCGTGACGTCATCAGGCTTGTTCACCCTCATTGGTGGAAACGCTCACGTGATGCGGTTGTCGCGCAAAAAATAAAAAAAATAAACATTTTGGCTGCCCAAAATCATGCCGCCACGCACGCAGCAAGGCTGGACTGGTGCACTTATATGCATTTGTTTGTGCCGCACTCGCCGTCTCTTGTACTATGTCCGCAACCTTAGAGGGCACCATCGTTGAAATGTTAAAACCTCTGTTTAACTACTTTTTTGTTATGAAAAAATATTGATCTTTTGTTACACTTGTCTCTGTATTTGAAAGTTTATTTGGCATGACACTTTTTAAAGATGAATAACTATTAGCAATTTTGCCCAATTCATTCCTATTGTAATAAGTGATTGATTTCAGGTAATTTGCTTTGGACATGGATTTTTAATTTAATGCTAGTCAAATTTTATAAACAATGCACAGTAGTCGTATTTAATCTTTAGTGCAACATATTGCTTGCTCTGGTATTATGCACAGAACAGTATTTTCTCCTATTCTGTATTTTACTTAAAGCTGTTCCAGAATAAAAAAAAAAAATAACTGTTGCATGGTGCAGTCTCAAAAACCTGATACTTACCACCAGTGCTCAGCAAAGGCGGTCCTGCAGCGTTGTGGATTTCACCTACAATCCAGAAGAGTAAAGAGGTCGGCACGAAAGTGGTCTTATAGGAAAAAAGTATTAAAAAGATTTAAGATAGATCAATGTATTGGTCTGCTTGCGGGCCATTCTGAAGACAAAGGTGCACTATAAATACCCATACAGGTGTCCACAAACTGGGGGGAAAAGGTGCCAAAAAGTGTCTGCCGCAAATGCAGCCTGAGCCTAAAGTGATTTGTGTTGCAAAATATAAACTTCCACAAAACATAATATACAATATGAATAAAGTTAAAACATACTAATGTTAATTTAATTGTTACAAGAATGATATTGTGTATACTGTATATATCACACTGCTATATTTATTTTTTATCATTAAAACTGTTGGCCTTGATGTGTTCATCTAATAATCCAATAGATACTAACACACTATGGTTGTGATATGGTTGCTACAAAGTGTATTTAATACATCGAGATGCCATGTGGCGTTATTTGACGCTGTGTTTCAGGAGGAGGAGAGCGGATGCAAGGAGTGACAAATAATACTACCGAGAGACAAACATTTGCAACATAGTCGGGGCCCCTTCTGGACCACCGGGCTGATAATTGGTACTGGCTTGCATAGCAGATAACTGTCTTACCGATGGTGGGGACAAAGCTAGACACATTATGTGCTCTAACAGGGTATATAAAGTATGCGGAATAGAATACTGCCCAGTTCAAAGTTCAATGCACAAGGAAAGTCCAAACGTCTGTAGTTGCTAGAAGATCCATGAGAAGGATGGTATGTCACAAGAAGCAGCCAAGTTTGAGGTTGATCATGGATTTGATACCCCCTCATTCCCTCTTCTCGGAGTGAGACTGACCTGACGGACTCTAGGAATAATACTAATGCACAAAAACCATAATTTTTTTTTTTTTTAAACTGAAGTTTTCCTACAAACTAAGAGCAAGACCACCACATAAAAGTGACAGAGCACACAGACGATAGGGAATGTGCAAAACGGCAGTGCTGTCCCCCACAATGCAGACGACGCTGATCTACAAACTGTCCGATACATTACCGACTGACGTTGAGACAAATTTGTTAGACGGGACTGTCATATGTACTGACCGCAACAGTAGATTTATTTGACTTACGTGGATATGTTTATACGTAATAGGCGTGAGACTCCATTTTCTTTCACGATAAACCCACAACTAACAAAATGCCTTACTTTAGGGTTGGAAGTATCTTTTGATTCCCCCTCCTGTTACTAACCAGTCTGTACATGCCTTTATGGGGCTAGTACAAGATATTAGAGCCACCATGTTTCTTAATCAACTCTGAGCACTTTCTAATATAACAGCAGAGACCATATGGTCACCATGGATGTGACCAGTTTATATACGATTATCCCCCATGTGGAGGGTCTTTTGTCATAGAAGAATTTCTAAATACATCTAATATCCACACAGGACTGCCAATAATATATTTATTGGAACTTAATTGAGTAGTACTCGCCTGTAATTACTTCAATCTTAAGACTAGCTATTACTTAAAACTGACTGGCATGGCAATGGGGTCCAATATGGCCCTATTGTTTGCCAATTTATTTATGGGCAAGCATGCAGGCACTCACATTATCAGTACATCCATTTAGACAACACATACTATGGGAGTATGTTCCTGTTGTCGACAGGTTCAGAGGAGGAACTTCTAGCCTTTGTACAGGTACACAACACAATAGATAGTACTATTAGATTCACAATGAACCATCACATATGGGCAATTATTTTTTGTTCTAGTATCACCTCATTATATACTAAACTGACTGACAGTTTGCTGCATGCATCTAGTTTTCATCCAACTCCATTTAAGGTGGGGTTGCCATATTCATAGTTTCTCTGTGGTCCGTGATCCAGATGAGTCCAACATATGGGTTTAATGGCAGACAGATTCATAGAGACTGGGTATAACCCACGGATAGTTACTAAGCAAGTTACATGTGTATTCACTATTGGCAGAGAGAGTATCTGTATTATAAAAGCATGTTGGAAGTTTTTTTTTTTTTTTTTTAAACATTGGCATGTAAGAGCCACAGAGCCTAAGCTCGAGATATACACAACATAAACCTATTTTTGCTCTGAGGAAGAACCCAAGTCTCCGTGATCTACTGGTCCAAACTGATCCTGTTGCGAAATATGCGCCGTGTTGCACCAAGAACATTTTTCTCCACATAAGCACGGTTGTTACAAATGTAAAGGCTGCACCACCTGTAGGAGCAGAATAATTGCAGGAACATATTTTAAACAACCATATTCTAGCAAAGAAATTCAAATTAAAACATACCTGACGCCATACCACGTCAGTGGTTTATCTCATATTTTGCCAGTGCCGTCTGGTATATGTGGGAGACGGGGACCATACCTTTCGGGAATGTAGGAACGAGCACAGATCCAGCATATAATTGGCCTTTAAAAAAGGAGAAATGTCTAAACCAGTGGTACAACATTTCCTGGAGGAAGGCCACCAAATATCTTCCTTGAGACACATGATCATTATCCATGTGCCGAGATCCACACGAAGAGGCTATAGCACCAAACTGTTACTGATTCCTTAATGAGGGCCTCAAACGTTGCTTCTTCTTGTGACACCATCCTTCACATCGATCCTCCAACAGACTTGGATGTTTGGACTTACCTCATGCATTGAACTTTGAACTGGGCAGTATTTTATGCTATTCTACATGCATTATATACCCTCTTAGAGCACATAATGTGTCTAACTTTGTACCAACCATAGGGAAAACATATAGCAGATAACTATGCTAGTACTAACCCATTGAGTATCGCTGTTACTTAGTCCATAGTCCATGCACTCTAACACATGATTATTGTTGGATGTCTGTCAATATCTATGTCTGTTCTGTCAAAGTCTGGAAAGAGAGTTGGTGCTGTCTGTATCTTTGTTAACAACAACGGTTATGGATATGTGACAAGGCCCAGGTTCTATATGTATGGAAACCTAATATATGATAGAGACTAACAGGGTCTCCGACCAGAATATATCTATAGTCCGCTGCTTACCTCTAAGATATTGCCAAGGGATTAACCTGATGTTAACCGTAATCCTGACGCAGAGATATGAGACTCCATATTTGGACGTGCACGGTTTAAACGCGGAGCATGAGTCTTTTCCACAGTGTGCTTTTAATCAATATAGCAAGACTAGAGTAAGGATCCATTTATAGTAACATATTGCTCAAATAATGTCCCTGTATAATGTTACATTTTGGTTTGACATACCTTCACTTAGAACAATGTAGCCTATTTAAGATCCAATTAAATTCACTTTGTAGCAACCATTATACTAAAGTTTATGATAGAGATTCACTTATGCTAGTGTGTTAGTATCTGTTGGATTATTTGATAAAACGCCTTTAGTGCCAAAAAATTTAATGATACATTTTTTTTTATAACTGTGATATGATAGTCTGTATTAATTATTCTTGTGACCATTAGTATATTTTAACTTTATTCATATTGTATGTTATGTTTTGTGGAAGTTTGTTTTGCAACACTTACTCACTTTACGTTCAGGCTGCATTGCAGCACTGACGACATAACGCTTTTGGTGCCTTTTTTCACTTGGTGGCAACCTGTATGGGTATTTATAGCACAACTTTCTGTTTGTATCTTGAGAGAGGCCTGCAAGCACACCGAAAAATTGATCTAGCTTCAATAAATGTTTGATAAAGTTTCACCAAGATCACTTGAGTGCCGACCTCTCTACTCTTCCAGAATACAAAAAGAAATCCCAGACTTGTGTATATCAATATCTAAAAGTTATCAATCACAGATTTTAACCAATGTATATATTATGGCTGCTGACTCTCAGCTGTCGGACATGTCACATTCTTTGGGTTTTGCTTGGAGATTGCTATTATTTACCTTGGGCTTGTTAAGTTATGTCCATTCATTTGAAATGTATGCAGCAATGTGAAGTTATATTCCCAACAGTCATTTATATTCATAAGAGCATCCACTAACTAGTGTTTTCAGCTGCAGTAATGAATGCTTTTATTAAGGGATTAGTTCACATCCGTTCTTAAGGATATTAGAGAGTATAGCAAATGTCTAAATCCATTTGAGTTCGTTGTAGATTAATGTTATTTCAATGGTCATGAAGCTGAGAGACCATTTCCCTTTTGTTGCTATGGTAATAAAGAAAGGTATACATTCAGAACAAATAGGTAAATATTAAACTATATACTCTTCATATGTGTAACAGAGTGGACAGACGGCACCACCTATGTATAAACCACGAATCCCTAAGGCGTGTAATATAGTGCGCGCATCAATTATAATTGGACAAATGTTGTCCATATTAGTAAAAATATTACTTTGGACTACTTGGTGTATCTTGTTTGAGTGCACGGGTAGACTCCTTTTGGTTCACCATATACTCTTCATAGTGCACGGACAGCAGTTCAAAGTAATGTGACTTGTTTTTTTTCTGTTCTACTTCACATTCTTTCATTTTTGATAATAAAAAAAATATTTAAGTAGCTGACCTTTTTTACATTTTTTTTTTTCTCCCCAGAAGGTTCTAATGAAACTTAGGAAACCCAGAATCACTGCTACAATTTGGTCCTCAGGAAAAATAATTTGCACAGGAGCCACCAGGTAACACTTGTATTAGAACACATTTGAAGTGTGGTGAGGTAAAGTCCACCTTCTACAACATCTATTTTATGGATTGTATAAAAGCTTTCAGCCATATAACCCATTCTCCAGCATTTTCAACAGGTTTTTATTTATGTATTTATTTCTCTCTCTCTCGTACATACACGCCTGTTAACTATTGACAAGTCCTCTGCAGGGTAATGACCGTTTATATTACATGATATAATTTGACACCCTGTTAAAATATGATTGTACGTCCTTTTAAATAGAGTAGTTTCTATCCAGCAAGTGTTAGGCATCGTTCTCTGTATTTCTGCACTTATGCAGAGCTGCTTTAGGTTTAGTCAAGTGGATATTGTATGTTTTTTAAATGGGTAATTTTTGCACAATCACACTTTTATGAATCTACCCCAAAAAGTGAACATCTGTGTTGAGAGAATTGTTAGATAAGAGAAAAACGTGTAATACAGTCCTTCTTACTTTTGCTGGGTAGCATGGTAAATAACTACTCCTTTTAGAAAAACAATGATAAATTGAGGAGCTCTAGATAAGAATAACAAAGCAAATATAGAACTGTCGCTACTCTACGTCACTCATTTTTTTAAAATTATTATTCTTTCCCCTTCCCCCTGTGCAGTGAAGAAGAAGCCAAATTTGGTGCCAGACGGTTGGCACGTACTTTGCAGAAACTTGGTTTCCAGGTATTTTTCTTATTGGTGTTGTAAGAAAAAATATTGTGAATATGAAACGATTTGATGCTGGACATTTCTCTCCCCTCCCTCCCCTCACCCCCCTCTCTCCTGGTAAGAGGATGCAAAAACAAACAAAGATTCCCATGGTGTAAAATATCTGCCATGTCAATCTTTGACATTGTGGCTTTCTCTTAGCTGCTGTTGTGAGGCTGTCCTCGGCGGCCATGTTCTCATCCGGGCGTATTAAGATCCATTATCTGAAACCTGGGAGCTGCTTTAAATCTAGAACGTAATTTGAGTAGCTGGTGCAGTGTTTCTCAACCCTCCCCTCAGATCAGTTTTGAGACCTAATTATTTATTATGCACACATGCATTTATTTTATGTGTATATGCCTGGCTAAGGTTCCATGCGCAACAGGCTGGAAAACATCATTCTTAAGGGCATTGATGATATTCCTACTACACACTTTTTGATGGCACTTACTATATATGTAATTTAAATTTGATACTTTTTTGTTTTGTTTTTTTAATGTCTACAGGTTACAGTTTAATGGTGGTCTGCCGCCACCATGTTTTGGTCACCCACTGATCTTTTGAGCCTGCTTCCCCTCAGGGGAGCATGTTAAAGTATGTGGGCGACATCTCAGACATCACCGCCCTTGCTCCCCTGTATTCCCCTGCTTCAATGGAACACAAACTATTTAACACTGCTCGTATTGTGTAAATATATTTATAAAATGTTTTACCAGGGAGTAATACAGTGAGAGTTACCTCTCGTTTTCAAGTATGTCCTGGGCACAGAGTTCTAAAAATACATGGTTACGTTAAAATAACTGAGTTATACAGTCAATTCACAGACATTTCATGGACAGGTAGAGTTGGAAAATTGGGCACGGGATAAAGGCCTGGTGAGTTTTAGATTTGAAATAGTGAAGCTTTAACATCAGCAAACGGCTCACATCCTTTAGCTGCTCTTCGGCTGCACCAAAGGCTGTCCGCCTTTGGGTCGACGCAGATCTACACTGAAGGGGTTCAGATTGAATGCAGCTGTGAATACAAAGTTCTTTGTTCTCTTGACTCATTAACATTCCAGTGGGTGGTATAGACCTCTACCTGAAATTACCAGTGAGGGAAATCACATTTAACATTAAGCAGGTAGGCATAATGCTAACACTCAGAGAAACTGGGTATTGTATAAAATTGATCTCTGAATTCTGTTTTTTCTATTATATGCATTAGTCGGTTATGACTGTGGGACATGTACAGTTAAGCGTTTCATATTCTCCTTTTGTGACGACTTCAGTGCTCTGCTGGCTTTTGCTTAAATTCCCAATTACCTCCAAAGCATGCCATACATTTACAGTGGAATTTAAAATAACTTCACATGATGCATTTTAAACAAAATGTATCTATTTGGTTCAACAACTGCTTAAAAAATAATAATCATACTTAGTGTTGACCTTTTTAAAAGCTATCTTACTTGTTTTTCTTTTCATAGGTAAAATTCACAGAGTTTAAAGTTGTCAATGTGTTGGCAGTTTGTACCATGCCCTTTGAAATAAGACTGCCAGAATTTACCAAGAGGAATCGTCCTCATGCTAGGTAGGGGTGTGTTTTTGGTTTATTTGTTTTTATTTTTAAACCATCATCCTGACTTTGACAATAGAAACATCTCTGATAATTCCATTGTGCAGTTATGAACCTGAACTTCATCCTGCTGTCTGCTATAGAATAAAGTCTCTGAGGACAACATTGCAGATCTTCTCAACCGGAAGTATTACAGTAACAGGTATGTTCACAGGTTTATTTTGAATAGATTTGAATATGCTGTCGACGATTCCGACAAGCTAACAAATGCAAACTATTTCTGCAGCACCTTCTACAATTGCATCTAAAACTAACCTCAAAGGGTCTTATTCTATAAGGTCTAAGGCTGCGGCCCCAGTAACTACTGCTACACGCGCACCTGGAGTCCTGGCGGCGCATGCACAAATATCTGGTCTGTAGGGCGCTATGGGAGACGCGGCCAAGATGGGGGAGGGGTGCGGGGGCAGGGCCATGGCAGGGCATATCTGTCCTTCTATTGGCTGCCTGACGAGCACGTGACCGCGGCACGGGAAGGTAAGACAAAATTGGATGCCTTCCCTGCCAGTGTACGTGTCAAAGCACTTTGCGCGCCCAGACACATGGCCACTGGGGCCTGCCCCATTGATGGCTGTGGTGTATAGCACGCACCGCAGCGACCACAGGGGACATGGCCTAAGGAGACAATTTACTTGAATAGAAGTTTTCAGATGATTGCAAATCTGTTTGCTTCTGAGCTTATAGAATAAGCACCTAAGTGCTCTAACTACAACAAAATAGCACTACAGCTGCCCTTTATAGCAGATTTAGAAGGTGTGTGTGTTACTATAAATTCAGTTACTTCAACATGAATGATCTTTGGGTGGAATGCTAGAATTACCAAACAGCACTGATTACCCTAATAAATTATATATGTTATCCTGTTTATGTACTTATTTGTGTTGTCCGTACTTTAGTGTTCTTATGGAGACCGTAACAATGTAATATGAGTGTGTTCTTAAAAGGGCCCGGTAGCTTGCAGGCTTACACCACCCCACATCTTCTGAAGCAGCTTTTTATTTAATCACTTACTAATTATACTGTTATTCGTTGTCAACCTGTAATTATTATTGTTTGTTAGTTAAGTGCCAACATATTCCGCAGTGTGGTACAGTGGGGGTACAGAGTTGTGTATGTTACATAAACCGTAAATTATGTATAAATGTACATTAAATACAAGTGAGGACGGACATGCACAAACAGATACAAAGCGGTAATGAGGGCCCTGCTCGTGAGAGCTTAGTAGTGTACCTGCTACTTTTAGAGACGAGGAGGTGCAAGGCCGCACTTATAGTTGCCGCGCCGCCAAAGCATTTACCTTGTTGTGCATCATGCTGCAGATAGTGAACATGACTAGGCAGAGACACAACCTAGCGGCAGGATCCAGCAGACAAATGAATTTGTCTCCATGCGGCAGCCACGTAACGTCAGCGTCACGTGAAGCTGTTCAGCCAATAATGGCAAACCGCTCGCATGACGTCATTGGTCAAACCTCTGCCACGCCCCTTGTCACATCCCGCCTGTCGTCTGCATAGAGTGCACTATCAGCTCGGCCTGTCTAAAACCTTCTACACTTTCTTCACTCACTACCTCGCTCTCGTCTGTTGTACTTTGCTTCTCCTAAATTATGCTTACCGTCGCACCGCTACAATTGTAGGCTTATCTTTTTGTCATACAGGGTGAATGATAGCAGCCATTTTAACTTTCCAGAGGCACACATTTTCACCAAAGTAGAGAAGCAGGAGTTTAAAAAAGGTGCATTTGCTAATGACAACAGCAGAAATATTTCACAATATTTCACAATGGTTAACAGAAAATAATTATCTTTTTTTTTAAATGCTGAGTAGAGTGGATTGCTGCTTTTTAATGTTTATTGCAACCTACGATAAATCTGTACTTCGCAAGGATCAAAAAGGCTACTAGAACTTTGCACTATGTTATGAGAAGGCAAAGTCCAAATACAATCTTTGTCATCCTACAGTACATCTGCACTCACCAATTCACCTTTTCCCCCTTTTTGCCAGGCCCAGATGTGAAGTCTGTTGCCACTGGTGTGGAGCAAATTTATCCCTTCGTCTTTGAAAGCAGAAAACCGATTTTGTAAATAACCACTTTGGGATTTGGTACCAGGCACCTTTAAAAAAAAAAAAACTCCGCAACAAAAAAGGAACACACAAGGACCAACTTTAACAAAGGGAGAGCACTTTTTGTTTTACATATTCTTTGTCACAGTCTTCAGAATCTATGGATTTTATTTGAAACAATTCCGTATTGTCAAGACAGGACTGTTTACAAGACTTGGACCTGCTGCTTTTTAACAGACATGCTATTTATTTGTGAAGTAAATTCTTATGTACCCATAAGGAGCGCTGTGATGTGCACTAACTCTAAACAAATTCTCTGTTTTGAGCTTGTGTTTTATTTATGAAATAGTCTTTTAAATTTTTTTAAATGCTTAATACGGGCACCAAAGAAGCTGTACGCGTTGTTTTCTTCTCACTCAATGAATGTGTTTTTTTAAATGTTCTGTTGTCATAGCACAAATACTTTCTTTTCTTGATCTGTAAATATTTTTTAATAAAATGTTATTGATTAAAGTTTCTGTTATTAATGTTAAAGCACAATATTTTATAAGCAAGTGTATTGCGTTTGGATGTACCTGCTTACAAAACATAATTTATATTCACTTAGTCACTTTGTAACAAAACTTTCCTGAAATATGAATAAATGGCTCTCGCCTCCTATAAATATGTAACATATAATCGTCGTTATGCAAAATCCATAGTAAAAAAACCTATAGTTACATAGTAGATGAGGTTGAAAAAAAGACATACGTCCATCAAGTTCAAACTGTGCTAAATTTAGACGTGTTTTAGGTGTTGATTTAAAATTATGTAGTTAAAGCAGCATGCCATTTTATTTAATTAAAAATTTTCTAGGTGGGAAGCAAAGGGTCTAGGAGCTGAACTGCATTAATTTTGACTGCTGGGACCCCGTGCTCCCTGAGATACTTAGATTTAGGTTGGTTTGCTCCTGTGTTTTATTTTTTTTATTATTTCTGTGTAGTCGGGGTTCATTGTTTGTTTTATTTTGAAACAAACCAACAGATTCAGCTAGTTCCAGTTAAAGTTAAGTACATTTTTGAACACTGTATACTAGAAACTGAATAGCAAAACGTGCACCATGGCCCACAGATATTGCAGTGTGTTGTGATAACCTTTTTTTTTTATGCTTTAGCGATGATGATGATGATATTTGCAGTGTTTTGTGGCATAAAGAAGAGATCCCTGCAATTTTTCTGCTTTACGGCAGACTGTGCCGCCCGTTTACGCAAATAGTAGATTTGTGATGGCACCTGTGTAGCTGTGGAGATGCTGAATTGAAAAGCCCGACAAAGCATGTCAGAGAGAGAGCGTTAAGAGGGAAAAATCAGCGAGTAGTAAGACATATTAGCTAGGAAATCCAAAGTCTGTGCCCCAGGTGAAATTTGCACATCAGTTTTTTTTAATTTAACTAATTCCTTTTCAGCACGTATGAATATCTACTTTGGTAAAAGTTAGACTAAGTGGGCCAGTGGGCCAAGTCCTTTTTACCTGCTGTCAATTTCTAAAAGTTTCTATTTTTCTGAGAAATGGCAATTGGTTCTAGAACATATTATCCATCTACCTGCAGAAGAAAAGGGGTTACCGAAATGTTTAAAGGAGCAGTTACCCCTTTGGTTCAGATTTCTTTCCCCCCCCCCCTCTCTTTTAAATTATTGCACTTTGTCTGAGACCCCTTGCTTCCCGTACCATTGATATTTTTAAAAATGGGCCGGAGGGAACTACTGCTTTGAAGAAAAATTAATCTGAACACTGTGGCATAGTAGTTTAAAATGAAAGTCTGCCATGTGTTTTATGGAAAATGCATTAAAACCAGAGACATAACATAAAACACAGACAAAGCTCAGTTTTTGGCACATCTAGTGAGACTCATACACGGTACAGTGCCTAATATATATGGATAAATATCTAATAGTAAATGGTCTTTTAGTTTGACATTTTAGCGCCAAATTGTTGTAAGCCCCTGAGCCAACGCCAAGGCAGACCACATATCAGGGGTCCCTAACGCTATATAAATCTTAATAACCTGTTTAATAACAGAAGAATGATATAGTAAATCTGTCAATATTAGCTGCAAATTTCTGTCTGACTGAAGCTTTTATTAACCTGTACATTACCAGAAAAGCACTCTGTATTAGAGATGTCACAGCCAAACTGCAAGCAGGCAAGTTCCCCTGAGTGGAAGATGCTATGGAATGAGCCCATAACCATTTAAATGTGGGAGGGGGTGAGCTTAAATAGTAGGGTGTTGCCAACCTCCAATCACGCCATACTAGCGGCCAAGAATTGTAAAACATACTGGACACCTAACAACTCCTATTAAACCCCCAAATACCCACAACATATATATAGCATATGAGTGTCAAGGAGTGCTACTGAGCATGGCAATATGCATTAAAACCAGAGACATAACATAAACACAGACAAACTCAGTTTTTAGCACATCTAGTGAGACTCATACCGGTACAGTGCCTAAATATAATGGATAATATCTAATAGTAAATGGCTTTTAGTTTGACATTTTTGGCCAAATTTGTGTAAGCCCTCGTGAGCCAACGCCAAGCAGACCACATATCAGGGGTCCCTAACCTAATATAAATTCTTATAACCTGTTTATAACAGGGAGAAATGATTTAGTAAATCTGTCAATATTAGCTGCAAGGTTCTGTCTGACTGAACCTTTTATTAACCTGTACATTACCAGGAAAAGCCCTCTGTATTAGAGATGTCACAGCCAAACTGCAAGCAGCAGTTCCCCTGAGTGGAAGATGCTATGGATGAGCCCATAACCATTTAAATGTGGGAGGGGGTGAGCTTAAATTAAGTAGGAGGTTGCCAACCTCCAATCAGCCATGACTAGCTGGACAAGAAATTGTAAACATACTGGACACCAACAGCTCCTATTAAACCCCCAAATACCCACCACATATATATACGCATATGAGTCAGAGGAGTGCTACTGAGCATGGCAATATGCATTAAAAACCAGAGACATAACATAACATACACACAGACAAAGCTCAGTTTTTAGCACATCTAGTGAGACTCATACACGGTACATGCCTAAATATATATGGATAAATATCTAATAAAATGGTCTTTTAGTTTGACATTTTTGGCCAAAATTGTTTGTAAGCCCCCTGAGCCAACGCCAAGGCAGACCACATATCAGGGTCCCTAACGCTAATATAAATTCTTAATAACCTGTTTAATAACAGGAAAGAATGATTTATAGTAATCTGTCAATATTAGCTGCAAAGTTCTGTCTGACTGAAGCTTTTATTAACCTGTACATTACCAGGAAAAGCACTCTGTATTAGAGATGTCACAGCCAAACTGCAAGCAGGCAAGTTCCCCCTGAGTGGAATGCTATGAGTGAGCCCATACCCTTTAAATGTGGGAGGGGTGAGCTTAAATTAAGTAGGAGGTTGCCAACCTCCAATCAGCCATGACAGCTGGACAAGAATTGTAAAACATACTGGACACCTAACAAGCTCCTATTAAACCCCCAAAATACCCACAACATATGGGGGTTTAATAGGAGCTTGTTAGGTGTCCAGTATTGTTTTATGGAAAACTAATATCAGTTGACATGGTTCTCATAATTATAAACTTTTGTTAAAATATGAGTCAACACCTGCAAAGTGAGTGAGTATATTGCTTTTGACAGCAATTCTGTGCCACACTTGGCAGCTTTTTGAAATCACAATTTGTCATTTTATAATCACAGATACACACTTGTATTAGCGTGAAAATAAAATATTTATTATATGTAACACGTATGTGCCATATGCATATAATTGAAAATATTTTTCAATGCAAGCACCATTACATTTTTTGAGCACATTATTGGGGATATTAATCAAAGTCTCCCAACTCAAAATGAGGAAATATTAGCTCCTGGGATATCAAAGAAAACAACGGAAAGCTTTTTATTAAAAAACAAAATTGTACTAATAAAACATGCAATTTTTCTCTAGTTTTGCAGCACATGTTCTCATTCTCTTCAAGGCCCTCCTTCCAAATCCTGTCTGAGACAGCCCAACAACTGGCTATAGCAAACCGTTACAATCACCTGTGTGGTGCTGCATACTTTGTCACAAAAACATACATTCTCAGAGGGCATTTGGGGCATAATGTGGAGAACCGTGTGTGCGTGTGCGTGTATAGTAAGGTGTGCGCCTTGTGTACATCCAACTTGTTTGCACAATGTTTATAAATATGCAATGTGCAACATAAATATTGTCACAACATTAAGTAGGATGAGAAAGTCTTCATTTAAAGTGTTACCTGCATAATGTAAGTTTTGTTAAGACTTTAGGAAAATATGTAGAAAAGTGTAATCAAGGCACTTGCAAGAATTGGTGAATTGCATAATCTTTGGTCCTTCCCCCGTCCTCTGTTCTATTGTCTACTTCTGCCTCATCTTTCTCCATATCCTTAAGCTGATATTTTTTCAGCAATAAAACACAGAGGATCTTGGCACGGCACCGCTCCACAGCTTCAGGAACAAAGCTTCAAGAGATTTTCAGACGTCAATCAAAATATAACATTATTTATTATAGACTTATGGAAACGGTACCAAAAAAAAAATCTTCCTAAAGTGATACATGATAAAAATGCTTTGTCAAGGAATAATTTACAGTTTTTGAAAGCAAACATTTATACTCTAGTACAATCAAGGTTAATTAACATCAGATATGTATTCAGTCGGCCATTGGCTTGTGAATCAAGATCTACATGATATTTTTTTTCAGTACAGCTTTCCCTACCCAGCAACAGTATGTTGTGGGAAATGTAGCACAGTACTACAATAGCACAGAAAATAACTAGAGCATAGAGAAGTGCTCCACATGAAGTGAATTTTCAGAAGTCCAAAGGCACGTTCTAGAACGTTCTGGTAGTAATGGCTCTGGTTGTACCAGATAGCCTTTGGTTTGGATGAATTAGCTAAAAGTATTAAAAGCTGAGGGCTCTAGTCTATCACCAGTCCATCGCAAATAATGAAGCTTAATACTGGGATATTTCATTGAAAATATTAATCAGGTGAAATCTTTGAATTGTACTTGCCAAGAAGCCATTCCATGTGTGGCTGTCTAGGCTTCAGTAGTTATATTGTGACCGAGAGGCAAACAAAGGAATCGGGTGCAGCAAGGGTATTTAGCAACCAGATTGGTTATGAGAAGTGAAGTATCAGAAATGTGCTAGGCATTTTATGTATTGTATGTCTTTATATAGTGCCAAAAGTGTACTCAGCGCTTCACAAAGAATACAATACAGGAAATTATAATAATACATTAAGCACAGCAAAATCAGACAATAGGAAAGGAAAGGGTAGAGTTTGCGGTTTCTGGACATACCTTCATTCCTCTGTGGAGACAGTAGTGCTATGTAATTGCATTCTGAAGCTCCCAGAACATGTGGAAAGTGAGCTTGCTGGTAAAATTGACTTGTTTCGGTAATAGCCTGTTGATCATGCAGAAGTTTAATTAAACTTTTTTAATTCTAAATAGCAATTTCCTCAATACTTCAAAACGTGGGATATAAACATGTTGGGAAATGCCTGCAGAATTCTCTTCTGTACCCTGAAATTAGCATGTGGAACAAAACTGCATTGCTGCAATTGTCTGGTAATTACTGGGAGAGCGTTATTAGGTCTTTATACTACTTGAATAAAGACGGATATAATAACTTTCTTCTTACAGACTTCAGGTCATAAAACTGTCAAATAGCAATGAGAAAGTGACGAGTGACTGTCAGGATACAACCTTACAGACCAATTAGAGGTCTCGTGTTGAGGGACAGATCAAAATGCAAACCGGTTTTTCAGTTTGGGGTTTGAATCTCCCATTTTTGACTCATCCTGGTAATGCACTAGGCTCAATGTATCAAAGGTCAAATTCTGGCACAAAGTTTTGTCGCAACTCACGCTACAATATACCTGCGTCAGGCACTGTCTATTTGTTCATCTTAGCTGCAGCATTTTTCAGTTACATCTGTGTCTGCCTGTGATGAGATGAGGGATTTATGGAGCAAGTGGGAGGACTTTGGGTGGAGTTATATTTTAATTTGAGGTCGGGTCTATGTATTAAAGAGATGTGCAGTCTTCATTACTTTTCTTAACAGTTTTCTGCATTGGTGTTTTCCCCCTCACCTTAAAGCAGCCCACCTAAGGACCCTTTATGGGCACCCCCTTCTGAGGTAAGTATCTCGGGAAGCAGGGGGCACCCGGAGCTGAAATAAACGATGGAGAAACTTCAAATATTTTTTTTTTTGTAAAATGTTTCCCCAAGAGTGCGGTTTTAAAGATGGTAAAATAGAATAAATGCACTTCATAAAAAATGTGTTTCATACAGAAAAAAAACTATGGGCTCTATGCACAAAGCGCAGAAAAGTTTTTTATCGCCACAAAATGCCTTTGGTATTCAGTAAGCGCCGATAATTTGGCCAAAGCGGCTGCCGATAAGCCACTTTTTGGCACATTTCGCCACTTTTTTAAATCGGCTGTATTCTAGTAGCCCCGATCATGTTTTCGGTGTTTATCGGAGCTGATCGGCACTCTCGAAAAGCCATTTTTGCGGCAAATCGTCCCGCCAACTCAAAGTTGGCGGGTCGGTGGGGAGAAGCATCAGCAAGGGCGACACTTAGAAAAAATCAGGCCTTTTCCCTGTCTGTGATTGATGCCGGGGTTCTCCGGAGCTGATACCATCACGGAGCCCCCCGGCATGCATCCGAGGCAGGAAAAATGCATGTAAAGCCCACTTCATTACCTTAGCGGCTAACCGCTAAGGCAATGAAGGGGTTAACCCGCCGTGCCATGTTTATTGTGGGTAGCAGGGGTGGGTGAAGGGGGTGTTTGGCCCTTGGTGATTGTTTAGGGCTTGCGGGGGGATTGCGGGTGCATTTAACCCCTTCACGACCATAGCAGTTAATACCGTTACGGTCATGATGGGGTTAAGCCCTCCCGCTACCCACCCGCAAGCCCTAAACAACCACCGTTGTGGGTTAATACCCACTTCACCCACCCCCGCTACCCACAATAAAAAAAATTCACACACAACAGCCCCACACTAAATAAATAAATATATCCAAATAAATATAAATATATATATATATATATATATATATGGAATGCGGGGTTGGAAGGGGGGAAGGAGGAGGAGGGAAGGGGGGGGAGGGCAGGGAAGGGGTGGAGAGAGCGGGAGGGAAGGGGAAGAGGGGGGAGGGAAGGGGGAGAGAGAGCAATGGGGTGGGAGAGAGAGAGGAGATGAGGGGAGGGAACGGGGAGAGGGGAGGGAAGGGGGAGAGAGGGGAGGGAAGGGGGAGAGAGGGGAGCGAAGGGGGAGAGAGGGGAGGGAAGGGGGAGAGGGGAGGGAAGGGGGAGAGAGGGGAGGGAAGGGGGAAGAGTGAAAATGGAGACACAGACAGAGACAAAGACAGAGACACAGACAGAGACACAGACAGAGACACACACACACACACACACACACACAGAGACACACACACAAAGAGACACACAGAGAGAGACACACACAGACAGACACAGAGACACACACACACACACACACACACACAGAGAGACACAGAGTGACACAGAGACAGACACAGAGACAGCCCCTATACAGCCAATGACACGCCCCCTCCCGTAATAGCCACGCCCCCCGCTCCTGCTCTAAAAATGTTGCAGGACAGCGATCGCTCATGCTTGGAGAACTGGTGACGTCACCGCTCTCCAAGCATGAACGAGCTCAGCGGCAGCAGGACTCAGCCTAATACTTGGTCTTTTGGTGGCCCTTGAGGAGTTGAGTGAGTCACACCTGGTTAAGAGCATATGATTCTTATTCTTGGAAACTCAAGTAGTTTAGAAAGTCTAAGATTACAGTTACATTTCGGAATATGATGATTGGCGAGAGGAAGTGCAGTTGAATTGAGAGTCGAAAATAAGGGAGTACAGAAATCCTACAAGTGCTGTTTTTATTCAAGGGTTCACCGTGTTCTTTTTAAGGCGGCAAAATATCCTTACCAGTTAGCGTGAGAAATGTCAAGGAAATGAGGAGATTCATACCCCAGTTCATACTACTTGCTAATGCAAAGGCCCGGCCTTTTATTCCCACAGGGAAGATTTCACTCTGCACCAACCAAGCCACTGTAAGACAGGAATGTAGAAGTGCTCAGTGAAAATCTTTGGAATACCGTAGTGTGATTAAAACACATTATTAAAGTTAATAATCCTTTGCACCTGGGAACTACAGGTAGCTGACCACGAAGAGCAGGGAAAGCAATCTTATTAATTGCCAAGTTATGCATTTAACTCTGCCAATAGTAATATGTCACAAAACAATGCAAGGAGTGTAAATCTTACTGGACATATCACAAACAAGTCCCGACAAGCTCACCGGGTATAATGTAGTAGACAGAACTACAGAAAAGATGATAATAAGAGAGTAAGGATTGTTTAGGTTGTAATCAACAGAGTATATTGGATTGTTTGCTGTATCAGTGCCTGAAATTACAGTAGCTTGTTATGGATGTATGTGTATTGGATATTCAATAGCACTATGCAATCAGGAGTATGTTTGTTTTATTGTAGGGGTTAACATTCCAGTTTGAAACGTATTGCTCAATACTTTTGAGCAGATACATATTTTAAAGAAACATTCTACTCCCAGATTCAAAGATCAGATAATTTGAAGTGAAAGTAAAAATCAGACATAACTATTTCAGTATCATTCCTTATAATGTAATTAACTTCAATGTGCACTAATCAGCTCTTTAGGGCTCTTTAGGGGTATAGTATTCTTCAATGTGCACATGTGGCATTTCTGGCCCTTTAATGCACTACTCTCTTTATCATGACATATTTACAAATTCAACACTATAAGGAATCAAGTTCTGGCAAAACCAAAGCACACATGTATATATTTTTTAGAACCAAAACACCACCCTTAATAAATACTCACTTGGTCCCAAACCTATGGAAAAAGCAGCTACAAATGCAAGTAGGCTTGCTAAGCACAACCACTTCAGAAACACCGGAACCTCCCCTGGTTCTGATTTAACCTTGAGCTCTTTAGGGGTGACTCCAGATGTTCCATACACTGACCGAGTGGTCCAGTTCCACGCTTTAGTCCCATTTCTTGAGGCATGGAGAAAAGATGTACTAGTTGATGCTATTGCATTGAACTCTTCTCTGAGAGATGTGTTGCTTTCAGTTATTGTCTCTACCTCATAAAATGGGGAATCGTCAAGTGATTGGTTATGATGGGGGTGGACTCTACAGATATTATTGAAATTGACATCTATTTTTAGGCTTACTAGCCCCATGGTAACCAAAGACACGGCCATAACAGCAGACCCAATGCAGAGAAAAGTTTTGCTGCCAATTTTATCCACAAAGAATGTTGCTGGTATGGTACTGATAACTTTGATAACTCCAATGCCAGTGGAAGCCAAGCTAGCGGCTTCATTACTCTGAAACCCAACGGACTTCAAAACAGTAGAAGCATAAAATAAAATGTTTGGCTGTCCCGTAAATTGTACAAAAAAGCTTAACGTTAAGCCAATGACCATACGGGCCCTCATGTTGTCCCTGGAGCAAAATAAGTCCATAAATCTGTACTGGTATTCAGCTTTTATGGATGATTTGATAGCAGCGAGTTCTTCATTAGTGTTTGAGGCTGCCCTTAGTTTTTGAAGTACCTTGCCAGCAGCTTCATCACGGCCTTGCTTGATCAGAAACCAAGGGCTTGGAGGAAGAAAATACATAGCAATGGCCTGCAATGCGGCCAGCGGAATTATTAGGCCGAACATATATTGCCAGCCATTAGTAACAGTTGCAAACACATAATTGGAAATATAGGCCAGTAGAATGCCAACGACAATCATGAGTTCATTTAAAGACACAAGCATACCCCTCTTATGCTGAGGTGCAATCTCTGCGATATATACACAGGTTGCAATGGCAGATAAAGATATGGCAACTCCAATGAAAATACGTCCCACAATTAGGCTTCCATAGGACCCAATGATGATCAGGAGTAGATTTGATAGAACAATTAAACAAGATGTAACAATGATAGTAATTCTTCTTCCATAGTAGTCTATAAGGAATCCACCAACAAGTGATGCTAAAAGTGCTCCAATCAATAATGCACTCACTATTACTTCTTGCTGTTTGCAGGTAAGTTCTAATAAACTGTGCAGCTGAAGAAGGGCTCCGGAGATGATTCCTAGTTCATAACCCACTAAGAGTCCACTTATGGCAGCAATGACTGATGAAAGAGCAGTAAATGTTCCACACCCTAGACAAAAACAAAACATAGCCAATTTTACAGAGTGTTGTATAAATTAACGAAATCTGCACAGATAATGATTAACTTGATCTTTTTGCAGTTTTACCCGGGGACTGTTATAGCGTGTACTGTACAGTCAGTGTGTCTAAGGAAAACAATACGGATATCTTACTAGAAAGGAAAGTAACAAGGTAAAAAACAGTGTACTGATTCAGAAAGTGATCTGGTCATTCCCTGGCGTCAGGAAGATATTTATTTTCTGAAATATAACCGGCAAAATTGTTTCTTTTTCCCTTTCCTCTGTATTTACATAAATATAGTGTAGGTATCTCACTCAGTTTGGTATGTAACAAAAGACTGAAGTCCTTCATGTATTCCATAACAGGATACAATTGATCCATACCTAAAAATGGGAGCTTTTAGGCAATGTTCATATTTTTGCATATTTTACAATAGTAAATAACTTTAACACTGATGAATACCATTCAAAGAGCAAGACACATATTGTAAGTCCCAAAAAGTAGCATAGATCGTGGCATACAGGAGCCAAGCCCAATGCATCATTCTCATCCTGAGTTCCAAGACTTAAGGTGTGTCGCTATTTTAGCACAGCATATTCGGGTTTGGTATTGCGTTATGGATTAGATCAAATAACTGATCATTCTCTTTCGATTATTTTTGCATACATTTCAATAGGTGGGTCATCTATCTTCAGTGCATTTGTAACCAGTTAACAAGTAACACCTTCAGTGCTGTTAGTACAGTGAACTTAATCCATCTACATCACTGAAGGTGTTCAAATATCATTACTTATAATGTAATCAACTTCGGTTGTGCATTATAGCTCTTCAGAGTATACTATTCTTTAATGGGCACATGTGGCATTTCGTGCCCTTTGATGCATTACTTACTTTATTTTGCCCGTAATGCATCTGAAGATGATTCTTGGGAGTGACTGGCCATTAAAATACACAATTTATTTATATGTAGCTTGCTTACTGATCCTGGAATTTAACTGCCCCTTACTGAGATTCTTTATCTTCCCCTGGTTTTTTCTTCTTCAAATATTTGGTGAAAGACCGGCCCCAGAGCTGGGTTAGGTTACAGCTGTTTTCCTGCGTGATTGTTGATCATAATGGTCTGTGGGCACCAGGGCAAACTCAACTGCATCTGGCATTTTATGAATTGATACACAATTATCAGTATTTCTAGTTTAAAAGATTAATTTGATAAGTAGTCAAATATAAATGTACAGGTTTTGCATTTGAATGAAAAAAAATATTTGTTTGAAACCGGCTAGTGTTTTATCTATAACATGTTGGTGATACATTGATATTAATGCTTGCCCCCCGGCAGTGGAGATATTATGGGGGTCATCAATCCAAGATTACAAGTGTAACAGGGTAAGTCCCATCTGCCTATCTTTCTCCCTGTTATGTAAGTCCCTAATAAATCCAGGGCAATAACAGGTTAATCTGTGGGTATTACACCCCCTGCAGCCTCCTCTGCGATGGACAGAAGTGAGGTGGTGACTCATGACCTATGTAAGCCTATCAGGATAGGTACAGATCATGAGCCCGCCCCTTCTGGAATCCTAATCAGAGGAGTGGCCAAATTTAGTTTATTCTTGTGCTGGGAGGAGGAGAGAGCACAAGGGCTATCAGTCTTCCCCATAAGGGGAAAGCATGCCCACTCCAGGTTTAGGCCTGGGGAACACCAACACTCATGACTTCACACTATCGGGCCTGCACCACCTAGAGGGACCTGTGTTCCTCTGTACCTGCATCAGCTGCGTGAAAGATCTGCAGTGGATGTGTCTACAATAAAGCTCCATGTTCCTTTTTACTCCGCTTGAGTGTCAGTCCTTGGGCAGGGGATAATCGGAATGCAGTGGTGAGGACTGATCCCCAGAATATCCTGGAGCCCACTACAGCTGGAGGCACGCAGCACTATGAAAGAACATCAGAGGTGAAGAACTAAGCCTGCCTTGGTCTCAATATGCCGCCGATCCTTCTCAGCCCTCCTGAGCCAACGGGTGCGCACCACACACTCTTGTAGCATCTAGGTCAGCTCTCCCAAAGGGGGAGGGGGAGGTGTTACACAAGATACAAAACCCGAGGAACACTAACAGCAAAACATTAATATATAAAACAGTAATTGATAGAAGCAGGACTTTTTTTTATTATTATTATTAAATTAAATGCAATGCTTTATTTTCTCCAGCTTTCAGGGAATTTTTAGAAATAAGCGTTACTTTAAATATATGTTTCTTAACATCAACTTATTAAAGTTCTGTATCCATTTTTTTCATCTCATCAGTTTTTGGCATTGAGTGTAGTGCTTGAACAGATGGAGTTGTACAGTACATTTCAGTCTTCGTGCCTCTTCGTAATGTTAACTTTTCTCAGCATTGATTAAACTACTCTATACAATCAGTCTCCTTAATGGGGTAGACATTCCTCTCCCTTTTTACATTTTATACTGTAAACATGCTGAAACACGTGTGTCTTCCATTTCTACCACACTTCTGGGCTGGGGTACTGTACAGCAACTCAGTGGTAATGTCACTACCTTTGAGGTGGGAGAGCCAGGCACAGAGAGCCAGGCACACAGGGAGTGGACATGTAACCCTCGTGACTTTGGGCAAGTCCCTCAGCCTTCCTATGCCTCAGGCACAAAAATAAGGTTGTAAGCATCTATGCTACTTATGCTTCATATGAAAAATAAAATGAGTCACCAATTCATACTTGGTGCTCCGATCTCTATAATAATTTTTTCCCCTTGTACTGCAATACCTGCATGATAACTCTACATACATGGTTGGCTGTATATAAATATAGCTATACATACTGGTATATGGCGCTTGAAAAATTATAATTTGGTTTACATGCTAAAAAAAACCCACAAAATAAGTTCATTGAGGGGTTACTAGGCATAAATACAGATCCCTTCATAGAAAAACTGCATATGTTGGCTTGCAGGAATTGATCCAGCAATATGAAAGCATTCAGGGAAAGGCAATTTTATTGAAAAATGGCTAATTTAATTGTGCTAAAGTAACAGCACCTTTTATTTATTTCACTGACTCATGCCAAATGCAGATTTATAGCTGTCTCACACTACATTCCTTAGAGTGAATGGTCTTCAGTGTGTGGTATCTCAAATCTTTTGAATTTACTGTACATCTGGAGCACTTAGGGGCCACGTCATACTATAGCCACAATATTGATGCACTGCACAATTAGAAGCTGCAGACCAAGCAATATCCTGTGTGGTTTTTTAAAAAAATCAGTTCAGTACTATGAGAAAATACTAAAAAAAGCATTTAAAAAAAAAAACTTTGAATGAAAATTTTAATATACTATAATGTAACAAGCATTTTTGTTTCTATAGCAACCATTTACAACGTCACATCCCCTTCCTCTTCTGAAACAGGCTCTGGCACACCCCTTTTTGAGCCCTGCCCTCTTTCTAGCAGTGCACCAATTGTATCTAGTGACTGCCTGGTCACATGATCTTCCCCACAGAACTTTGCATCTTTGGTCCTCTTCTGCTGCACTGACAGCTATTTAGAGAACCCCCGAGCCGAATCTTCGCCGATCGAACACAGGAGAACGGATCACTAGGCTACTTAGCTAATTACTTATCATTATGTGGATTAATAAGGTACTCTGTCTTCTCAAAAGGACGCAAGACAACAGTTTAACAAATCAGCTGTCAATAGATTATTGGTTGGCCCAAAAAATCTAGTAGTTCGAAGCCCTGGGAAGAAGTTTGAGAACCATTACTCTAATATAAGAGCATATTATTTTGACTACAAAAAAAAGAAAAGCAAGATGAGGCTCCAAATTAAAGGAGCAATCCCTCCTAGGAGGCTAGGACCTGCATGAACTATGGACAGTGACATGTTGATTTTTATGCAATGTACATTTTTAGTCCCCCCTCCCTTTGTTTATGGACATCATTAGACAAACAGAGCTGTAGAATAATGGAATTATGCAGGACCGACCCAGTAAATATACAAATGTATTCATTTTCTATAGCAAAAAAAAACCAGGTAACACTTTATCTTTTATTTTTTTTCTAAGGAAGCCAATTGCATTATATATATAAATAAGTAGGCTCGTTATGTGAGTCTTGCTGAATACATCGCAAAAAATCGCGTACGTGGCGGTCTAAGTCCTCCCTTGGGATTGTGGATGTATTAGCCGCAGTTGAGTGAAGGTACAGCTGGTGGGGGATTACATCCCTCTGACCTTGACCTCTCAGACTATGGGATCTCGAGAGGTCCAATTGATATGCGGATTGTGCTGCTACCACCAAGGTAGCCAGGGTGACCGGTGTTCCAGGAGGGTATGGATAACATCCAAGGTCAGGGTCTCCTTGTGGAAGAAGAAGGCAAAGAGTGAGAGGGCAGGTTTCCAATGAGATTTAACCCGGGGGGGGGGGTGTGAGTTTGTCGATCCCTACCAAGGCTACGGGAAATTTTCTTCCTAATGAGTGGGATCTGTTCTTTCAGAGGAAGGCTGGTCAATGAAATTTCCTCCCGCGCCGGAATCGATAATGCAGCTGTGGAAATGTCAAGGTAGGACCAGAGAGGGAGACAGAGCTGGTCAACTTCTTGGGAATTCACTTTTGGGGGGACAAGGGAAGTTGGCTACCCTGGAGGAGCCCTTTCGTACTCACTGGGCTTGGTCATTTCCCAGACACTGTGGCATTCGGTAGCGGAGATGCTCAAAGATCCTACAGTTAGTAACCTAACCCCCGGCTCGGCGAAATTGTCGTATGGGTGCCCGGTGGGATTTGGACTCCGAGTTGCATCGTTCTGGAGCCGCCTCCAGAGCGTGCAGCGGGGAGACGGGCAGGTCCTGTGGTTAAAGAGAATCTGGACAAGAGGCGCACGGGAGTGGCATAATCGGGTGATGCTGGCGCTGAGCGCGGCGTACCTGAAGGCGCTGATCCACTCGATTGGCTTGGGAGATGAGTTCCTCCAGAAGCCCTGGACTGGGTTGTGAGGTGAGTGGTCGTCCTTCATAGAATCCGTTAAGCTCCACCAGAAGACGAGAGACTATGCCTCCTGGTCTCATCAGTTTCTCACTGCTATGGTGCCTTAACTCCAAGGTGTACTGGGCCACGAGACGACATTCCCTGAGAAAGCTCAGCAAAGAGTCAGGCATTTTCTTGGTTCTCTTGCGTGCGGGGGTATCGAAGACCTGTCGAAAGTCTCATCTAAAGGCCGCGTAATTCGCGGGTGACTTTCGGGACGTAGTTCCCAAATTGGGGAAGCCCTGCCAGCGCATTCCCTGTGAGTTAGGCTGTACAATTGCCACTTTTCTTACGACCAGTGGAATACTGCTGGCGGGGCCATCTCAAACTGGATCTCGCATTCATTGAGAAAACCGCAACAGCGTGCAGATCCCCCCCCGCGTACGGTTTAGGTGCCGGGATCTTCGGGGCCTGAGGTCGTCGGCGGATATGGTTCTGCGCCGCATACCAGTGCGGCCACAGAGTGTCCTGAAATGAAAGGTCCGTACCTGTTGAGTGAGGGAGCAATTTGATCAGATAGGCCTGGACTTGTTGATACATAGTCATCATCATGGAGGCCATGTCAGTCTGTCGTGCGTCTTGTGGGCTCGACATAATGTTACTCCGGTGCCTTGGTGCCCGCAACAGACTCGTCCCTTAATGCTGAAGGTTGGGACGTATTGTGCACGCACCATGCGGCAAAGGAGCGTGTCGGGAGTGTGGTGTGTTTGGTCAATTGCCAGCCACTTGTGAATAGGTGTAGCAATACTTGCCGGTACCTGTACAGAAGAGACGAAGTCGTTGCCGTTATCCAAGGTCAGGGAGAGAGAGATCTGGGAGGTCGAGGTGTCCAAGCTGTAGTTGAGGAATGAAGAAAGCTGCAAAGTGAAGTGGGAGCCGGGGTCTAGAGCCAGAGATGAACGTCCACCAAGCTCGGGTCCAACCTGAATAACGAGAGCAAAGGGAAAGCCCAGAATAGACTCCGTAAGCAGAGACTATGTCGAGCAATGTGAGAGAGGTAAGACAGGTACTATATCTGTGGGCTGACCAATGGGGAGTGGGGGCAGTCCTGGAGGAAAACGAGGAGCTGTGATGTTGTGGTTCCTATGACAGGCAGCCAGGTGGGGAGCTTATGGTTGAGTAGCAGCCTGGTGTAAGTTGGGGGCTGGTTTCACTGCAGTGCAGTGAATAATTATCTTCGCCTGGCGCATCTCTGTAATGTCGAGAGCGCGCACCCTGGACAAATGGCAGCCGCCTGGGTGCTGGGTGCCTGCAGGGCAGCGGTGGCCCGTCGGGGATGACGGGGAAGCCCCGATTCCATGGAACTTGGTGTGATTGGCGTGCGAGCGACGTCCACGGCAGCAAGAGCCTAGGAGGTAAGGGGGGGTCACGCTGCGACTGCCGTGACCCCCGAATCCTCACATCCACACGCCTTTCTAAAACAGTTTACTGATTTCAACAGAATGTGGAACCATGGCTGGAAAAGTAGAAGAGACGAGAGAGACCTAAGTACCTGTGAGATTGACCGTAAGGATCAGACCAAGTAAGCGCAGATAAGGGGATTTCCCTTTTCTATTAGCTCTGTTGAACACAACAAAATTTGACCAGAATCAGCTAAGTAGATCACTGTAGACTACCGTCTGGGCCGGGTGGGCATACTGGGTAGATATGGGTGTTAATATCCTTGTCTCCCTCCCCCCCTCCCCCACCTTCCCTGTTGGTTTTTACTTCATTTTTTTCTTTCTAGTTGTCTGTCACCCCAAGTGCAACTGTTATTCAAAGCTACAGTATGTAAGACCTCTGCATTAGTCGTGTGATAGATGATTGTTGGACTGATGATGTTAGTCTGTTCTGTTTTCGATGCGTGGGCACTGTTAGCCGAATTACTGCACCTGACGGCAGATGTATTTTGTCAATATTCATATGCTGAAAAATCAATAAAAAATATTTGAAACAAAAAATTCACAAAAAATTTTTCCAAAATTTGGAATATGCAAAGAAACTGCAATGTTTGTGCATTTTTAATGATACAAATTTGCGTAAATAGCAGTATACTGGTATAGAGAGGGGCACATTGACTTTTAATACTTGACAACATTTTTTTCCCACAGTCGACGAATTTTTTGGCATTATTTTTTTGTGAAAAGACAGCAAATTTTGCATCATTCGTGAACTTACTGGTACCCAACAAGATTAAGCATTACATGGGATATAATTAAACGAAAAACTGTAAAAACTTACATTTTTAATAGGAGTACTCAAACTTTTGTCTTTCAAAAAAAGCCAATTACACTGGGTTGTTTATTTCTGCCATTCTTTTTTCTTACTACTCTTGTTAAACAACTGACAAATCCTGGTTATTGCAAGGATTAGTATGGGAAACCATTAAAGCCTATGTTGTCTATTATCAAAGCTAAACATAAGAGTTCCACAGCAAAGGCAAAGCCAGGTAATTCAATTAGTAATAAGTATGCAACAGTATACAATGAAGAGGTAAATGCAAGGAACATTTTATCACTCTAAGAAAACATTACATACTCTTTTGATTTGCTGTAAATGTATGCCATCTTATGGACACCGGCCATCCACAAAATGATGGAATAAAAAAAAAATGAATTATCCCATTTCATGAAATCCTCTAATTATTTTCTGCAATCCATACCTAGTGGGGTGTAAAATCCTAACCCCATCATAATGAAATCAACAACGGTGATAGAACAGCTGTTGTCTGGCAAATATTTTTTTATTTTAAACGTCACACATCTCCAACATAAAATAGATGTACTTTAATTCCTCTGTCAATTTGGGGTACAAGATCTCTCAACAAGTGAGCACCTCCAATAAAACCCTTGTATTTTTGGATTTATTAGCCCTAGTATATATAAGTATTCATATATACATGAAATAAGAAGTGGATGTAAATTCCCTATAGCCACTGATCATCTATAAATCGTCATCGATCTGCAATAGTTTGAAGGCTCAATGTTGCAAGTAAGGGAGCAGGTAGTGGCGCACCCCTTGGATCTCCCACATATTATTATTATCGTTTATTTGCGAAGCGCCAACATATTCCGCAGTGCGGTACATGGGGTATAAACTTATGTATATGACATAAACAGTTACAAGTGAGGACGGAGATGTACAACCAGTTACAGAGCGGTAATGAGGGCCCGGCTCGTGAGAGCTCACAAACTAGAGGGAATGAGGGACAATGTAGAAACAAGAAGGTACGTAGGCTGCTTATTGTAGATAAGGTGGGGCTCAGGTTAGAAATAAGGCCCAGTCTGACAGCTGAGCAATTAAGGTTTTTTTTTTTTTTGTGGGGGGGGTGGAATTTTACGTAGGGGTAGATGTCCAGAAACACGCTGCTACCAATGGGTTGGAGGAGGAGGAGGGAGGTTGGATGTTGGAGGTATAGCGAGTAGGCTTCCTTGAAAAGGTGAGTTTTTCAGGACGTTTTTTAAGCATCCGAAGCAGGGAGTTCTTGATTGGACGTGGTAGTTATTCCTGAAGAAAGGCGCCGGGAGAATTCTTGTAAGCAGGAGTGAGGAGGTAATAAGGCAGGAGAAAAGCAGTTTTTGGTGGCATTTAGGTATGTATTTTGGCGTGAAGCTGAGATGTAAGGGGGGGACAGTGTCTTTCAGACCTTTGTAAGCCAGTACTATGGTTCAATTTTAATTCTAGAGCTTTGGGAAGCCAGTGTAGGATATATGTGGTGCAGCAGTAAAAGTGGAGCAGTGAGCTAGTAGAGGAGTCTGGCAGCACATAGGTACTGTACATAGGTTTCAATAGTTAGTCTCTTGCTAAAAGCAAATATGCAGTACTTTAGAAAGGAGCTCAAAAAATATTAGCTGGCCACAAGCAATGTCTATAAAATGATTACAAAATGTGCATCATTACAGATTTAACCATTGATTACTAACAAAGTTTTAATTAACTACCTACAACAAATGAAAATTGCAATGCACACTACACATACTGTACATTGGAATATTCCTCTATTTTTAACTTTTTGTTTCATATTTAGATTTATCTAATAGGCATAATAGCTCTTCAGATTTAGGCCTAGAATGATCAACCCAATACATGAATACATAAAATGGTACAAACAAACATACTGGTGGCCCATTTAGCAGATCTCATGCTTCAACAAAACTAAGGGGGTTATGCATTGATACGTGGGTTTTTTCTGGGTGCTATTCACAAGCATGATAGTGCTTTTAATGAGATATACTGCCTTTATAGGCGTGATACTACCTTGCTGTGTGATTCAAAGCAGTGATAACATGCAGTATCGTGCTATAATGGCTATTTAAAAGCACTTATCACTGCTTTGTGAATCTCACAAAGAAGCAGTATCGTGCTATAAAAGGCATGTATCTCACTTAAAAGACTTATCACGTCACTGCTTTGTGAATCTCACAGCATGCATCATCGCTATAATGGCTTTTTATCTCACTTAAAGCACTTATCACTGCTTAGTGCATACCCCCTATTTACTGTAAGGTTGGTAGGAAATACTGCATATCAGATTTATCCATAGAAATCCATTTGTTTCAATGGCAATGTTTTTCCCTGGTAGATTTTTCAGTTTTTCAAGCCTGGGACTCTCATAATAGCTCCCATTTTTTTAAAGCTAATTTGGAGCTCATATCTAATTGAGGAAATAATTATAGTGCTCATACTAAAACCAACAAACAGGTAGCGCTAACCACAAGATATGACGTAGTATTAATACCTCTATGTTCAAATGATCAAACATACATAAGGGCTGCCTAGGATACAAACAAATGACCCCCTGGTCAGAACTAAGGTATGGACAAAATGATAGTATCCGTGGGCGCCTATATTAACAACTACTTGAAAGATATATTGAAAACCAAGCCTGTTGGCTGAAGGAACGTGGCTCCTCACGTGTGCTTGAAAAGAAAGAAAAAGCACAACACATAGCGTAATACTGTAGAATATCTGACAACACACACTTAGGACAACATATACAGCTAGATATATTGGTGAAATTACACAGTAAAAACATTTATAACAATTATTATAATTCACAATACACATGGACATGTATTTGTGACAAGTAAAATGAAATGAATTATGATTCAAGTACTCTCCAGCACCAATGATATATGTTGCAATGCCTACTCAACCAGAGGAATAGGTTTGCAGGCGTGGATAGTTTAGAGAGTATCCCCCTCTCGTTTCTTTTAAGCTGCTCTCTGCTGGCTGCGTCTCCGTCTGCACGTGGTTAGATCGTCAAACAGGATCTCCCGCAGCACGCTGGGAAGGACCCCAATGGTTTGTAAAGAAACGAGAGGGGATACTCTCTAAACTATCCACTGCCTGCAAACCTATTCCATCTGGTGAGTAGGCATTTGCAACTATTATCATCGGTGCTGCGAGTACTTGAATCATTAATTCATTTCAATTTTTACTTGTCCACATAATACATGTCCAGTGTATTGTGAATTATAATAATTGTTATTAAATGTTTTTACTGTGTAATTCACCAATCTACTTCTCAGCTGTTATATGTTGTCCTAATGTTTGTTTGTCAGATATTCTACAGTATTACGCTATGGTGTGCTTTTTTCTTTCTTTCAACACCGTGAGGACCACGTTCCTTCAGCCAACAGGCTTGGTTTTCATATATCCTTTTCATAGTAGTTGTTATATAGGCGCCCACGGATCTATCTTTTGTCCAGTGATCAGTACTAACTTAACAGTAGAGGCTATTTTAGAAGTTAGCAAATTATATTTTTTTATTATCAAGCTCTTGGCCAAAAAACTATATTGCAAAGGTGACTAATGTGTATGAATCTGAGAATAAAATGACTCCCATGCAGCAGCTGTGCAGATTATTATTTAAAAATACAATTTGTGACATATTACATGAAGACACATGCACCACTCTGGCACATGATTGCTTGGTTATGGTTTATTATCTAAAAGGAATAGTCTACGTAACAGAGATAAAACGTGTGTCTGTAAATAATAAAAAAAATATATACATATATAATATATATTTATATTTATATATATTCTATATTATATATTATATATATATTATATTTATATATACGTTTTAAGTTATCGTGGTGAAAAGGCAACAAGAAACCTCCACCGTATTGCACATAGCAAATAAAAGATCACTTGTGAGCACATTCACATGTCTTAGCCGGTCTGCAACCGCTTCACCCATTTATCACCCAGCATCAGACAGCTCTTCCACTGCAGCAAGGGATTGTGGAAATGACATGCAAATGAGCACACGTGTCCACCTTTTCGGCAAATCCATTGTTACATGGAGCCCTATAAGCTAAGCTCACTGTTAACACAGCTTTAAAGCACAGCATGGGAATCAGATGCAAAGCCAGAGAAACATTCACAGAACATGTTTCAAACCTTAATGGTTTCATCATGGTGAAGTTGGTTGTACTGCTGCTCTGCATTTTCAAGACTGTAGGGTTTACCATCACGTTTTTAAGTTATGGTGGGTGAAAAGGCAACAAGATAACCATATATATATAATATATATATAATTATATATATATATATATATATATCTATATATCTATATTCTATATATCTATATATATACTTAATATATATATATATATTTATATATATATATAAAATTCAATTTGCCTTATATTATTGAAGATTAGTTATATATAATACGTCTATTATCTATAGTTTAGTACTTTTTGTTGGTTTCTTGTTGCCTTTTTCACCCACCATAACTTAAAACGTGATGGTAAACCCTACAGTCTTGAAAATGCAGAGCCAGCAGTACAACCAACTTCACACTGATGATACCCATTAAGGTTGAAACATGTCTGTGAATGGTTTCTCTGGCTTTGCATCTGATTCCCATGCTGTGCTTTAAAGCTGTGTTAACAGTGAGCATTAGCTTATATGGGCTCCATGTAACAATGGATTTTCAGACAAAAGGTGACACGTGTGCTCATTTGCATGTCATTTCCCACAATCCCTTGCTGCAGTGGAAGCGCTGTATGCTGGGTGATAATGGTGAAAGGCAGGGTTGCAGACCTGCCTAAGACATGTGAATGTGCTCACAAGTGATCTTTTTATTTGCTATGTGCAATACGGTGGAGGTTTCTTGTTGCCTTTTTCACCCACGATAACTAAATACATATATATATATATATATATATATATATATATGTATATATTTATTTATTTATTTATTTTTACAGACACACGTTTTATCTCTGTTACGTAGACTATTCCTTTTAGAATAATAAACCACTAACCAAGCATTTCATGTGCCAGAGTGGTGCATGTGTCCTTCAATGTAATATGTCACAAATTGTATTTTTAATAATAATTCTGCACAGCTGCTGCATGGGAGTCATTTTATTCTCAGATTCCATACACATTAGTCACCTTTGCAATATAGTTTTTTGGCCAAGCGTTGATAATAAAAAATATAATTTTGCTAACTTCTAAAATAGCCTCTACTGTTAAGTTAGTACTGATCACTGGACAAAAGATAGTATCCGTGGGCGCCTATATTAACAACTACTATGAAAAGGATATATGAAAACCAAGCCTGTTGGCTGAAGGAACGTGGCTCCTCACGGTGTGCTGAAAGAAAAAGAAAAAGCACAAACACATAGCGTCTGTAGAAATCTGACAAACAACACTTAGGACAAACATATAACAGCTGAGAAGTAGATTGGTGAAATTACACAGTAAAAACATTTAATAACAATTATTATAATTCACAATACACATGGACATGTATTATGTGGACAAGTAAAAATTGAATGAATTAATGATTCAAGTACTCGCAGCACCGATGATAATAGTTGCAATGCCTACTCACAAGAGGAAGAGGTTTGCAGGCAGTGGATAGTTTAGAGAGTATCCCCTCTCGTTTCTTTACAAACCATTGGGCGTCCTTCCCAGCGTGCTGCGGGAGATCCTGTTTGACGATCTACACACACGTGCAGACGGAGACGCCAGCCAGCAGAGAGCAGCTTAAAGAAACGAGAGGGGATACTCTCTAAACTATCCACTGCCTGCAAACCTATTCCATCTGGTGAGTAGGCATTGCAACTATTATCATTGGTGCTGCGGAGTACTTGAATCATTAATTCATTTCATTTTTTACTTGTCCACATAATACATGTCCATGTGTATTGTGAATTATAATAATGTTATTAAATGTTTTTACTGTTGTAATTTCACCAATCTACTTCCAGCTGTTAATGTGTCCTAAGGGTGTTTGTCAGATATTCTACAGTATTACGCTATGTGTTGTGCTTTTTCTTTTTTCAAGCACACCGTGAGGAGCCACGTTCCTTCAGCCAAAGGCTTGGTTTTCATATATCCTTTTCATAGTAGTTGTTAATATAGGCGCCCACGGATACTATCTTTTGTCCATACCTTAGTTCTGACCAGGGGGTCATTTTTTTGTATCCTAGGCAGCCCCTTATGTATGTTTGATCATTTGAACATAGGGTATTATATACTACGTCATATCTTTGTGGTTAGCGCTACCTGTTTTGTTGTTTTTAGTACTGATCACTATAATTATTTCCTCAATTAGATATGAGCTCCAAATTAGCCTTTAAAAAAATGGGAGCTATTTATGAGAGTCCCCAGGCTGAAAAACTGAAAAATCTACCAGGGAAAAACATTGCCATTGAAACCAAATGGATTTTCTTATTGGATAAATCTGATGCAGTATTTTCCTACCAACCTACAGTAGAAATAGGGGGTTATGCACTAAGCAGTGATAAGTGCTTTTAAGTGAGATAAAAAGCCATTATAGCGTGATACTGCCTGCTGTGAGATTCACAAAGCAGTGATAAGTCTTTTAAGTGAGATACATGCCTTTATAGCACGATACTGCCTTCTGTGAGATTCACAAAGCAGTGATAAGTGCTTTTAAATAGCCATTATAGCACGATACTGCACTGTTATCACTGCTTTGTGAATCTCACAGCAGGTAGTATCACGCTATAAAGGCAGTTATCTCACTTAAAAGCACTTATCACTGCTTTGTGCATAGCACCCAGAAAACCCACGTATCACTGCATAACCCCCTTAGTTTTGAAGCCATGAGATCTTGCTAAATGGGCCACCAGTATGTATTGTTTGTACCATTTTATTTGTTATTTCATTGTTTGGGTTTCGACTTCTAGGCCTAAATCTGAAGAGCTATTACTGCCTATTAGATAAATCTAAATTATGAAACAAAAGTTAAAAATAGAGGAATATTTCCAATGTACAGTATGTTAGTGTGCATTGCAATTTTCATTTTGTGTAGGTATTTAATTAAACTTTGTTAGTAATCAATGGTTTAAATCTGTAATGATGACATTTTGTATATCATTTATTACATTTGCTTGTTGGGCCAGCTAATATTTTTTGAGCTCCTTTCCTAAAGTACTGCGATATTTGCCTTTTTAGCAAGAAGACTAACTATTGAAACCTATTGTACAGTACCTATGTGCTGCCAGACTCCTCTACCTAGCTCACTGCTCCACTTTTACTGCTGCACCACATATATCCCTACACTGGCTTCCCATAAGCTCTAGAATTAAACTTGAACCCATAGTACTGGCTTACAAAGGTCTGAAAGACACTGTCCCCCCCTTACATCTCAGCCTTCATCGCCAAATACATACCTAAATGCCACCAAAATCTGCTTTTCCTCCTGCCTTATTACCTCCTCTCACTCCTGCTTACAAGACTTCTCCCGGGCTGCCCTTTCTCTCAGGAATTACCTACCACGTCCAATCAGACTCTCCCCTGCTTTCGGATGCTTAAAAACGTCCTGAAAACTCACCTTTTCAAGGAAGCCTACTCGCTATACCTCCAACATCCAACTCCCCTCCTCCTCCTCCAACCCATTGGTAGCAGCTGTGTTTCTGGACCAATCTCCACCCTACGTAAAATTCCACCCCCCCCCCCACAAAAAAAAAAAAACCTTAATTGCTTCAGCTGTCAGACTGGGCCTTATTCTAACCTGAGCCCCACCTTATCCTACAATAAGCAGCCTCCGTACCTTCTTGTTTCTACATTGTCCCTCATTCCCTCTAGTTTGTGAGCTCTCACGAGCCGGGCCCTCATTACCGCTCTGTAACTGTTTGTACATCTCCGTCCTCACTTGTAACTGTTTATGTCATATACATAAGTTTATACCCCCATTGTACCGCACTGCGGAATATGTTGGCGCTTCGCAAATAAACGATAATAATAATATGTGGGAGATCCAAGGGGTGCGCCACTACCTGTCTCCCATTACTTGCAACATTGAGCCTTCAACTAATTGCAGATCGATGACTGATTTGATAGATGATCAGTTGGCTATAGGGAATTTACATCCACTTCTATTTCATGTATATATGAATACTATATATACTAGGTGCTAATAAATCCAAAAATACAAGGGTTTTATTGGAGGTGCTCACTTGTTTGAGAGATCTTGTACCCCAAATTGACAGAGGAATTAAAGTACATCTATTTTCATGTTGGAGATGTGTGACGTTAAAATAAAAAATATTTGCCAAGCAACAGCTGTTCTATCACCAGTTTTGATTTCATTATGATGGGGTTAGGATTTTACACCCCACCTAGGTATGGATTGCAGAAAATAATTAGAGGATTTCACTATGAAATATGGGATAATTCATTTTTTTATTCCATTCATTTTTTGTGGATGGCCGTGTCCATAAGATGGCATACATTTACAGCAAATCAAAAGACTGTATGTAATGTTTTCTTAGAGTGATAAAATGTTCCTTGCATTTACCTCTTCATTGTATTACTGTTGCATACTTTATTACTATTGAATTACCTGGCTTTGCCTTTGCTGTGGAACTCTTATGTTTAGCTTTTGATAATAGACAACATGGCTTTAATGGTTTCCCATACTAATCCTTGCAATAACCCAGGATTTGTCAGTTGTTTAACAAAGTAGTAAGAAAAAGAATGGGCAGAAATTAAACAACCCAGTGTAATTGGCTTTTTTTGAAAGACAAAAGTTTGAGTTACCTCCTATTAAAATGTAAGTTTTTACAGTTTTTCGTTTAATTATATCCCATGTAATGCTAATCTTGTTGGGTACCAGTAAGTTCACGAATGATGCAAAATTTGCTGTCTTTTCACAAAAAATAATTGCCAAAAATTCGTCAGACTGTGGAAAAAAATGTTGTCAAGTATTAAAAGTCAATGTGCCCCTCTCTATACAGTATACTGCTATTTACGCAAATTTGTATCATTAAAAATGCACAAACATTGCAGTTTCTTTGCATATTCCAAATTTTGGAAACATTTTTTGTGAATTTTTTGTTTCAAATATTTTTTATTGATTTTTTCAGCATATGAATATTGACAAAATACATCTGCAGTCAGGTGCAGTAATTCGGCTAACAGTGCCCACGCATCGAAAACAGAACAGACTAACATCATCAGTCCAACAATCATCTATCACGACTAATGCAGAGTCTTACATACTGTAGCTTTTGAATAACAGTTGCACTTGGGGTGACAGACAACTAGAAAAGAAAAAATGAAGTAAAAACCAACAGGGAAGGTGGGGGAGGGGGGAGGGAGACAAGGATATTAACCCCTATCTACCCAGTCTGCCACCCGGCCCAGACGGTAGTCTCACAGTGATCTCTTAGCTGATTCTGGTCAATTTTGTTTTGTTCAACCAGAGCTAATAGAAAAGGAAATCCCCTTATCCTGCGCTTCTTGGTCTGATCCTTACGGTCAATTCCCAGGTACTTAGGTCTCTCTCGTCTCTTCTTACTTTTCCAGCCATGGTTCCCACATTCTGTTGAAATCAGTAAACTGTTTTAGAAAGGCGGTGTGAGGATTCGGGGGTCACGGCAGTCGCAGCGTGACCCCCCCTTACCTCCTACGGCTCTTGCTGCCGTGGGACGTCCTCGCCGCCAATCACACCAAGTTCCCATGGATCTGGGGCTTCCCCGTCATCCCCGACGGGCCACCGCTGCCCTGCAGGCACCCAGCACCCAGGCGGCTGCCATTTGTCCAGGGTGCGCGCTCTCCGACATTACAGAGCATGCGCCAGGCGAAGATAATTTATTCACTGCACTAGCAGTGAAACCACGCCCCCAACTTTTACACAGGCTGCTACTCAACCCTAAAGCTCCCCACCTGGCTGCCTGTCATAGGAACCAATCCATCACAGCTCCTCGTTTTCCTCCAGGACTGCCCCCACTCCCCATTGGTCAGCCACAGTATATAGTACCTGTCTTACCTCTCTCACATTGCTCGACATAGTCTCTGCTTACGGACGTCTATTCTGGCTTTCCCTTTGCTCTTCGTTATTCAGGTTGCGACCCGGCTTGGTGGACGTTCATCTCTGGCTCTAGACCCCGGCTCCCACTTCACTTTGCAGCTTCTCTCATTCCTCAACTACAGCTTGGACCTCGACCTCCCAGATCTCTCTCTCCCTGACCTTGGCTAACGGCAACGACTTCGTCTCTTCTGTACAGGTACCGGCAAGTATTGCTACACCTATTCACAGCTGGCCTGGCAATGCCAAAACACCACACTCCGGACACGCTCCTTCTGCCGCGGGTGCGTGCACATATACGTCCCCACCTCAGCATAAGGGACGAGTCTGGTCTGCGGGCAGCACCGGCGTAACATTATGTCGAGCCCACAAGACGCAGACCAGACTGACATGGCCTCCATGATGATGACTATGTATCAACAAGTCCAGGCCCTATCTGATCAAATTGCTCTCCTCACTCAACAGGTACAGGACCTTTCATTTCAGGCACTCCTGTGGCCGCACTGCTGCTGTCGGCAGAACCATATCCGCCGCGACCTCAGGCCCGAAGATCCCGGCACCTAAACCGTACGCGGGGGATCTGCACGCCTGTTGCGGTTTTCTCAATGAATGCGAGATCCAGTTTGAGATGGCCCCGCAGCAGTATTCCACTGGTCGTAAGAAAGTGGCATATGTGTACAGCCTACTCACAGGGAATGCGCTGGCATGGGCTTCCCCAATTTGGGAACTACGTCCCGAAATTACCCGCGATTACGCGGCCTTTAGATGAGACTTTCGACAGGTCTTCGATACCCCCGCACGCCAAGAAACTGCCTCTGACTCTTTGCTTGAGCTTTCTCAGGGATGTCGTTCCGTGGCCCAGTACACCTTGGAGTTCAGGACCATAGCAGCTGAGACACGATGAGACCAGGAGGCTTTAGTCTCTGTCTTCTGGTGGAGCTTAACGGATTCTATGAAGGACGAACTCACCTCACAACCCAGTCCAGGGCTTCTGGAGGAACTCATCTCCCAAGCCAATCGAGTGGATCAGCGCCTTCAGGTACGCCGCGCTCAGCGCCAGCATCCCCGATTTATGCCCTTCCGTGCTCCTTGTCCCAGATTCTCTTTAACCACAGGACCTGCCGTCTCCCCGCTGCCCGCTCTGGAGGCTCCAGAACCGATGCAACTCGGAGTCCAACATCCCCGGGCACCGATACGACAATTTCGCCGAGCCGGTGGGTTATGTTACTACTGCGGATCTTCTGAGCATCTGGTCCCTGAATGCCCACTGTGTCTGGGAAATGACCAAGCCCAGTGAGTACGAAAGGGCTCTCCCAGGGTGCCAACTTCCCTTGTCCCCTTCCCAAAAGTGAACTTCCCAAGAAGTTGACCATTCCTGTCTCCCTCTCTGGTCCTACCTTCCGCATTTCCACAGCTGCATTTATCGATTCCGGCGCGGGAGGAAATTTCATTGACCAGACCTTCTCTGAAAAGAACCAGATCCCACTCATTAGGAAGAAATTTCCCGTAGCCTTGGTAGGGATCGACGAACTTCCACCCCCCCCCCCCCGGGTTACATCTCCTTGGAAACCTGCCCTCTCACTCTTTTGTCTTCTTCCCACAAGGAGACCCTGACCTTGGATGTTATCCATACTCCTGGAACACCGGTCACCCTTGGCTTACCTTGGTTGTAGCAGCACAATCCGCATATCAATTGGACCTCTCGAGATCCCATAGTCTGGAGGTCAAGGTCAGAGGAGTCATCCCCACCAGCTGTACCTTCACCTCAACTGCTGGCTAATACATCCAATCCCAAGGGAGACTTAGCCGCCCCGTACGCTGATTTTTTGGATGTATTCAGCAAGACTCAATACGAGCTACTACCCCCTCACAGATCATATGATTGTCCGATTTACTTGGTACCTGGATACACTTTGCCCAAATCCTACCCCCTTTCTCTGCCGGAGACGGAAGCCATGGCCGAATATATTCGCGAGAACTTGAAGCGGGGCTTCATAAGGCATTCAACTTTGCCCGCGGGGGCTGGATTCTTCTTCGTTAAGAAGAAGGACGGTACTCTCAGACCGTGTATTAACTATAGGGGAATGAACAGCATCACGGTGAAGAACCGTTACCCACTCCCACTCATCTCTGAACTCTTCGACAGACTTCAAGGTGCTAACCTGTTTACCAAGCTAGACCTCCGCGGGGTATATAATCTCATTCGCATCTGGAAAGCTGACGAATGGAAGGCCGTCTTCAACACCCGTAGCGGCCACTACGAATATCTCGTGATGCCCTTCGGCCTATGCAACGCTCCGGCGGTCTTCCAGGACTTTATCAATGACATTTTTCGGGATGTCCTTAACCTTTTTGTTATTGTTTATCTGGACGACATTCTCATTTTTCGAAGAATCTACAGGATCATATCTCCCATACGAAGTTCGTACTCTCCCGCCTCCGAGAGAACAGCTTGTTTGCCAAGATGGAGAAGTGTCTTTTTCATCAGTCTTCCACCTCTTTTCTTGGGTATATTATTTCCAACAAGGGATTTGCCATGGACCCAGAGAAACTTAAAGCCGTAGTGGACTGGCCACAACCCGATTCCCTCAAATCCATTCAGCGGTTTCTAGGGTTTTCCAACTATTACCGGAAATTTATTCGCAAATTTTCCACAATCATCGCTCCGATCACAGCACTAACCCAAAAAGGAGCCGATCCTTCGGCCTGGTCACCTAAGGCAGTCATGGCTTTCAAAACTTTGAAACAAGCGTTTGTCTCCGCTCCCATTCTCCGACACCCGGACACCAATTTTTCTTTTATCCTGGAGGTAGACGTCTTGGACAGCGGGGCCGGCGCAGTCCTATCCCAGAGATTTCTCCCTGAGAGAAACTCCACCCTTGTGGGTTTTTAAGAAGTTTCTCCAGCTGAGAGGAACTATGACGTGGGCAATAGGGAACTTTTGGCCGTCAAATTGGCCCTTCAGGATGGAGGATCTTCTGGAGGGGTCTATAAGAGCCATCACGATTCTCACGGACCCATAAAATTTGTATATCGAGAGCGCCCGCCGCTTGGGCTCCCGCCAAGCCCGCTGGTCGTTATTTTTCTCTAGGTTTAATTTTATTTTGTCCTACATTCCCGGCACCAAGAACGTCAAGGCGGATGCCCTCTCCAGACAGTATTCTTCTGAAGAGAGACCGGAGAAAACTACCGAGTCCATCCTTTCCAAGCAAAAGATCCTCGCGGTCACTGCTTTCAAGAATCTGGAAAAGATCATCAAGTCTCAAGAACACATTCCTAGTGATCTCGAAGTTCCGAAGGATACTTTGTACGTAGACTCCAAATTTATTCCTGAGATTCTGGATTGGGGGCACGCTTCCCGTTCAGCAGGACATCTGGGATTCAAAAAAACTCTGGACCTCATCCGTCGCACCTTCTGGTGACCCAATATGGCCAAAACCACCCTTGAATTTACTCAAGCCTGTCTGGTATGTGCACGCAATAAGATACCTCGTCAAAAACACCATGGTCTTCTTATACCTTTACCCATTCCGGAGTGCCCCTTGTCCCACATATCCATGGACTTTATTGTCGAATTGCCTAGGTCGAATGGCATGAACACCATTCTAGTAGTGGTGGACCGTTTTTCCAAGATGGCACATTTCGTTCCTCTCAAAGATTTAAGCCGATATTTTCTCCAGAGAATTTTTCCGGATCCAGGGCATTCCACATCTATCGTTTCGGGCAGAGGTTCTCAATTTGTTTCCGGATTCTGGAGGACCTTCACCAGAAGACTTATCTTAGCATATCTTCTTCTTTTTCTTCAGGATATCGCCCTCAATCTAATGGGCAGACTGAGAGGGTTAATCAATCTCTCGAGAAGTACTTGAGGTGTTTTGTCTCTGATTCGCAGGACGACTGGTCGGAATTACTTCCCTGGGCTGAGTATGCCTTTAATTCCCCAAGGAATGAATCCACTCGTGAGACGTCGTTCTTTATTAATTACGGATTCCATCCGGCTCGCCTGCTCATTTCCAATATCTCCGCTGGAGTACCAGCCGTGGATGAACGCACTATTACAGGACTCTTGGTCCAGGATACAATCAGCGCTGCAAAAGTCCTCCCAGACTTCGAAACTCCAGGCTGACCATCGTCGCCGACCTGCACCCAGTTACAAGCCAGGGGATAAGGTTTGGTTGTCTACAAGAAATATCCACCTCAAAACCCCGTCCCCTAGATTGGCACCTAGGTTTCTGGGTCCCATTTCCTATCGTGGAGCAGGTAAACCCGGTTGCCTTCCGTCTTCAATTACCTCAAAGCATGAGAATTCCTAATGTTTTTCACACATCTCTTCTTAAACCGTTCATCTCCAGTCCCCTCTTTCCGGACCACACTCTTAAACCAGATCCAGTGATTATACAGGGCAACGAAGAGTACGAGGTCCAAGCTATAATAGATTCCTGTCTCTCGAGGGGTAAGGTCCAATTCTTGGTCCATTGGAAGGGCTTTGGACCCGAAGAAAGATCTTGGGTACCTCTTAAAGACATTCACGACACCAGGACTTCTCAAACGCTTCCGTAAGAAGTTCCCATTCAAACCGTGGGAGGATCGTCCTGAGGCCGACCCTGAAGGGGGGGTACTGTGAGGATTCGGGGGTCACGGCAGTCGCAGCGTGACCCCCTTACCTCCTACGGCTCCCGTTGCCGTGGGACGCCCTCGTCGCCGGTCCCACCAGGTTCCCATGGATCTGGGGCTTCCCCGTCGTCCCCGACGGGCCACTGCTGCCCCGCAGGCACCCCGCACCCAGACGGCTGCCATTTGTCCTGGGCACACGCTCTCCGACATTACAGAGCACGCGCCAGGCGAAGATAATTTATTCACTGAACTAGCAGTGAAACCACGCCCCCAATTTTCACACAGGCTGCTACTCAACCCTAAAGCTCCCCACCTGGCTGCCTGTCATAGGAACCAATCCATCACAGCTCCTCGTGTTCCTCCAGGACTGCCCCCACTCCCCATTGGTCAGCCACAGTATATAGTACCTGTCTTACCTCTCTCACATTGCTCGACATAGTCTCTGCTTACGGACGTCTATTCTGGCTTTCCCTTTGCTCTTCGTTATTCAGGTTGTGACCCGACTTATCGGACGTTCCTCTGTGGCTCTGGACCCCGGCTCCCACTTGACCTTGCAGCTTCTCTCATCCCTCGACTACAGCTTGGACCTCGACCTCCTGGATCTCTCTCTCCCTGTCCTTGGCTAACGGCAACGACTTCTTCTCTTCTATAACGGTACCGGCAAGTATTGCTACACCTATTCACAGCTGGCCTGGCAACGCCAAAACACCACACTCCGGACACGCTCCTTCTGCTGCTGGTGCGTGCACATATACGTCCCCACCTCAGTATAAGGTACGAGTCTGGTCTGCGGGCAGCACCGGCATAACAGGCGGTCAATTTCTCCATGGTCATAACCACATTTATTCGCTTCTCTACTGTACATCTGGAGAAGGTGGGCAAGTTTTTTCCAGGTGACCGCTATCGAGCACCTTGTTGCCGTTAATATAAACTAAATCAGCCATCTCAGGGGATGACTTATGTCCTCAACTGGTTTTGCTAATAGATATATTAAGGATTCTACAGGGATTGCCATTTCCGTTGTGTATCCTAATTATCTCTTGAACCATAAGCCAATATTTTTGTATAGCGGGGCAGGTCCACGATATGTGAGCCATATCCCCCTTCTGTCCACAACACCACCAACACAAATCAGGGACCTCGGGATACATCTGCCTCAGCCTATCTGGTGTCAGGTACCAGTGGGATAGTACTATATATATATTCTCTTTTGTCGTGGTGCAGATTGAGGTTTTGGCTGCGTGCTCCAAGATGTCCTCTCAGTCATGTCTATCAATAGTTATGTTTAAGTCTTCAGCCCATTTGAGCATATAGTTATGATCTAGGGTATCTATTGATGCCTCTATCCCAAGGTATATTCTCGTAATTAGTCCCTTCTGATAGATTCCCCTTTGACAGTTTGATTCAAAACTTGAAATTTCAGGGAAGGCGAGATTACGGGATATTATGTAGAAAATGTCTTAATTGAAGATATTTGAATAACTGGAGATCTGGAGCCTCATATTTACTACGGAGTTCTTGGAAGCTAAGGAGCTTCCCTTTGTTCAGAAGGTCTGCTATTGTTCCAATGTTTTTAGATTGGAACTGATCGAATTGCTTTGGTTCACAGCCCAGGGGGAAGTCTGGGTTATTAAAGAGGGGGGTGAGTTGAGATAAAGGTGAAGTGAGTTTGTATTTTTCTTCTGTTTTGCTCCAAATATTCCATGTGCACCCCATCAGGCCCAATTTGAACATTTTGATATCAGCCTCCTGCCTCCCGGGGGACCATAGAGCCATTGCTAGAGAGTTATCCCTCGAATAGTGGGATTCGACACCCAGCCAGCAAAACAGCCTGGGTTCAGCATTCCAAACCACAACCTGCCACAACTGGGCTGCTTGATAATATTTTAATATATCCGGGACCCCCATGCCCCCTCTTGCTCTAGAGGCTAGCATAACTGGCCTTTCCGTCCTAGGTCTTTTGCCCAGCCAAATGAATTGGAATATTTTATTTTGCAGGTTTTTTAACTCTGAGGTCGGTATTAAGATCGGAAGGGTCTGAAAATAATATAACAGTCTAGGTAGTATATTCATCTTGACCAATATTATCCTCCCGATCCAGGAGATCTGGTACTTATCCCACACATGCAGATCTTTCTTGATCTTGGCAAATAAATGGGGGTAATTACAGTGAAAAAGAGAGCCATAGTATCTGGCAATTTTAACTCCCATATATTTAATATGGGAGGAATTCCACTTGTATTTGAAGTACAGTTGTAGTAGTTTAATTTCCTGTGATGGGAGGGTCAAATTCAGAGCTTCAGATTTATCGTTATTCATTTTATATTTCGATATTTTGCTAAATTCTGTTAAAAGATACTGGAGTTTGGGCAGGGATGTGTGGGGATTGGATAACGTTAGAATAATATCGTCCGCAAATAAGGAGACTTTATAATCTGTTTTACCTATGCTAATTCCCTGAATATTTGGATTGCTTCTGATATTTGAGGCTAAAGGTTCGATTGACAGGGCAAAAAGAAGAGGGGATAGGGGGAAGCCTTGCCTTGTGCTGTTTTTAATTTTGATTGAGTCCAGGTTGTTTCCCGGAAGTTTGACCAAGGCTGTAGGATTCTGATACAGAGCTCTGACCCTCTCAAGGAAAGGCCCCCCGAATCCAAATCTTTGCATTGTTCTGTCTAAAAATGACCAGTCTATCCTGTTGAATGCTTTTTCGGTGTCTAGACTCAACAGGATAGCCTTGTTCCTGGTGAGATTCACATGCTCTATAATATCAATTATCTTCCGGGTGTTGTCTGAGGCCTGTCTACCCGAAATAAATCCCTCCTGGTCTATATGGATCAATCTCGGTAATATGGGATTTAGCTTGTTCACGAGAATATTACTGTAGATTTTGAGATCCGTATTAAGTAACGAGATCGGGCAGTAGCTGCCACATTGAAGTGAGTCTCGGCCCTCTTTGTATATTATAGCTAAATTTGCAACGGCCATTGAGGCTGGAATCGGTTCACCCTCTAAAAAAGAGTTAAAGAGTTCCAGCATAAAAGGGGAAAGAATTGCTAGAATTTTTTTATAATATATATTTGAACGCCCGTCAGGACCTGGGGATTTTGCTGCCTTTACATAAAGGCATTTTTTTTTGTGAATTTAAAGAAATGTGTAAAAAATAATGTGCGTATCAAATTTATGTAAAATTGCACAACACTAGTGCTTGCTATTCATTCTCTTTACTGCATATGTTTGGACAATGGTAGCAGCATAATTAGATCATTTAAAATAACAGAAGGAAAAAAGGGAATCTAGATTGACAATTTGCCTGTATACAAAAGTCAACAAACAGTTGTATCATAGAAGAGAGCAGCATAATATGTATGTAAGGGTTATTTATTGTAGTAGCAACAAGGTGCATAAACAGGACACTATCATTCTAATTTTTGTTGTTGATTTGTTATAATTGATATAGCTTTTCAGGTGAAGGCCTGCAATCCTGAGCAGAGCATCAAATAGCTCACAATATGCAACACAGCTTTCCCGGCATTCATTGCAAAGTTTATTAGATCTGAATCTGCTACACCAACATCTATAACCCATGATGACCATCAAAGTGCATGACCAGCCTAATAAGAGGACACCAGTTTGGGGGCATTTTTACATTGCTCCAGTTTAGTCATTTGCATTTATTTGTGTTCTGAAGACGACAACATACCGTATGTCTTCTGATTGTCAATGTACATTTACCAGTATAGTATTTAAAAATAATAATAATAATAATTATCATTATTATCTGGCCACCTTATGCAAAATACAACCTGCTCACGGAATACATAGCAAAAATAATCAACACAAATCTTATTACCACCAACTATATTCATAGACAAGTTGAAATTCAATCACCTGTTACCTGTTTGTCTTGGGAGTGCACTTGGGCTGCCAATTGTGTCTGCAGCACATACCCTGATGCTCTGTTGCTGTGGGATGAGGTCCTCAGTATTGCTGTCTGGAAGCATTTTCCTTGGGTAAGTATTTGAACCGTTCAAGGTTAAAGTAAAACAGCAGGATTTCTATGGGATGGGTGAACTTCCCTTTACCAATGTAGATATTGATGAGTTCATCTTGCACAGCATGGTTTCATAAGGGCTATCACAGACTACAGGAGTAAAGTGCTGGTCCGTGTGAACAACTTGGTTTCTATTTCAAAATACTTTGCCCTTCAGTGACACAGGCTGCTACTATTCTTAGCAGCCTATTAGGGGCCAGAGGGAGGGACCTAGTCCGGCAGCATATTGTGTTTGCACTGATATAAACAGTTGGAAACATTAAGCATTTGCATGAACTTAACTGCATTCTTTTGTGATTAATTTAGTTGCATGCACCTTTGCATAATACAATCTCCAATACAGGATTTCAAGCTTATTAAATATCAACGCATAAAAGTTTTGCTTTAGGTTATTACTTTCTTTTTTCTAAGCAAAAATGTCGTAGCAGTGAGCTGCTTTAAAATTGGAATGAATAAATCTTTGCTTCCAAACCTTTGGGGCAGTTTATGCTTGTGTAGGGTTGAAAGAACGAGTTCTTCAAGCTTTTTGTTTTTAATGTTACCATAAAGGGATTTCTTCTCACTCTGTATAATGTTGACAGGAGAATGGAAATATTTCGGAAACATATTTTTATCAGACCTTAAACGTATGCACTTAAACAAAAGGAACCTCTGACAAAATTAAGGAAGGGAGCATGACCTTTGGCCTGCGTTGCCATGCAGTGATGTGCTGGTGGAGGAGAATGAGGGAGAGCTTGGTTATTTAAGGGGCTGTTGACCTATCTCATACTCTGAACTCCTCCACAAATGGTTCTCTCGCTGTGATCAGGGATCTGCTGTCAACTGAACCCATCCCCTCAGTGAAGCTTCTGCAGTAGTATGGGCTCGAAGAAGACATCAGCGAGAGGGGACATCCAGGAGGCGGTGGCATCCTGGAGGTGCGGGGGCTGGAGAGGCCCCTAGAGTGTGGGGGGGGGCATCATTACTCTTATGGGGAGGGAGGATCTAGCAAGCCACAAGGGGACAGGGACCCAGCTAGACATGAGAAGGCAGAGGCCCAAGCAGGATCCATGTGAAGAGAGTCCCTAGCTGGGCCCAGAGAGGGAGAGAAGGCATGGGCAGATAAAAGGCCCATCAGATAGGCCTAGATTACCAAACAGGCCAATGGAAGGGAGAGGCAGAGGTAGAGTGGACCAACCATTGGTTGGTGACCGCAAAGCGGCTGTAACACTGTGCTCACCAAAAACAAGGCAGGATTCCGGTACTGAGGTGGGAATGGGTATAAACACCACCCACAGCAACGGGGGCACATCTGGAGTGTGGATGGTCAGGCAGCCGGGTCAGGATTAGAGAGAGTGGAATGGTCAGGTACTTGCCGAGGTCTGAGGTAGGAGCCGCTAGAATGGTCAGTGTCCGTTTAGCCGTGGTCAGAGATTGGAGCCAGTTGGAGTGTAGAGGTCCATAAGCCGTGGTCAGGATTGGAGAGATGTGGAAGGTCTGAAGTAAGCCGGGTTGGTAAGCCAGAAGTGCGGAGTCCAAAGTAATGCTGGGTCATTAAACAGGAGGTCAATCTGTAAGAAGGAGCTAGGAGACAAGGCAAGGGAAGACAAGGAACCAGGAAGTGGGTGAATAGCACTAACTGGAACTATGCTCAGCCAAAGTGCAAGTGGCACGGCTGAGCATATACTGTATGGGTGAGCATGACCAATGAGAGAGGGGGCAGAGTGGAGGCGCGGCCTTTGCGGAGGCACAGATAGGAAGAGAGACACAGGAGACAGGTGGGCATAATCAGGGGAGTTGACACGCAGCTTGGGAGCGGTGCACACGTTACACGTGTGCTCAACGCGTGACGTTGATGCGCATCGCAAGCAGGGGATGGAGCCAGACTCTGCAACGTCAGAAAAGCTCCTGCTGGAGCGTGTGCGCGCTGTAAGGACAGCGGGGTTGCTGAGACATCAGGTAAGGGGTTAGTGCACCATGTGTGATGCGCTCCCCGATTCCTTACAGTGGCGAAACCAATGGTGGTTGGACCTGTGCCTGGTTTGCTAGGTTCAGGTATTGGTAGGGTAAACAGATTTGTCCAGGCAAAAACCAGGACAAATGTCACGCATGCGCAGTCGGCTCTTGCCGACTGCGCACACACGAAGAGCGCTTGCCAACTGTGCATGCGCGATCAACACTTTCCGGCTGTTCATGCACAATCGGCACTTGACGATGTGCATGTGCGAATGGCGTTTTCTGGTCGCTCATGTGCGATCGAAGCTTGCTGGTCGTGCATGCACACGAGCAGCCGGGAAGTGCCAATTACGCATGCGCAGTCGGCGAGAGCCATGGGGATCCTAAAACTGGGACAGAACCCAAAAGAAATGGCACATCTGGTCACCCTAGGTATTGACAAAACACTAAACCCCAGCAAGCTCTTTTTGGGAACCCCTGAGCCCCCACAATATATATATATATATATATATATATGTATATAAGTGTCGAAAAGGAGAGCGATTGAGCGTGGCATATATATACAACAAATGACAGAGAAGCCTGATGCTACATCCAATATGACAAAAATACACAATAAAATACTTATATATTCTCTTGAAAAGGGGTCATTTAGTTTAACCCTTTGGCCAAAGCGTTGTAAGCTTGCGAGCCACGACAAAGCAGACACTGTGACAAAGTACCTTCTTGCTCTGTACCTTTTGTCCAGGGATCAGCACTTTCACACAGCCTTCCAGGTAGAGGAGATAGTCTTCTGACACAGAGGTGAAAAGCTTGGCATGGTTATTTTGCCATACAAATGCTCCAGCAGATAACAGGAGTAAATCAAACAAACAAAACAAAAGCCTTTGCTTTTCCTCAGCATAACACAGCTTTTCAGCACACACTTCTCCTGAGAGTAAAACAGCTCTGTCTTGCTCTGTTCAGAGCAGCCTTTTAATCATCTCCCTGCTCAATCAGCTGCTGCAGTCCTGTGAAAGCAGGGAGAGCTAGAAGTCCCGGTCTGGATTCCCTTTGGTATATCTACAAACCTTGGAGTGGAGCAGAAACCCCGCACTAATTGAGGGCCGTAATATCCCCTTTTCACTACCATTCCCTCATATCTGTCACATATCCTCCCCCCCAGCTCAGGCCTAGTGGGGTGAGCGACCGTGCACACCAGTGAATGCATTCTTGACAGGCCATCTGCATTCCCCTGTCTACTGCCTGCCCTGTGTTCCACTGAGAATTTGTAGGGTTGCAGACTGAGAAACCAGCGTGTCACTCTGCTATTTTTCTCCCTATTCTGACTCATCCAGGTTAGGGGTGCGTGGTCTGTCACCAGCCTGAATTTTCTGCCTAACAGGTAGTACTTAAGACTGTCTACTGCCCACTTTATAGCAAGACACTCTTTTTCAACTATGGAATACTTTCTTTCGTGTGGGTTAAGTTTTCTGCTTAGGTACAAGATAGGATGTTCTTCATTCTGGTTCTCTTGTGAGAGGACCGCGCAAAGCCCTACGTCCGACGCATCGGTTTGCAAAATAAATTCCTAGCAAAATCGGGGGTTACTAACACTTTTTGAGCACATATGGCTTCTTTCAATGACCTGAAGGCTTGTTCTAGTTCTGGGGACCATTTTACCATTACTGGAGCTCTTGCCTTTGTCAGATCAGTAAAGGACATGCAAGGGTAGCAAAGTTATAGATAAACCTCCGGTAATATCCAACTAGGACAAGGAAAGTTCTCACTTGTTTCTTAGTGACTGGCCGGGGCCAATTCTTTATGGCTTCCACTTTAGCCATTTGAGGTTTCACTAACCCTCTACCAATAGAATATCCTAAATATTTGGCTTACTCTAAGCCAATTGTACACTTACTTGGGTTAGCCGTTAACCCCGCAGAGTAAATCGAGTTTAACACTGCTTGTACTTTTGGAAGGTGGGATTCCCAAACTTCTGTGTGTATCACTACATCGTCTAAATATGCAGCTGCATATAATGTATGTGGCCTTAATATTCTGTCCATCATCCTTTGAAAGGTGGCAGGAGCCCCATGCAGACCAAACGGCAACACCTTGTATTGGAAAAGACCATCAGGAGTAGAAAAGGCAGTCTTTTTCTTTGCCTGCTCTGTGAGTGGAACCTGCCAGTAACCCTTGGTCAAATGTAGTGTGATGAGGTAACGGGCTTTCCCAAGCCTCTCCACTAACTCATCAGCCCTTGGCATGGGGTAGGAATCAAATTTTGAGATAGCATTCAGCTTGCGATAATTGTTACAAAACCTTACAGTCCCATCAGGCTTTGGTACAAGCACAATAGGGCTGCTCCAGTCACTTTGTGACTCCTCAATCACCCCAAGTTCTAGCATTTTCTTAACCTCTGCTCTAATTGCCTCTCTATGAGCTGCAGGTATTCTTTAAGGCTTAAGATTGACCCTTTTCCCTGGTTCGGTTATAATGTCATGCTTAATAACCCTAGTCCTTCCTGGAACTGCGGAGAATACCCTTTTATTTAATTTAACAAATTATTTGACTTCCCGTGCCTGGTGTATAGACAGGGCCTTTGATATGTTCACTTCTGGATTTGGGGTTTCCCTAGCGGGGGAGGCAGTGGTTTCCACAGTAATTAGAACCTCCCTTTCTTTCCAGGGCTTGAGTAAGTTCAGATGGTATATTTGTTCAGGCTTTTGTCTGCCTGGCTGTCTCACTTTATAATTTACCTCACCCATTTTTTCAATAACCTCATATGGCCCATGCCATTTTGCCAGAAATGTATTTTCTACTGTGGGGATTAACACTAGGACTCTGTCTCCAGGTTGAAACCTATGGACCCTAGCATTCCTATTATAGCTATTCCGCTGGTTACGTTGGGCCTTTTCCATATGTTCCCGCACTATACGCATAATGGATAATGGCTGCCATGCGTTCCTGCATTTGGGTTATGTGCTCAATTACACTGCGATGGGGCGTAGTCTCATGTTCACATGTCTCCTTGGCTATGTCAAGTATCCCCCTAAGGTGTCTACCATGCAACAATTCAAATGGTGAAAACCCAGTAGATGCTTGGGGCACTTCTCTAATAGCAAACATTAAATAAGGTAACAGAAAATCCCAGTTTTTTTCCATCCTTATCAATTACTTTCCGCAGCATTGCCTTTAGGGTTTTATTGAACCGCTCCACCAAACCATCAGTTTGTGGGTGGTACACAGAGGTTTTTAACTGTTTTATGTGGAGAAGTTTGCATATCTCCTTGGTTACCCGATACATGAATGGAGCACCCTGATCTGATAGAATCTCCTTGGGAATCCCCACTCGACTACACATCATCATTAACTCTTTAGCAATAGATTTTGCTGAGTCCTTGCGTATCGGGTCGCATAATCTAATATCACCAGTATGTACTGATGCCCCTTGGCTGACTTCACTAAAGGGCCAACAAAATCCATAGCAATGCGTTCAAATGGGATTACAATTATTGGTAGGGGTACCAACGGACTACGGTACGCTGGCAAAGGGGCAGTGAGCTGACATTCAGGACACGATGAACAATAATCTATTATTGCTGCCATCACCCCAGGTCAATAAAAACTCCTGAGAATACGCTCTTTAGTCTTTTCAACCCCTAGGTGACCACCTAGTACGTGGCTATGCGCGAGGCTTAACACAGTGCGCTGATACGCTTTTGGCACTAACAACTGTTTAACTCTAACAGACTGTTTTTCCTCAAGGCGATACAACAGATCGTTATCGACCTCAAAGTAAGGATAAGACAAGGGTCTGTCTGGATTAGTAGGGGTTCCATTCCTTACTGAAATGGAATTTCGGGCTACTGACAAAGTGGGATCAGACCACAGGGCACTCTTAGAGTTACCTGGGCTAACCTCTAAATCAATAAGGTCAATGTCTGGTTCCGGATTATTAGATTGTCCGGCACCACTTTGTTCTGGGTTGTTGCCAACTAGTGCTTTTACAGGGTATGGCTGTTTACTCCCAGACTTATTTGTGCTGGCTAGTTCGTCTCCCAAAATGTCAGCAAATGGGAAATCATCATTACATTCATCTGACAAACTAGTGGCAAGTTTTTCAGCAGCTGGCCATAAATTTCGAAAATGGGGAAAATCTTTACCAATAATCATGTCATGGGCTAATTTTGGTACAAGACCAACTCGCCAATTTACAGAGCCACACTGTGACTCAACCTGTATTTCAGCAGTGGAGTAGTTATGTACATCCCCATGTTTACAGGAAATATCAACCTGTTGGGAGTCATCTACCTGAATACCATTTACCAAATCTGGATCTATGAGGGTAACCATACTCCCTTAGTCTAGTAATGCCTGAACCCTTTTCCCCTCTACCTGCACGGAACACCAAGGGTAACTATTCAGACGGCCATTTTTGTTTGCGGAACACACAGTTTGAGCATTCAGTGAGTAATCATCCTCATTATTACTACCCACATTACATTCCATGGGTTCAACCATTCTGGGACAGTCCTTTGCCATATGTCCAAACTCTCGACATTTAAAACATTTTACAGCATAGTCCCTTATAGGTTCTTCCCGCTTAACAAAGTTCCTTTCTCTTGCGGTTATGTCCCTGGGGTTATAGACCTCAACCTGTTCATCAAAATTCCCCCTTTTCCCTGGAACAGTCTTACCAATTTTGCTGGGGCTCTGGACCTTCCGGTTCTGAGGCTGCCCTTGGATAGGGGGTATTGAAGCCATTCTCCAGCTGCAATGTACCATTCTACCAATGCGACTAACTGGTCAGCTGTTTGGGGATCACTCTGACTGATCCAGCGACGAAGGACAACAGGTAAGCCTCTCAGAAATCGATCCATCACTAGTTGCTCCACAATGTGGCTGGATGTGTTGATTTCCGGTTGTAACCACTTTCTGGCAAGATGTATTAAGTCAAACATCTGTGATCTTGTGGCTTTATCCAGGTTGTAGGTGCAGGAGTGAAACCTCTGTGCACGGACAGCCGTTGTCACCCCTAGGCGCGCCAGGATCTCCTTTTTCAGCTCGCTGTAATCACTGGCTTGAGCCGGTTCCAGATCATAGTATGCTTTCTGGGCCTCCCCACACAGGAATTGTGCTAGCAGACTTGCCCATTCAGCCAAAGGCCATTTTTCTCTTTCAGCCGTCTTCTCAAACGCCATCAGGTAGGCCTCTACATCATCTGCAGCCACCATCTTTTGCAGGTAGTTACTCAGTTCCCAAAAAGAGCTTGCTGGGGTTTTGTGTTTTGTTAATTTATTTTCAGCTGTCTCAGATGCTGGAGGTTAGTGGCTCCTCCTTCCCAGGTTTTAAGCCCGCCCTTCCCCACTTCCCAAGTGATTAGGTCCTTTCATTCTACTGGATACAGATCCAATGGTGGTCTTTCTCCCTCCTAATAGAGGTAAATGAGAATTTTAATCCTAATAGAGATATATATTAGTATTTTATCTGGTAGTGTTAGGACTTGTGAACGGGTGTCTGCCTTGTTGTGGCTCGCAAGCTTACAACGCTTTGGCCAAAAGGTTAAACTAAATGACCCTTTTTCAAGAGAATATATAAGTATTTTACTGTGTATTTTTGTCATATTGGATGTAGCATTGGGCTTCTCTGTCGTTTGTTCTTCACCCTTGGTATTGGGCAATGTGGTTCTGGGGTAGAAGGGGCAGGAGTGGGGGGGGCAGGGTTAATTGAGTCCCTCCAGGAGGTGCTAGCCTGGCTCAATTTTCTTGCAGCAGTGGGAGGTTTCCCATCAGGGGTTAAAAAGGAGTGTGAGGTGTTTTGGGTTTAAGTCCCAGGGTCAGTTGAAGTGGCCCCCAGGTGGAGCCGCTGGAGATGGGGAGCATAAGGCGTGAGGTTTCAGTAGTTTCAGGTATAGAGGGGGGTATGTTAGGCATCGCTGGCATTGTAGTAGAGTCCAGCAGTTCAGGGCTGTGGGGAGGGAGGTTAGGAGACCAGGTTATTACAGCAAAGCAGGAGGAGGGGACGCTACAATGTCAGACTTTAACTTCAATGAGGGTTACTTATGCCTGGCAGGCCTGCTGGGTTATCATTTACCACAGGCCACTAAAGATGACAATTGGATAGATGATTATATGGAGATAGGGATGTTTTGACTATGTTCTAAGTATTTGTTGGAGAGTGTAGTTAAGGAAGGATACAGAACCGGGGAGAAGAAGGGAAAAGCAGGTACCAAAGACTTTTGGGAAGTGGTTGGAGACGTTCGTCTTAGCAAGATTGATAAACGAGAAGGCTCCCGATAGTTGTTCAGCGGTATCTCTCTCTCAACCCATTTTTCAGGGTATGTATGGCTAAGACATACTTAACATGACCTTATTAGCTGGTACGTTGTCTATTGTTTTTGCATAGAATAATTTTTTTTTGTTGTATAAAGGAATGTTTTGAGAGGTATATATATACATCAATAGGTACTTTACTAAAAATAGGTCTCTCTCTCTCTCTCTGGATGGCCAAGACATCCTTAACGTGATGTTATTGGCTGATAATATAATGTTGCGTTACAATAATATTAATAATAATAATAACTTTATTCTCCCAAATGGGATGCAAAGTGCTTCACAATTACAGTATAGTGCGCAGTACGCATCACATAGGAATTTTTACAGGCACAGTTCCTGCCCCAGGGAGCTTATAATCTATGATTTTGGTACCTGTTGCACAGAGATGTACTTTGGCCATTGCGTTTGCATATACTTTCTGGATACGTGTTAACCACAAGGTAAAATAACGGCTGTTGCTGTTTTAGGTAAAATGACTGACCCTTTAAATTCTATTAAATACATATTATTTATTTATTTATTTATTCATAAAATGTTTTACCAGGAAGTAATATATTGAGAGTTATCTCTCGTTTTCATGTATGTCCTGGGCATAGAGTTAAGATGACACATAATACATGGTTACAATACATAGTTACATAAGTGAACAGTGTATACATTATATACAAGACATTGCATGCACAGTTAGAGATAATATATATTATAGGCATATGCAACAGTTACAGATCAGATTAAAATGTGAGACAGCTTTAGTTTTGAAAGAACTTACACTGGTGGTGGCAGTGAGAGTCTCCGGTAGATTGTTCCAGTTTTGGGGTACACGGTACTGTAAGAGAAGGAGGAGCTGCCGGATACTTTGCTGAATCTTGGGAACATGAACAGTCTTTTGGAGTCAGAGCTCAGATGATAAGTGTTGCATGTGGCAGGGGTGAGGAGCTTGTTGAGGTAGACGAGTAGCTTGCCCAGAAAGTATTTGAAGGCAAGACATGTCCACAAAGAGTCTGAAGCTCAGTCTCAGGGCTACAATGAAAGTTAAATGGTTAGACAACATGTCATAGTTCTGTAGTCTGGACTTGTAACAGGGACATATCACTGTTTGAGATAAACTACATCTAAATCCAGAAGTGTATAGAGTGGGGGGAGTAAACCCCATGATATTCGGTGCTCTGAGAAGTGTGACTGAATATGGGTCAAATAATATCTTCGGATGCTATAATGAGTAGAAATGAACACCACATTAATCATATTCACTTTTTGGACTTACTCCTGTATATCGACGCAAATAAAACCATACAATCTGATATCTATACGAAGCAGAATTCTAGAAACACATTGTTATGTGCTCAAAGTTTCCATCCACGGTTATTGATCAGGAACATACCAGGGGCTCAATTTATTAGATTGAAAAAGTTATGCTCAGATAATGAGGTGTTTCTATCCCGTGCAAGGGAAATGTCTGAGAGATTCTTAGAGCGAGGATACTCAGCAAAGGATATAGCAACAGCTTTTGCCAAAGCAGATCATACTGAGAGGAGTGAACTTGTGTGTAAAAAAACTGGAAATTACATACCTAAAAGAGATAGAGAAACAGTGTCAAGATCAGACAACAAAAAAAGTCCTTTCTTTATCAGCACATACAGCTCACAATCTCAAGATATTTGTAAAATAATCTCTACACATTGGCATACATTATTACTAGATAAAGACATCCGCCCAATACTAGAACAAGGACCAAGATTTTCATACAGAAAAGCCAAAACTTTGGCATCACACTTGTCACCGAGTATGTTCAACTCTAAGTCCAACTTAGATCAAATTTCAAGCATTCCTAAAGGTTTTTATAAATGTGGGATGTGTTCCATGTGCCAGTATGCTTGCCAATGTAAATACATTTCTTATAATACCAACCTTAAGAAATATCACATAAAGACTTTTCTCAATTGTAACATCTCTTTTGTCATCTATATTCTTTTTTGTGGCTGCGGACATAAATACATAGGCCGCACTATAAGACCACTCAGAATAAGAATATCTGAACACGTACGTTTAATTAAGAAAAGGGACCTAAATCATCCAGTTCCCAGACACTTTGCACAATGTCCTCGTGGGGGCATCCAAAATTTTTCTTTTTCTGCTATAGAACATATACCCTGCCATCCCAGAGGTGGTAATAGGGAAAATACTTTAAACAAACAAGAGATGTATTGGATATACACTCTCAACACTCTCCATCCATATGGCATTAACCATGAGTGGGAGTTGAAACACTTCTTACATGGTTGATTGCTAGGGGAGTCTTGGGAGTGTGTCTCCATGCATCTCAACATATCTTTATATTTTTGCATTTACTTAATGTAATTCATATAAATCTATTATATTCAGTGCATTGTTGTTATAAATATAAATTGCTTTGATATTGTCTCAATGTGATTCATATTTCTATGTGAGGTATATCTTACCAATTATCAATGGTGTGTATATCACTTTATTGATTCTTTAACATAATTTTGATATCATATTGGCTCATATATAATTTTTCAATATGTAACTAACATTTATTATGTTTCAATATACGTTATATATAAAAAAAAATCCCTTATTAACTCTTACCATGTTTTCTAAGTGCAATCTGATTATGAATATATATTTTTTTATATATATTGATGCTGCACATTGCTCGAACTTGCTTTTAATATTTCATTAATTATTTGTTAATTGTTTTTCGTTATCACTTGTCTCATTGTGTGTTTTTGTATATTCACAATATATCCTTGCAGGCATGGTTCTTCTCCACATAAGGCCTTAATTATAATCAGTGATTCACTAATTGTTCTCAACTGATTCAATTTAATATTCAGCCAATGATGGAGAGGGACCTGCCTACTTAAGGTTCCTGTGAATAGATTCATTGTACTCTTTGATAAAATTCCTAACGGAACGAAACGCGTCAGAGGATGTGAATCTTTTGTGATGTCCAGCACCACGTTTGAATAAATTTGATTTTAATTTTTATCTATGGCCGAGTTCCTTTTTGCGCAGTGACCACCGACATCTCTTCTATTTTTGCTAAATCCAGAAGTGTGCTGGATAATTGCACACAGGCAATCAACCAGACTCCACCTGGCTGATTAGGACTCTTAGAAAAAGCCTGATGTGAGAAACAAGAGAGAGATTCCTTAGCTCACAATGGAGCTGACATAAGGAAAAGGAAGGCTGTGTTCTGAGAGCAAGACAAAAGGGGACCAGACCTCTATGCCTGCACCCTCAAGCAGACAATTACCTGGACACCACTGACCTAAAGGACCACCTGTTTTAAGGTACCGCTGAGACTTTGGGGTGATAAGTGGGTAAGGGGCTTCCCCCCCCGGGCTTCCCCCCCAGCCTTGCAGAGAGGGACTGGGGAAGTAAGTTAGCCGTTACACAGGAATTTGTTGTTTTATGTATATTTTTGTTTGCTGTATTGTTTAAAGGAACAGGCAATAATAAAGCCTTATATTAATTTCACCTTACAAAATGGTCTCCATTGCATACCTCTGCACACATCTCTTACAGGGCTATTTAGGAGTTAAATACTGGAACTCACCTTTCATATGAGCTGCGCCACAATCTGCTGCTGTTTCTGCGTCTCTCTGCCTGGATCTGTGTCTCCAATCACAGAAATTAAGCAGGGCTGTATTTCCTTTCCCCTGGGTGACATAGATGACGCTGTTTGGGGCTCTACATTATGAGGGGATGCTACAGTGTATGACCATATTTACTCATCTACATCATCAAGGAGCCTGGACAGTGTTACGTATCCTGTCCAGCCCCCTTGATGTAGATGACCAAATATGCAAAATAGAAGAAACATGCTGCACACCAGAAAAGATAGCTAGATATTATACTTATACTGGTGTTCCTGAGACCAGGGAAGACCCGTTTGAAATCCGTGTGTAGATCTAGGTAAGAAAAATGAATCAGGCACCACTCCATTTGAGAAAGGCTGCCATAGCAGTCGAAACATCGATTTATCTGATGACCCAAAAAAATTCTTTTGAAATATCCGAAGTGCCCTGTATCGCTTTTCTTTCCCGGATGGCCATAAAGTCTCCCCTCTCATGATGTTGAGCCCCACATAAGGGAATCTACGTCATCCAGGGGGAAAGAAATACAACCCTGCTTATTTTTAGCGAGCAGGGACACGGATTCAGATGGAGAGACGGCTGAGCAGCTCATCGGAAAGGTGAGTACCGCTGTTTTCTTCCTGCAGATGGCCCAAAAGGATTAACACTGTGGGGTCCCATTCAGAAGCATGGAACCCCGCAGATTTAATCCTCCCAGGTAGCTTACTGTCCTCAGGTCTGTGAGAACTGTAGCCCCAGCGCAGCTACACAGAGCAGTGAAAATTGCAGCACTAAGGACAGTAAGTCTTGATACATCTGTAGATCTTCTAAAGACAGTTGTCTACCGTTTTAGGCGATCTACTGCAGGAATGTGAAAATGTGTATTTCCTGTAGCATGTTGAAAGAAACAATAAAACTAGTTATCCTCTAGACCACAGGGATGCTCTAGATGTGGTAAATGTATGGCATGTGATTTTATGGTTACTTGTAACAAATCATTCTTGTCAAATATAATTCAAGAAGAATTTAAAGTGAAATAGTTTATCAATTGTAAAAGTATCTTTATGGTCTATTTACTTTAATGTAGCTGTAAACTGCAATATGTGGGAAGAACTAAAAGGTTTTTAAAAGTAAGAATTATGAAACATATTATCAAAATCTTAAAAGGCAATTTATTACATAGTGGCTCAAGACATTTTGCTGAATGTACAATGAAAACTCAGATAGCCTGAAATGTTATGGGGTTGATTTGGTTGGAGAAGACCTGCAGATAGATTCTTTCTGTGAGAGTGAGTTGTTTACATTAATCCTTGTTTTGTGAGTGCAATATTGGTGGCTGTTAATTCTTTTTTTCCTATTAAAACATGCCCCCCGACCCCCCATAGAGGATCCCTCTCTGCTCTTCTAATTTCTTTGTGTGTATAGGTTTTGATACGAGTGTGGGGTTTGGATTCAATAATGAATTATGGTGTTTCACTGGGTTGTATGTCGTCTTCCAGGTAGGGGGAGCGCTTGTGAATAACGCGATGAAATATAAAAATTAGAAAATACAAATAATGGTGTGGCCAGTTAAGAAATAAAGTTCTATCTACAAATTAATGTGTTGGTCTTATTCACAGATGTCTTCTAAAACAAATGGCATATCAGTGATCCATCTCTCTCTGATGGGAGCTCTTGAAAAGACCCTCTGGGGTATATGTCTGTAAGGCCATTTTAGCGTATTTTTCTCCCGAGCAAGAAGAGAGCTTGCAATAGTGTTGTATAGTAAAAACAAAAATATATTGCACAGTAACAAATGAGACTATTTCAGTCACATTTTGCAGCAAATTACATTCGTTGGCGAGAACCGTTAATCGCTGGAGTCTGCCTGGAGTCTGGCCGGTCCGGTCACTGTCTCTATCGCATCCGCATAGTCACTTCCTGTGACGGCTCTATTCAAGGCAGAAGCACCTTCTCCAGTCTTCCGGCTCCACTTTGCTGCCAGTACTCCCACAGCTATGATCATCAGTCCTCCCAGGAACAGCAGATTCAACGCGTTTCGCTAAGCTTCGTCAGGAGTCATGTAGCATATCTCTATAGCTGACTAATTATAGCCATTACTATGCATTCAATTAATTATCAATCAGTATTCAAATACGGGCATTACTCATGTTTCTGTTAACCATTAAACTAAGGAAAAAGAGGAGGAGGAAGACGAAATTTATTAAAACAGGGAAACACAAATACACAGAAAACTAGCAATATATTAAATTTAAGTCAAATCACATTAACTGAATTTTAAAAAAAATTTGATATCTAAGGGCGTCACATTTGCGCCAACTTTAGGCCCCAATAATTTTAAACTTTTTATTGATGCTAATCTATTTTTTAAAAAAATGGACTATACAGAGACATTTTTTAAACCATGTCACAAAGAAGAGATGTTATTGAAACAGACAGTAAATTACCACTAAACAGAACCAGTGTGAATTTTAAACATACAAAATTAAAGCTCAGATCAACATTTTATCCTAGCCACGAAAAAGGGCATTTTTTTAGAGGTATTTTATCAGATGGTGAGTAGTGATTTAAATAAATTAACAGAACAATCTACAAAATTCAAACACAATCTAACAAGAAAAGAAAGGGAGGCATTAGAAAATTTAGTTAGAGAATGAAGACCTTATCATAAAGCAAGCAGATAAGGGGGGTGGGGATATTATTATGGATCAGAGTTTTTACATAGGTGACTTGTCTATTGTCTGACTTTGGTTCGTTTATTATATTATAATTCCCTATACTATATTGTCTTTGTAAAGCGCTGAGTACACTGTGGTGCGATATAAATAAAGATATACAATAATACATACGTACATACATACACACAATTTGAATAAGCACTTGAGACATACAAGTAACTTTAGGAAAAGAGTCCCTCCACCGAAGAGCTTACAATCTAAGTGGTAAGTAGGACAAACATAGAGAGACATTAGCAGGGTGTTCTAGTAAGTGCATCTGCAGGGGGCCAAGGTTGATGTATGAGGTGTATAGTATTAGCCACAGAGCTACCCATATGCTTCGTTGAAGAAGTGTGTTTTATGATGAGTCTTAAAAGTGGAGAGAGTGGGTGCTAGTCGCATATTGGGGCAAAGGGTATTCCAGAGGTGTGGGGCAATAAGTGAGAGGTTTTAGATGGGAGATTGCTTTAGGTCGAAAAATGGTAGACAGAAGACAGTCTTGAGCAGAACGGTATGGTGCATAGGGAGACATTAGGGCAGAGATGTAAGGAGGCGTCGAAGAGTGTATAGCCAAAAAAAGTGAGGAGAATGTTGTGTGTAATATGGGATTTGATAAGAAGCCAGGAGAGGGATTTCAACAGGAGAGATGCTGAGACAGATTTAGGAGAGAGTTAAATGATTCTAGTAGCAGCGTTTAGGATATATTGAAGGAGAGACTGGAAGGCCAGACAACAGATGGCCACAATAGTCAAGACGGGAGAGAAGTATCCAACAGCAAAAAACGAATGGCGCACAGCCAGGGAGCCAGGTGTGGAGTGAAAAGTTTTCTTTTATTTCAGCATGGTAAGAGACAAAATCACCCCTTGGGGGACACAGGCAGAAACCTCCTACGCGTTTCGGACCAACGGGTCCTTTATCAAGGAGTATGGGGTCTGCTTTGGGTGGGCACCTTAAATACCTAATGTTTGATAGGCAAATTAGAACAATCTGTGCAAAATCATACCACGGGCCCACTGCGCATGCGCGTGACGTCATCCGGTGCGCCGCTCCAACAACCCTAAGGATTGTGGGTAAGGACCGCCCCCTAGCGTCACTCGCGCATGCTCACAGTGAGCCGTGAAGGGAAATGCCATTCCCTTACTCTCTGTCTCTGTCCCGTCCCCCCGTGACGTCACCACGATCTCTGATTGGCTGAGGCGCGCCGCTGCACCACCAATGACTGTGTGAAGCAGACGAGGCAGCTCCAATCACTCCAGAGCCCAGTGTACATGCACGAAGGGGAAGGGAGAGAGTACAGGGAGGAAGGCCTACATTATAGTTTTAGCATTAGAGCGACAGAAGAAAATGCGTATCTTTGCAATGTTACGGAGGAAAAAACAACAGGTTTTTGCTACATTGTGAATGTGTCTCCTGATTAAACCGGTGTACCCAGAGAAACACGTTGAGTGGAAGACAGAGGATCATTGAGTGGGACGCTGAATGCCGTGCTGCCTACTTGCCCGCCTGCTAATCATCCAGGGACCTTCACCTGGAAGTGAGGGAGCCGAGATGAGCAACTCGAGCCCAACTGAGGAGGAGAGTGTAACGAGTGCTCACCACAAACAGGATAGGACCGCAGGGCTGAGGTTGGGATGTTAGAATACACCGACCAACAACCGCGTCCGGATTGCAGAGTTGTAGTCGTGTAGCTGGGTCAAGTTAGGAGAGGTCAGGATAGTCGTGATACTCGCCATGGTCTAGGATTGGACAAGTCGGATGGTCGTTGTGTGTAGTCGGGGTCCAGGAGTAGAGAGGTCAGAATGGTCGTTGTGCGTAGCCGAGGTTCAGGGGTCAGAGAAGGTAGAGGCCCGGGTACAAGCTGAGGTCAAAAAGGTACAAGAGATCAAGGCAGAATGCACAGAGGCAACAGCAGGGCAGCAGGATGCTTGAGGCAAGCACTTTGTACATAAGCACAAGTTTATGCTCAGCCAATTTGCCTAGGGGCTGGCTGAGCATAGAAAGCACAGAGAGTCAATGGGAAGGCTGCAGACAGTGAGTCATCACAGGTATACTGTGTACTGATAGGCAGGGGCGGAGTGTATCGCAGCTGTGGAATAATTAATGTTGTCAGCATTAACCCCTCAAGTGTTTCTTGTCATGAGACACCGGCATGTAGTGGAAACAGGAGCATCCTCCGTTGCATGACGGTATGTAGCGCGGGGGCGGAGTCTAGGTCCTGTGCCGACAGGAGTACTGCGGTGCTCACGCACAGTGCACACGCACAGTGCACACGCCAGGGTTGTCACCCAATGCGTCACGGGACGTGTCATGGGGCGGAACCGAGGCCAAATCCTCACAGAGAGTGGGGAGAACGTCAGCACATGCCAGCCGGTTACGCTGCATTATTTGTACTAAATGCGCAATTTTATCTGACACCATGTTAGTGTACCTTATCTTTTATTATCTATAGATAAAAAGTTTTTTTATCAGTGCACACTATTTGGTTCTTTACCTTATTTTACAAAAGTTGCCATACTTGTGGACCCAAGAAATACAGACACACCTTAAAGACATCAGTTGCTACTGATTATGGATGTGCACAAAAGATTTGGGAATTTGTGAGTACACAACCTGTTGGATTTTGACAACCAAGAAAACACTTTATTAACGGACATATTGTACTATATTTTGTATGTTTTTTTCTTATTTCATATACCTGCGCTCCCCAAACATCTGGACTATTGTGAATGTGAGGGAGGAGTCAAATGTGACACTTAGGCACCATGCTTGGGATACTGGGTATATGATAGTGCTGCCAACAATAATGTAGAAGGGATCAGTAGGGCCAGGCCTGGGAGGAAGTATGAGGAGCTCCATCTTTGACATGTTAAATTTGAGTTAGTGATGGCCATCCAAGATGATACATTCAGCAAGGAGAGACATTCAGAAACTTTGGTCTGTACAGCAGGTGTAAGGTCAGGGGATGAAAAGTTAATTTATGTATCATCAGCATAGCGGTGATATTTGAAACCAAGAGATGTGATAAGGTCACCTAGACCAGGGGTGCGCAAACTGGGGTGCGCTCTTCCCCCAAGGCATTTAAATTAATGCCGGGGGATCGTGTGAGGCCTCTGAGACTTCACTTACCTTGTCTTCGGTGACGCATCTCCAGGGCAACGTGGCGTCAAATGACCCTGCGGCGTAATTTGATGCTGGAGAGAAGGTAAGGGAGGGGGGGCGCGAGCAGGGAGGGAAGCAGGCAGGGGGGTGCAGCAGGGAAAGATTGCACACCCCTGACTTAGACATTGTGAAAAGAGAAGAGGTCGACAGAGGAGAAGGAGGTGTTGGCAAACGAGACACAGAAAGTACAACGAGAGACGTAAAAGAAAATGCAGGATAGAGCTTTGTTACAGATACCAAGACTATGGAGAATGTGAAGGAGAAGAGGGTGGTCCATGGTATCAAAAGCTGCCAAGAGATCAAGCAATATGAGCAGAGTGTAATGACCTTTTATCTTTGGCAGCATGAAGATCATTAGTTATTTTAGAGACAGCTGTTTTGTTGGTGTGCAGTGCAGAAGCCAGGTTGTAGAGGATCTATGAGAGAATAGGAGGTGAGAAAATGGAGCAAGTGAGAGGATACAAGTTGTTCAAGGAGTTTAGAAGCAAATGGCAGGAAGGAGACGATCATTAGAGAGACAGGTAAAGTAAAGCCTGTTGTTTTTCAGTAAGAGTATAACTGTTGAGTGTTTGAAGGAGGAGGGAAAGGTACCAGAGTAGAGGGAGGAGTTGTAAATATATTCAAGTGTAGGTATTAGAGCAGGAGCCAGAAGTTTGAGGAGATGGCAGGGAATGGGGTTGAGAGGGCAAGTGGTAGAGGGAGAAGAGGAGATCAGCTGTGACACATCCTCCTCAGTGACAGAGGAAAAAGAGTCCTAGTCATGATGTGCAGAAACAGGTTTTGTTTTGTTTCATACTGTTTACTTATTTATAGTTCCAATAACACACATAATGAATATGCCAGTTACAATGCAGCATTATTGTGAAATACTTAAATAAATTATAATAGTAATCGTTTCACAAAACCTGGGGGTTTATTTATTCAAACGTCTTCATTTTGTTTAAGGCTTGCAAGATAGCTCTTCTTCTTTTAAAAAGGAAGGCAATATTCACATTTTCTTCTTCCCCTTTCATACTTGGGAACAGCAAACTGCAGTGTTCACACATACTGTATAAAATCCCTTTCTGATATATTTAAAATCTTCAACTTTTATATGACCTACATATGATATGAATGTAGGTGAAATGTATTTGAAGGAAATACTGTGTGTACGTCATGGGCTATTTTGCCAAGATGAGACAACTCGACAAATATATTCATGCAGAGTATGCTTATTTGATGCATCAGGTCCCGGTCCCAGTCTGCATGCCCGGCAGGGGGGGGGAGGTGCGTGCACGCATGCAAACCGTGCTCTCCAGTCCTCAGGTGAGATGCAGGAGATTGCGACAGGGGGGCTTGGCATGGGTTTTGCAGGGGCGTGGCCATGACCTCACATGGATGGTTCACCCTCATTGGCTGAACAGCCAGCGAGAGCGTGGCCAGCCCTCCGTCGTAAGTTGTAAAGACAGTTTTCCTGTCTTTGCAAAAACTTGTAGTAGAACACGGCTGGCGAATGTGTGCCAAGGTGCGTAGTGGGCCCGTCCTGATTGGGGGACAGTGCTTGTTCGCACAGCACACGCCTCGGCATGCGCTGTAGAACGTACTGGGGACGCAGCCATAGATAAACCACCTTTTTGTGGCTTTGCTCTGAATTTCTCCATTTGTGAACTAAATTGAAAATAAATGGAATAAACTGCAATGCCCAATATATTTACTAGAGGATGGTAAGCTCCAGTACGTCCTAACTTCCATTCATTTGAATGGGATTTAGTGCTTGCTATAGCGTAGCACTGTTTAGTGAATATGTGCCAAAGAGTGTGCCGTGTCCATTTTCTCTCAACAAAAATAAGGTGAAAGCAGCAAAACATGTGAAATCTTATGGGGTTTTTTTTGTTTGTTTTTTAAATTGGGAATGTAAGAATCTCTTTGTGTACACATTCTAGATATTAAATGGCAATAAAGATGGGAACTGCTTTTGTTGTGTTCCTGCACCTGAGTTAATACATATTTTTACAAGACTGGTCTTTTGTGGCCTACATTTCAGAAGGGGTCAGGTGGAGCCTTGGTCATGTCCTGGTGCCTTGCTATACTCTTCGGACAACATTTGGAACCATCAGTTCAATGCACCTGCTTGCTTAGATTAGTGATATTGGGTTTATCCAGTTTATATTTATTTATGTATTTATTTATAAAATATTTTACCAGGAAGTAATACATTGAGAGTTACCTCTCATTTTCAAGTATGTCCTTGTCATATAGTTAAGATGACAAATACATAGTTAAAAATACATAGTTACATTAAGGGATCAGGGTTATACATTATATACAAGACATTGCGTGCCCAGTTAAGGTTAAAATATGTTAGAGCCATATGTAACAGTTACAGACCAGATTAAAATGTGAGACAGCCTTAGTTTTGAAAGAACTTAGACTGCTGGTGACTGTGAGAGTTTCCGGTAGATTGTTCCAGTTGTGGGGTGCACGGTAAGAGGAGGAGCGGCTGGATATTTTGTTGAACCGTGGGACCATGAACAGTCTTTTGAGTCAGATCTCAGATGATAAGTGCTGCATGTGGTAGGGGTGAGGAGCTTGTTCAGATAGATGGGTAGCTTGCAGAGAAAGTATTTGAAGGCAAGACAGGAAAGATGAACTTTGCTCCTAGACTCAAGTGATGACCAATCTAGTTCTTTGAGCATTTCACAGTGATATGTGTTGTAGTTGCATTGGAGAACAAAATGGCATATAGAATTGTAGAGAGTATCAAGTTTGCTAAGGTGGGTTTGGGGTGCTGAGCCATATACTGTGTCCCCCGTAGTCGATAATTGACATTAGCATCTGCAGTGCGATGTTTCTGACCAGTAGACTTAGGAAGGATTTGTTCCAATAAAGTGCACCTAGTTTGGCGTAGGTGTTGGATGTCAGGGTATCAATGTGCATCCCAAATGTTAAATGGGAGTCAAACCATATGCCCAGTAACTTAAAACTAGTAACAGGGGCTAGGATGGTATTAGAGTTATTTCTGATCTTGAGCTCAGTCATTGGAAGCTTTAAAAATGTAGCCTTGGTCCCAAATACTGTTGTTACAGTCTTATCAGTGTTTAAAAACAGTTTGTTTTGGGAAATCCAATTTTCAAGTCTCAAAAAGTAAGATTGAAGTATGTGCTCAAGGTTAGAGAGGTTAGGGCTGTGTGCATATAAGATTGTGTCATCCGCATCCATGTGTATTGAAGCTCCCTTACAAGCTATAAGAAGATCATTGATGGAAACTGAGAAGAGTAGGGGCCCCAGAAAGGAGCCTTGTGAGAAACCACAGGTGATATCCAGGGGGTTGGAGTTGGAGCCCGAGATGGACACATGTTGTTAACTACCTGATAGGTAGAAAAGAAACCAGTTTAAAGCATGTTCCCCTAATCCAGAGCACTGGAGTTTGTTTAGCAAGATACCATGATCAACAGTATAAAAAGCCTTTGCAAAATATTGAAACAGATAGACCTTTTTGGAATTTGAAGGGGGTATTCTCAGGGGTATGGGACAGAGTTGAAAAGGGGGGGCCTGGGTTAGGTTTAATTTTACCTGCTAAAGAGAGTAATAGTATGAGTAGAAATTTGAGTAGTTGTTTGCAAGTTGTAAATTTGTGATGTTTGCCATTTGAGTGTGCGGTGGTTGGTGGGCTGGTTTTCAGAGTTCTCCACCAATTTTCAGTAGATAGTGCAAGGCTTTTGAGTAATCCAGGGTGTATGGTGATGTTGGGTATGGGCCAGGAGGGAGGAGTTTGTATTGGATAGACAGAGTAACATTTCAATGAGGCCACGAGAAAGAACAAAGTTGAAGTACATACCAGGCTCATTATCACAGAGGTAGGTAATGTTGCATGAAGCTGTTGTGCGCTAAGTGAATGTTTGCTGTCTAAATAGCAGGGGTGTAACTTTTCCTTGTCAAAATGTTTTGCTGCATTGCAATGCTAGGGCCTATTCAGGGTTTGCAGAGGGATATATGGAGATGTGTGTTGTTTACAAAAGGCGTCATAATTTAAGCAAGGTAAAGAGCTTTCATGTCACATCATAATAGTGTGACAATGATTGGGCTTAAGTGGAATGCCAGAATATATATGATAAACAAATATATTTATAATTAACATTGATCTATACAAAATATTATGAGCATGTAATGTCAAACAGAGATTGAGATCACTAATATATAAACATTCTAAAAGCCTCTAACCTGTAATCATTCTCAGTATCTCACTAGAGGCAAGAATGAAAGTATCTGGCAGACCATGTTCTCAAGAATTGTGACTCAATAATGTAACCTCTCGATAACTGTCACACTAAAAAAAAAGTAAAATTTAAAAGGTTTTGTATCCAGCAGCCTGTTTTAAGCAGGACACAATATTATCCTTAGGTAATGAATACTAGAAATATAGAATTCATACAGTAACTGACAAAATACCATCCAAAGTCTTTCCATATGATTATCTGGAATAATTATACCTAGGAATATAATCCATCAATAACATAGATATAGTTCTACCCATATTTGTACACATATCATATATACATTTAAATGTCATCTGAGAAATAGAAATATGACCTGTTATAAAATAATCAACTTCATAAGGATCAGTAGTATTTAAAAAACTTAATGTAATCACGTTCTTACAGAAAGGACCACTATACCATTTGAGGAATGGAATAAGTGAGGCACTGCCATGGGCACCTCATTTGAACCTTCTTACGCCAATATTTTTATGGGTATGTGGGAATCCACTTTGTTTGGTGATTGTAATCAGTATTGGGAGAACATAATCTTTTATAGACGCTAGACGATTAATTTTATTTCGGATGGGGAATTACCTACACTGGTCACTTTTATTGATACACTTAATACCAACAAATGTAATCTTACATTCACATTTGAGCTAAATATTCACCATATCTGTTATCTTGACATAATACTATAAATTGATGTCAATAAAGAAATACAGAAAGATATTTTTAGAAGGTGAATGCCAGGAACACTTTTCTAAAAGGGAGACAAACAAATCCTCCCTAGGACTGCTAGTCAGAAAGCTAAGGGTAAAAGGGGACGATAGACAGCACTCTGATAGTGTTAAATATATGCAATTGCAGGGTGCACGGAACAAAAGGGGACCCTTATTCCCCTGTATAGTACTAACAAATCTACGTAAGTACCAGCACTCACTGTCTAATAGCTAAATGATGAAAACAGTTGTAATGCTGAATAAACATTTAATAATAAAACGAACCAGAAATAAATCAAATGTGTTTGCAGAAACCAGTATCATAAATGGGCATGTCACAAAGTGAGGGGTGGGGGGGTGGGGGGGGAGGGAAGGGGAAAAAACATGAAACACAAGGAATATACACAAAAAAAGGAGAACGGAAGTATGCTAAGGGGGGCTAGCATACTTTCCGTTCTCCGTTTTTTGTGTTATTCCTTGTGTTTCATATTTTTCCCTTTTCTTCTCCACCCCCCCCCACCACCTCACTTTGTGACATGCCCATTTATGATACTGGTTTCTGCAAACACATTTGATTTATTTCTGGTTTATTTGATTATTAAATGTTTATTCTGCATTACAACTGTTTTCATCATTTAGCTATTAGACAGTGAGTGCTGGTACTTACGTAGATTTGCTAGTCAGAAAGCGTATCGCACAGCAGATGCTAATGCCAATTATTGACTATGGGCACATAGTATATGGCTCGATACCCCAAACCTACGTTATCAAACTTGATACCCTCTACAATTCAATATGCAGTTTTGTTCTCCAATGCAACTACAACACACATCACTGCGAAATGTTCAAAGAACTAGACTGCACTAGCCAGCGCTCCTATACTTGCTGCTCCAGACTATGCAAAAAAGTTCCTGGTGCAGACTGATGCCTCAGACTTTGGCATTGGAGCTGTACTCAGCCAAGTGGGGGAGGAGGGCGATGAGCACCCGGTAGTATATCTAAGCCACAAACTGCTGCCCAGAGAGGTGGCATATGCCACCATTGAGAAGGAGTGTCTGGCTATAGTGTGGGCTCTAAAGAAGTTACAGCCTTATTTGTATGGCAGACATTTCACAGTAATAACTGACCACAATCCTTTGAGTTGCTTACAGAGGTTGTCGGGGGAAAATGCTAAACTTTTGCGCTGGAGTCTTGCCTTACAGGAGTGGAACTTTATCATCCAGCACAAGAAGGGAAGTGAGCATGGTAATGCTGATGGCCTTTCCCGCCAGGACAGCCCTCAGGACTTACTAACTTCAAGAGCTGGCAGGTCAGCCCAGCCACCGGACGGGGTGGTCAGGGCAGTCTCTGCGTCTTGAGTGGGGGAGGTGTGACAGGGAGGAAAGGGTTAATACCTGATTTGCCATGCATTACTGTTGTTGCCCTGTCCCTGCCATTTTTATTCCCCATGTGCAGGCCATTCCCGGTCTGCGAGGGTAAAAGACAAGATGCATTGCTTGCCATACCCTCTAACCAACACATGATAGCAGATCTTAAATGTAAGGCAGGAGGTATTTTTTTGTAAGTTCAACCAGGAATTACTTGGACATCCAGCTGTGATATGGGTGAATGAGCTTCGGTATTTTTATGACCAAGCCTCAAAGGGTTGTAATTATTTTTATGATGGAGCCTCAAAAGGCTCCCACAGATTTAGAGTCCCCCTGTCTAAAAGAGTGTCAATTATGACAAGACCCAGAGACCCATAATGTATACAAAACTGACATACTGATGCACAGCAGATGTCAGGCTAGTGACCCCTCCGGGTCAAAAATCAGACTTAGTGGCCCCAAGTTATGGGTGAAGTCCAGGTATGCTAAGTGGCATGGGCGTCAACCTGACCCATGCGCCCTGCCCACCGGACAGCCCTTTTGACCAGTCTTATGAACTGTGGGTCACTTGGCTATTCGTGGTTTTTTTTGTTCCCACGAGGGTATTGGATCCACATGTTAAAGATAGCTTTGGGCAGTCTATAAATGTGGCTTCCCATTTATTCCCAGTGTGATTCCTTAATTTTAATCCATGATGTAAAGATGCAAGACTTTGTTCCAGTACAGCAGCAACCAGTCCAAGAGTGAAGGGGTTAATAACCACATAACCACAGGACTTTTAAAACCAAGGCTGCATTTCTTGCGCTTGAAAGCAGAGGACAATTTATTTTGTTTCAAAGGACAATTTCTTTCATTCCCTTATCCCAGTGAGTGTTTTCAAGTGTATTCTGTAGATGTCGTGTGTTTGTCTGTTAAGGAAATAAATCACAATTTATTTTGCAACTTGTTGTGTTCAATAAAGTACCCAGAAATATAAATATGTTGATAAAAGTTGATGTCATCGTGACAGAAGGTCCCTTCTTCCCCCCTTGAACTCTGATCTCTCCGCTGCTGCTTGAGGGGAGCGAGGAGATCCAGCACCATTGGGGGTTAGATGGGCAGGAGGGACCCTGATGTAATATTTTAACCCCTGCTATGCCCCATTTCCACCTTCCCCCACACCACCACCACCTGTACAGAAGGTATGGAAATTATGTGGGGCATAGAAGGGACGCGTTCCCCATTTTGCGCACCCCTGCCCTACATGTCTATTGTGAGGTGCACCCTCTTAGTGTGTGAATTATCAAGAGCTTGGTCCACTGCTAAAACAACCTTTTGGTACAGATGTGGAACAGCCTTAGTGGAAAAATATACCCTTCTGTGTATTTTCTAGGTAATTTGTGTCAGTCAGCCTCCCACTTCTCACTGACTTTCTCACTAGACCCTGCAGTTATGGCCGTAGTCAAACAAAAGAAAACAAATCCTGTGTTGTGTGCAGAAGTTTTCTCCTGCCCTTGTGTTACAGATGGTACCATTAGGATATACACTTAACAAGCCAAACACTGAGCTACCAACATAGACATTATGTTTGTGGCTGGTGGAAATGCTGTATGACCGTGGCATCATTTCAAAATATTTGTTTTTCTTCCATTATGTACTGACCAACCAAGGCAGCATGCCCAGCCACAGGTGTAATATCCATGTTGGTACAGTGCTTGGCTTGGTATATAGGTATTAACTTTTTCATCTCTGACAAGGACGAGAGAGAGGTCCCAAGAACATACAGTACTCATTGTGGCTAACTCACATGTCAGGGCCTTGTGAGTACTTAACCCCTACACTGCCTGCAGCTACCAGAAATGATATGCAGGGTAAATGGAAATTTCTAGCATTGTACTACAAGTAGATAGGGAAGGGCTTGCTTTGGGCAACATTAGAAGGTATTACAGTTTGCAACTCTGTATCTCTGTTTCCATTTTCTTTCTGTTAGTTGTTGAGTGGTGAGGGCAAGAGGGAATGGGAGGACCCCAGTGAGTTGTTGAGTGGAGGAGGGGGAAAGTGAGCCCAGGACTCAGCCATCGCTACAACATTTGGTTACAACTTTTGGCTTTCTAATGGATTTCTTTCAGGCTTTGACAAAGCCTCCTCTGTGCCCAGGTTTAGGTACCCCTAGCAAATCAGGCCTGATAGAAGACTCAGGCTTAGCTATATGTAGCAGGGTAGTCCTCCTCACCTCTGGGGGGAGCTGATGCAGCTCCTCTGACTCCTATGGGGAGGTGTGGTGGCCATGTTGGTACTCCCAAAGGACTGGGGAGAGGATATCCCCTTCTGGAGTATCCTCTGGTGTACAGAAAGGGCATGGTCAGAACTGCCGGAGACCACTGAGGAGAAGGTTGTGTCATGGGAGCTAGTCAGGCTGCCTAGGACTAGGCCAGAGAAACCCTCGTAGGCCCAAGTTAGGCCTGAGCCACCCTAGCTTAGTATTGTAGGGACAGTAAATAGAACACCCACAAGCTCATATTGAACCCCCAAAATAACCACAACATATATATATAAGTATATAAGTGTCACAAAGGAGTGCTACTGAGCATGGCAATATACATTTAAAACCAGAGACGAACATGAAACACAGACAGAGCTCAATGCACAACCAGCGAAACTTTATACACGGTACAGTGCCTAAATATACATGTATTGATATCTATTAAATAAAATGGTCTTTTAGTTTAACATTTTGGCCAAATTGTTAAACTAAAAGACCATTTTATTTAATAGATATCAATACATGTATACTGTACCGTGTATAAAGTTTCGCTGGATGTGCATTGAGCTCTGTCTGTGTTTCATGTTCGTCTCTGGTTTTATATTGTAGGGACAGCCATACCTCAGGGACTTGCCCGTTAGTTTGCTTGTCAGTGGAGCGATGGAGCAGGACGAACTGCAAGGGAGGATTCCCCAGGCTTGGAGGTACTACCGCGAGGCTGCCGGATGTAAGGCGAGAAGGAATATTGTTGGGAGGCCCTGCATTGTGGGCACGGATGCGATTCCCCTTTCTGCAGAAGGAATTCCCTGGTTGACCAAGTGTAACCAGGAAGGTACCCACATGCACCACCAATACAAAAGGGGGGGTGCCCTCACACATAAATTGTGCCTTGGCGGACATCTGTGGTTCTAAGGTGCCCAAGGGATAGGTGCAACCAGGATCCTTAGAGGTGTAATTGCTCCCTGGGATAAGAAGAAGGGATTTGGGTAATATTGCGATTGTGTTGTATGATATATGTGTATCTGTGGGGGACCCTACGGTAAAGAGTTGTTGTTTATTACTATTGTGTCTGTAGTTATGTGCTGTAGACCTTCCTATGTCCCATGAGGAGCCATTCCGTCTATGCCAGGATCCTCAAGGGTGGAGGCGCTGCACCGAGATCCCCCAAGCTCCCTATGAGCAGAGGCTCAGGCCTTCTGTGAGCCTGCAGGTTAGGACCATAATGCCCTGTATATGCAAATCTCCCTTAGGAGGGGGGGGGGGTCAGGGGGGGAGAAAGAGTGTTACATAAGCTTAAAAAAATGAAAAATGATATTGCTTTTGTGACTTGCATTGTTATCTCCATCCATGCCTTTGAAATACCTTGAATGTGTTTCAATGCAGTTGTAAAATAAAAATGTGGTTTTAACGTTAAACACACATAATCAGCAGCATTCGCGGCAGCAGCAGCAGCAGCCGCCGCCTCCAGAAGTATACAACTTTAAAATATTAAGGAGGAGTAGGGAAAGGAGGCATATCATTCATAAAAATAAACTTTCTGCCTGCCACCACCCACAACAGTATCCACTGTCTACCCCAGAACACCATCAGAAGTATAACCTGAGACTTGCAAAAAAAATGTATACCATTATAACTGATATACAGTGATGTGAAAAAGGAAGTACACCCTCTTTGAATTCTATGGTTTTACATATCAGGACATAATAACAATCATCTGTTCCTTAGCAGGTCTTAAAATTAGGTAAAAACAACCTCAGATGAACAACACCACATGACATATTACACCGTGTCATGATTTATTTAACAAAAATAAAGCCAAAATGGAGCTCTTACAGGCTATCGTGCAGTTTTAACGTCAATTTAATAAGAGTATTGAAGGAGGGGGTCACCTGAGCTGAACCGCATTAAGTTTAGCCTCGGGCACCCCCTGCTTCCTGAGTTACAGGCACCGGTATGGGGTGCTGGTATCTCCTGTGCGTTTAAATGACCCGGTCACGTTACGCGGGAGAATGAAGCAACCGGCACCCCAAACAAGGGCCTGTAACTCGGGAAGCAGGGGGTCCCGAGGCTAAAATTAATGCGGTTCAGCTCAGGAGACCCCATGCTTCAATACTAAATGTTATTAAAATTTACATTAAAACAGTTTCATTATCATAGCAGCAAGCCGCTAGGGCAATGAAGGTATTAAGCCAGACTACCTGGTTTATTGGGGGTACAGCGGATGGGTGAATGGGGGTACTTGGCCCAGGGTGGGTGGTTAGGCCTACAAGGAATGTTGTGGGAGAATTTAACCCCTTCATTACCATAGCGGTGGTAACTGCTATAAAAGTGAATGGGTTAACCCTTCCCACTACCCACCCGGTAGGCCTAACCACCCACCTTGGGCCAATTACCCCAATTCATCCACCCCCTCTACCATCAATAAACATTAAAATACAACAACCCTACTACCCACCCCTTCTCCCCCCAACACATCCCCCCCCCCCCCATCCCAACTCACACAGTACAATAATGGGCAAAATTCCTATTATCCAGATCAGGATAAAAGCACATTTACCAATTTAAAATAAAACATTACCCAGCCAGCATAAAGTTAATTAAAGTTGTACTTACCCTGCCAGGATGAAGGCTGCCCTCATCTTCCCCCTCATCGTCCTCATCGTCCTCATCCTCCGTCAGCAACAACATTACAAAAACAAATTACAGGCCATTAACCCCTTAATCACCTTAGTGGTTAATAACCGCTATAGTAATTAAGGGGTTAACCCCACCCCTGTCCGATATCTACCCGGGATGCCTAATCACCCTCTCCGGGGCAACTACCCCCACCCCCTCTACCCATTGATTGTCACAGTTGTAAACCATGCCCCCGATATGTGCATGGATTGCCACATTGACAATGAATGGGCAAACTAAAAAAAATAACACAAATACAATTAAATAAAAACAAACATTTGACAAAAAATGCATTGCATGTAATTGCGATTATCTATACCCAGAAAGGGACATAGATAAGCACATTGGCAGCCTAAAAATTAAATAATATACAATCAATGCGTTTTTTACCTTTGCTGTCTTCACCCTCCGAATCCTACTCGGGCACCATCTCTTGACCCACGATGCAATGCTCCTCAACAGCCAATGCGAAGAAGTCATGATCATCTGTTGATTGAAGAGACGTCTACCTAAGTTCTTTTCTTCTTTCTTTTCTTACCTTCTTTCTTCATTCCTTCCCTCTGTCTTCTCTGCTGTATAATCCAAAAGGGGCCGGAGATGTTTCCCCTTCATCTTCTTGGCCTTAAATGATATGGGTAGGGTCTTATATAAGGCCTGTGACATCACATTTGAGTGTCAAATGGTACATCCCCAATCCGATTGGTTGGTGTACTATGTTACGGGGTCCTTTTTTTCAAGGATGTGACATCATCAAAAAGGGTTGGAAGCCAGCCAATCAGGTAGTATATGCTTCCCTCCCTTTAAGATTATGTCACCAGCAAAAAAACTAAATGGCAGCCATCACATGGTACACCAAGCAATCGGATTGGTGGATATACCATGTGATGCATTGTGAGGATGAGGAGGACGAGCAGGAAGCCTTCATCCTGGCAGGTTAAGTAGGATTTAAATTTACTTTATGATGGCGGGGTTATGTTTTTTTTGTTTTTTTTGTAAACTTGTTCTTTATTTGCATTTTTTGTTAAGGACATTGGGGAGTGGGATACAGAACATAAAAAAGGGGTAGGATGTTACTTTTGAATTACATATATTTGTATCATGTATGTAGCACCTTTTGGTGGGGAGACAATAAAGACATCACTGTTGGGACAGCGTATAAAATAACTAATACAATAATTTAACTTAAAAAGACTGGGAGAGGGAAAAAGGAAAAGACGAAAAAAGACTGTCATTACTTTAGCATTGATTTTCCACTTGTTGGTGTACCATAACCGTAATATTAACATAACAGTATATAAACACACGTACCTTAGTGGACTATTGAATACTGAATACCCTCCAGGCCCTCCTCCTCGTTTTATACAGATATGAAACATATCACACCAAGGTTTCCTCAGGGGTTATGTGTTTTTTTTCCCCTTTCCCCCACCTTCCTTAGTCCGTGTGTGTTTTAGGGCACCTCTATTATGTGTTTTCAGATTTGGAGAGTTCCCCTAGTAATATACCTATGTCCAATATAAGTTCTCCACGGTTCCCAGACTTCTAAGTATTTCTGTACTGTGTCGTTTTGTATCCCCGTCAGTTTTTCCATAAAACAGATCCTCCATAACCTCGCTCTTACTGCATCTATAGCTGGTTGTTGTTCCTGTTTCCAGGCCTTAGCTATTTCACATCTGGCGGCTGTATATATGTGTGTCAATAGCTTATCTTCGTTTTTTCCATATTTTCTATTGGCCTGCATAACAGTACTTTCCAGGGGTCTAGGGGGAAGTCAAACCCAAGAATTGCCTGTGCCATGTCATGTGTGGCCCTCCATAACTTTGTAACCTTTGGACACGTCCACCACATATGTATGAACGTTCCCTGTTGACCACATCTTCTCGTACACAGTGGGGACATGTTTCTGAAAAATGTGGACAATCTTAGTGGGGTGTAATACCATTGGTGGAACATTTTGTATGCATTTTCTTTCATTAGGACACATGTGGAGCTCTTCGCTATCCCCTCAAATATACTATCCCACTCCTCCTGATCTAGTTGTTCTCCCAACTCCTCCTCCCATTTTATCATCATTTTGGGTTTAATCACTGTATCTGTGTTATCAGCTGCCAGGATGTTGTATACTTTGGCTATCAAGCCTTTCTTGTCCTCCCCCAAGAGGCATATATCCTCAAATATGGTAAAGTCACTATATGGGCTTTCCCTTCGCATATGGTCCCTCAGTTGAAGATACCTAAAAAAGGCCGAATTATGTAGCCCACACTCTCTCATTACTGTCTCAAATCATTTAATTTCTTTGTTTTCCCATAGATCTTTTACTCTTGTGACCCCTGCCTTGCTCCATTCTTTGAACGCTGTTGGTTCGATGCCCGGGAGAAGCTAGGATTCTCAAATAGTGGTGTCATCTGAGATTTTAGATTGGTCAACCCATGTTTAGTTTTCAATGAGTCCCACATCTTAAGTAAATGTGTGATAGATTCTAGGGGCACCATCAGTGCTGGTCTTTCTTATTTGCTAACCACAGCATCATATCTATAGATGACCCTGAGATCACATCAGACTCAATTTCCACCCACTTTTTCCTTTGTTTCTGGGCATGCCAGTGAACCAGTTAGCTTAAATGAGCCGCTTGGTAATATTGTCATAGATGTGGCAGGGCTAGCCCTCCTGACAACTTAGATCTATAGAGTGTGAGCATCTTTATTCTCGCTTTTTTGTTATTCCATATGAATTTTGCGATTCTTGTCTGTAGCTCATATATATCCCTAGCCCTGACCTTCACTGGTAGTGTGTGGAATAAGTACAGAATTCTTGGTAAGACATTCATTTTAATAGCATTTACTCTACCTATCCAGGATATATGGTATCTGGACCATTCTTCTAAGTCTTTTTTCAGTGTTTTTATTAGTGCTGGGTAGTTTGTTTCGTATATAGTGTCTTTTGTATTGGTCAACCAGATTCCCAAGTACTTTATGGCCTGAGACTTCCAGGCGAAGGTAATGTTTTATTTTAATGGGCAAATACACCATTATCCATATCTGGATAATAGGAATGTTGCCTATTACAGTGGGGTTTGGGGGGGGAAGGGAGAGAGAGACGGGTTGTATTGATTTTTATTGTATTGCACTGTAATGTTTTTGTGAATGGGGAAAAGCGCTAGTAGCCATATTTCTCAAGAAAGACAGCCGTGCCTGCCGAAATGTCACGTCGTTACTTGGCCCAATAAATAGTTTTGTTTGCAGAAATCTGTGTTGCCCTGTTTCCTATATGATTGCTGAAACTTGGAGTGCAGACAGGGATTCCCTGAACCAGGAGCACTGGTAAATATGTATCTTTTTCTTCTTTTGGTGTGTAGCAATACCTCTTCAATAGCGCTATTAGCTATCTTCCGCTAATAGCACTTTTACCCATTCCGGTGTAGTGTTGTTGGTACAGGGAGTCGGTGAAGGTGGTAGTTGCCCAAGTATGGTGTTTAGGTCATGCGGGAGCCCTTCATTACCTTAGCGGTTGGAACAGCTTTGGTAATGAAGAGGTTAACTTCTACTGCCACCCTCCTGAAAGGCCTAAACACCCACAATGGGGCAACAACCACGTTTACCAACCCCCTGTACCAACAACAAAGCAGTGCCTGCTATTTAACCCCTTCATTACCATAGCAGTTAACTGGCTGCAGTTTTATTTTTACTGGACAGGATTGAATCCAGGTCGCCGGTGCTGAAATAGATATGCGGGTCAGCTCTGGAGACTCGCAAGGACCCCCAGAGACACGCCGGGACCCCGGGGACTCTCAGAGACCCCTGGTGTCAATCCTATGACGTAAAAAGAAAAGAAACTCCTTGATATGCAAATCGCGATTCTGATCTCGCCACCCTTTAGCTGTTTTATAGTACTATATGCATATTGTAGTTTAGTGAATAGCAGTTGCTGGCAAAAAATGCAAGTTTGGGCATTTTTTCAGCTTATTATAACCAGAGTGTTATAGCTTGGTAAAAAGCTGCTTTAGTGCAATATTGCCCTGTTATCAAAGCTTTGTGAATAGCTACACATGCAATATCGCACTAAAAGGGCATTTATAGTGCATTAATGCACTTATCGAAGTTCAGTGAATAGGCCTCTATATGCCTCATTGTCTCTCTCCCACACCCTCCTGTTTCTGGTCAAAAAATATATATTTTAAATGTGCAAGACAACAAATCTACACAAATATATATAAAAACATTAAAAGAACACAATACACGAGTAAAACCCCCCCTGGGGTAGCTAATAAATGTAGACACAATGTGAAAAATTGGTAAAAAGAACTAGGGCGCTAACTCAAGTGAAAATTACAAATTAATAAAAAATAAATTAAAAAAAGAGTAGATGTACAATACCGCCGTCCCAAGGTCCTCTAATTGTACCCCAACCTTGGGGCCACTTGTGGGTTGTCAAATTCCTGCTGCTCCACCCGATAGGATCTAACCTTGATCCTTAGAAATAGTGTAAACAGAAGAAATAGGGGAGCGCTGGTTAAGTACAAACAGCCACAAACCAACAGACACAAATGTTGTTCTTTTTGGAATGATAATACAACAGTGATGTGGGATATATGAATAAGGTTTATACTCTCACGGCCATGTGTGAGTACACAGGTAAGTAATGGTTTATATGGGGTCATTATCCCAATGTTCTCTCCAGTCGACTGTGGACAGCTTTGGTGTTATCTGTTGTTAAAACTCCCTTGCGTGTGTTCACAAACGCCCAACAGGTACAGCAGACAACGAGGAAATAGATTTTAAAAGCACATATTTATATAATTACACAAAGCAACAAAATAATTTACATATAGGTCCTTAACCCACGGCAACAGCACTCTTCCGGTACAATACAGTTCCCCTGTGGTACAATGTGAAAAAAGTCTGAGAACATAAATGTACGAAAAGAACCCCTTTGGAAATGTAACAAACTGCACCTGGGTACATAAATGGTAACCTATATAGTCTGGTACCTTAGAATATATAGCACAGAATAATAATCATATAAAGCAGACACCCTTTTAATCGAAAAGTGGGAGTAAGACTAATGCTGGTTTAAATAAATACTGCATCTAGGTGGGTTAAAAATTACATTTGGACTTCTGTTTCAAAAGTCGTTTTTTCAACCTCCCTCCCCCAGCTTCCTAAATAAACTTTTCTAGCTTGTAAACCCTGGGGTGAGCCTTTGTGGTAAGTTAAAAAATTATTTGCCACACTTGTTAATTGTTTCATTCTTGTTATATCTTTTGTGGCATTGTTACTGCTGCAGGCATGCTCGAGTGTACGTATTTGCAATTCCATTGATGTCATACCCACATATAACAATTTACATGGGCACGATAAAGCGTATATAACCATAGTGGTGGGACAGTTGATTTTGGGGGCTATGCACTAAGCTCCGATAAGTCACTTTTAGACCGCAAAGTGCTCTTCGATCGTGATTTTTGGCTCAACCCGATGCACTAAGCAACGCAAACAGGCACTTTGCGGTCTAAAAATGACTTTTTTCAGGGATTTTTTCTAAGTCCAACTTTGCTCGATCGCAGCCCTGTTTGCGTGAAATTCTGCCCTTAAGCGGGATGCACTAAGCAACGCAACCTTAGCAAATGCGAAAGTTGCGTTGATCAGAAAACGTCAGGTCAGAGTAGACGCAAAGAAATCTGGACTTAGAAAAAATTCTGAATTTTTATTTTTGCATGCGCAAAACCCATACAGCAGGCCGGTGGGTGTCCGGGGGGTCCCGCGGGAGTCCGGGGGTCCCTGCGGGAGTCCGGGGGTACCCGCGGGCCTGCGGTACCAATGTTGCACCTCCAAAAATAAAAAACAACAATTCTAACTAACTACACCCCCTAACACATACAATACAGTAATGGCCAAAATTACTATTATCCAAATATGGATAATAATGCATTTGGCCATTTTAAATACATATAACATTCAATAAATACAGTCAAAACATATTACACTTACCTTTTACAGGCACCCACGATGAAGGCCGTCTTCATCCTCATCTTCATTCTGTCCATGCCCCTACGGTGATGCAAAACATGCACAACAATTACAATAGCCAATGTAATGTCCCCTAACCCCTTAATCACCATAGCGGTTATTAACCGCTACAGTCATTAAGGGGTTAACCCACCCTCACCCACCACTCGGGAGGCCTACATACCCTCCCACACTAACCCCCCACCCTGTGAGGCCTAACCACCCTCACCCACTACCCAGCCGGGGGGCCTACCCACATACCCTTGGGGCCAATACCGCCTTCCCCCACCCCCAGTACCCACAATAAAAACAATACACAGCCCCACAATAAACATCATTCTATTTATTAAATACATAACCCACCCCCTGTGCCCCCCCATAAATACATGATTTATTCTTTTACATACAGGGTTCATACCCCAACCCCACGCGAGTCCCTGGCGGGCTGGTGGGTCACCTGACAGACCTACAGGGTACCAGCAACTTTTTTCACACAGGGTCTGGAGGCCTGTTGGTGGGTCCCACCAAGCGCCATTGTCCCCAGGTGGTCTCCTTGGGTCACCGTGGGCCACAATTTGGTCCCCACAGTAGGCCCGCAGATGTCTGGGAGCCCCGGGTCAGACCCACAGGTGTCTGCGGGTCCTCGGGTGGTCCTCACGGGGGTCTGGGGAACTCACGAGTGCTCACTACGGGTCCGCGGTGCCCCCACGGATGTGGGACCACCGGTTCTTCCCTGTAGACTATGGGTCCGCGGTGCCCCCACAGATGTGGGACCACCGCTTCATCCCCGCACCTACGGGTCCACGGTGCCCCCACGGATGTGGGACCACCGGTTCTTCCCCACAGACTATGGGTCCACGGTGCCCCCACAGATGTGGGACTACCGCTTTATCCCTGCAGGTGTCACCCGTGGAACCACCAGCCTGATACCCGTGAGATACCCGAGGAGACCGCAGGTGGTCTCCAGAGGTCTCACGCAGAACCAAGGAACCAACCCTGAATGTAAAATAAATAAACCGGACCTATAAATACACCCCCCCCCCAACACCTACAGTACAATAATGTGCAAAATAACTATTATCCAGATATGGATAATATATTATTTGCCCATTATGAAACACATAAAACATCCTCAAATCAAAACATGAATTTTTAATCTTAAAATCACCACATTGCATGTTAAAATAAATCCAGCAGCCATTGCAAATATAAAAAAAACCAAACTGCAGCTACACAAATGTCTATGAAATGTCACACAATTGCATTGAGTGTGTACATGATGCAAATAATCTGTGCATCATATAACACTATGCAAAATATATGTAACAATAAAATACACTATGAACAATGTCCCTTAACCACCAATGCCATCCTGAAAATCAATTAGAAACTAACCAACATCAATACAATTAGCATCAATCAATTAATCCATTTCCTCAAACAATTAAAATACAATACAAATCAATTATACAATTCCCTATTCAATTGCTAAAGCCAAACCATTGCCAAAACAATTCTAATTTAAAGTTACCACCATCATTCTAATCTTACTACCATAAAGAAGCCTTTAGCTAAATACAAATTACATTATTCACAACAATGACAAAATAAAAATGCTAAATACATTATCCATACATGAAAAGAACCTAAACATGAGCCAAACAATCAATTATTATCCCTGTATGTCTATCCATACAGATAGATAAACATAACATACAGGGGCAATAATACAGCATCAAATACAATGCATTTACATACAAAATTCACATACAATACACCCATTCAGTGTCCGTGAATGTATTATATACATAGATACATTAACGGGCATTAAATGGGAGTGAAAAAATAAAAGACATGCATGAAAAATTATAAAAACCTGTAAAAGTAAAAATAATAAACTTTTCTTTTGTTTACTCACCATTAGATGTCCACTCTCCGAAATCCAAGCGACCCGGAAGCACAGGAACCAATCCACAGGTAACCATAAAATAAAAAAACCATAACAAATCCACGTCTGTGTCTTCTTTCTTCTTTGGGGTCTTCTGGTGTCTTCTGGGGTCTTCTTCCATCTTCTTCCATCTTCTTCCGTCTTCCGTCTTCCGATTAATGCACTCTCAGTGAAACAATTGCGTTTTAAGTGAAACAATTGTCCTAGGATACCTCTGTTCAGGGGAGTGGGGTGGTAGGTTTCAAAATGTAAAAGACTGTTGGTAGCCATACTCTTTCTGAAAATATCCAACTTGATCTTCCCCCTCGGATGTAACCTAAAGGTCAAAAAAAGGGATGGAATTGGTCGATATTTCATAAGTTAATTTGTGTGACGGTGCTCGTCTCAAATCAGGAAGCGGACCCGCAGAGCTGAGGTAGGGATTCAAATAAACCGACGAGCCCAGGGACAGAGTCCTGTAAGAGTATCCGTAGTCGGTAAGAAGGCAGGTGTCAGGGCTGGTGGCAGTGTTGCAAAGTCCATAAGACAGGCAGAGGTCAGGGCAGGTCGAAAGCAGCGAGGTCGGGGTCACGGTCCGGGGTCAGCAACAGGGGAATCAAAACAGGTTAAAGGGTACAGCGTGACCGCAAAGACCAACAACTTTGCTCGGTGACTCCCACTATGAACTGCAGCCTTATATAGCAGGCTGCCAGTACCCACAATGGCCACAGTGTGTCCATTGTGGGACTATTCATATAGTAATGGCAGTGCTAGTCAGTGTATTAATAGATTAGAGGACTATAAAAGGACTAGCGCCTAAGGCCCACACAGCCCTTCGATTGGTCCCGGCCACGTGGGCTTGAGGTGATTAGTCTTTTCATCTATTTACACTGGCTGGTACACACATTTTTTGCTTCTTTAGTTCTGGGACTTTACTTATGATTTCAATTACGCTGGAAGACTTTTAATACTTCAATAGGAGTCTAGGGAGTGCTGAGGTGGTGAGCGACCAGTCCATGAGCACTCATATTGCTTTGATCTCTGGTGGGATATTTTTGGTGAGTGTTCTCTAGAAGCTCTTTTAAATAAGGGGTTATATGACATGATAACTGGTGTTTTTGAAGTAGAAGATATTTTAGAAGTATTTATTTCCCTTTTTTGATTAACATGGCTACTATTTTATGACAGGGTGTTAAAGCTACAACCGCAATTCCCATAATAATTAGCATCGCATAAAAGAAAACATTCCTCAGTGATAGCCCTGCTCTTCTTATTATTACACTTTCACCCCCCCCCCCCCCCCTTATATTACATTATGTTCCTTTTTTAAGACATTAACCAGCATTGCATTTTGGGTAGGTTTTTCTATTTTGTTAATTTCACATTATAATATGCATACTCCAAATGTCTGGTATAAGATGTGATATTACATTTTACTTTAACATTCTTACCTAACACCTATAACCATTTTTTTTAAACCTAAGTGTATTCCCATGTATCATTGCTAATGTTTCGAGATGTACAAAAACTGTGCGCAAGGTTTCGAACCAGGCAGTTTGAGGGCACTTAACCACCATGTTTCTGTAGCCCCCACTTGGTTGACTACTAAGTGGTTAATTGATAGAAGGGGTTAAACTGTGTGGGATCATTAGATTCTGCCCCTCCCATTTTACCAGTGAACTCATTATGGGGAGTATGTGGGTATAAATAGCTGCACCCTTTTTCTAGAAGCAGTTCTTCAGAGTTCTAAGTGGAGTGCTCATATTTGTCCTTTAAATCGGTTTCTGTGTTGTTAGTCTGCAGCTAGCTATGTCGCTTCACCTCTTATTATTTTGGAGTTTAGTAACATGGCCTGTTCTTAGGTAAGTTCCTATAGAGATGATCAGAAAGTTCAAGTATATTGAAGAGGTGTGCAGTATACTTCACATAGTGTTGCTAAATCAGGAACCTGAATATACAGTATGTCGGACCCACCCAATCGGAATCGGCATCACTAACCCCAAGAAGGATACTTCTTTCACATCCTTTTATACTGGTATCAAGATAAGTACCTGCTCTGGGAAGGCCCAGGACATACTAGAGAATGATTCACCAAAGATTCTATTTTTCACATGTGTTTTGTATCATCTCAACTTTGTCTATGTCTCAACTTGGGTTTTGGACTGTGATCAATAAAACACTTTTGTTTTATAAATGTTCCTGGTGCCCTTTTTGTAGTCATACTTTCATAAATGCCCAGCCTGCACCAACCCTGCACCAACCCTGCACCATCATTATGGCCTGAGAGACTGAGCATACACTATATGGAGTTAGCTGATGTGCCACCCTTTAGAGACATGGATGGGGGGTTACATTTTGCTCACTGTGATATTTCACTGAAAGCTTACTATTTACGCAACATTAGTAATCATTTGAGGCTTGGCAAAATGTTTTGCAAATAATTGAATTGGGGTAAAACTTTTGTGACTGCGTTTTGGAAAGTTTCACGCATCTCTACTACTGGCAATAACTTTCCATGACACATCAGCTCCCGACAATTCCAATCGAATCTCCAAGTACACATACACACTGTCTCCGCTTGACTCATGACGTACGGCTCTCCTTCTCCCTCATTACTTCCTCATTCCCACCTCCAAGATGTTTCCAGAACTGCACCAGAAGTGGGAGCTCCATATCCTGAACCATCAGTCTCTTCCCCCCACCATTGACAAAAGTTCTCTCAAAACCCACCTCTTTAAAGAGACCCACCCAGCACTCTCCTGGCAAGTCTACAGTTAATACCATGCCCAGTGGTCATTACTCACACCTATACTTGAGTCATCATTCCTTTCAGATAGTACATTACTCTGAGCAGGGGCTTTATTGCCAATTGCTTTATAATGTTCTAAGTTGTATGTATTATATGATTTGTTTTTGTCCTTACTTCCCCATAATTATTTTGTTTTTGGTAATCGGATAACTAAAATCTTGTTGGGGAAGTCAAATCTGGAAATCCTCATGGCTCACTCTCCACCACCCCACTCCTGTGAGAAGTACAGCTCAATCCCGTTATAGCGCGATCCGTTACAACGCGAATCCGCTTATAACGCGATGTGAGCTTGGCTCCCAATAATATGCAGATCTCCTACCATGATGTTTTCTAGCTTCTCCTGTGCCTTGCTGTTTGACCAGAGCTTGTCATGTGCCAGGTGGCAGGAAAATTGCTGCCTGCGCCCCCCCCCCCCCCTGCTCCTCGGCTCCGGCGTCAAATGAAGTAGTGGGTCATGTGACATCATGTAGCCATGGCAACGCAACGTCACGTGACACCGCAGCATCATTTGGTGCCGGTTACCATGGTGACGCGTCGCTCTGACACTCTCTGTTCAGAGGGATCTCTGTCAGTCTGGTCTTACCACCCATTGTGCTGTCAGAGAGCCAGGAAAAGCCTCAGGTTTTAAATTCCCCCCTGCCCCCAGCCAAAGTTATTAAACCCTCCAGTTCCATTTTTATCCCCCCCTTCCAGCCTCAGGTATTTAGCTCCTCCAGTTCTGTTTTTAACCCCCATCCCCACACACAGAGACAAACTCACACAGAGAGAGAGACACACATACACACACACACAGAGACATACTGTCTCGTTAAGGGAGCTGTCTCTGATTTTCCTCTCTCTCTCTGTCAGCCGGAAGCTGACGGCAGAAGCAGGGAGAGGAGAGAGCTGACAGCTGTTGCTGATGCCGGGTCAGCCGTTCGTGGGGGTGCTGCTGAGCCGCCAGGTCTGGGATAGCTGTTCTTGTTATCCCCCTCTGGCGACCGCAGAACCCCCGAGGGGTGCAATGTTCAGGTAAAAAAAATGTTTTACGTGATCCGCATATAACGCGATCAGATTCATTAGACTCCAAGCACCGTGCTATAACAGGGTTCAGCTGTATGTCATCATTAAGATTTCTTAACAAGTATCACGTTCTTTATTGAAATTTCATGGTAAACCATCTAATGACTTGAAAAAGTCATAATGGCATCCAACATTTTGGTGCAAACAAGCACCTTCATCCCTGATGAAGGTGCTTGTTGGCACCGAAACGTTGGATGCTACCATTATTTTTCCATTACTTTTCAAGTAATTAAATTACCTTTTTTGTTACTTATTGAATTCTCCTTATTTTTGGTCTGCTTTACTTTATTTGTTCATGATTACTACTCCTTGGCCAGATTTTTTGTCCTAGCACCCATCTTTGATATTTTTGCATTACATGCAGGGGCATCCCAAGTGGCTTGACGTGCTTCTCTATTTTTCATAGTAAAGCCTTTACCATTTGTTGGATAACATAATGATAAAAGCATTAAGCCCGAGAGATCATCAGAACTTGTGAATAAACTTGGGCAGCTAGTGTTACTAACATATAATTCAGCAATCATTCCATATCGATAATACAAACCAGTTTCCATTTAATCTTCTAACACCAAGAAAAGAACAAGCAGTATCACGAGTGCTTTCAAAGTGACAGGGCCGTGGCAACAGATGGAGAAGTGATGGAGTCAACTTGTGCAATAGTAGCAGTATAGCAAGAGACTATAGATCTATTTTGTGCAACCACATGGACTTTTATCATGGCAATTCATTCTGTGATAGTAAAACAGATGATTTCATACAAATGTGACTTACAAAGTCCACATTCAAACTGAAACACGATTTTAACAGTTTAGTTCATTTGGTTCAAGAACCCATGAGAGAAATCTGCTCAAACTTTGCAAAAAGTACTAGCTGACGATAAAAAAAGCCATGTTTTATTTGTATGCAACACTTCTGCAAAACTTAATAGCAAGTGATCACAAGCAGCATTGGACTTTGTCATCTTCAATGCTTTGAGTTGCAGACTCCTCCAGAGCAGGTGTAAAATCCGCACCTCTAATTACTTTATAGCAAAATAGTATTTAGCAAGTTGTGATAGCAGTACTTCAAAAACTCCAATTGCTCTATTAATGGAAGCTTTTCCTTGGACTAAACTGGTGCAGAGAAAGAGCAAATGAATTGCTGACAAATATTTCAGTGTATTAAAAATCAGTAAGCATAGCCACCAAAAGCCGATTATACAGAAGTTCTCCGTCTTTTCTAACATTCTCTATGTTGTTTGGATCTGGAAGGTTGTTAGGTACTTAACTCTTTCATCCTGTGATGGTATTCCTAAGTATTACCTCAGTACCAGTTATTAATACAAATTCAAGAGCCTCTTGAGCACTTTTGGGCAATAAAAACTAAAGATAATTTACAAATGTTTTTTTATCCTGTGTACAAAATCTGTATTATAATTTGACTCAAAGCTTGGCTACTTTTCTGGAATGGAAAAAAATGTATCTTTGCACTTTTTTAAACTAGACTAAATAGAACAAATCCTCAATGTCTCAACAGAACTCCTTGATAAAGTGCTGTGCCATGTAAAACACATTGGAGAGTTAAGTACCTCATTTTTTATGATGGCTGAATAAAAGTGAATTTTTATCATCCAAACATCTCTCTATTCGTGTAATGCACTGTCATTAACAAAAAGCTTTTTGTTATTATTTAGCAATTTAGGATTTATTTAAACACTCTGCACCATTTTTCATCTTGTTTCACCTATTTGATTTATATTCCAAGAGAATGTGCCCTCTTTTTGTTGCTTTGAATGACTTAAAGCTGCAGTTCAGTCAATATCCTGCATGTGTGTTTTTTTTTTAATAAATCAGTTCTGTAGTAAGAAAAAATACTTTTAGCATTTTCTGTTTTAAAAAAAACAACTTTGAAAGACCAATTTTCTTGTATTCTATTTTAACAGCCATTTGCTAAGGCACTGCCCCTTCATGTCCTGTCACAAGCCCTGGCACACCCCTTTGTGAGCCCTGCCCTCCCTCTAGCACATGTCAGTGCAGGAGTGCTCATGAATATTTATGAGCTTCCACTGAGAGACAGAAGCAGAAGAAAAACAGATCCCTTCACTAATTATGTCACCAAATTTCGCCTATCAATACTTGGAGAACGAATTGACCTGCAGCTATACAGTTCTTTGGGTAATTAGAGATTGCACACATGAAACTATTGAAGTAAAAAAATAAATTAAAAAAAAAAAAATAGACTGAACTGCAGCTTTAAGTGTCTGCATAATTCTCTGCCATATTACAGTATATGTATTGTATCTACATTGTGGCTGTTTTTTATTTTTATGGCAAGGCTACAGGGTGAGTTTTATACCTAAAATACTATCAGCATATGAATACAGGTTTCCAATTTTTTTATTCTTTTTATATTTAAAGCATGTGACAATGTATACTACATTCTTACCTAAGCTGACAATTGTTTGATGCTCCTGTTATAAATCGAAAAAAATCTTGATTGTGGGCTTAAGGAAATGTCCGCCTTTCAGTTTCAATCAATCTTTTAGTCAGTGTAACTCAGCAGCTACAATGTATCCTGATATTACTAAGGTAACATTGACTATTGTTACAGTTTGCAGCTCAAACTGCTGGGAATATTGGCAACAAATTATCACCAACAGGAAAGTGTTGCAAATATCTTGCACTGCTTGGGGGGTGGGCTAAAGCCTGCTATAGAAATCAAAGGCTGCTCAGTATATTAAAACGAATTAAAATGGCATTAAGAGTTTAACTAAAAAAAAGTGACATCTAATAATACATAAAACTGATTTATTTGAAAAAAATCATAAGATTTCTCGTTGCTACTTTAATTCTTAAAATGACTTGAAAGAAAAATAAATTGTCACAACTGGTAAATGTGTGCTATTTTCAGTTAGTATATTTGTATTATGGGTGTATCATACATTTTGCACCAGCAGATGATCACAGTGATATCAAGCTTATTGCAATTGCTGCAAGTAGAAACAAGTTTGATGTGGAAATCCTCTTAGCATATTAGAATGACTCAGATTATTTTAAATCAGAAATCCAGCATTGAGGCTTTGGTTAACTCACATTAAAGTTAGCTGGTATCTGTGCCTGCCGAATAAAGTGTAATCAAGGAGTGCCTTTGTAGGTCAATTCCCCAGTAAATGTTAGAATAACGGAACATTTTAGATTGATTCATAACTCCTGAAATAAATGTATCCTTTTCCAGACACGAATATGAATATGAAATGCTTTCATTATCAAGAAATTTAATTTATCAAATGAATGAAAATACGTGGATGACAAGTGGATCATAAGGATACATTATATGTCAGCTGGCAGTTAAAGCAGTAATCCACTCTAATCATCATAATAAAATAATAGTCTTGTTTTCTTTTTACCATTTCAAAGTTATTTTGCTGTTATTAAGCAATCATACCCTTTTCCAGTTCTGTAGTTGAATTTTGCTAAAGATTTGCTTTACACAGAGGTTAAAATGGTCAGTCTTAGGATGCGCTTATAGTGCTGGCGACGGCGACAGCGCTGTGACATCGCGTCAAAACAAATGCATTGCCACCGTCGCGTGCGCTTATAGTAAGCGCGACGGAGCGACAGAGCGACGGATTGGTCGCGATCACTGGAAGTCATCTCAATTTGATTTTTCCAGCGACCGTAGCCTGATGTCGCCGTCACCGTCGCCAGCACTATAAGCGTAGCTTGACGCTTTCGGACAATAGTTGTTGCTATGGTAACAGCTGAGGCCAGTGAAATAATAAACAGGTGAAAACTCATCAAAACAAAATTAGAATATGAAAAAATGTGTAGTTAGAAATAGATCATTTAATAAAGAAAGAGCAGTTCCCGCTCAGCTAGTAAGTATGAGTGGTGCATGAGTAGCTATACTTAGAGGTAGTGGGACCAGTATCCTCTTATATGCACACAGGTCTGAATCGCTAAATTGAGGTGAAGACCTATAAATAACTATTCTATATAATGATGTTCTTAATCGGATTAAATCAAAAATAATAATAAATAAATGTGACATATAAGTGAGTCCTACCGTGCATATATTTATAATAACGATATTCGACTCGTGGTCAGTCTGTAGGATAGTGGCCCCTTGATATATTTGGATATCAATGATATACACTTAGGGGTTAATAACTCTGCAAGCAACTGGAGAGAATAGTGATTGTGCTTAAGTTCAATAGGACATGTAGTTATTTATAAACATATATATAACATCAGTATATATATATATATATATATGTTTATAAATAACTACATGTCCTATTGAACTTAAGCACAATCACTATTCTCTCCAGTTGCTTCACCACTGTTGTCTTCCATGGACGTCCAGGCCTTTTTGTGTTGCAGAGCTAACCAGTGCGTTCTTTTTTTCTCAGAGTTACCAAACTGTTGATTTAGCCACTCCTAATGTTCCTGCTATCTCTCTGATGGATTTTATTTTATTTTTTGCAGCCTAAGGATGCCCTGTTTCACTTGCATTGAGAGCACCTTTGACCGCATATTGTGGGTTCACAGCAACAGCTTCCAAATGCGAATGCCACACCTGGAATCAACTCCAGACCTTTTACCTGCTTAATTGATGATGAAATAAACGAGAAGGAATAGCCCACACCTGTCCATGAAACAGCTTTTGAGTCAATTGTCCAATTACTTTTGATCACTTGAAAAAGAGGGGGCAACATATTAGAGAGATGTAACTCCTAAACCCTTGCTCCAAGTTGGATGTGAATACCCTCAAATTAAAGCTGATAGACTGTACTTTAAGCCCATATTCATTATTTAACTGTAACTTGAATTTATTTTGGTACACAGCCGAAATAACAAAACTTGTAGCCAGTGTCCAATTATTTCCGGACCTAACTGTCTATACTTATCTGCTAAGTAGCGCTAACTGATTTAGGTTTTAAATAGCATTATTCTCTTGTAAAATAAAATGTATTGTATTAGTGGGGATAGGAAACCATCCCTTACCAGTGAAGGACACATTGAGTTTCCTTGTTTACAAAGAGGTTGAGTGCACCCATCTAAGAAATACTTTTGCCTTTCCAGAAATAGATCATCACAACATGAACTATTATATTATGTTAAAACTAAAAAAAAAATTCAGTGGGTGCTGCTGTGAAAAAAAGTCATTTTTCTGTAATATTGTATTTACTTTACCCTTTTCATCTTGGTCCTATTGCTCAATGAAAAATGTAATTCTAAATGTAAAGTTTTGTATATGGTAGCTAGTCGACTATTTTAAAATACTATATTTGAATACAGCTTTCATCAAACAAACCCCTCTTCCCTCATTTTTAATATAGTTTTTTTTTTACAGATCCTCTGTTTTTAGCTCCTGTTCATGAGATATTAATTGTTTAATCCCACAAAAATGTATGTAAATCTGAGTCTTCAGACAGAATGTACCAGTGCTTCTGTAAAACAGAACTGATAGCATTACAGCTGGAATTGTGTGTCATTATATATGTCAGTCTCAATGCCTTTCTTTACATCACATTTGGGCAATAAAAGGTTATCCCTCACAGCCTTCATCGCTAGTACAAATCCTTAATACTATTGGAACTGTATCCTCTTTCCTTAAAAATCCATCTCTGTGAGGCGCATGCGTGAGGGCAAGGAGTATGGTCGCATAGATTACGAGCTCCGTGCCTCGCTTAAGAAACAAAGCCAGCTGAAACCTAATAAACCTACCAAATACCAAACAGTCTTCTGATTTTCATTCAATAACGAGCGCAGGATGTCAGAAAGCCCCCAAAGCAACCAAAAGAAGGTATGCCGGAATATTTCGGGCGGGCAGGGACGAGTGGAGTGGAGCGGGGAGGAGAAATGTCGCCATATTCAAACGCAGGCTCAGACGGAGCGGACGGTTGAAGGAGAGGAGCGGGACAACTCGACACAGGGCCGTGGTGAGACAATGCGATACGATAAGCTATGGAACAACCTCAAAACCCTATTCCAGGCTGAGATTAAGACCTGAAGAGAGAGGTGTCAGGATGGGGGAACGGACATGCACCCTGGAAACAAGATGGATCAATCGATTAAAGCATACAAGAGCAGGACAGAAGGTACACAGGCCTGCAAGAGCAAAAAAACGAATTTGGGAGCGCCAGGAAGACACAGAGAATAGGGACAGGCGAATAACCTCGGACCAGAGGGGTCCCCGAAACTGTCCTGGACTGTGATGAGTTCATCTCACAATGGCTGACAGCGCTGCTCCCTGAGGTTCCCAAGGAGCACCCTGGTAATGGATAGGTGCCACAGAGCCTAAGAGCTAAACTGCTCCTAAATGAACAGCCCAGAGATATTGTGCTACGGTTGCACCACTATCGCACTAAGGAGGCCGTATTACACAAGACCAGGCACTACCGGCAGTGGAACATGAGGACACGAGGATGTCCATCTTTCAGGACCTATCCCCCGCAACGCTGGCCCGCCGCAGAACCTTGGGACCATTAACGAAGATCCTGAGAGACAAGGGGTAAGGTACAGGTGGACCTTCCCCTTCGGTTGCAGGTAGTCAGAGGCGGAAGGCGTACACGATAAGGGAGGCAGAGAAGGGCAAGCATTCCTGACAAACTAGGCTGGGAGAAGCCCCAGTAGCCGGGGAGCCTGCCAGCCAATCCCGGAGCCCACGTGGGCAGCGTCCGAGGTCCCCCAGGAGGAAGAGGGCCACGAGCAGGCGTAATACACAACTAATAAAGGAAATACACTACCAGTTAAGTTATGGCTTGAGTTTGAAAAGCCAGTTGAACTGCCAGAGAAAGTACCCTCCGACCCCACCGGGGTAACCCCCCAAACAAACCCTCAACCCTGAAAACAGAGCTCTGAACCGCATAGAGCTGAATTTAAAGACCCTCGGAAGCGTTCACAAGAGTCACAGGAGATACAGCTGCAAAAAGAAACAAACTTTCGGCCTAATTCCTCGTGGCGGCATCCCACGCTCAAGATGGCGATGATCCCCATGCTGGCGGGAATAGATGAGGGCAGGACTGGAAGAGGGAGCGGGAGAGCGGGAAAAGGAGCAAGCACCAACACATCCGCAGGCTGAAAAGTGAAATCCAAAATGACGGCGCCCGGAAGCGCGTCACAGTAAGGGCCGGAAGGAGCGTGCTATTGGAGGGGGCAGAGACCCAGCCCCCGGCGATGCAGGCAAATGACGTCACCGAACGGGATAGAAGCTGGCCGGAGGCCCCGTGAGGTGGCTGGCAGGTGCCGGAGAGGCCCACCGGCGAGAGGAAGACACCGCACCAAGCGGAAGCGGGACATTTGAAAGGTCTAAAGTTAGGGAGCCGGCCACAGTCTAGCTGGTTAGTGGCGGCCAGTTACGGAGGGCAGGGGCACTCAGGACACAGAGCAGGCAGACGGTTCTGGCTAGAAGATAGGTAGATGAAGGAGAGATAAGAAAGGTTTGGAGGGGCTTGGGTAGAGAGGGCTAAAGGGAAGGAAGTGAACAGAGTGGAAGGGAGGGGAGGTGAGGTAAAAGCACGAAGCAGGGAAGGGAGGAATATAGGCAAATAAGTGGGAGGAGAGAGGAATGTGAAGTGAGCAGGTTTGAAAATAGGATGGTTGGAATGGGTAGGAGATTAGATGGAGGGGTGAGTGGAGACTGGTAGAAGTGAGAATGGAGGAAGTGACGATGGTGACAGAAGGAGTTGAGGGACAGTGTTGGTGAGTGTAGAATAAAGTGGTGGGGAGAGTAGGTGATTAGAGGGGCAGGTGCAGGTAGGAAGGGAGCAGGGAAGGAAAGAAGGTCACACAGAGAGAGGAAAATGAAGGCAGATGGCAGAAGCAGTAAGAGGAGGGTAGACAGACGGAAATAGACAGAAAATGATAGCAGTGAGAGTGACAAGGGTTCTGCAACATCAGGAAGAGGATAGGGGGAGGAGAGCGCAAGGGAAAATGGGCTTTTAAGGGTTGGGGGGGGCATTGGCATCAAAATTAGTTAGGTTTCATTATATTACAACGGTGATGTTAAGCGAGGCGGGAGGAGGGAGGGCGACCTGCTTCAACTTCCGCATGGGCCGCGCACTAGGGAGGAGGAGGGGAGTTCTCCAAGACCCTAGTGAAGTCCTTTGGGTCAAGACTCTGGGGTTGCCGGCAACACCCCCAAGTTACTCCCGGATGGCAAGGAGAGGAGTTCGGGCACCCAAAGGTGAGGTCCTCGGCAGGAAGACTTCCTCATTGAGACGGCGAGAGTCTCCATGTGATAAAATATGCTGTGTGTTGTTTTTGTTTTGTGTCCCCCGTATTCCTGTGGTGTGTATGACCCTCTTGTGTCTCCATAGGTGGGGAGAGTGAGGTGCATCGGTAAAAAGCAAGGAAGAGGCTTTAGATCCGAACCAGCCACCCGAGACAAGAAAAGGTACTGGCAGGAACGTCGACCTACACGAAACAATGAGTAAGGAACTCAGATTAATTTCCCACACGTTAAGGGTTTAACAGCCCAGCGAAGCGAAGAGTCGCATTCCGTGACAATAAACGTAGGAGGGCAGAGATTTTATTCCTGCGAAGAAACACACTTCTCACAGGGCAACTGTCCCAATATCTTGATAGAGATTACAGACAAACTTCTGTCCTCGCGAAAGTAAAACAACCAGGGGTGGCCATTTTGATTCATAAGCGTATCCCTTTTGTGACCGACAAGTCATTTAAGAACTGAGACGGGAGGTTCCTCATAGTAAGGGGTACAATACAAGGTTCCTGGTCACGTGGCAACTATATATGCCCCAATGACAAGGCCTCAGCTTTCTTCAATATATTTTCGAGAAACTTAGTAAAGTGGCCAGAGGCAGTATTATAGTAGCGGGGGACATTGAATAGGGCCCTGCATGAGGACCTTGACAGATGCTCGACTACTAATAGATCACACAAGCCCGACGTATAACAATTAAAAAAGGCTTAAGGGACTGCCAACTACTCGACATATGGAGGGAACAACACCAGGGAGTGAAGGAGTTTACATTTTTCTCACCCACCCACACAACACCTATAGCAGGATTGATTACTTCCTGTATCCAATACATGGTCCCGGGGTCTCTCGCTCCGAGATCCATGATATTTCATGGTCTGACCATGCATCTATAGAGCTGCGGTGCACACTATTCCCAATAGACAGACCTAGAGCGAACTGGATATTAAATGAGTATTGCTGAAGATTCCAGCCCTTCAGGCGGAAATCGGGGAAAAGCTTAAACAAACTTTGAGGAGAATAAGGGGAGTGTGGCAACACACTCCACGCTGTGGGAGGCCCATAAGGCTACCCTCAGGGGGTCATAATGGATCTGGCCGCTAAAAGGAAAAGAAAAAGGGAGGACAAAATCCAGAAGCTAGAAACGCAACTAGCGGAGCTTTCCTCCCTTCACAAATAACAAGAGTGCCCACACGCTGCGTCAAGTATTAGACACCAAAACCAGTCTTAACTCCTCCTTTCGACCAGGCTGAGAAGGATATAGCCTGGTCTCAACGGAATTTTTGAAAAAGCAAAACAAGCCTGACACACTACTTGCCAATAAGCTAAAAAAGAAGCTCCAAATTATCACATTCACGCAATCCGTAACCACAAGGGGGACCTTACCTCCATTCTGGGAAAATTGTAGAGGAGTTCAGAAATATTATGAAACTCTATACAATGGAGATAAGGTGACCCATAATCTGAAAACAAGGGAGTCGTTAAAGATCTCCTAAGGGAGTCAAATCTTCCAAGATTGGAGAGAAGTGACAGGGAGGCACTCCAGTCGGATTTCACGATGGAGGAGCTCTCAGGGGTCATAAAGGCGCTAAAATCTGCTAAAGCCCCGGGCCCTGATGGCTTTTCAAAATTATATTACAAGAATATATTAAATATTAGCCCCCCATTGTTAAAGTTATTCAACGAATTCTGGCAGGGGCCTCATTCCCAGCACAAATGCTCCAAGCCTCTATTTCTGTGATCCACAAACGCGAAAGGACCCGGCAGACTGTAAGAGCTACCGGCCCATTTCACTGATCAACCGCGGACATCAAATATACTCTAAACTCAAAGCCACAGGCGAGGGTGGGTAGAGTTCTTCCTGGGTTAATCCACATGGATCAAGTAGGGTTTATCGGAGGCAGGCAGGCGGCAAGATAACACCAGGAGAATTATTGACCTCATTGATCTGGCCCAACAGAAAAACACTACAATCCATGGTGTTAAGTCTTGGACGCTGAGAAAGCCTTCGATAGGATAGATTGGCCTACCTAACAGAAACAATGAGAGCATTTGGCTTTGAGGGACGCCTCCTGCAGGCCATACTAGCGCTGTATAGGAAACCCTCAGCAAGGGTAAGATACCAAGGTTTCCCCTCAGAACAATTTGAAATCAAAGCGGCACGGGAGGGGTGCCCGCTGTCACCCTTGCTGTTCGCCTTATGCATAGAACCTTAGCAGCACACATCAGAAATAATCGGAAATCTGGGATCCCAATAGGGGACCAAACGCACAAGCCGCTTATACGCGGACGATGTTATTTTAGCTAGCCAAACTCCTCTCACATCTCTCCCAAATCTATTCAATATCCTAAGTAAATTCAATCAAATCTCAGGGTTTAAGATCAATCAGTCTAAATCGGAAGCCCCAACACAACCTCACAAAGAAACTGAAAAGCTGATTGACCTAATTTTAATTTCAAATGGCAACCCTCCGCTATCAAATATTATGGGGTTTATCTCACAAGGGATTACAAAACATTATATAAGGCTAACTTTTCCCAGGGTAATAAAGACTTTGGGGGAGGATCTCAGGACCTGGATGAACGGGAGTTTTCCTGGATTGGGAGGATACATAGCGTGAAAATGAACCTCCTCCAGGATGTTATATATTTTCCAGAGTCTCGGTCCCGTTGGTACAGGCAGACATCCGCTCCCTACAGTCTCAAATAATGAAATTTATTTGGAAAAGAAAAGCCCAAGAATTTCCAGGGAATATTAAAACGCCCCACCACAAGAGGAGGGCTAGCGGTGCCTTGCTTGACAGCTTATTATAAAGCAGCCAATTAGGGCAGATTTTCAATGGCACACTGACCCAAGTACGGAGATGGGTAGAGTTGGAGAGAAATGCTGTGCACCAATTGAAATCTGAAACTTAATCTGGCTGCCCAAAAAGAGGGTACCAAGATGGAAATACCGTTGCAGTCCATGGTCAATTCGTTAAAAGTTTGGGAGGAGGCCACGAAATTTCGTTGTCAGCTGACAACCAGAACGTCATTAATGACACCAATTGTGGGCAATCCGGACTTCGCTCCAGGGCCTGATTACAAAAACTTCTTGATTTGGACCCAAAAGGGGTTAAACCCGTTTAAGGATCTGGAGGCATCACGAATATACATCCTCTTGATCAAATTAAATCCTCTAAAAACCATCCAAATAGCGAATTCTTTAGGTACCTCCAGATCAGAGATTTCTACAATAAAACACCAATTAGGCCGGCACGTACAAATTTTGAGCAGCTGTGTTCCAGAGATACGGACACAAGGGGACTCACATCTAGAATGTACAGGGAAGTGATCTGCCAGAAGACGACCACTGACAATAGACTGAGTTACATGAGACACTGGGAAGCGGACCTAGGGGAGACTCTATAGGACGACGAATGGGACAGAATTATACAGGCGGCTGCGAAAAGCTCAATCTGCACCACATTAAAGGAGAACGCATATAAAGTCCTGATGCGGTGGTATTACACCCCAAACCGATTAGCTAAATTTGTGAGAGGCTACTCCCCTCTCTATCCTAAACAGTGTGGGGAGGCAGCGGATCTGCGACACATGCTGTGGTCTTGCCAAAGAGTGGCCCCTATTTGGGAACAGATTAGAGACTGGATTCAGCGGATTCTCAGTTTGGAGATCCCCCTGGACCCGTGGCTGTTCATACTGGGCAGACGGATCCAGGGTATGTCGAATGCAGCGCATAAATTGATCGCGCATTTTGCTACAGCCACGAGATGCGAGATCGCAGCATTATGGAAGCAGCAAGATATACCAATTATCCCAAAGATCAGAAATAGGATTTGGCGTGTCTGCAGGATGGAACAATTAACAAGTTTGGTTAATGACTCCGGCGCAAATTACCTAAAAGTCTGGGCACCGTGGTTGGCCCAGGTAGATATCCCGGGGGTGGATGCCACCACGATATTGCACTAATATATACAGGTGCGTTCTCCTTTGAAGGTCAGATAAGTGACGGGACATAGAGACTTACGGTCAGCGGACAGCCCCCATGAGTTTAGGCAAGGAAATGGGACAGAAGAGGAGGTCCGACTATAGTCAGCAAAGTACAGGTCGCCATTCCGATGTGGTCAAAGATGGTCAAAGTAGACGGAATCACTCTCTCTCCCCCCCCCCCCTTCCCCCCCCCCCCTCCCCCCCACCCCAGTCCCCTTGTCTTGTTAGTCTTGTCGTATTTGTATCTGTGTCTTTGTATGTAGAAGTGCGTTTGTGCTGTTCATAATTGTATTTGCCTAATAATTGGAAATGACATACTGGGATGTGACACAATGTTTGCACATGTATCTTCCAATAAAAACTTAAGTTGGAAAAAAAAATAATCCATCTCTGTTCTATTGCTCTTAGTCAAACGTCTGTCTCCCCATTGGAGCAATTTCAACGAGCTCTCAAGTGTCCTACTGGAATACTTTTAACAAGGGATGGCAGAGGACAACTCGACAAATGTAACAGGTTGTTGGTTGCCGTGTTGTTACTATATAGATCCATCTCAATACCCCCTGTGGGGGAGATATTGATACTGAGATCTATAAAGAGACACATTGTTTGGACAATTCTGATGTAAGTTTAGTATTCTAAACATTATTAAAGTTTGTAATAAAAATATCACAATCTTCTCCTGAGTCATAGAAACAGCATATCATCTGAAATGAATCTACAACAGAATACATTTCGTAAAATGTTCCAGGTCATCGCCAAAGATTATCTCCCTCTCCCACCAACCCATAACAAGGTTGGCATTTGAGGGATCACACTTTGCTCCCATAACTGTTTCTATATTCTGGAGATAAAATCTGGAATTAACACAAAGTAATTGTGTGTTAGAGTAAATCTAAGCAATTCCAGAATAAACTCTCGTACAAAGACTCAACATTATACATCACAAAAATGTTATTTCTCCCTACCAGTGGCGCAATCAGAAAATTTGATTAGGGGGGTGCAGTTACGACGTCATGACGCAACGACGTTACATGGCATCTCATTGCCATGGCAATGCATCACCATGTGACGTCGCGTTGCCATGATAATGCAGCGTCACATGACTCCGCGATGCAGATAGAGGAGGGCTGCCCTTTTACACAGGCCCCATTCTCTGCCACTGCAATAAGTTCCATTGCTGTGGTTAAGAGTGCGGGGCGTCTCCCATGTACCTCCGGTGCGCTCCTTTTTGAGTGCAGAGATCGTTCCCTATGTTTTTTAGAGGGAGGTTTGAGGGGCTATATATGCAACTTTAGAGGGACACTAGTAAAATAGGATATGGACACAAACACAAAGCCGCAATCTGCCGGACGGATATTTAGTGACCGGAAAAAAAATGAATCTGAGAGTGATCTGTGGCGGATTCGTATTTTGGTGAAAAACATTGCCCATCTCTATTCATAATATTATTGACACAAACAAGATCATTCATAAAGCAAACTGAGGGGGCTAAGGGTAAAAAGGGTAAAAGTTGTTAGGGGCATTATTTTTAACATTGCTGTAATAATTTAATGGGTGTGATATTCAGGCCAAAATCGCGATGCAGGAATTAAAGCGACCATTAATAATGAGTTAATACCGCATTATGATAATATTTCTATCATAGGCATCTGAAGTATCTATTATTACAGAAGTCTATGATAGACATAACATTAACCCATTGATGGTTATCAAAGTATACTGCAGGCACCAAAGGGGTTAATAAAAAAAATACACTACCTAACTCCGTTGGCCACCTTAGTGCTAATAAAGCATTGCCATGCAATTCTTTACTAACTGCTAATGTAATGAAGGGATTAATCGCTCCCGCCACCCCTCCTGGGAGGTCTAACAACCCACCTAGGGGCTACTACCCCACTACCCACCTTCCAAACAAACCTACCCCCTCTAGACTAATTCCCAATATCCCCATTAGCGATATGTGACTAATGGTAGATTGGGGCATTAAGCATAAAAAATACACATACAAAACAAAAGAACATTAAAAATACATTTAAACCATAGAACCATTGATTGTCAATGTGGCTACCTAAACCCTCTCAATGGGGGCCTAGATAGCCACATTGGCAATCAATGGTAAGCTAGAATTTAAAAAAAATAAAAATAAATGTACAATATTAAAGTACATTACTTACCTCCTTTCATTACCTTAGTGGCTTGCCGCTATGGTAATGAAGGGATTACCCCCTGCCAAACTTGCTGCCCTCCGGGAGCCCTAACCACCCACCCTGGGGCAACTACACCATCACCCACCCTCCTACCCATAATAAGAGTCCTGCCCCCTCACCCTAGTCTTGTCCCCCATGACCCAGTCCTGTCCCCCATGACCCAGTCCTGTCTCCCTTCCCCAGTTCTGTTGTTGTGTCACAGTCCTATTCCTGTGTTCCCATCCTGTTCCTGCCTCTTCGCTTCCAGCCTCCGACCTCTGTCCGTGACCCATTATGTCCTCGCTTCTGCCCGCTGATCCAGCCACTGAGGTCCATCCCGCACCTGCCATCCCAAAAGGCCTTGACAGAAAACAAAGGCCATCTATGGATCCCGCCGGACAGACTCAGACCTCGCACAGCATGTAACCTCTTTAAATGTTCTTGCTTTTGAACTATAGCAACAGCTGTAGCAGGCAGATGCACTGCTTAATAGCATTGAGGCTCAGATGCTGGTCTCGCACTTTCTGACTTTGACTGCAACCTCCCAGCCAGCGTCCCGCCTGACTGTTCCTGAGACCCCTACCCTTTTCTGAGGTAACAAGTTTGACTATTTTTCTGGAGCCTAAAAGGAAATGTTGCATGGACCCAATTTTAACTCAGTGGCAAACCACTTAATACATGTGGTCACATCCTTGCAAAACCAACTGGGGGATGTGCTTGTTAGGATTGATAATGCTGAGCTGCAGGAGTTACGTACTCATGCGTCATTCACACCCCTCCAACCAGCAATCTTCTTGTCTCTCTTTCTGAGCAATTTCCTTTCCCTTCTGGGGAACCCAAGCTAAGATGACCTTTTTTTGAGTAAAATACCATTTCCCCACTATTTTCCCTACACTACTTATTGACTACTTATTGTCACAGACTATTCATGGTCCCAAGGCTCAACAAAGTATCCGGACGTTCCTCCTTCTCCTTCCGTGCACCCCAAAACTGGAACAACCTACCAGAGACTCTCATATCCACCACCAGCTTAAGTTCTTTCAAATCAAAGGCTGTCTCACACTTTAATCTGGTCTGTAACTGTTTCATACGCTCATAATATATATTTTCTTTAACTGTGCACGCAATGTCTTGTATATAATGTATACCTTGCTCATTTATGTAACTGTACTTGTAACCATGTATTATTTGTTTTACTCTGTGCCCAGGACATACTTGAAAACGAGAGGTAACTCTCAATGTATTACTTCCTGTTAAAATATTTTATAAATAAATAAACATGGTACATCCACCATTCACACTACTGTATGTCCACAACACTCTTTTGTATCGGCCGTTTAATTCTATTGCATTTTTGTATCAGTGAGACACATTGATTATTGGATAGATTATTTAGGATGTGAATCTGTATTATACTGCTACTATTGCTAATACTTATCAGATGTTAGTCTAAAGAGTTATTCTTGTATATGAGAGAACGTTATTTTTTAAATTAGTTTTTTTATTTTTTGATGTGTAATAAATATGTTGTATTTTCACAATACCTTGAGTGCTTATTTGGGGGCTCTTTTTTTCTTTCTCCGTTTTCACATTATTATACAGTATGCCCCACAGCAGGAGAGTGCAAACTTTTAGTGCTGCACCCCCTCTCTCTCCCCCCGGCTCTTGCGCCCCCTCCCCCCCCCGCCTACCTCCATCCGCGTCAGATAACGCTGCAGCACAGCCGGCTAAATCCCGGTAAGTAAACAGTTGCAGAGGCCTCACGCGATCCCTTGGCATTTCATTTAAATGCCTGGGGGAAGAGCGTAGGGCCTCTGCAACTGCCCGTGCCCCCCCCCCCCCCAGCAAAATCTCCCACCCCCCCTCGGGGTCACGCCCCCCACTTTGCACACCCCCATAGCACCATCAGAGATTACACTTTAAGATATTTATATACGTATTTGATATATTTATGATATATTTTCCTCTCTCTGATTTTTGAGTGCCTCTTATAAAGTTTCCTGAGCGGTGCTTCCTCTTTATTGGTTTATAAATATACTTATATTCTGTTTCAGTAAGTATCCCATCTTTAAATGTACTGAACCTGAGTTATTGAAGTCATTCTTACCTTTCCTAGTTGTATTGTCTTTAAGATTAACATATACATCTGAATCTGAAAGTTGGTATATAGCCTAATTGTAATACTCTACACTATCTAAAATTATGACACAACCTGCTTTGTCACCATTCTTAATAAAAATATTTGAATACATTTTTAATTGTGAATGCCTACCTTTCTTAAATTGTCAAATTAAGTAAATATTTGGATAAATAAACTAAACCACTCTCAGTTCATTTATGAAATATTCTATATAATTTCCTACAATATATAGAATAGCAATCAGACTTAGGGGTCTATTCTAGTAGTTCCAAAGTATGTCAATCCGCTTCTAGAAGGCCCTTTCCGATCGGATTGGCATGCTTTGCTAATTCTGTAAGTCCTTCTCACATGTCCAATCCATGTCTAAAAGGCTTTTTTAGAAGTGGTTTCATTCCAGCTTTGCCAATCTGGTTTATCAAAAAAGCCTCAAACTCGCTATTCTAGTAACTCCGTTATGCAAACCACTTCTAAAAACGCACATTTTTTTAATACCGCCTAAAGGGTGGTGGGACGGGGATTGCGAGTTACATCCAGAGCTTGAAATATGGGTTTGGCTGAGAGAGCAAAATCCATAAATCAGACTGGGGATGGAGTTAGCACCACCTGAGGTCATTCCACTTCTGAAGAAAGTTTTGGCTGTTAAATCATGCGGTTTGTCAATTTTTATAGACGCGGTTTAGAAGATGCGATTTGCAACAGAGGGTTTTTGCTCACATTTCATTCCGCTTCTTCTGAACATGCAAAACCATGCGGTTTGGCAATGACAACTTCAGAGTTACTAGAATAGGCCCCATAGTCTTTAAATTTGAATGTAAAATCCCATATACAGTATATATATATAATTCTATTTAATTATTAATTTTCATACCGAAATACTCTCTGACTATATTGTCACATAGAACTGTATCTCACAGTCTCAAGTAGCATGAGGTAAATCTCACATTGCCATAAGAGCCTGAGGCATAGTTCTTACTGCGCACCTATTGGCCATTACACCAACCCTTAAAGCAGGGGTGCGCCATCTTTCCCTGTTGCGCCCCCCTGCTGCTTCCCTCCCTGCTCGTGCCCCCTCTCCCTTACCTTGTCTCCGGCTCTCGGCATCAAGTGACCCCACGGCATCATTTGACGCTGCGTTGCCATGGCAATGCATTGCTGAATACAAGGTATGTGAAGTTGCAGATGCCTGACGCGATCTCCCGGCATTAATGTAAATGCCTTGGGGGAAGAGCACGGGGCATTTGCAACCGTCGCGTCCCCCTTGAAAAATCTTGTGCCCCCAGTTTGCGCACCCCTGCCTTACACTATTAATCCAGCCATAGAATTCATTACCCCACAGCAATCGTCATCAGCCCATCTCTGACAGTCCTCCTCCCGCCGCAGGCATGGATCCCCTGGTGAGGAGGGGTTTTACACAGATTTCATGCATATGTGAGGCCCTGTCTCAGGCGCTCTGTAAGCAGCAATGATCAAGAAAAACGTTGTCATCCTCATTGTCACACATCACATATCCTATTTGTGCTCTCAATAGGGAGCCAAACAGCCTCCTGTGAGCACCTCTTCTCTCCACCCGACAAAGGAGAAAGATAAACTTAATTTTGTTGCTTCATGGTGGATATATGAGGGGGACAGTTTAGGTTAGCACTTATCAGATATTAGTCTGTGGAGTTATTCTTGTTTTTGAGAGGACGTCGGTCATCAGTTTTAAAATTAGTGTTTTTTTTTTGCTGTGTAATAAATATTTTGTATTTTTGGTATATTTTGAGTGCTTATTTGGGGGCTCTTTTCTCTCTATTTGTTTTCATAACTTTATTTGTGTTGGAACAACAATAATTTCCCTCTTTAATCACTTACCAATAGTACACAACATTTTAGATAGACCAAGAGGGAGATCAATAGTCTCTGGTATCAGATCATTGAATTGATTACGTCTTTCTGATTAGGTCAATACATTTTTACAACCTTAATTTGTCCAACTTCCTTCTTATCACAAGACATCACACATTTACTTTAATTGTTACACAATTTTAAATGAAAATAAAAAATACTTATGTAGGTCTCTTTTGATGTAACATCTTTGCATTAATCTATTCAACATACAGATAGTATACTTGCTGTAGAGTATTTTTTTCTAATTGCAGCTCTGTTGCCAAAATGTTGTGTTTTTTTTTTTTGCTAACATCTATCACGTTTATTTTATGCTTGGTGGGGTGTTCCACCTCTAGACGTGTGGAACTGCGATGGAGGCAAAGTTTGCACCCTCATCCACCACCTTCTCATGGGTTGCTGTAAATCAGTCCACGTGTTTGGAGATACTGTAAGGCCTCATTCAGGGTGCCGGCTTCGGAGGGAGGGCGTGCTTATGTGCGGGCGGCCGTGCGAAACAATGTATTGAAAGTGAATTATGGTTATCAAGGTAGCAGCTGCCCTGTCTCCGAAGTACGGAGTTGACGCTGGCTACAGTTTCAATAACAACCCAAGTTGTTTTATGAAGCTGCAGCAGCGTCACTGGTACCTCGGCAGCCAATGAAATCATTCTTGAGAATAATTTCAAGACAGCAACACCGATCTCTAAGCTGCTGTCTGTAGCCCCGCCTCCTCCCCGCCTCCTCAACTCTTGAAAAAGTCTGCTGGGGATGATGTGCACACATCGCCCAGCAGACTGCCGCTCGCACACGCGAACGCCCGCCCTCCAACTCCTGCCTCTGGCACCCTGAACGAGGCCTAGGAATCTCTTCAGATCTAAAATTGTATTTCAAGCTGTGTAATATGCCAGGCATAAGCTTATAGGGCTCCATGTTAAAATGGATAAGCAAAAGGTGACACTGTGCTCATTTGCATTTACTTTCCCAGAATCCTTGGCTGCAGTATAAGCACAGCATGCTAAGAGCTAATAGTGAAAAGCAGCGTTGCAGACCTGTCTGAGACATGTGAAGGTGCTCACAATTGATATTTTTATTTTATGTTACATATATTGGTTATATAATTATGATTTGGGATGAAGATATGGTAAAGAAGATGATCTGTTGAAATGTGTGACATGGATCAATTTAAATCAATATCATTTGACGTTTACATACACATTAAATTTAAACAAAAAATATGTTTTGGGATCTAACATTGGAAGTGGGTAAAAATGTTTGTGTACATACTAATATATATATAGAAAATGTCATGCTGGCAACCGTCTTTTGAGGGCTGGTAGTTGCTATTCAAGGTCCTCCAATTAGATGTATGCTCATGGGCCAGTTCCTTAGGTTGAGGATGAACTGCTGAAACTGGGATACCTTTTCCTTACTGACATAAGAATTAAAGGATAGATTTAAGGACAGAGGTGTCACAGGAGACCAGCACTTTTAACCCTTTTTACCTTTCTGGGATCCTTCAGTAGGCAAAACAAGGCAGTGGAATAAAATGAGGTTTATTCGGGTGAAACCCACGGACACACAATGAATATACAAAATACAGACAGAATACACACTTACTGGGGGTGAAAACTAGACTCAAATAGGTGCAGGGCGCATGCTTTGAAAGGCTTACCCTGACCGGGAAATCCTCCCCGGCTTCCTGGTACTCTTTTCGGGTAGAATACCCAACCACAACCGCTACGTTCTATTTTCAGAACTTGGACTTCGTGTCTGACTTAGCCTCAGCTAGGCAGTCTTTCTTAGCTACTCTGCTAGTCCTTGGAGCAATACATTCATTGTTTCATCTATGAAACTCAGGACGACTGGGCAGACCTCTTGCCATGGGCAGAATTCTCCCATAACAACTTGCGAGTCATTGCAGGAGTCACCGTTCTTCTCTAACTATGGTTTTCAGCCCTCAGTTTTTCCATCATCAGGAGCCGCAACCGTAGTCCCAGCCATGGATAACTTTATACAGCATAGAATCTATGGGGGAAGATCCCAGGAAACCCTCAATGTGTTGACCACGTAAAAGAGGCAGGCAGACAGGCATCGTCGTGTTATACCAGCAGATAATCCTGGTGACAAGGTATGGCTTTCTACCAAAAACATCAGGTTAAAGGCACCCACGGCAAAGCTATCTCCCAGATTAATTGGCCCTTTCCCTATAATTAAGAGGGCCAATCCAGTGACCTACCGTCTACACCTCCCAGCCTCCATTAGGATTCCATCTGTCTTCCATGTTTCCCTACTAAAACCCTTGGTGCAGGATTCCGTGTCTCCTGTTCCAGTGGTTCCGCCAGAACCTGTTTTAGTTGAAGGATAATAGGAGTTCGAAGTTCAGGTGGCCCCGAACTCCAGGGTGTCCACAGGGAGACTTCAGCACCTAGTCCATTGGAAGGGTTTTGGCCCTGAAGAATGTTCCTGGATCCCCGGGGACCAACTTCACGCTCATCTAGACCGGGCTTTCCATCAGTGATACCACTCAAAGCTATTCCTGCAGTGCACCAGAGGTCATTTCTGAAGGGGGGTGGGGGTACTGTGAGGATCGAGCGCAGGATACGCCCCATGATGTCAAGATCTGGAAAAGGCTCTTTTCCGAGGTGATTCAGATGTCGGTACAGCTGATGCTTCATCAGTGCCTGCAGTGCAGACTCCACCAGCAACGAACTGGTGGGTTGATTCTATTATCACCTGATTGGCTATTCCTCCTTTATAGGATCAGTGATTCCTTCTGCAAATCGGTAGAGCATACTAGTCCTTACTCTGAGCTGTCGTCCTATCCGCAAGCACTCTGCCTTGCCCTTTCTCATTTTGTTTTCCAGTTACCATCTAGTCCTCGGCTTGGACTTCTACCCTCTATAAACCTCGACCTCAGCTAATTGACATCTACCCTTCTCCATTCTCCAACCCTCAACCACAGCGAGTATATCTACACTCCCTACCTCTCTTGCCCTCACCCGGGTACACAACGAACCTGCACACCAAAAGCAGTCTCGCTGTTCCAGGTCAGTGTTTCCAAATCCCCACTTTGGCCTCGCGGTTCCATCCTGTTTGTGGCGAGCACCTATTACAGTAAGCAGGCAAAAGCACAAAAAATGCCAGACGTTCTCCAGGGCCCCTTTGAAATTCAAGGACCAGTTCTCATCCCACATCAAACACCATATGTAAGAGACATGTGCAGAGGTACAACCAGGGAGACAGATTTTTGGGAAAATGAACCATGGCTTTTATTCAGCCCGTCACTTTACACAATACATTTTATGAAAGGACACAAATAAATAAACATCCTATACCTTTGTAACAGCTAACTCACTTTTTCAGTCCCTCTCTGGGGGGCTGGGAGGATAATCCTCTTTCCAACCTATGACATCAAAGTCCAAAAAGGTATGTGTAAGCAGGCGACCCTTTATGTCAGTCTCTGGGTCTGGGTTGGTGTCCATTGAGGGGCCAACCTCTGCCGGGTTCCATGTGTCGGAAGGTATCAGAAATGCCCAACTACTTGTTCTTTATGATATTGTCTGTGTTTTATGATACTGTCCGTGGAGTTATCAGTAACCATGTGACTTAAGGTAGGTGTGCGCAAACTGGGGGGAGATTTTCTGGGGGGGCCAAGTGGTTATAGAGGCCCCACGCTCTTCCCCAGGGCATTTAAATGAAATGCTGGGGAGCGCGCACAAGACCACTGTAACTTCCCTTATCTCGTCTCCGGCGGCTTCCAGAGACGCGTCGCCATGGTAACGCGGGGTCACATGATGTTACATTGCAGGACACCAGGTAAGGGGTGGGGTGCAAGCAGGGGAGGAGGGGAAGCAGGGGGGCGCAGACAGAAAAGTTTGCACACCCCTGAATTTAAGTATCAACTTCTTACACTAGAAGTTTTGCTATCAAGTGGTGCACAAAGAAACAGTATCAGAAATATGCTCAAGAATTGGTGTGATGCCAGGAGCTAGGCTATGTTTCAACTACAATATGAAATGTGAGGTGTTAAATGGCATACAGTATATAATAATTGACGAGTGGTCTAGTTCAATCAATAATCAAAAATCAATAGGTTTAAAAGGAATATATTGATAAATATAAAATCTTAGTCTAGAAAATAGTTTGATCTACATGGCTCATAATTATATTTCTAACATTGATATGGCTATGATGTATGAATATAAAGAATCAGTTGTTCTATCAACCTTGAGCTGATGAATCATGTGAGGAGAGCAACAGGGACTTCCTGCTATTCATTCCGAATAGTAAGGTAACATTCCAAGGTAGGACACCTAGGGCGACATTGTTAATCATTTTTAACTACACTTTTGCCAGATTGTCGCTTTAATCTATAGTGCTGTTATAACATTGAGAGATGTTCTACACGTGGTTGTTTTATTGTTTGGTATTAATTGTTTTAGAATGTTTTCTATTTTGCAATTTTCAGTTAAATGCCATAAGAGGCTTTCACAGAGATATCTTTAAACTTTAAGGTACAATAAGTAGCTATTTAATTTTATAGTCTTTAATTGTTGTTTGTGTTTATGTTTAGTTATTTTATTTGGGGTATTCTCATTTCACAATTAATTCACTATAATATGACATTCAAAATTAACTTTCCGGCGCTTTTTTTTTCTCTCCATTGTTGTTTTTGTTGTTTTTTTGCACAGCATCCAGGTAGTTAAACTCACACACTGATGCAATAATGTAGATTCAAAACGTAATGACGCTTAATATGGGGATAACGGAAAGACCTGCACCACACAGGTGTTTAATCACGTATGATGTATATAAACAATGGGTATACAACACACTACTATCTTGATTAAGATCCAAGTTGTGGATCGAAACGTTGATTCTGTTATAACTAAAACTTTTTCTATTTCTGTAACAGACCTCTGGGCTCTTTTCTCCTCTTGTAGGAGCGTTGTTTCTTGTACCATTTGTGCCTTTGGTGTTGAGCGTGCACCTGAGGCAATATGATTGCGGAATTCAAGGAAGTGCACCTTTTTTCTTCAGTTCACTAAAGTATTGTGTTTCCATAACTGGGGGATCTGCAGGGATTCAGTTACTGTGAGTGCTGCAGTGTTGCCCTAACTCACATACGTCTTCTGTTTGCTAAATACCCAAATGCTTTGTTACTCTGTTGATTTGTAGCTTGCATTTTTTATCCCCGGATTTTGCTTTGGCCGCTCTCCAACCTGCGTGTCTTTGCTTGCATAAGGTTTATTTTTATTTTTTTGCATTCTGTCAGCAACAATGTAGAAATCCCCCAGGCTTTGCTTAGCCATTCCGATAACAGGCTAATACGAGTTAACCCTGGAACGGCACTTGATGCTATAATCTGTGCTGGCATTCAATGCTATAACCTGTGCCGGCATTCAATACTATAACCTGTGCCGGCACTCGATGCTATAACCTGTGCCGGCATTCGATGCTATAACCTGTGCCGGCACTCGATGCTAAAACCTGTACCGGCACTCGATGCTATAACCTGTACCACCACTCGATACTATAACCTGTGACGGCACTCGATGCTATAACTTGTGCCGGCACTCAATTCTATAACCTGTGCCGGCACCCGATGCTATAACCTGTGCCGGCATTCGATTCTATAACCTGTGCTGGCACCCGATGCTATAACCTGTGGCGGCATTCGATTCTATAACCTGTGCCGGCACTCGATGCTATAACCTGTACCGGCACTCAATGCAATAACCTGTACCGGCACTCAATGCTATAACCTGTACCACCACTCGATGCTATAACCTGTACCGGCACTCGATGCTATAACCTGTGCCGGCACTCAATGCTATAACCTGTGCCGGCACTCAATGCTATAACTTGAACCGGCACTCAATGCTATAACTGTACCACCACCCGATGCTAATACTGTACCACCACCCGATGCTATAACCTGTGCCGGCACTCAATGCTATAACCTGTACCACAACTCAATGCTATAACCTGTGCCGGCACTCGATGCTATAACCTGTAACACCACTCGAGCTATACACCGTTTAACACCCTCATGCTATAACCTGTGCCGGCACTCGATGCATAACCTGCTCGGCACTCGATGCTATAACCTGTTCTGGCACTCGATGTTATAACCTGTGCCGGCACTTGATGCATAAACCTGTAACCACCATTCGATGCTATAACAATAGACCTTTGACCGGCACTCGAAGCTATAACCTGTACCGGGCACTCGATGCTATAGAACCTGAACCGGCACTCGATCTAATAACCGAACCGGCATTCTCGAATGCATAAGCCTGTACCACCACTTGATACTATAACCTGTGCCGGCACTCGATGCTATAACCTGTGCCGGCACTCGATGCTATAACCTGTACCGGCACTCAATGCTATTAACCGCGTGCTACACTCGAGCTAACTGTGCCGGCACTCTATGACTATAAACCTTGTCACGTGCCTCAGATGCTATAACCTGTGTCCGGCTCGTCATGCTTTCACCTGGTACTGGGCCTCACTCTATAACCTGTGCCGCACTCCTCGATCTATACTTACTACACCCAATGCTATAACGTGCCGGACTATGCTATAATCTGTGCCACCCTCGATGCAATAACCTGCACACCTATGCAATAACCTGTGCGGCACTAGAAATCCGGATACCTGGCTGCACTATATACCTATAACCTTAACACCACTCGATGCAAACCGTACACCACTCGATCGCTAAACCTGCACCGGTACTCAATGCTATAACCTGTACCGGCACCAATGCTATAACCTTTACCCCGCACTCAATGCAGGCTCCCCATTGTCTTTGTGAGTGCCCTCCCTCTATTTCTGTAGTGGGAGAGGAAATCACTCGAGTATTCCCTACCTGTTCAGTGTATAAAGGACAGATTCTGATCTGTCACACACTGACTGACGTACACCCACACTGCCTAACCGCCCACACACACTGACTGTCGCGTATACCACCACTGCCTGACGTGCACACACCACGTGACTGACGTGCACACACTGACTGACACATCCACCCACTGACTGCCACGCGTTGCACATTACTGACTGACGCCACCACACTCACTGACTGATGCACACAACTGACAATTCGCGCACACACACTGACTGACACACACTGACAGCGCGCACACACGCACAACACTGAACAACAGCGCCACACACACACTGACTACGCACCACCACACACTAACTGACTGTGCGCACACACACACTACGTGCCCACACTCACCTGAATACCGTGGATGTGAGCACACACACATGACTGACCGACGGCACACAACCGAGATGTGCCATCCTCCAATCTGAGCTGCAGACCGCACACATACCCAACAACGGGACGGCCACACGACGACTGACTCTTCACTCAGTGAACCGATCTGCGAACCACACAGATTGCACTGATAGCGCACACACACAAATGACTGGGCGTGCCAACACACCACCCTGACTGTAATGCCACCACTGACCACGACATACGCCAGCATCACAGACACTGATGCGGTACACCGAATCACACACGACTGAAGCGTAAAAACAAGTGCTCAGTCAAACACATACAACGATGAGACTGGCGCACACACCATATGTCTGCAGCACAGCATCGAATCCCACTGCCTGCGCCACCACACACGTGACTGGCGCGTTACCCATGGACTGACAGCGCACACCAAACACAGTGACTGTGCCGCACACGACAGTCTGCACTGACCACAAACAGTGACTGGTCCATCGAGCACTGCAAACACGACTGAGCGCACAAGTCAACACTAGTGCGGTCCATGCGCATAACTCAGATCTAGCGTCGCACACCACACAGCAACTGACACGCCAACAACACATTGATTGACCGCAGTCCCACAACACCCAGCAACAAACGACGTCACACCACTGTGACGGCTCCGCACACACTAGAGTACTAATTTGCGGCACACACAGCGACTGACGGGCATACACCAGAGAGACTGACCTACTCACACAACAACTGCGACTTAACGCACACACCACAGTGAACCAGCTGCCACATACCACACACTCAAGTGATTTGAACACACAGTGTCACACACACAAGGAACAGAGTTACTATAACAGATATAGAGTGAACAAGGGTAAATAAAACACGTTCTAAGTCCCAAAACTTTTTTTGATTTTTACTTAAAGCTCTTTCGTGCTTTCTGACTTTTTATATCCTATAGCTCTAACCCCCTGACGGCTTAGCGTATACAGCTCTTCTCTCGACATCCATTGAAAAGGTCATTGAAAGGGACCTACATTCAGAGAAGGTATTATAAAAATTATAGCCGGAATTTGGATCTTGCTTTCCAAAATGACTTTTTCTTTTGGGGGTTTTTGTTGCTATCACGGTATCTCATGAAGAGCCTCAGATTCCGTGATAGCCCAAAATTACCCAACCCCACACGGGACGATTGCTGCCAGCGAGAGCATCGAGCATCTTCTATGGACAAAGCGCTGATTGACCCGGCGATTCCTTTCTGTGCTGCGAGAGGAGCGGCTCTGATGAGCCTCTCATCAGCGGAAATGTCGCACCGAAAACTTCATTATTTTAAAATATACACTTTCTCTTCACTAGTGTTGTAGATGGCTGGGGGTCCATCCGGACCCGCCCCTTGAACCGACGTTGTGTTTTGTCCGGGACCCACCCTGACTTTCCCTGGAACACCGCCCCAACCATGTCCCCTATGGTTGGTGACCGGTATCTTCTCTATGCAAGGAAATCACTCGGTCACGTGGACCGGGGAATTTCAATGGCAAGGGAGTCAAAAACCAGACCCATAGGTGGGAGGACCGATCCTATGGGGGAGCGGGGTCCCGTACATACACCAACGCCTTCAGGCTCCGGAGAACCCCCTTCCACTAACCCTATAAAGAAAAGTACAATTAAAAACATTTTATAAACATCAATACCGCCCCCCCCCCCCCCCCCCTTCCGCCCAAACCCATACAGTACAGTAATGGGCAAAATAACTATTATCCAGATATGGATAATAGATTATTTGCCCATTATTAAACACTGCATTAGCATACATAAATAAAGTAAATAAATACAGTTATTCTTACCACAAAAGCAGGTCCCTCTGTCCTCCGTAGCAGGAAAGCATACATACATAGTAAAGACATTCTAATGGCCCTTAACCCCTTAATCACCTTAGTGGTTACTAACCGCTATAGTCATTAAGGGGTTAACCCACCCTGACCCGATACAAACCCGGGAGGCCTAAGCACCCACCCCTGACTGACTATACCCACCCTGTAAACATTGAGTAGTATAGTGGTACATCATACCATATAATAATAATATGGGCATGATAAGCCTCTATAGCACTCAATTGGCACCCTAATCACAATAAATTAATACACAAGACACACAATAATAAAACGTAACTAAACTCCAAAAAAACCACACTTCACTAAATAAAAACAGTAACCAGCTGTTAGATCTCTACAGATCAGGTCCTTCTAGGGCAAGCAAAACATAACTTCTCCCGGGAGCAACTGAAACGCAACGGCTATGGGATGCTTTCAAATAGTATAGCATACGAGCTCGGAGGTGTAAGAATTCAAGGAGGCTCCTTGGTTGAATTCCCACAACTGAGTTTAATGGTTCACCAAGCAGGTTTTTATACATAAGGCAGGGACAAAAATACAGTTGTCATCTGTTACAAATATGGGTACAAATCTAAATTTACATGTAACCTCTACATAATGCCTTTTCTGTAGATCTTAAAACATTTAACTGCTGAGCAAGAGACATATATAATGGTGACTTATAAGGCAGTCTTGTCCTTCTTAACAGCATATGACAAGCAGAAACAGTTGGTCTAAAAGCTATTTACAATAGCCTCCCGTGAAAATAGCAAGGCCAGCGTATTCTGTTTAACCTTATCAATTCCAGAGCTGTCAGAAGACAGTTTTAACCTTACACCAGCTAATCCAATCAATACAAGAAATAACAACATCAACAATTAATTAATTAAACCATTAACCAATCAAAACAATTAATTACTACAACATTCATGAATTTAAACATTAAAATACAAAGAAATAAATTCAAACAATATCTGAAATAACAATAAAACGCATTAGCTAACATAATTCAACATTAACTAAAAACGAACACCAAACGCAAACATTTTATTAGCTTTAAGCAGGAAAAAAACAAACAATGACATCCACATAAGAAACTGAAATTAAAAAAGCCAACAGCAATACCAAGCCAGAAATTCCCCTCAAATATTGTCATAATAATGTATTCATCTGTACCCTAAAGTGGAACAGATTAATATATTATCAGTCAATGGGCCTCCCCCCAAAAAATCAAAAAAAAACACATCCAATTAAAAAACCTGTAAAAAGAGATATTTACAAAACATTCAATATATTACTTTACCATTAGAGCGGTGGCCTCCGGACTCCAGGGGAAACCGGAAAGCTTCACGTACCTTGAGGCCTCCAATAGCATCCGATGCCATACGCCATGAAGATCCGGATCAGTATCCAAATCTTCTTTTTTCTTCGTTAATAACACCTTCTGCTATCTTAATTTCTTGATTGCCCTTCTTATCTTCTATCTTCATCTGTCAATCCAAAAAAGCCCAACCATGGTAAACTCTCAACCGATGGTCTCGGGCTCTTGGGGGCTCAAATGAGGTGTTGTCACGGCCTTAAATAGGGCTTGTGACGTCCAAATGGAGCCTCAAATGGGTAAACAGCCACGGATTGGCTGTTAAAAAAAACAATGTTCCGACTTTAATTTTTTTTTTTTACATGACGTCACTTTAAAGGGAATCGAGCCAGCCAATAAGAATGGCTGTGCTTCATTTGCCTTTAAGATGCCGTCACTCTAAATACAAGATGACCGGCGGCCGTCACATGGTATTCAGCCAATCAGAGTGTGAAATTGGTTCCACGATCTGATTTCCGCTGAAAATACCTGTGATGCCGGCCCATCTTGGATTTTTATTGAGTCATCTTAAAGGCAAATGAAGCAAAAGCAACTCTGATTGGTGGCATCATTCCCTTAAGTGCCGTCTTTGTAAAAAAATAAATAGTATAAATAAGTCGGAACATAACATGGTTTTTTAACAGACAATCAGTGGGCTTGTTAACCATTTTGAGGTACATGTGACGTTCACCAAGCCCTAATTAAGGCCGTTGACCCCCCGTGACGCCTCATTTGAGCCCAAGAAGACGAATGAGACAACTCGGTTGGGATTTTTACCAGGGCTCTTTTTGATTGACAGATGATGAAAGATAGAAAGAGAAGATACGGAAAAGAAAAATCAAGAATGGGGACAGATGAGGGTGAAAGAGATAGAAGAAGTGATTAAAGAAAAGAAAGAAGAAAAAAAAGAAATCCCAGATTTTGCGTACCTGATCGGATCTCATGGCGGCTGCTATCAGAGTGTTGGAGGCCTCAAGGGCACGTGAGGATTAATGTTTGCACCCCGGGAGAGTAGCGGAAGGGCCACCGCTTCTAATGTAAGTAATATATTGAATGTTTGTAAATGTATCTCATTTTACAGGTTTTTTGATCACATTGGATGTGTTTTTTGATTTTTTAGGCGGAGGCACCATTGACTGATATAGATAATCTGTACCACTTAGGGTACAGATGAATACATTCATTATGAACAATATTTGGGGCATTATGGCTTGGTATGGTAGTGGGGCCTGTTGGTTTTTTAAATTTCGTTCTTATGTGGATGTGATTGTTGTTTTTCATGCTTAATGCTTAATAAAATGTTTTAGGCCGAGAAGAGGGGGAGCGGGACGGGGCGGAGTGGGGAGGAGGTTGAAAGGGCAGAGAGAGTCGTGAGCGGGGGAGAAGGAGCCACGGCGAGCCAAGGGAGGACAGGCGGGGAGGAGGGAGGTTCACTCGCGAAGGGCGGAAGCCGGTTGTAGTGGGAAGTAGGCTGACTAGAGGCCACCCGTGGAGGAGGCGGAGAGCGCGGAAGGGGTCAAGACCTGATACTGGACTAAGAGTTTGAGACCTCCTAGAGGCGAACCGCCGCCCAGCGCGCTAAAACTGGCCTCCCCGATTAACCGCCAAGCCTAGGTGCCAACAGCACTCAAGGTAGGAGATGGGGAATACCCGCTTTTGGTGGAATGGCGGTACGGTATATATTTGTTGAGGCGTGGTACGGGGGGTGGGGGGAGAGTGAGAGGGAGATGGAACGTGATGGGAGTGTAGGGGGGAGTTAAGGGATTGTAGTACGGGGTGAGTAAACGCAAATGGTCTTGAGTGCCTTCTGCAACCAGCCATGTATTTAGCCAGAACGCGAGGTAAGGGTGAAAGTAATTGGGTGAGGAGTGTCACTGGGAACCTGGGTGGTTAGGCCGGTGTTCTCGGGGCTTTCGCGGACGTGTGATGAGGGTAGACGAGGGAGAAGAGAGCACACAGAGGAAGACGGCTAGTAAATCGGTGGTAGGCGGTGAAGGGGAGTGGAAGATAATCTTCGCTTCTATTCCGCTTTCGAGTAATCTCTGCCGGCGCGTGCCACACGGTCGCGTTGCTCAATATGCTTATCGAACCGTGTTTCGTCCTCATGTCTTATTTTAGACTTAGCATCTCTGCGGGACTTTTTACATCGTCCGTGGTGGTTTTCAGGGTTATATTGGCTTGTGGTTGAGCCGCCTCCCATGGTTTAGCATGCCTACTAGCTACGAGGTCCCAATAGTCCACTTTTCCGTTGCTAGCTTAGTGGGCTGTCGTTTGCACTTAAATATATTATCGAGGAAGTGTCTAGACACTTGACGAGAGTTTATGGACCCTACAGAAATTCATTAATGTCGTAGTTAAATTAATTGGTCTTGATTGAGTGGTTGTTAAATATTCATTTTGACCGGTGGGTTTAGGACATTAATTGTTTTCGATGGTTCAAGGGGTTTAATTAAATTGTCATTGTTGATGGTGTTATTGATTGACTGATTGATGAGCTGGTACTGTTTTATTTAAGTGAAGGTGGTTTTTTGTTTTTTTGGAGTTTAGTTATGTTTTATATTGTACTGTCTTGTGTATTATTTAAATGTGGACATGGAATTAGGGTTGCCCTTTGAGATGCTATAGAGGCTTACTCATGCACCACTCGCTGGATCTCATTAGAAGGAGGAGGAATAGGGGTGTTTTGGTAGACGCGGAGCCCCCCGGACCTCGGGACAAAAGAGAAGAAGAAAGGGGGGAAAGGTGGGGGAGAGTCAAGGAGGGTCTCCGAGTGGGGGCGGGAGGAGGAAGAAAGGAGGGGGGAAGGGGGGGCGGTAGTAACGCGGGTGGTCCCCCGCGGGTAGTCGATGTAAAACAGAAAGGAGTGCCATGGGTGTTGTCTTAGACATTGCGGGTGGGTACTTAGCGGTTTTAGTTTAACCAACCTTTATTAAAAAATTAGCGGTATGAACCGCTAATGGTAATGCGGTTGGGTAATGAAGGGTTAAGTCCCCGGCACCCCCCCACATGGCCTAAACAGCCACTAAGGGCGCAAAATCCCCCCTTCACCCACCCCTCCTCGTAGCCACAGGAAGCCTGGCAGGGTGGTTGAACCCTTATTTGCTTCAGCGGTTAGCCGTAGTGGGTAATGGAAGTTGCTGTAATTGTTGTAAATGCATTTTTCTTGCATCGGATGCATGCCGGGGGGCTCCGGAGGCTATTAATTGGCTATCATCTCCGGAGGCCCCCCCCCGGCATCAATCCGAGGCAGGGGGAAAAAGGGGCCTGGATTTTTTTACTAGTCCCAACATATCGCAGCTCATCGAGGTATCTCCCACCAATTACATAAATGTTGGGAGGTGTGTGGTGAACTGGATTTGGGGAGAAGAGAAGGAGAGAGCGAGGAATAGAGAAGGGGAGGGAGTGAAAGAGTAGGAAAGAGGACGAGGTAAGAAGAGGAACAGGCGGGGCGGTTACTAAAAGGGGTACTAAAAATCGCGTGAGTTTGTGTGTGATCCTACGAAGAACGGTCGATAAGCCGGCTGATCGCCGCTCATTGGGCACGATTGCTTTTGATCATAAGATTTTTTGCGGTCGATAACAGGCCGTTTCATCAAGCCACCTATGAGGGGCTTTTGAATTACAAAGTAGCAGTTTTGGGCGATAAGTTCCAGTGCTCAATAAGGGCCTTATCCCGAGGCTTGTCTGAATGAGGGTCGGCCCCAAGGGTCCAAGAAGGTATCAAAATAGAGCTGAGTACAAAGAAAAAAGTGAAGGAGGCCGGTTGGTTACCAGGCGTACAATACCGCTGATGGTCGGCACTGTGTGTGGTGTGCGTTGTTGTGTCAGTCAATGTGTGTGTGCGATGCGTCAGCCACTGTTTGTGTGACGAAGCCTTCAGTCAAGGTGTGTACGCGCCAGTCAGTCCATGGTGTCGGGGGTGGGGGCGGTCCAGGGGGAAGAGAAATAGGGGGGGGGGAGGCACCCGTGGCAGGGGAAGGGAAACTTCGTGGGGGTCCCGTGAGCGTGGAAGTTAATTGTGGTGTAGCCTGGAGCGTCAGTCTCTGTGAAGGGATGGGCATCCGGTCAGTGTGGCGGGGGGATGTTGTGTCCTGTCTTTTGGCTGTGGCCCCAAGAGAGCTGGCCCCAAAGAAAGGATGGCTAGAACCGGGGGGGGCTTAGGTGAGAATTGGAACTAGGCAAGGGGCGGGCACGCCACTTGCTTAAGGGGTTGCTGGACGCAGAGGAAATGAGAGGGGGGATCCTCTTACTCTCTGTTTTTCACCCCCCAGCTACGTCGTTACCAAGGTGGTCCACCGATCGGGGAGACCTGGCGCATCACCGGGAAGTCACAGGTTCGCGGGTCCGCGGACCGGAGAGAGCGAAGCAGGAAGGCTAGTGAGATAAAGGCTGGCTGACGTGATTTTGCCCGGCGGGGGAGGGAGAGCGAAAGGGGGGGGGGAAGAGGAAGGAAGTGGGGGGGAAAGGAAGAGGTAGGTATTCACCTAGGAAGGATCCCTGTGTGGGGGTGGCGGGGGAGGGTAAATTAGTGTATGTGAGAAGAAGGAAGGGGTGTTGGTGGGAGTAAGTAAACTTTGTGGGTTTGCCATCAGTAAGTAGTGGGTGTGACACGTCAGCCAGTGTGTGTCGTTGCGAAATCAGTTATGTGTGTGTGGCGCATCCAGTCAGTGTATTGTGCGGTGCGGTTACGTCATTCAGTGTGTGTGTGTGTACCCATCAGTAGTGTGTGTGTGCGGGTCAGTCAGGTGGGTGTGTGTGCGCCATCAGTCAGTTGTGTGTTGTGGCGTCAATCAGGTGTGTGCGCGCGTCTTCGGTGGGCACACTGATGTGGTATCACTGTGTCGTGAGTTCACAGTCAGTGGGGGTGTGTGTGTGTGTCACTGTGTCATTGTTGTGTCTTCCCAAGTGTTGGGCGCGGGATGCGTCACGACCTAGTTTTCGCCAGTTGTGCAGGGCGTGGCCGGTGAACCCGACCCTCTATCACCCATCTTCCTCGCTCTCACTGTGTCCCCCCTGTCATCCGCTTACGTCTACGCTCTGCTGATCGGAACATCTAATCGACTATCGTAAGCTGGAAATAGACATAGGGTAGAGAAAACAAAAAAATAAATTGATACAGAGCAAGACCCAATGTAATGGAGCGCACCCCCCTTGAGATGGGTGTAGACGAGAATAAGAATGCCTGAGATCCCCCGATTTTCACAATGGACTACAAATATTGTCGCCACGTTGAGGACCCCAACGCCGAGAGACAAAGGAGAGATAAGAAAAAAGAAGAGCTTCCCTATCGGAAGAGCTCGGGGAGGGGACATGGCTCAATCTCCACCAGGCCGCGAGGATTGAGCGAGCATAGCAGAGGTTTGTATTCCCCCTCAGACTAGGCTCCCACCCCCGAGCCGACCCGTCCAGAGGCGAATCGAGATTTCTCAGGTCAGATTGAAGGTCCTTGACTTGGGGTACCGTCCCACCCCTATTTGCCCGCCCCCCTTTCCCTGGGTGCGGTCCTTCCTCTGGGGCCTTGGGGCGTGTGGTGTGTCTCATCTCCAGGACTGGTGGAAGCTGGCAACTCGTTGCTGATGGCCTCTTCAGCCAGCATTGAAGTCACTTCAAGGTCATTTACTGCCAGGGAGAAATTTTCATGTGGTTAGGTGCCACAGTAAAGAGTTTCACTTCAAAATCTTAAGCCAGCTAGCAGAAGCATTTCATTATTTAGAGATAAATACTGTACAGGCAGTCCTTGGTTATCCTACAGAATCCGTTCTGGAATTAGCGATGGATAGTGAAACCGTTGTAAAGTGGTCCCATGTTAATCAGTGGCGGATAACGCATTCCGGCGTAGAAAAACGGCCAGGGCCCAGGGTTACATTGTAAAGCGTGGTTGGATATCCATTCGTTGTAAAGTGAAACGTTGGATAGTGAGGACTACCTGTATTGTACATTTGCTTCAATTGTGTATTGGGGAAGATGAGAGCCTAGTGCCCTACCAAGGGTACAGTGAAACAGGACATGAGAATCAGAGCAACACTCAGGTCACTGAGAATAAAGTCATGTGACATTCCCCCAGTTGCTTCCAAGTTGCCTGCTTCTTCTAGCAGCAGAGGGAGGGAGGTCACTTGTAATTATATGTATAGTCTGACTATCCTGTTATTGTTTGGTTCAGGCTTGTGGTAATTATTGATGTCCACCACTAGGGGAGTTTTATATGTATGTAACCGTGTTTCCCCCACCCAATTGCAGATAGGAGCCATTACAGGGTGATGTTCATATACCTGCTGGCAACAGGAGGGCTGAGTCGTCCGCCGATGTAGGTAGTGGAACACAGGAACAGGCCTCTGGGTGCATTTACCCCACATATTTACTTAGCAGGGCAGAGCCTCCATCTGCCGTGGACTCAGGAGCTGAAGGTTATCTCCCATGGTAGAACTTATTACCTCTCATCCAGTAAGGTCACGCACCAGGAAGGAGGTATATTGCAAACAGGAACGGGTTTATTATCTACACTCTGCTGCGTAACAGACTCAGCAGTCTTCTGCCGGATACAATCTGTCAGTATTCACTGGATGATAGTCTCCCTGGACCGCCACTATGGGCAAGAGCACCCGCAGCCATCCTAGCTCTTCCCCACCTCCCCAGCAAGGTGGAGGTATGGTCCACACTCACTCTCCCCCAGAGGGGAAAGCACATGGGAAGGCCCAATCTCAGGCTCCATTGGTGTGACCTGCCTTCTCCAGAAGAAGGAACAACCTTTAACTTTAGGGTGGTCCTGCCCTTAAGTACAGCCAGAAGGGGGCACCCCGTTGTCCCAGCTACAACAGGATGTACACCCCCCCTGCTGTCACTCAAGTGCAGAACCAAAGGTGAGGGGGGAAACCCCATATCAACTACTGGCAACCTGATAGGACCAGGTGTTACTGCCGGCCCTTTGGGCAGTAATAGTAGTCAGGGGGGACCCCTGCTACATGTATATCTCTGATGTAAGAAGTGACAGGATATTAGATGTAAAGAGACTGTTGTATAAAGTTCAGCAATCCAGGGCTCCTTATTCAATTGTTTTGAAAGGGTCAACATATCACTGACTATCATTCACTATGTGAGGACTAATGCGGAATTCACTGACCTCCAATACGGGTTTATTGCACCAGTTAATGTGAGATTGCAGTCCAGTAACCCAGTGAATTGGCTGTAGTAGGTACATGACTAAGGCTAATAATTCTTATAGTGAATTTCAATGAGTCTTTGGAGCTGATAGGATAATATCAGCTTCCGCGGTAAGTTGTTCCTATTACTGTACTTTAAAGAGCCAGTTCAAGCTGCCGTTTAAAAAATATATATCATATTAATATATATTATATATATATATATATATATATAATATATATATATATATATTTATTTACATTCAATATATGCATCCATACAATCTGCACACTGACCAGTGATAGCTAAGCTGCAGATTCTCCTGTAATCGATCGCTTGCTCCGGGTTATTTAATTCAGTTCTTGCACAGCATTTTGGGCAATGTAGTCCTGGAATATGATTGACTGGGCAATTACGAGATTCAATTGGTGCACTGCTAGAGAGAGGAGGGCGGGGCTCAAGAGCGCAGAGCCTATCAGAGGGGGAAGGGCTGTGACTTTAGAAATGCTTCCTACAATGATAGAAACATTAAAAATGTCTTTAAAACTTTTTTTTAAAATGTTACAAGTATTTTCTCATAGTACAGAACTGATTTATTAAAAAATACACATGTAGGATATTGATTGAACCGTAGCTTTAACCCATATAAATGTGCTATTCACATCCCTTACCTATTTCTAGTATATTTTTGTCTCCTCGTCATGACACTGGATGATCATAGTGAAGTGTCACAAACAGTACCGTAAAAGCGAAGAAAAGAAGAAGAAGAAGAAGAAGAATCCAGAATAGAACACGCTGCTACAAGATACTTGACAGACACGAGTAAGATAGTATGACTAATGCAAATGCCAGACTAAGAAGAAGAACGAAGAAGGAAGACAGAAGAGAACCCTATTCTAGAGCCTAACGCAAGACTTAGACATAAGAGAGAGAAGGAAAAGAAGAAAGACGGAAGCAGAGAAGAACCTCTAGAACGCACCCGCTCACCCATTTCCTCTCTCCCCCACAATTACCTCTCCCTTCCGACATCTCTTGATGAGCAGAAGCAAGTAAGGAGAAAAAGAACGAAGATAGGACAGAAATAGAAAGAAGTAATGAATAGACTCTCCGCCTGACATGCCCAGATCAGAAGAGACAGTTCTTAATCATGTTTCAGATCAGCCCATTAGAAGAAAGACAAATAGAAGAGGAGGAAGGAATAATGCCAGAAGAATCCTCAGAAAGAAGGATAGAGACTAGTAGAAAGAAAAGAAGAACGAAGAAGAACGACAAGAAGAAGCCACATCACAGGGCAAGTCAAACGAACTATTTACAGAAGAAAAGCAAAGTATAGACATTCCACCGCAGCAAAGTAGAGCCAGATTAGAAGATAAGACGAAGAGAAAGAAGAATAGAGCCCACAGAAAAGAAGAGATCACACAGATATAGAAATGGAGACAGAGAAATCGAACGCCGTAATGCACCCCACAGCCTCCGCCCATAGAATAGGAAGAGAAGAATAACAGAACATAGATTGCCAATTCTAGAACTCCAGAAAGAGAAGAAGCCATAGCAGAAAAGTAAGATAGATTTCAGGTAAAAGCACAGCCAGACAGATAAGAAGAGGCCCCAAGACTAGTAGCCGAAATAGAGAAAGAAATGAAAGAAAGGCAAACCCCCATAGAGATGTTTAAAGTGAGTTCAAGCAAAGAAGTCATAAGAATGACAGCCAAAGAATGAAAGACTAGAGAAGAAAGACCCAGAAGAAACCACCCCCTCTCAAGAAGTAAGAAGAAGTAAGAAGAGCAACCCGACAGCTACCAGAAGAACAGATTAGAAGAAGAAGGCAAGAAGAAGACAGAAAGAGAGAAAGAAGAACCAGACTAAGAAAGAAAAGTGAAGAAAGAAGCACAGACAGAAGAAGCCCTTCTCAGCATCCCCAGCAAAAGAAAGTGCAAAGTAGAGCCGAGAAGAAGTAAGAAGTAAAGAAGTCTTATGAGAAACGGTATAGACAGGATAGAAGAAGATAGAATTGAAGATTTAACAGCTACAAGCCAAAGACAAGGATTACGTCATCAGGATTAGATCACCTTTAGAATAGAATAGTAAGAACTGTCCTAAGAAGAAAGTCAAGAAGAAGGAAAGCAAGAAGAATCCCACAGACCAGTAGCAGAGACCTAGATAGGTTCCCCCAGATGAAAAAGAAGTTAGAATAAGAATTAGATCAGATTTCCCCAAGAGTAAGAAGAAAGAAGAACAGGAGATAGTTGGAAGAAGAAGAAGAAGGAGTTTATAGAAAGAAAGGACACAAGAAAGACAGATAGGAGATAGCACAGAAGAAGAAGAAGAAGAAGAAGAAGAAAAGAAAGAAGAAGAAAGAAGAGAGAGAAGTTAGACCCCAGAAGAAGAGAAAGGAAAAAAGAAAGATAGAGACAGAAGCCTGACAGAAAAGAGGAAAGAAAAGAAGAAGACAGAAGAAGAACAGAAGAAGAAGAAGAACAGATAAGAAGAAGAAGAAGAAGAAGAAGAAGAAGAAGAAGAAGAAGAAGAAGACGAAGTGGGACTCACATGTCCAAATACACTGTATTCAAGGAACTGACGGGAGAATCCCGGTAGCTCTCACCTTTCCAAGCAAAAATTGGGAGTGAGCGCACTTACCTCAGTGGCCTGTCACCCATCCTGTTGCTAAATAATTTTCTACTAAGTGATGCAATATTAAAAGTGTACCACAAGGGGACACCATGTATTCATTATCTGAGGAACAAGACCCGGAACTAAAAACAATTACCAAAGAAAAAAATAAAAGCATTATACATAGGCAAAATCACAAAAGATTTAACTCTTTCCGTCTGATTGGGGCGTGCAGTCGTGGCGTTATGACGTAGCGATATCACACGGTGACACATTTCCCTGACAACGCACCGGCACGTGATCCAGCGACAGGACATGGTGACACGTTGCCATGTCAACGCGTTGCTGTGTCACGTTGCTGCATCACGTGATGATGCGTTGTCATGGCAACGCATCACCATGTGCCGTCTCTATGTCATGACGCCACGCCTGCGCCCCCAGTCAGATTTTCTGATTGCTCCCCTGCATATATGCATACACACCGTGAGTCCTAATTAAGAGTGCTGCTTTAAATCCTTTTAGCAATTAGACCCCTAAATGCATAACACTGCTATGTAACGTTTTCACTGAGGTGCAGGTATATGGGTCAGTCTCCTACACTCATTGTGTGTGGAGCACAGAGGTCTCTGTGGTTGATCTCATAGTAAATGCTACTGTCTTCACCATGAAATTAACTTTTCTATCTGAGGATTTTGCAGAAGAACTCTACGGATGTGAAAAAAAATTGCAAGAGATGAAGGATTCCATTTTTCAATCATATTCCATAAACAAGGCGTGTACATTAATACTCTAAATCCATATTCAATAAACAAGGAGTGTACTGCACATTAACCCCCTGTTACACTATTGCACTTTCATTGTAAAGCATGAATTATGCTACATCCATATTAAAGGTGCAATTAGTGCTACCTATTAAAAATATATTTGGTGATTGAGCTTTTAACTAAGCGTTTTGACACTATCTACACATTTTTTTCTGTTAGTACTTCAAATATATCTACTTACTATAATTAAGTTTTATTGAGTGTACAGAATGGCTATTGTTTAATGCCACAGGACACCATTGGGTTGCTGTGTGTTAGTGAAGAATGTGCTGTGTGATTTCTATAGAGAAATAAGGTGTGAGTGGGGACTGGGGAATATTATGTAGAATAGTTTATTTGTCTTTAAGTGTCATAATTGTAAAGTTACCTGTGACCACACTGGGCAACATTTGAAAACTCCTTTCAGGAATGGTTGGTAGGACAATGTGGGAGATTTCTTTATCTTTCACTTGTCCGGAATGCGTTGAGAGGACTGTCTTCAGGGAGAAAGTAGGAATACCATGCATTTTTCCATTAATTATCACAGTCTCCCCAAAAATATGGAGAATTGGCTGATATCCCTGCATCACATTCATTAACCAGTTTGTTTAGCACTAATAATGAAAACCACCCAACATTATATTTGAAACAAGCTAGATAACATTATGGGCCATGTATACTGCTTGGTGCTAAGTCATAATGCCACTGGTTGCCTCTATTTGTACAATTGCTTTTAGAGCAAAAGTTGCCATTGATGTTTCAGATGAACAGTGTGCTTCCTTATCACTAATTCCATAATATCTAATACCAATGAAAAAAGGGAATTTTGTTTTATTTTCTTGCATGTGAAATTGAAAAAATTGTAGTTTCAACCGTGTTAGTTCTTAACAACCATGACAATTCTGTTGAAACTTGATCTGTTAATTGTACTGCCCAGTTAGAATGAGTAAAAACTTCTAACATATAATTAGAAGTACCTTTTTCAATGATACAGCAGTACCTCAAGTTATCCACTGGATGGCCCTCTTTACCCATTATTTAATGAACAAATTGCAAAAGATGATGGTGTACTTTTATTTACTAGCTATGCACTGCTTTAACCCAAACTGTGCTAAAAAGACTGTGTAATACGGCAGGCATAAGCTTATAGGAGTGCACGTTAAAATGGACAAGAAGCAAAAGGTGACACACTGTGCTTATTAGCCTGTCATTACCCAGAGGTCATTACACTCTGCTCATATTACTCAACCTCTCTGCAGCATTTGATACCGTGGACGATCCTCTTCGCCTTCACATTCTCCATACTCTTGGTATTCGGAACAAAGCTCTATCCTGGATCTCATCCTACCTCTCCCTTCGTACTTTCAGTGTCTCTTTTGCTAACTCCTCCTCCATCGATCTCTCTGTGGGGGTACCCCTGGGCTCTGTCCTGGGACATCTTCTCTTTTCTCTGTACACACTCTCCCTAATCACATCTCTTGGGTTAAAATATTACCTCTATGCTGACGACACACACATATACTTTTCTACCCCTGACCTTACACCTGCTGTAAAAACCAAAGTTTCTGAATGTCTCTGCTATATTATTCTGGATGTCCCTCCGCTGGCTTAAACTTAACATGTCAAAAACAGAGCTCCTCATATTTCATCGCAAACCTGGCCCTACTACCTCCTTCCACATTGCTGTTGGAAGTACTATCATACACCCAGTAGCACAAGCACACTGCCTAGGGGTCACACTCAACTCCTCTCTCAAATTCTCCTTTCACATTTCACATTTCACACTCTGCTCTGTCGCTTTTTTCCTCCACAATATTACAAAGATAGACCCTTTGCTCTGTTACTCAACTGCTAAAACTCTGTCACAGGCCCTCATTCTCTCCCGTCTCGACTACTGTAACCTCCTGCTGTCTGGCCTTCCTGCCTCTAACCTGTCTCCCCTACAATCTAGCATAAATGCTGTTGCCAGAATCACTGTACTCTTTCTGAAATCTGTCTCAGCGTCTCCCAGGCTGAAATCCCTCTCTTGGCTTCCTATCAAATCCCGCATCTCACACACTTAATTCTTCCCCTCACTTTTAAAGCGTTACACTCTTCTGCCCCTCCTTACATCTCAGCCCTAATTTCTCGCTATGCACCATCCAGACTCTTGCGTTCTGCTCAAGGATGCCTTCTTTCTACCCCTTTTGTATTCTAAAGCCCACTCCCGCCTTAAACCTTTCTCACTGACTGCCCCACACATCTGGAATACCCTTCCCCTCAATATCCAAGTAGCACCATCCCTATCCTCCTTTAAGACCCACATTAAACCACACCTGCTTAACGAAGCATATACACCTCATACATAAAGCTTAGCCCTTTGCAGATGCACTTACCAGAATGCCCTCCTACTGTCTCTGTACATTCTTCCTACCTACCAATAAGATTGTAAGCTCTTCAGAGCAGGGACTCCTCTTCCTAAATGTTACTTTTATGTCTAAAACACTTCTTCCCATTATGTGTTATTCGTATTATTTGTTCTTTATATGATTGTCACGTGTATTACTGCTGTGAAGCGCTATGTACATTAATGGCGCTATATAAATGAAGACATACATACATACCCAGAATCCCTAGCTGCAGTGGAAGCTAAGAGATAATGGGGAAAGACAGGTTGCAGACCTGTCTGAGACATGTGAATGTACTCACAAGTGATATTTTTATTTACTGTAAAATGTAGAGTGCTTTAGGATACAGATATTACATTACAATCTATGGAACTGTCGGAAAGATTTTTAGCCAGAGGGTATACTCATTCTGATGTTCAGTTAGCGTTTGAATCTGCAAAATCTATGGATCGATTAACACTCTTGAAAAGTAAAAAGAGGATACCAAAGAATTGTAAAGATAATGTGAAATCCCTTTCCAGATACAACGATGTAAGTCCACTGTTTATCACTACATATAATCGCCAATCAAAATTAATATGTGATATTGTGTATAAGATTTGGCAAACGTTGTCTCTGGATAAGGACATCTCTGAATTTGTAAAAAATGGCCAAAGTTTACCTACCGTAAGGCTAAAACTATTGCTTCACATTTGTCACCAAGTCTTTTCCAGTCTCGTTCAGAATATACTAATATACGAGGGATACCCAAAGGTTTTTTTGCATGTGGAAATTGCTCCATGTGCAGATATGTACATACCACTAAATTTATAACTTTTGACGGTAATAAGACTAAATACTGTATTAAAACCTTCTTTAATTGTAATACCACTTTTACGATATACCTCCTACAATGTGGATGTGATAAGAAATATGTCGGATGAACTATTAGACCATTAAAAATGCGAATTGCAGAGCATGTTTGTCTGATAAAAAGAAAAGATTTATCACATCCAGTGCCTAGACACTTTGCTAGGTGTCCTAGGGGTGGTATAGACAATTTTTCATACTTGGCTATTGAGCATATTTCCTGTCATGTAAGGGGTGGTGATAGAGAAGGCACATTGAATAGACAAGAAATGTACTGGATATACACTTTGAACACTCTCCATCCATTTGGCATCAACCAGGAGTGGGAGCTTAAACACTTCTTGGTGGGTTGACATGTATGGGGGGAGTGTTCAGAGTGTATATTAACTATCATTACAGTATTAGAACAGTATATATTATGTGATTACTATTGGGTATCTAGCATCTCTATGACCGTTTTTTTATATGCATTAAAAGGTTCCTATATCTTCTATGTATGTGCCCTTAAATAACATTCACAATTGTGTTATCTTTAAATGAATTACTATTACTCAATACTAAATTGATTTAAAGAATTTAATGTTTGTGCTTAGTATCCACATTTATTATATTATTTTTTATTTTTTGTAATAATCATGTGAGCATTCAGTTTTCTTGTTTTTAACATTATGTTTTTAAACCATTTTTCTTTCCTTATTCTTAGAATATTTGTGTATTGTGTGGTGTTTGTTGCATGTACCGGCCCTTGTATATATGTGGTGACGTGGAATTGATTCAAATGGTTTAATTGGTTTGCGGGTGAAGGGGACGGTCCATCCCTGTGATTGAATAATTAATTTGACACGTCATGCCCTATATAAGGTTCAGTAGTATGCATGGGTAATCACTCTTTGACGCGTTTCGTCCAATGATGGACTTTTTCAGAGTGTATTGCTGCTGAGTTTTTTACTTTTTTCAATGCGTTGGCTGTTGGAGTTGCTGTGATCGCGGTTCACCATTTCCTCTATGTTTGATGTCATTTCTGGCTGGAGCACGCCGACACCACGAGCAGCAAAGACAGAAGCTGCAGATATCTCAGCGTCCTGACCAGATTGAAACGGAGTCTGTGAGTACTGACCAGCTGAACCGCTTGTCGCAGGACACAGGGTGGAGGTGAGGCTGACGGACACCGGACCAGTGACTTACCTTGAGGCGCCTCTCCAGGAGGTACCTCTCTGTACTTCTACCGGGAATAGATCCTAGCCTACCACCCTGATGTGATTCCAGATGGGCTTATATAGCCTTATATTTATAATCCTTTATGAGAGGTGTCTATCTCCAGGACTAATGGACAGTATCTATTATAGCCTGGGTAGTAGCCTCGGTACATCCAGGGGTTAATCCCCATATCTCTCTACTGCTATGGGGATCCAGCTGTCACACAGGGGTATTTAAGGAGGAGGGACTGTTCAGGAAGGTTAGGTTCCAGAAGGACAAGAGCAGAGGAGCCGCAGGGAGAGTAGAAACTCTCATGTTCTTAAAGTAATAGTATAGATAGACCATGCCCCCCTAATTCATTATGCTGTAGACAGGGATAGTAACCTTGTTAGTTAGGAAACCTAGAGAAGACTAAGAGTTCAGTACAGTTGCTAAATGAAATGGCATGCGACACAGGGCCTCAGTAACGAGGATTCCCGGGATGACGGCAGATCGGTTTTAAGCACGGATCTGCATTGACATTCCTCTCAAGCTGAAGTGAAAGTGGCAGTTATCATAAAAGAAGTTCTCCAAGTAAGTGGAGCGCTGCTTTTCACAGCGTGGATGTGTTAAAAAAATACAAAAACACACAATAATGGAGTAGTATATTGTGACATGAATAGTAATTGTTATAAAATGTGTGTGTAGTCCCCCGCACAAATTTTCTTCATCAAGCATATCAGAGATACAATCTCTCTCTGATGGGAGCAGGTATGGTAAATCCCCAATGGAATAGGTCCTCTTGCCAGTGTGTGGAAAGGAAATTAGAAGAGAAACTCCAAATGGTATAGTATGTCTATGCCAATTGTATTCAAAAAGTAACAGGTTACAAAAAGCACACTCACATTTTGCGCATATGTAACACACGTTGGAGAGATATGTGTTGGAGATCTGTCCTTTCTCTTGCTGGTCTCTGCCTGCTCCCTTCCGCACTCCTCACTTCCTGTGACCCAATATAAAAGCGCCCGATCACTCATTTTTCTTCACCGCAGTTACCATAAAAGCCAAGTTATTGGGTAACGTATAACAGGGATACGCAAACTTCCCCCCCTGCGTCTCCCTGCGTGCTCTCCACCACTGGCGCCCCCCTCCTTACCTTGTCTTCGGCGTCGCCAAATGACGCTGCGGGATAACGTGATTTCCCGTTGCTATAGCAACATGACGTCACGTGACACCCCTTCCCTCTCCCCCCGGGTGTCATTTGGCACTGAGTTGTCATAGCGATGCATCACCGAAGGCAAGGTAAGGGACGTTGTAGAGGCCTCACGTGATTTTTAATTTAAATGCCTTGGGGAAGAGTACAGGGCCTCAGCAACCACCGCGCCCCCCGGTAGCTCTTGCGTCCCCCAGTTTGCACACCCCTGATGTATAGGATCTTCAATGGGCCTAGTATTACCGAGACAATGAGGAGAGATGTCCCAAAACAATGAGGAGGGGGCCCGGGTCTTAGCACAGTGAAGAAACAAGATATGTACCTCCATTCGGGTTTTAAGAGTGGGCACTGATAGAAGAACCGTATTCATGTATGTCTGATGCAAAATACAGTGCAACATTGTCACAATATGAATGAGTGGTCCCTGTACTTGGGGTCACAAATAAATTTGGGGACAGGTGCTATAAAAGATCCTGACGCCCATTATTTAACAGACACAAGGGAAAATGTGGGCCCACTGTAAAATGCTAAAATAATTTTATCTGCCGGGGCTCCAATCCACAGGGGCACCCAAGGTCCCAAAAGATCAGCAGTGAAGATGAAAATAAGATGGGCACTCAGACTTGCTTATAATCAGAATGTATTCTTTATTCAGGGTTCTTGGCACAATACATTTAGAATATAAGCGAGCCCGTGTGCCCCTCTCATTTTCATCTTCACGGTCCATTATTTAACAGACTTGCTACCTCCTCGCCCAGCCGCCTGAGCACCCTGAGTCAAGGTAAACCACGCGGAGTAGCCATATACACACCACACGGATGTAACCTCCCTAGGAAGCTGAGTAGGGAGGGTTACACATGCAAGTGAGTACACAGTGTGCCACGTTTTGCTTCTTATGCATTTTAACATGGACCCCTGAAAGTTTATGTCTGCCGTATTACATGACATTTTCAGTACAGCATGGGTTAAAGCAGCGGTGCGCAAACTGGGGGCGGGAGATTTTTCAGGGGGGGCACAGGCTATTGCTGTTGCAGAGGTCCCGCGCTCCTCCCCAAGGCATTTAATGCCGGGGGATCGTGAGGCCTCTGCAAAAAGAAAACTTACCGGGATTCAGGCGCGTCTCCATGGCAACGCGGCGTTACATGACGTCACCAGCGTCAAATGACGCCGCGTGACCCCTGAGCGTCATTTGATACAACTGGAAAGTAGGAGTGGGGCGCAGCTTCGGCACAGGCCAGACAGAGGAGTGCAGCAGGAAATGTTTGCGCTCCCCTGGGTTAAAGAAGTGCATAGCCAGTAACCAAACTCACAGGCAGCTATTTCACATTGCAAAGCCAGTATAACCAGCCTCAGACTAATGAGACCCAAAAGGTCAAAACAGCTGTCTGTGAGTAGGTTTACAAGTTATGCACTTATCTAACCCAGGCTGTGCTGAACAATATGTATAATACGGCAGGCATAAGCTTATAGGGCTCCATGTTAAAATGGACAAGAAGCAAAAGTTGACTGTGTGCTCATTTGCATGTCATTGCCCAGAATCCCCTTGTATGCAGTGGAAGAATTATATGGTAAGAGATAATGGGAAAGGCAGCGTTCACTCAAATGAATCAACAGTATATTTTTTATTGGTCAGTATTCTCTGGTAGTAATCAGTTAGTACTTCAGGTGGTGAAAAACACTACAAACAAAAGACTAGTAATTGTTTGTTTCCTTTGGTGAATAATTGATGTAACCTTGTTGATTTCACACTTAACTTTCAATCCATTTAAAAAGTCTCCTGCTGCACGAACCACTTTTAGATAACATAACACTGGCCGATTCTCTTTTGGATATAAACAAGTGATGTTACCCTTCATGATAAACTTTTTATTAGCTTTTTAAAACCATAATGTATATTCTGATCTTCACTTAAATTACCTGTATTTTTTAACCTTGCAGGAGTTTCTAAAAAAATGTAATTTTTTTTGTATACTTGACAGACGCAAAATGTGTATTTCCATTTAATTTATATGCACTCCACCTTGGCAGCAAACACTAGCTTGAATACATCGTCCCAATGTTTAATTAGTGGAAACAAATCAAATGTACAGTATTTATTTGGTATATATGTATTTAGTGCTATTTATTTTCATTTATGTTTTGGTAGCTATTTTGACATGTACTTAAGTTTAGAAATGTGTCTGAACTAAACAATATACCCTGTACAGTGTAGTAGAAATGTAATCTGCCTCTGTCCATACATACAATAAAGCAAAAGCACACACATGGGCAGACGTCTTCATTACCAGAGACACGTTGCACAGCTTGTTGCTCCGATTGAATGGGCCAGGAAAAGTCTTGTGGCATAGCACTGCTTAGTAAAAATGACCCTTTGTCTTTTCTATGTGGTTACAACTAAATGAAACCGATTGTCTGGTGTTCACAGGGGCTGTACTATAAAATGTCATAATAATAAGTTTACACACAAAAGCTAGTCAGTACGAAGCAGCCCTCTGCAGCAGTAAGACTGACGTAAGAAGGCAAAACAAAGAAATTCATATGGACACATTTTGAAAGGTTTTCGTACCTACATCAGAAAACAATAGAGACACCTGAAGCTGTCTAAAATGGGGGGAAAAAAATGTGACTGGGGAACAATTTTCCTGTCTGAGTCGAGTTCTTTATTGTGTTTACCTGTTTGGGTGTAGGTGTGGCTTTCACACTGCTGTCGTTTAAGGCTGAGGTTTGAGACTATTACAGCTCTGTGTCACTTGGGGAAGCATCTGCTACTAAATGAGATTTGGGGAACTGGTTTCCTTCTACTCATCGCCTCAATGTACACAACCACTGATAGAGATAGAGATATATATATATCTATCTATCTATGTGTATATCTTTATTTATATAGCGCCCACAGTGCTTTACAAAGACAATGCAGTACCGGGAATCATAATACAATAAGCGCAACAGTCAGATAATAGGAATGGAAATCCCTGCCTCGGAGAGCCTACAAGCCAATTGTGATCACCTGATAATATTTATGCTGAATGTTTTATCACATAGCCCTACAATTTCTTGAATAGAAGACCTGAGCACTGACTATCAGAAACCTTTGCTCTGGTATATAACTTAAAAGGGAGATATATTTTAGTAAAGTAGAAAATAAATTAACTACAGATGTAGCATGTGGCATTTTAACCTCATAACACAACATATCCCGTACAACACTGAATATCAGTGTTTCAATAGGACGCAATGGCAGTGTCGGTGTAGGGAAACACAATGTACCCCACCCAAGGAACAAGGAAGCCAACAATACATCTGTATATGAAATCTTGGTTGCCAAGAACAATGACATGACACATTTGACTAAACAAACTTACTATGTGATGGAATCAATGAATCACTGAGCAGTAACTAAATGATTCAGTGCTGCCCTGTGAGATCTAAACATTCTTCTCCATGGAGAAAATAATACATGCAAGACAAAAACACATTCATTCCATGTGGACTTTGTGCGGCACCACATATCTGCTCTGGTTTATAGTGTACACCAAATGGAGCTTCCATAAACTAGAGATTAATTAATCCCATTGCATCGTCAAGATACCACTTTATATGAACAATTTACTGTACCACTAGAAGTTGAAAGTTTGGATACTTATGTTGTAACACATCTACTATATATGGAGTGCTGCTGCCCTTTTTTTTTTTTTTTTTACCTATCCCGTTTATGCTTTTTTTCAGAGTCTGGGTAGTCTCTTAGCAGTAACAGTACCCACTGACAAACTTCACTTTTTGAATCTTGTGTTAAGATTTGTTCTCTTGAACCAAGCATTTTTTTTAGCCCCTCACTCACCTCATCAGTAGGGAAAACATTGCTAAAAGCTACTAATGCATTTTAATGAACAATTCCCTATACATATCCAAAGCAGATTAAACATACCCGAGTACTTTATAGCTACAACTTCTTTATGAGCCTGTCGAACTGTGATCTCCCTTACTTATCCCAACAGTAAAAAATACTGCAAATCGTTTTCAAAATTTTATTGCAAACCCACAGGTTCGGTCACAAAAAAAAAAAAAAAAATAGATACATTTTATATATCTTATTAATTACAGTACATTGGCATGATGTTTGACTCATACAGGTATATCGCTCATATTAAATATACAGCTCTTGTACATATCTGATTATATACACAATGTACACAAAATGGTCAGGAATGTCAAAAATAACATAAATAATGTCTATCAAAACATTACAGCTTTGAACAACTAAATTTGGGGCATTTTGGTCCATAAAACCATTTCTAAAAATAGAAATCTGTATAGCAGCAATGCTTTCTTCAAGCATGTTAAATGTCATAGCAAGCCTATCTCAATACGTTTTGTTAATATCCTATCTAAACAAAACAAGATTTAGCATCTACATTACATTTAGCTTCCACATATGGAAGAAAAAGTACAATGCCCCAGAATTAGTAATCAAGTGTCACATTAACGTGTAAAACCCTCCCCCACAGTTTTACTGTGGTGATGATCACACTCATACCACCATTGTTTGAGAACCCAATGTCAAAAACTGAGAAAACTTCCATCTCATGTGGAGGATTCTCAAGCTAGATGAGCTCTCTGAAAATCGAGAAAGGCACATTGCAAAAAAGCCTTAAAGAAACACTCTTGGATGGTTCTTCAGGCTTAACATCTCTCTTCATCTATCCCCCGTCATGTGAACGGGGCGATGCGTCTGCAGCCAAGCAGACCGTTCTTGCTCTTCCAGACAATAATCGGTAAGTATTGTCAAAACAAAGTCACTTTTCCACTCTTTGACTCTGCTACACCCGTGAGCTCTTCCAGCAAAACCAGCAATGTTGAAATTAAGGCTGTGATGCCGTCGTGGAGGATGTGCATTTTTTTTTTGTTTTTGTTTTTAGCAACAAAAAAAAAGTGAAGGTTGACTGGAGATGAAAAAAAAAAGAAATAAAAATATTTCAAAGGAAGGAATCCATAGATGGAGCATATGAGAAGCCCAAGAATGCTTCTGCTGCTTCTTTAATGCTAGCTGTGATCATGGTGCTTTCAGAAGACTGGCAGATAGAATTAGGGACAGGCTCATCTGTGAATTCAGGATCAAAGTGCTGCAAATCATTGGGACCACTCTATGAGAAGAGGAAAACAAAAATACATTAAAAATAATGCAGCGGAAAAATGAAGTCGCGCTAAAAACAGATTTGCTATTGCCACCTCTCCACTCCCTTTTCCTCCAGCTTGTTAAGATGCCAGCATTGCATTATGGGGATGGTTTACAAAATGTTAGGCCAAAGTGAATCCCTCATGATGCTATTGCACCAAGTTTCTTAAAATACTACAGTATGTTCCTGTATGAGGACTGCTTTCCTATTTATTCAAATATTAGTGTGCTCTTTGGACCTATGCACACAAAGACATTTAAAAAAACTTAAATGTTAAAAAAAAAAAAAAATGACTTTTTATAATAATGCAACATTTTATTTTAGTCTTCACGGAAAGAGTTTCGTTCAAACGGAAGTTTGAAGCAGTTCATTGCACATTGGAATACCCTTGACAAAAATACTAGCTGGCTGTTCTTTTAAAAGTAGGCTTCTTCAAGGTTAGCCCATAAATTTTAAAAATGGTCAAGCAGCTTTATAGCTTGTTGAACTTCACTAATACTTACCACATTTGGGTTAAATGGGGGCGTAATCTTCTTATTGATGAGATCATCCCAGTTAATTGGTGAGAAAAAGATGTGGTTCTTAATCTCCATCTGTTAGCAAAAATAGAACAAGATTAGACCAATCAAAAGTAATTAGACATGTGTGCTTCTTGAAAGTCAGCTGGTCATGCTAGTGTACATTTAGAGGCTTTACTTACAAAGTCATTCTTGGCACCAAGTCTTTTAGTCCGGTCCTTCTGCAGAAGACCCTCCAGAAGATGCCTGGCAGAATTTGTTATGTTTGGTTTCAGCTGCAGTGGCTTGTTCAAGATATTGTCATACATTTCAGCTGTGTTTCTGCTGTAAAAAGGAGGCTGGAGAAAGAAGAAAAGGGCCTTTTAGTACACATAATGGAACTGCAAAAGTGAATTACTACATTAGCCATCTTAAATCCAGTAGGTCATAAATTGTATAGCATTTTGGCATTGATAATGGTAATAAATTGATATTGGTAATAAAGTATCACGGCTTTGTAGGACATGAATAGTCTTTTAGCGTAAACTATTTAACTAGTGATGCAGTAAATGATTTGTCTAATAGGTTTACTACTTACCAGGCCATACAACATCTCGTACAATACTGCTCCAAGGCACCACCAGTCGACTGTCCTGTCATAAGGCTGTTTGTGAAGAACCTCTGGTGCAAGGTACTGTGCAAAAGAAGAACGGACATTTGTATTAGTCCACAGAAAGAAATAAGACAGTTTTAAACATATATAAATAAAAATGTGTTATATCTTTTTGTATACTTTTTTCTTTTCTACATATACATATATCTGACTACAAGACCGCATTGGTGACCTACCTCGGGAGTGCCACAGAAAGTAGATGTTGTGCCATTGGGCTCTATGTTCTCCTTGCAGAGTCCAAAGTCAGTCAAGACAATGTGTCCCTGTGAGTCCAACAAAATGTTTTCTGGCTTCAAATCTCTGTAACAAAGAAATTGTAAACACATTTAGAAATGTCATAAACTTTGCATGCTACAATACCACTTCTTGCACCAATCCAAAGTTTGTAAATTATATGTTTAACATGTACATTTTAGTTTTTCTTAATGCAGCAGCTAGAGGGCAGTGCCTACTCCGCTCTATATTAATGAGTACAGGAGGGGTGCTATTTGGGAACTGTTAAACTGAACACACTATTTACAAAAAGGCTCCCAATATGGATGCACTCAAGAAGAGCCTCAACAAGATGTAAATAAAATAGAACTTTTAATTTGGTAAATAAAATAGGCAAATAAGGAGAAATTACATTTTTTTTTATAAACTACTAGAGCTGCAACTGTATTGATTAGCATTCTAATAGTCTATTGCATAGATAACAAATAGGTACATACCTATAAACAATGTTTAACGAATGCAAGTATCCCAGGGCACTGGCTATTTCAGCAGCATAAAAACGAGCTCGTGGTTCCAGGAAGCAACGTTCCCTCTGAAGATGGTAGAATAACTGCAGGAGAAAAAAAAAAACGTAATAAGATTTTGAGTAACATGCAAACCACCACTGGTAGTGCAATTAATTAGAACTGACATAAATAGCATGGGAAACAATGGCTGGAAATCACTTGCTGATCAACCAGCAGTCTGAACCTTGGCTGCCTATAGGGAAATGCTAAATCTAGTCACTTTCCTCCCCTTTAACTTTTCTTTCCCATAATAAATTAGATGACAATAACATTGGCAGTCACGGCCGGAAACAGCATTCCTGCATTTAACTTCTGCTCACCTCTCCACCGTTGATGTAGTCCAGGATAAAGTATAATTTGTCTGCTGTCTGGAAAGAATAGTGGAGCCCAACCAGGAAAGGGTGTTTCACATTTTTCAACAGGACATTACGCTCTGACATTATGTGTTTCTCCTAATAAGAGCAAAGAAGAGAAAACATCAGTTATCACTCAGACAAAAATGCAAGATTTACAATGGTAATTGGAGTCATAACAGGACCAATGTGTGAATAGTAAGAATATATTTACCTCTTTCTTCTTGAGGATGGCCTTTTTCTGGAGCACTTTAACTGCATAGAAATGTTCATCCGCCTTGTTTCTTGCTAGGAGCACTTTTCCAAAGCTGCCCTTTCCTATGACTTTAAGAAAGTGGAAATTGGATGGCTTCGCATGAGGGTTGGATGAAGGACCAAGATTGATCTGTTGAGATGGGCTGGGCTGAAAAGAATAAAGAAAGAGAAAGTCCAGATTATTGCGATGCAATAACGACACACGATGTATACACATGCAAAACTACAATGCCATGTCACCATAGATTTTCCAACATAACTTTAGATAATTCAAACAATTTCTGGAGATGGGAGCTATAATTTGCAAGCCTCTTCCATGCAGATGGTAGCATTCTGCAGTTCCAGCTGAATAACAAAAAGGATCTGAACCAGTGTTTTTCAACAGGGGTTCCTAGGAAGCTTTGGGTTCCCATGAGCATCCCTAAAGGATTCCCTGCAATTTTCAGCTCATTTGATAATTGTACCAAACACAGAGGAGTTTACAATGCATCTAATCTCAGATCTGCATCTGATCTACGACGCTATTAGAGAGGGTTGCAGTTGCAGAATTGCGCAATATAATAAGGTTCCTTAAAAATAAATAAAAAAAAGCTGAAAACCACTGGTCTTTACAATGTACCTGGCACTGCAAATTGACGGCATTCAAACAACTTACTGGGAGTGAGGAATTGGCATTCAATAGTTCTGGTTCTTGGGGCTGTGAAATATTCAGGATGGACTGAACCTCTGGGCTGCAAAGAGGAAAAGATGAATCAGATGTTAAAACCAAATCTGAGAATACACACAATATCTCACCATCAGAGGGCGTGTGATCATAACTCATAACCATTTAATCATGCATTGCATATGACTGAAGTATATACCTAAAATTGGTAAGTAAAATAATGCTTTGAATGGAGCACACTTAAAAGATGTGACTCAGAAGCTGAATATCATAAATTCGTTTTCAATTCTATGTTTAGGAACTAATGAAAATATAGGAAATTAAATCAAATGGGAGACAACTGTATAACAGAGAATATTTTGTTATAGCTTGTACATAATCCCCCCTGTACTACAATACCCAATTAAAAAATATTGGGAATGTAACACCATTAGAAAATGTACACACAAACCCCCCTCCCAGAGGATCTAAACTAAGTTAACCCAAGTGTACCACTGGATTTGCCAAATTCTGCCACATATTATCTATACTTTTATTTATCAAGCGCCAACAAAGTGCTTTATAAAAAGTACAATACAAGGTAAATACATGACATATCAATGGGGATATGAGCAACAGGTAAATGACAATATAAGGCAAAGGCAGACCCTGCCCCGAAAAGCTTACACCATCTTTTTTTAATTAACTTTACATATACAAACGGTATGACTTGCTACTGTATGTCAGAAAGAGTCACACTTACTGTTTGCATGCATAGGAGTTGGTGGCTATTTTCTGAATGAAATCATTCAATCCCATTCTCCGCTGTTTCATGAAAGCTGCAAAACACAAGACAGAAGAGGCACTCAGTATGGAAAACGTGTATTCTGGAGACAAAAAGGGCAGCTGAAGTACCAGCAGCAGCAAAGCACTGGGATATAATGTCACCCGGGAGGAAATGCTCCATACAGAGCAGACTCACTGCTCCTCACTCACCGATGAGTATTGCTACCATGTCCCTCATTTTGGAGTAAGTTAAAGTCGTCGGACCCGCTGCCGTTTCGGTCTTCACAGTCATAGCTATCAATGGGAGATGTGAGTCAATTCTAATAAATCCTAAACTGTGAAGTGTGCAATCCAAGACCGGCGCGGGTGACAGAATGCACCAAGACCAACACTCGCTTTCTGAAGCGCTCAGGGCTGCGCGCTGGCTTTTTATCGGAGCTGGGAGAGGGGGCGGGGCCTAACTCGCACAATGAGGATGAATCTGGCGCTGGCACAGGCTCAAAGCGGCCTGATCAAGCCAGGGTCAGTCAGCCGGCGCCTGGCCTGTGTCCCGGACACGCCTCCTCGTTCGCTTGTGATGTCACAAGGGCCGGGGAAGCTTCTGCATTCTCTGTACGTTCCCCAGACAGGAGGGAAGAACTCGGTGTACCTTAGAACTCAGCTGATGCCAAAGGGGAAGGCGGATACAGCCGGCGTTATGAGGGCTGGTCTTAAGCCATTGACACCAGAGAGCTAAGCAGTTATTACTGCAGGTAACAAGCAGCCCAAATGTGGAGCGCAATTAACTTGTAGTTGCTCAAAACCATAACTGTTAACCCCTTCAGAGAGAGCGCGGTCTGTGCTGCAAAGGTCTCCTAGCTCTGAAAGGATCAAGGCATCGTTTATTTTTAGGTACCATCTGAAAAGACTTGGTTGACTCGAAAAGGGGGTCTGAATTGGTCTACTTGTGCGTGCAGCGAGGCAACGCCGGTTCAAATAGGTCCAGCCTTTTAAAATAATCTGACAGCGGTCCCTGAAATGTACACACAGAAAAGTGCAAACCTAACCCTCTGCAGAGAGACAGCAAAGTGCAAACCTAACCCTCTGCAGAGAGACAGCAAAGTGCAAACCTAACCCTCTGCAGAGAGACAGCAAAGTGAGCACTAGCACTGCATATAACCGACAGGGTTTCCCCCTGGGAAAAAATCATCACTAAACCACAGATGACACTCCCATTAATTAAGTATTTCGAAGGCTAACTTGTTTCAAAGTAGGCGAAGCAATATTGTTTCCGTCGTATGTTTTATACCATCAATTTGCGAAGTAAGGGATTAGGGGGCCTATGCAGAGAGCAGCGAGGCGCGGTATATCGCCAGGCTGCAGGGAAATTTGGCAACAGAAATTCATGAACTGGCGCGAAAGAGGGGAAAAGAGAGAAAATAGCCAATTTTTTTTTTGTTTTAAAAACGTGCCGCGCGGTTGGCGCGAACCTCTATTTCTGCAGTATTTCAAACCGCCGTATGCAGGAAGGGCCGATCATCATTTCGCGGCTCATGTCGCCAAAATCATGGAGAGATGTTCTCCAAGTATGCATGCCAACAAAAGTTGGCAAGAAGGTGCATGTGAGCGGCGATAGGGAACAGTAACAAAATAAGCAGCCCTTTTGTCCTGCCGCCGATGGATGCAGGGGGGCTCCAGATTACATAACCAGCAATATCCGTTTTTTCTAAGCAGTTTTCTACCGCGCTAATCACGCCGTTTTCAACTCTACATATTCCTGCATGGTAATATTGGCACTTATCCTACCTTTCTGCATACGGAGATACATTTGCGCCATTATATGGTAAAGTGTTTCAAATCTCCAATTTTTTTAACCGCTGCTCTCTGCATAGGCCCCTAAGTGTTTATGATTCCAGAATCACAGGCAAAATAATCAACTGCATCACATGAGACTGATGATAAACCAGGTGGCAGATCCCACTGTAAGGAAGCTACACCTGGATACAAACACACTGCCTGTTCCAGCAGAATAACCTATAGTGTCTCTCATTTTAACACATTACACGCCTTAATACAGATAAATAGACATCCAGACCCGCCAATATTTTAGCCTTTTAAAATAATAGGTACCACGGTCGTTTCTCTACTGGTGCTGGCTGGAGCTACTTCCAAGCAGTTTCAATGGGAGACCTAGAACCCAGGGGTGCACAAACTTGGGGGTGTGAGATTTTCAGGGGGGAGTAGCGCTTACTGAGGTTTCATTTAAATGAAATGCTGGGGGTGAGGAATCTCCCGCAAGGCCTCTAAGGCTGAGCTCAAGACAGAACGCGATGCGACGTGCGCATGTCCGTCGCAAATTTGGGTTGTGCAGTGGGAGTTTTCAAACTGAAAACTCCACCGACGGCAAAGTGCAGCGTTGTCGCTGCGACATTTTGCCGGCACAACCCAAATTGAAATTTGGGGCTACAGTCGCGTGATGCGAGCTGGTTCAGCCAATAAAGGTGAACCAGCTCCGTGGCGCGTCTGTTACACGCCCCCGCCATCCCCCCAAACGCCACGATCTGCCTCCTGCAGTTTGAGTAGAGATCGCTGGGCTGCAGGAGCGCGAACGCTAGCAAGCAGACGTAGCGCCCTGTCTGAGTTAGCCCTTAGTAACTTGATCACTGGAAGGTTCTGGCAACGTGTCATCACATGACGTCAGAAACGACGGCGACAAGGTAAGGGGGTGCAAGCAGCGAGGGGAGAGCTGGCAGGGGGCACAAACTAAACGGTTTGCACATCCCTGCTCTAACCCATGCAGGTTCCTACACACGCACACAAACGTTGATGTTCAATAGGTACAGCTGGTCTTACAGGACCCTTAAACGTGTAGTCTGGCTGCGAAATAGGTACAGTTGAAGGGTATGGCTATTCAGTCATTTCTACTGTAGTGCCGCTGCCTGTTTAAAGACATCACAGTTTACTAGGAACAGATCCAAAGCTCTGCTATTAAACAGGTGTTTCACCAACGCAGCAGTGGGAGGAATGCATCATACTAATAGCACATCCCTCCCACTCATACTGCAGTCAGAGTGCTGCGGATCTCCCCTCACCAAATGTCTCAGTGCTTTTGTTTAGTTATGAAAGGAACATGTGAGATTGTTTAGGGAGGGATTTCCTGAAGAATTTGAGCCACTACTAAAGCAGCCTTTGCCCCGAGGTGGGTGTAAGTAAAGAAAATACAGAGTCACACTATTTTACTCAGTTACCTGTGTATGTACATGCTTAGGGCAACAATATCCAGAGCGGTTTAGTAAACATGGAGGTTTAGCAGCAACCCTACCCCCCACAAGCCTATAGGATTTATCTACTATAATGTTAGTATTATGTCCCCGAGCATATCCTAAAAAAAACAATGATGTTAAAATAATGTTTGTTTTTTCCTATAATCTCTAGCTTCTGAGATGACGATGGTAAACTTAAGGCTAAGGCCCCGCTCCCTCAGTCAGCGCGCCCGCACTGCAGACAGGCGGCGCGCTGACAGGCACAGACCGCGATATGCGGTCTGTAGGGAGCTGGGGCGGGAGTGGGAGCGTGGTTTGAGCGGAGGGACCCGCTACTCCCCCTCCCTCCACGGGCTCGGTCTCCCGGGCTGCAGGAGGGAGCTGCTGCGGGCTGCTGGAAGGTAAGCAGCTCCCGCTCCCTCCCCCTTCCCCCACAAATGCCCTCACACACGCCGATATACACATACACCACCCACTACCTTGTGGAGGAAGCTGTCTGACAGCTCCCGCCCCCGCCGCTGATAGGCTCATCAGCGCACCACGTGACGCGTCACCGCTCGGGATCACATTTTTCTTGCATCCCCAGGCGGCTGACGCGTCACAGCACATTGTGAGCCGTGCAGCGAGGGGGGACTGGGACTGGCTAGGAAAGGATACCCCTGCTGGTGAGGAACGCGCACGCAGCGATGCGCGCCGCCGGATGCAGCGGGACCAAAGCCTTAGACTGCAATGAGCTCTGGGGAGAGCTCCATTTGAACCACATGGACATTTAAAATGCTTTTCTCTCTTGAACAGAGCAAGGGTTTTGAAGGAAAAAAAAAAAAAACCTGCGTGGGAAAGGGCAAGAGGAGATTTCTTAACGTACATATATTTAGAACAGAGGATTTCTGCTGTAAACTGGTAATGTTCTAGGCCTTAAAAACAAACAAAAAAAAAAAAAAAAACCCATATGTAATTGCTCAAAATATTACCGCGTTCAAGAAATAATTCCAAATTGTTCTATCATGGATCATTTGGATTTATTTTGCTGTTCATTTAAGGACCTCTAAAATTGCACAACATAATGTTACAGGTTGCGGAGGGCTTCATCAATATTCTTTTTAGAGCCACCAGTAAATTAGTACAACCTTAATCTAGATGTGTTGGAATAAACTTTAAAACATTTTTTTATAGAGAGAGAGAGAGGGCTCCCCACCTATCAAGTTACTTTCATATACACTATATCACCAACGTATAAATGCCCTGTATCTGTGCTCTCGGGCTCTACCACACAGGCCAAGACTGAAAGCTCCTTTAACCCCACACTTTATCATGGGTCACAAGTGGCATAAAAGCGATGACCAGGGATTGGCCTTAATAAAACTTAAAATAAATTAATGCTTATTACATATCTATATTAATCTTCCATTGGTTACAACAGCCCTGGACACTTGAATATGTTAAATGTTATGTATTCTTGCAAACATTTCCAGAGTTTGCAACAAGGGGGCGCTAGCATGTCTTTAGTTAAATGCACACAAACCATGGGGGAAGCTTTAACTTCGGAGCTGTGCAGTTTTTAAAAGAAAATACACTTTGTTTTTTAAACGTATGACATGGGTGCTACATTCTGTTTTTACTGTCTGAAAGGACTGTAGAGATTGCATTTTCGAAATGTCATTTGCATAAAGATAATGCATAAATACGATTCTGCTTTATCTTTTTTTTTGGGGGGGGGGGGTTTAGAAAAGCTCTTATAAACCCCCCCCCCCCCCCCCATTCAGAACAGCAGAAAGCATCTTGTGCTGCGAATCATTGACATTAGCCTCCCCCTTTTTGCACTGAAAAGTTAGCACCCCATCAAAGACCATGCTAAACCAATTTGGGCTGATAAACAGAACACACAAACACCTGGGGGGAGAGATCAAATAACTGCCATAGCCTGTAAACAACAGATGTGAAAAGACAATAGTGCACTTTCCTTTGTTTCCCATTGTCTGGAGACAACGACTCCTCTCTGACAACAATACTGCTAATTAATCTTTTACACCTTGTAGTTCCGACAGCCTACCCCCGATTCTGTGCCTCTAGGTAAAGATCACCCAGCATGTAATCCAGGCATTTCATTCAGTGCCAGCAACAAGCAAGAGTTAATTGGATTCACAATTGTGTCCTTCAATGTCAAGGGGCGAATTTGTCATGTTAGATGAGCATTTATCTGGACTTTTCCTAGTACCAGCAGAATAGGTCTCCAGTCAAACACTGAAATAACAGTTTAAAAAAAACCTACCTTTTAGAGGCGACTTTTCTGTTTTAGTTCTCATCTTGTGATGCAGCAATGAACTAGCAGGCATAGAATCCACTGGATTTAATGTTCTCCTCCTCTCCCCAAAAATGAAGTCCAGAGACTATTTGAAAAGGAGCCTCTCTGGTGCAGATTGCTACTTTATTAACCCACACGACAGCTGATTAGCATACAGCAGATAAGTCAGCTGTTAAAGATTGGCTGGTTTGCTCTGCCCATTGCAGCATCAGAGTCCAAATGACAGTAATCAGAGGTTACAACAATAGTCAAACTAGAAATGCCGGTACTTCAATTGATCATACAGTGCAAGATCAGGAACAAACACCTAATCCACAGCTACACCTATTAAATTGGTTGGCTTGCTGTTGCTTTTGTACGGCCGAGACAACGTTTTCCTGGTTACCCCTTTAAAAAGCGGGTTAAAAACAAAAAGGGCAGACTTGGTGTCTGAGCGGAAAAGGAAAGAGCAGAGGGGTGTCTTCTGTCTTCCACCTTTTTCTTTTTCAGGAGACAACCCGTCTGCTTTGGCGCCTGCCTCAAAAACTCAGAGACTTGTATCATACACATGAAAGTCAAGTTGAGACTGTTTTTCCCCCCCTCCCAACCGGATAGCTAGAGGGTGGAGCAGGCGCCCCTGTACAATCCTGCCACCTACTAAGCATTTCCTAACAGGAAAAATACAGAGGGGGACTTTTCCTGCTGGTCCCTTTCTTTTTTTCCCTTTCTTGTCATTGCACTCAGGTGGTGTGCTAAACCCCCAATTGAAAATAAATGACTTATTCATTGGGGATAATGTCTAACAATGCTAATACAAGGGCACATTTCATATAACTTGTTATCCAATTACATGTAGTGGTGAACACACTTTATTTTATTAAGTGTGTCATTTGCTACAGTAGTTCCATTGTTAAACAGCAGAAGCACCGGTCTATTACTTATTTTTATATGGAGTTGACAGTATATCATGTGTTGCACATCATAAAAATACTTACAAATGTATTCTGTTTATGATTAGTTTACAATCTAATCTACCATTTAGATTGTAAGCTCTTTGGGACAGGAACTTGTTATGTGTATGTCTTAAAGCATTTGTTCCCATTATGTTATATTATTATGGCTGTGAAGTACTATATAAAAAAAGGGGTGTGTGCAGAGCACACGCGTACAAGTGAAACTTCTTTGCATTTTGTCACACTCTAAAGTCTTTCTTTCATGCAAAATAATAAAAATAAAACCATAATTTAGTGACAAAATGCAAAGCGTGCATATATATTATATATATATATATATATATAATCTAATATTATATATTATAATTATATATACTATTTATATATATTATAGTCTGAATATATATATATATATATCATATACACACCCACGTTACCGTTCCAGGGTTGGTAACAAGAGACCGCACTCAATGTTGAAAATCAAAGTGTAATTATAAAGCAAAAAACATACGCAGAAATCCTCCACACCAGTTTCGGTGCTCCTACAGAATGGACCTTCCTCAGGGGGGATACTACACACACCACACACAATAATATCTATTACTAACAACACACACAAAGCGACCATATATATATACCAGACACACTATATCATATACCCCCAACACAACCACAACACCACATATACTTATAATATCTATACACCCCCCAGGTCCTAATATAAATATAGTATATATATATATATATACACACACACACACATATATATAATATATATATATATATATATTATATACACACATCATAACGCCACACACACATGTTATATCACACACCCCTATATATATCAACACACATTAGATCACCACACATATTAGCACACACAACAATATATATATATATATATACTATTATATATAGTATAAAGTTATTCATATCATAATAGAATAGATATATAGTAAATATATATACTATATCCTTCACTAATACTAATAACACACACACACACCACCACACCACACACTATAACGTATGAACTGCCGGACCTCCAATGAAGCACAATAAGGTAGGTGCTTTGTCCAGTTAATGCAGGTGCTTGTTCCCATAAATAAGTAGATCACTCGGGGATTAGATTTGTAGAATTTTATATTGTTAAAAAAGACACAATCACCAACTTCTTCGGACCCAACAACGGCGCCTTCTCCTCACCCTGGAGGACGGTCCCATTGGGGTCCGAAACGTTGGTGATTTGTGTCTTTTCTACAATATATTCTATAATCTTCACCTGAGTCTGCTGTGTGCTGCCGATTCCGTGTGCGGAACGGTACAGTATGATATATACACTCAAACTACATACTGTTGTGTAGTGTATAATAACTATAATATCCATATATATGATATTATTCTCACATCCTCTCACAGACCCCTCCTCCCTTCAATCCCATCACTTCATGCCCTGTCATCGCATCCCCACAGACACGCCGAGAGGGGAAAAAACAACACAAACAAATAACAGAGGACACAGGCACAAGCCTCACCACCTCACCGTCATCTGCTCCTGCTTTCTCCGTGGGTCTCTTTGGCCCCACCCCCAAGCTCCGCTACGATCCTCCTGATTGCTGCTGCTACGTGTATCAGGTCCAATCAGGATGGAGCAAGCCTCCGACCCCCTATCAGCACCCTGCATCCCATCCCTTCTCAGGAATGCAGATGGAGAGTGTCTGAGGTCTGTGCGAGAACTTGTGCCCCCTTCTCGGGCAAACTTCAACCCCACGGTCTGCACGCATGTGCATATGCTAACTTCCCTTTTTCCTAGCAGGTCACAACTCAAACGCCATTTTAAACCCCTATGAGATTTTCCAATGAGCCTACCCTCGTAAGAAGCTTAACTCAATAAAGATCTACAATGCATACACAGAGTTAGGTTAGAAAGTGAATGGTCACAATGTCACCGAAGAGCTGGCCTAGGTTCAGGGGACCTTCAGAGTTCATTACCATTAACACAAGATCAATACCACATCCTATCCCTGTTTTAAATCTCGTGGTGGTATTTAATGTTTTTAACAGTTTAATACTTAAATGCAAGAACCCAATAACTTTAGTAGGCATTTGTTATAATATTTTCCCCATCTTGAAATCTATCCAGAAACATAAGGGTATGAAGTCCTGAGTTATTGGTGAATGCTAAATGTAATGTAGAGAAATCGAAGGTGGACCATCTAAACGCTGAGTAAGTTGGTCACACCGGCAGCTACTTTATCACCTAGTAACGTCGCCTCAGATAAGACAAGGACATCTATGTAGCTAGCTCCGGGAATGATGGTATGCCTCTATTAATCTATTATAATTCAGAACTCTGACGCTTGGTTCCACAGACCATTAAACATTAAATAATGGAAGGTTTTTACAGAATGCTCACATACCGCTGATTTGATGTTTGAGCCATCTTTGATTACAAATATCCTACAAAGGTTTCCCCTATTAAGACACTGCAAAGTAGGATGCCCTTTGATCAGCCTTTCATCAGCCAAGCACATCTGTAACAGTTTTTTTTACCATAGCGTAAGGTGGCGTTACTGATCTTTTTCACTTTCCGTATAAAAGAGTGTACAAGTTTAACTCACACCTTTTTTTAACTTGCATGATCTCAGCTTGTACAAACCGATTCTCAAGAAACGTTACCACTGTTAAAGCCACACAGTGTACCTACACCCATGAACCCGTGCACAGAACACGTAGCTATCATTGGAGAACTTTGGCCTATTTAACTAGCTTATCAACAGAAAAAAAGGAACCCTGCCTTATTAACCTAATTACTCCTGGCCAATGGGCCACCACTGCGTTTAAACTTACTTTTTTGTATATTGCAAAGAAGTAAATGTCCCTTGGCTAGTAAAAGTGATCCTTGCACTATTGGTGGCTTCAATAGCAAGTAAATAAAACAAGTGCATAGTCGTAGTAGTGCACACTGATTATTTTTCACAATAGATGAAAATATTGTATTTTAAATACTCATTATAATTCAATTTTCAGATGATTATTAATACCAGCCCGACTCGGGCCAAGAATTTTTTGTTTCTATGTGAACTACAATTCAATTGCAATATAATTATTTGGTTTTTCAAGCATGGCATGTAATGGTGCAGATTCTTCTCTAAGTGCCCTAGTTAAGAACAATACTAGTTTCAAGCTATAGTATGTCAATGGGTGGGATAGCTTGGTTAAATAACCCGCAGAGTTCTTTCAGAGATTCACTTATATTTTCTATCATGTGTACAGTGAAGCAAAGTAACACAAACACCTCTCAAAATTCATAACTGTTGTTCGTTATATGTCTGTACGCAGTTGGCGCCATCAGAAAGTCGTTGGTGCCAGGCACAATACATGAAGCGTTGGTGCCCCGCCTCCCCTGACAATTCTCTGCGGGTGGGTATGAGCACAGGGGGAGTTTATGCAGAAGCTATTGGGACACTGGGGTGGATATAAACGTAGGTAATGGGACCTAGGGAGTGAGAGGATTATGAAAGAGGTAATGGACCCGTGGGGGGAAATATGAGGAGTAATGGACCCGGGGTGGAAGAGGGGGGTGTATGAGATGGGTAATGACTCGGGGGGGGGGGGGTATATGAGGAGGCGGTAATGGACGCTGCGGGGGGGGGGTGATGTATGAGGAGTCGATAGACCTGGGGAGGTGATACTTGAGAAAGGTAATGGATCGGGGGGGAGATTATAGACGGTAATGGACCTGGGGGGGTGGGGGTATATGAAGGAGGTATGGGGACTGGACTGAGGGCAGAGATAGTAAATGAGAGTTACCTAGGATGGACTGTATGATGAGGTTAATGGACCTGGGGGGCGGGTGGGCGGTGGACGATATGAAGGAGGTTAAGTGCCCTGCGGGGGAATATGAGAAGGTAATGAACCTATGGGGGGGCTATATGAGAAGGTAGTGGACCTATGGGGAGGGGGGAGATATGAGGAAATGGACCTGGGGGGTGGGGAATATGAAAAGGTAATAGACCTAGGGGGTGTATATGATGAGGTAATGGACCTGGGGGGGTGAGAATATGAGGAGGTAATGGACCGGGGGGGGGGGGGATATGAGAAGGTAATAACCACAACATATATATATAAGCATATAAGTGTCACAGAGGAGAGCTACTGAGCATGGCAATATATATTTAAAACCAGAGACAGAACATGAAACACAGACAGAGCTCAGTGCACATCCAGTGAAACTTATACACGGTACAGTGCCTAAATATATATGTTCAGTTGGTCTTGGCTGATTGGAGGGTGGCAACCTCCTACCTATTTGAAGATCACCCCCTCCCACATTTAAATGGTTAAAAGCTCACTCCATAGCATCTCCCACTCTCAGGGAACTTGCTTGCTTGCAGTATAATTGTGACAAATCTAATACAGAGTGCCTTTCCTGGTCATGTACAGGTTAATAAAAGCTTCAATCAGACTTAGAACTATGCAACTAATTTTGACAGATTTATTATAAATCATTCTTCCTGGTAATGCACAGGTTATTAAGAATTTATATTAGTGTTAGGGACCCTTGAGATGTGGTCTGCCGTGTAATTGCTCAGGGGCTTACAACACTTTGGCCAAAATGTTAAACTAAAAGACCATTTTATTTAATAGATATCTATACATATATATTTAGGCACTGTACCGTGTATAAGTTTCACTGGATGTGCACTGAGCTCTTTCTGTGTGTCATGTTCTGTCTCTGGTTTGTTATAGAAACTGCCAGCATTCACTGGCTCCATTGGTCATTGCAAAACTTTATCTATCATGTGGTGCATCACAGATGGTCTATTAGGTCTATATCATTCACGCAGTCGCCTTTATCCTTTGGAAGGTTACATACAGCTGCCAGCTAAACAGACAGTAGTTGGAGGGATTTATCAGTTATTTTCCATTGCAAAAATGCCTTTGCATTTTTTTTCATGGCAAAATACTATATCTCTTTTAATTCATGCTTCAGGTAAAATCTTTATCCCAGTGTAGAACTGGTTTAGACATTCACCTGATCCAGACCTTTTTTGCAACTGATAGGGGTGATGGACATTTAGGTCAGTGTTAAACCTTGGCTATTTTTCTTGCTTAAATAGCAAACACAAAGGTCTGGGCAGCAATTATACTGTGCTTTTTTTTTTTTTTACTGTTCAAAGAATATTTGCTTGTTGGATGGGTTCATTGCCCGTTGGATGGGTTCATTACCCTAGCATTTGCTAAAATATACACACACAAAAAAGCGATTTCTGTACATTTGACGCAGACTGCCACTAATACGTCAAACAGATAGTCTAATGCTTTCAAGAAGCAGCACAAAACGACAACACCAACATCAGAAAAACAAGGTGCACATCACAATAGTAGAGGGCAAATGTATCCAGCTACAAGTGACAGGTCAGCACAAAATAATATTTCTGCTTGGTGTAATTAAAGCACAGATGCTGATTAATACTGACTAGAGATTAGGCAATTTTAGGCACCACAAAACACCCTGTGGAACGCTTCAGCTTTAGACATTGGCGACCTTAGAACCAGCTCTAACTTGTGTGAGTCACGTTATTTCCCTTTGTCCATTGTAGTGAATAGAAGCGAATGCATCATTAACAGTGTGCTACCGTGCTTTTCACCATGTTAGGCTGAGGACCTGCGCGTCACTCAACTGCCCATGATGTCCTCCCGAGCCGGCCCCAGTCCCTCCTCACTACAAGGCTCACTATGCGTTGTGACGTGTCATCCGGCAGGGGATGCAAGAGGATTGTGATCCTGAGCGGTGACGCGTCACGTGGTGCGCTGGTGAGCCTATCAGCACCGGGGGCTGGAGCTGCCAGAGCTTCCCCCACCTCCAAAAAGTAGAGGTGCGGAAGTGGATAGAGACAGCGGAGATCCACAAGATACACGGAGAGATCGCGACCCCTGTGTACCTGGTATCTGTTGCCAACCACGCTGTATTATTCCTACCTAAGTGTAAGCCTCCATTTTTATTTTGCCCTGTCATTATATTTTTCAATCTACACTATATTGTCTTTTCTTTCTTTGGAGATTGTCTGCGGGCAGTTGCTGCATCTATCACAGGGACCATCCACCCCATAAGTTGGATGACTGCTCAGTTTTGGCTGCTTTACTGTGAGAATCCCTTTGTGAGCCCTACACTATCACTGTATTCCTTATTTAAACATTGCTGTACTATGTAATGTTTTCTATTTTCATGGCTGCAAGAGTCGCTCCTCTGGTCCTTTTTGGAAAGAATTGAACTTGCAAGACTTCTGAAACAGTCTCCCACTAAGGGTTGAGTGTGCTTGCTAAGCCCCTTTATTGATTTGCACCTTATAGATCACCATAGATTGTCACTTACATTGTGTTATTTATGCACTGTCACTAATATGAGTTTATTTGCACTTAATTACATGTATTAAGCTCTGGGTTTTTGTTAGAGCGCTTTTGAGCACCTTTTTCTTTCGTTGGTGTAATTAAAGCACAAATGCTGATTAATACTGACTAGAGATTAGGCAATTTTAGGCACCACAAAACACCCTGTGGAACGCTTCAGCTTTAGACGTGGGCGACCTTAGAACCAGCTCTAACTTGTGTGAGTCACGTTATTTCCCTTTGTCCATTGTAGTGAATAGAAGCGAATACATCATTAACAGTGTGCTACCGTGCTTTTCACCATGTTAGGCTGAGGACCTGCTGCGGTCGGCGGCGCGCGCGGCCGCCTGCGCCTCACTCAACTGCCCATGATGTCCTCCCGAGCCGGCCCCAGTCCCTCCTCACTGCACGGCTCACTACGCGCTGTGACGCGTCAGCCGCCAGGGGATGCAAGAGGATTGTGATCCCGAGAGGTGACGCGTCACGTGGTGCGCTGATGAGCCTATCAGCGGCGGGAGCGGGAGCTGTCAGAGCTTCCCCCACCTCCAAAAGGTAGGGGGGGGGGGGAAGTGTGTATATGTATGTGTATGTATGTGTATATATGTGTGTGATGTGTGTGTGATGTGTGTGTTTCGCACAGCCAGGGGGACGGGCACGGGGGGGACTTTACAGCCCGATCAATCTGCCCCCTTGTATCCCCCCCCCCCCTCCTCCCTCTCCTGCAGACCCACAACCTCCTCCACCCCTCTCCCCGGCGCTCAATGGCCGCACCCCCCTGCCCCGTTTTGGCCACGCCCCCCGCGCCCAAAAAATTTCACCGCAGATCGCGGTGCTGTGACTTGCACGCGCAAGCAAGACGGCCATGCGGGCGCGTACAGCGGGTCCTCAGCCTTACATAATACGCTGGGTTGTCTCATCCACCCAAATAATTTGGGGCAGATTCATAAAGCGCCAGTACGGTTAGCGCACACTATCCGGCATTACCTCCCTTTTAATTTGAATAGGAGTTTACACCGGAACAGTTGCGCTAACCCGTGCTGGCACTTGATGAAAATGCCCCATAATGGGTTATTTAGTAAGGTCCATTATGTGTTATTGCACCCAAACAGGCATTAACTTCAATTCAAGGAAAAACCGGGGCAAAAACCCTGCACTTGATTAATCAATAAACAAAATCTTTTTTTTGTTTTTTTTTTCAATTGTATTGTTTGTCCTTAATAAATCTTGTGTATTTCGTTTGTAAAGTTTTGGAGACTTTGATAAATAGCCCCCACTGGCAGTTCATACCTGTTCATGTTCGCTAATCCATACCAGACCTTGATGAATCTGCCCCATTGAGTGTGAAGTTTATAGAAGTTTAAGCTGTAGAGAGCATTTAAGTACCCAGGCAGCTTTTCTCGAGCAATCTCTGTAGTAGTGAACAGTGAACAGCGATAGTGGGGGGGGAAAATGCTATCACTGTAGGGAGTTATATCTATAAATTAATCTTTGTACAGACAGCCCACTAAATTTTAAGTTTACACTTATATACATTAATTCATTTACATGTTATCAGCAGCTTCAAACTTTATTTTGTAACACATATTCTGCTACTTAAAAAAAAATTATATATATATATATATTTGCACTTTATATATATATTTGTACTTTAAATCACTGGCTAATCATTCACATTGGTTCACCCTCTATAAAGCCATTGTCACCTGCCATATCTTGACAAAAGAAATGCATGTTTACAAAGCAGAAAAGAGATACAGAGTATAAAGGAAGTGTTAAATTGACGAGCTGTCACAGCACGAAACAGCCCTTCCCTACTCCCCCCAAGCAAATAAATGTGTTTCATAATGCTAGGTCTTCTCCATATCTGAACAAGTGGGATTATTTACTGTACCCCATGGTTAATTGAACCAATATGGCCTAAAAACACACACATAGTGTACCTCCTCTCCAAGTTGGTGAGTTAAGTAATGCAGATCCACTCTAATATCAAGAGGAGGACAAGCTGTGGTATCTGAAAGCTGCCTTCTACCCCACCTCAAACACATAAAGAAAAATCACCTCACTTACCCACTGAGTTCATTTGCTTCGGTTACAGATGTGTATATGAAGGTGGAGTTCCAACATCTACTGTACTTTAAGGGTTTATGATGCTGATCCTAGCCCATCTAGCCGCATTCACCTTCCTCCCACAATCCCCCCTTCCCTGTAATAATGGAGTCAGGCATTCTGTTGTTGTGGACATTTTTCTCTAGTTCACTAGTTGTCCTGACATTGGATCTATGACGATCTACAATTTTCTTCTTTCTGGGCTTGGATTCTAGTGAGTTTAATGAGGTAGAACAGAAACATTTTTTCCCCAATCCCTGGAGCCGGCGCCTTTTGATATTCAAATCCTAAAATACGACATTTTCCCGCATCTAAGTCTGCAAGACAGATATATAACGATCAGCTCACATAATTGCTGTGTCCTGAAATGATTATTGTACGGTGTGTAGCATTTATCAGGTTAAACCAGATAAATAGAACATTTTGATTACAGATCTGAACTAAAAAAAGCATAGTAGGGCACATGGTGATGCAATTAAGGATGATAGCCAAGATGAAGACGCTGATGGAATTACTGAAATCCTCAGATTTTTTTTAGCTTTCATGATCCATCTGCTGCCTGTACTGTAGCTGCCATTAACCATATATGGCAGAATAAGTGATTTATCGGATAAATATAATGTTTGGTATGCAAAAGCTTCAAGGGATTGCTTCATTTCAGCATGTTATACAAAAAATTTTCACAGATGTTTTTTGTACATCATATGTTTTGAAGAATACAGGCAGGCCTTGGTTAGCCAACGGAATCTGTGCTGGAAGTAGCGTTGGATAGTGAAACCGTTGTAAAGTGAGTCCCATGTTCATTAGTGGTGGCGAGCGTCAGGTAACGCATTCAGGCGTCGGATAACGCATTCAGGCGTCGGATAACGGCCCATAGGGTTGCATTGTAAAGCGTCAGATATGCCATCCGTCGTAAAGTGAAAAGTCGGATTGCAAGGCCCACCTGTATGATATTCTGGGTACATATGTAGTGAATAAATCTTTTTATATTCATGTGCCTCATTTTATCCCTTTCATATAACGATAGCAAAATAGAATTCTATTATTAAACACAGGAGCATCAGAAGTGTACTCGGAGGATTCCATCTCAGAAGTGGCTGCACTAATGCTTCTTAATATGAACATATATTCTTGATATTAATTAAAGAAAATACAGTTGTCTCAAGAGGTCATCTAGGGAGAAGGAGAGGTTCAGTGAGTAAAGACACTGACTCTATAGATACTGAGTTTAAATCAGGGGACCTGGTTCAATTCAATACCTCTGCTGTACAGACCAAAGATTTTGAATGTCTCTCTGCGATATCATCCTGGATGGCCTTCCGCCGACTTAAACTTACCATGACAAAAACAGAGTGCCTCATACTTCCTCCCAAACCTGGCCCTGCTACCTCCTTCCATATTACTGTTGGAAGTACTATCATTCACCCAGCACGCTGCCTAGGGGTCACACTCGACTCCTCTCTCACATTCTCCTCTCACATTCAAATCGTATCTAAAGCCTGTTGCTTTTTCCTTCGCAATATTACAAAGATATGCCTTTTCCTCTGTTTCTCGACTGCTAAAAATTCTGACTCAGGCCCTCATTGTCTCCCGTCTCGATTACTGTAACCTCCTGCTGTCCGGCCTTCCTGCATCTCACCTGTCTCCCCTACAATCTATCTTAAACGCTGCTGCCAGAATCACTCTACTCTTTCCTAAATCTGTCTCAGCGTCCCCGATGCTGAATTCACTCTCTTGGCTTCCTATCAAATCCCGTATCTCACACTCAATTCTCCTCCTCACTTTAAAGCTTTACACTCTTCTGCCCCTCCTTACATCTCAGCCCTAATTTCTCACTCTGCACCATCCCGACTCTTGCGTTCGGCTCAAGGATGCCTTCTCTCTAACCCCTGAAGCACTTATTCCCATGATCTGTTATTTGTATTATTTGTTATTTATATGATTGTCACATGTATTACTACTGTAAAGCGTTGTGTACATTAATGGCGCTATATAAATAAATACATACATACAATTCCCGGTGTCAGCTCCTTGTGAACTTGGGCAAGTCACTTTATCTCCCTGTGCCTCAGCCACCAGAAACATAGATTGTAAGCTCCACGGGGCAGGGCTTGTGCCTGTAAAAATTCCTATACAGGCAGTCCTCGGTTATCCGACGCAATGCGTTACTCAAAATGGCGTCGGATAGCGAAGCGTCGTAAAGCGAAACCCGTTTTCCCATAGGAACACAGTTTAAATTAAACGTTCCGTTCCTGAAGGCATTTTTAATGCTAAAATACACAGAAAATGTTACTCAAGCAATAAGATATGCAGCACACACATAGATTATGATGTAAACATTATATTTATTGATTACAGAACTGTAAAATAAAACTATAAAAATAAAACTATGCTGTATTCTGTACAGAAATGTACATGAGCAAAAAAAAAAACACATCAATTATTGGAGGAAGATGATGGGGGGGGGGAATCTTCAATAGACAACGGACTTTTTGGAGGTGATGTAGGTGCGGTTGAAGGTTTCGGCCTCTTGAAGAACCTCTTCATTGAAGTCTGGACAGATCCTTTCCTTTTCTGCGTGTAGATCTCTCTATAGCAGCTGATTTGGTTAGACACCCCACGACTGACTGTTGAACTCCGTTCAATGTTAGGGTCATTGTCCTCAAATATGGCCAGTGCGCTATCAATGTGCTTGAATGCCGCAGCCAACATTTTGCTAGACAAAGATTTACGTGGCTGTGGCTGTGGCTGTGCCACATCAGCAGATTGGTGGGCCTCCTCTTCAGCAATTTTTTGCTCCTCTAATTGCATGAGGTCTTCATTGCTCAACTCGTTAGAATGTGAGGCGAGCAACTCCTCAATATCCTCGGTTTCCACCTCCAAGTTGAGATCTCTGGCCATTTGCACAACAGTTTCTGTAACTTCTGCAACAGTCTCTGTAAGGCCTTGGATATCAGACACAAAATCCGGGCACAAATTACGCCAAACTCCGTTTAGATTGGATTGTTTCACCTCATTCCATGCCTCTCCGATGTTTCTCACTGCATGAAGAATGTTGTAACCCTTCCAAAATTCTTTTAGGGTTGGACCACCTTCCACATCGGTTGCTCTGATGGCCTGGGCAAATGTTCGCCTAAGATAGTAGGCCTTGAAGGAAGCGATAACACCCTGGTCCATCGGCTGTATCAGTGAGGTGGTGTTGGGGGGCATGAACACCACCATGATGTTTGGATGATGGTCATCCAGGTACACGGGATGGCCAGGAGCATTGTCCAGGAGCAGCAACGCTTTGAAATCGAGGTTCTGGTTCATGCAATATAATTGCACAGTCGGAACAAATTGATGCTGGAACCAGTCCTCAAAAAGGCTCCCTGTTACCCATGCTTTACGGTTGGACTTCCAAATCACTGGAAGTGTGTGCTTTGCATAACCCTTGAATGCCCTAGGGTTTTCTGCATGATAAACAAGCAAAGGTTTTAGCTTGAAATCACCTGCAGCATTTGAACCAAGCAGAAGAGTCAGCCTGTCCTTTGCAACTTTAAACCCGGGCATAGATTTTTCCTCTCTTGCAATGTAGCTTCTACTGGGCATTTTCTTCCAGTAGAGCCCAGTCTCATCAACATTGAACACTTGACGTGCGCAATAGCCACCGTCCTCTATAATTTTGGCCAATGTAACAGGGAAGGTTTTAGCTGCCTCCTCATCAGCACTAGCAGCTTCACCGGTCACTTTTATGTTATGCAAGTTTGCCCTCTCTTTAAACCGCATAAACCAGCCCTTACTTGCAGTGAACGTTTCCTCAGTGGCCCCTTCTCCATGCTGTTGCTTAATGTCCTCATACAGACTCAAAGCCTTGGCCTGAATTAAGGCTAAACTAATGGGCACATGACGCTGGGATTGATCTTCCAGCCATATGATGAGGAGTTTTTCTACCTCAGCAATATGCCCAGCACGTTGCCTTATTGTCGTACCTTGCATAGGTGCTGAGCCCTTGATCTGTTCCAGGATTCTTGCCTTGTCTTTTATTATAGTCACAATAGTTGTGCGAGGTATATCCAAGGAACGTCCAATTTCTGTGTTCGTCTCTCCTTTCTCAGAGCGCTTTATGATGTTGTGCTTGGTCTCCAAAGTTATAGATTTTCTATTCCTTTTTGGAGTAACAGCACTTTGCTTTTTGCTTTGATCAGCCATGGTTTAGGGCCTAAAATACACCACCAAACCTTCACACAGACTGTTCAGAATGATCTCCTTAGCCTGCAGCCGTCTGGTTGTTCATTTGTAGCAATTTTTTAAAGCGTCGTAAGAGCGTCGGATAAGCCGTTCGGGCGTCGTAAAACGGGCCATAGGGATGCATTGACAAGCGTCGGATAAGCCGTTCGTCGTAAAACGAAGCGTCGTAAAACGAGGACCGCCTGTATGCTGCGTACCGCGCACTACACTGTAATTGTGAAGCACTGTGAGTCCCATTGGGAGAAAAGCTCTGCATGACATAAAGTTATTATTACACACAGCAGTCTAAATAAAGAAGTAGTAAAACTCTGGACTCCAGTCTATGGAATATATATGGGCAAATTTGTAAAAACAATTCCCTCATGCCATTCCCTAATGAAAAAAACATTTAGTTGATTTTATAATTTCCCAGCATCTCATTTCATAACATGAGCAGTCAAAAAAAAACCAATAAATTATCAATATGATTATTATTAGAGGTAATATTATAGATTAGTGAATGCAGCAAAACATGCAAAAAACAGAACAATAGGGTAAAAGATCAAACTAGGAACACTGCCTTTACAGCAGTAACCTTAGACAAATGACCTAGAGACCTGATAACACACTATATTAGGCTGTATTCAAATCTGTGAAATTGACAGCAACTAATACAAACATAGTGCTAAAAATATAGCTGCATACAGTATGATAAGGTTGGAGAGATACTGAAAACAATGGATTTTACTTGGTGTTAAAGTAAAAACACCCACGTATAAAGTATATACTCCATCCTCAAGGCAAGGCAGAGAATTAGCCATGACATGGAAGCATCCAATGAAACAAATAAATACACCTGGCTGTGTGCTTTTAAAAATACAATATTTTAATGTCAAATATAATTTGGACTCAGGAAAACGCTCAACTGTGTGAACCGTGTGGTACGTTCTCTGCCAAAGATAATAATAAGAAAGAATAACAAGTGTAAGAAATAAAAAATACCACGTGAGCACATTCACATGTCACATCGGCAGGTTTGCAGCCTTGCCATTATCTCTTAGCAGTGCTTCCACTGCAGCCAGGGATTCTGGGTAATGACGGTCAAATGAGCACACTGTGTCACCTTTTGCTTCTTATCCATTTTAACATGGATCCCTATACGCTTAATGTGTGCATTTGATTACTGAAAAGGATAAAACAAATGCTCTGGCTAAACATGCAATAGTATCAAAAGGCAGGCACACATTCTGAATGCTATTACAGTGACACAATACAAACATGTTCATGATACTTTGCAAGGGCCTACCTTTCTATTATTTTGTATATGGCAGCTGCTGTACTCGATGAACCATTATATAAACATAGAAGTGAGCTCCCTTAATTTCTACATTTACACCTTGGAAACGTGCACACACAAATGTTTTATTGAAGTGAAACTTCTTTGTGGCTCCTACAGAGTTTTCATGGGGTAAAATCCTTACCTTGTAACGAAAAAAAACCGTAATGCGGGTGACGTCAAGCTCCTAATGGGTGCACGTGCGTAAAAAACACCATTCCAGGCTGCACCGAGGTTAACACTATACGCATGTGCAGAAGAAGAGGTTGTGAGCCACGGCGCGCATGTGCAGAGCCAGCAGTACAACCAACTTCACACTGATGATACCCATTAAGGTTGAAACATGTCTGTGAATGGTTTCTCTGGCTTTGCATCTGATTCCCATGCTGTGCTTTAAAGCTTTGTTAACAGCGAGCATTAGCTTATATGGGCTCCATGTAACAATGGTTTTTCAGGCAAAAGGTAACACGGTGTGCTCATTTGCATGTCATTTCCCAGAATCCCTTGCTGCAGTGGAAACACTGTATGCTGGGTGATAATGGTGAAAGGCAGGGTTGCAGACTTGCCCAAGAGCAATACGGTGGAGGTTTCTTGTTGCCTTTTTCACCCACCATAACTTAAAACGTGCACACCATTTTACAAAGGATCATTACAATTCAATGAAGTTCCTTATCCTCCTGTATTTCTAACTAGGACTACAATTGTGGATTAGGAGAGCTATTTACAGGCCAACCTATCCCAACATTTCCTTTTATATTCATGTCACTTCTTTTCTAGGTTAAGAGAACCTCAAATGAAAGCCGACCTTTCTGAGTCTCATTGTTTGCTCCCTTCCAGGCAAAACACAGTGTGTTTTGTGCTCACGATGGAATGTAAGTAAGATGAGCTGAGCCTCTGGGAGCAACTTGAAATGTTAGAAAAGGGTTATGCAAATGTGTGCTCAAATATAAGTTCACATTTGCAACAACAAGAAAGTAAGAAGCTGTATTCTCTTTGTAACATATGGAATAGTCACACAGGAAATAGTTAAAATGACACACAGGTATTTGAGCTATTAGCATGCTTGACATTTCTATCTTGGTTTCATCGATCATGGTCTGACTCATTTAGATTGGGGTTAATGTCTCGCCTGAATGGTATTTCGTGCTTTAGAGCTGTAAAATACTGACCTTTGGTCTGCCATGTTGATGTCAACCAAATATATTAGTTAATGAATAAGGGGTGTATAAAATAATGAAGTGATTATCCCTTGTCACTCACTAACGTGTCTGAGCAAATTGTTGAGGAGACTATTATTAAAACTAAGAAAAGCTCCAATTACGTTACATGCAAGACCAACGTTTTGAAGAGCTTGTGAATCAAAACACAGATATGGGGTACACTCCATTATCTATCTATCTATTCCAGGCAAAAGGTGACACATTGTGTGCTTATTTGCATGTCATTTCCCAGAATCCCTTGCTGCAGTGGGAGCACTGTATGCTAGGTGATAATGCTTGAAAGGCAGGGTTGCAGACCTGTCTAAGACACGTGAATGTGCTCACAAGTGATATTCTTTATTGGCTAATAAACGGTGGAGGTTTTCTGTCGCCTTTTTCACCCACCATAACTTAAAATGTAATTATCTATCTATCTAGAATAAAAGGTATCCGTCACTCCTACAGTCAAGGAGTTAAGAACTGGTGCCATAAAAATAAACAGCATACATTACCAGCGGTGAGGTGGTAAGAAGGCAACAGCACCCAGCAGGTGTCAAGAAACAGTATTTGTATTTAAGAAAACTTGCACATCGAACAGACGTTTCGACCCCGAAACGGGATCTCTCTCAAGGGGAGTACTTAGTCCCGTGAGCGGAGTGTGACCAATAGTAGAATTTTTTTCATGGCTGATGTTTACTTTATTTGATTAGGGTACTCGCCTGTTCTTTCGCGTGCTTTTAATTATTTGTAATTAGTAGGTGTGTTCTTGGGCACTAGGGTGATGGGATAAAAGTCACTGGCTGTCACTTATTCTCTGCACCCCCCTTGAGAAACATCTCGTTTCGGGGTCGAAACGTCGGTTCTATGTGCAAGTATTTTTAAATACAAATACTGTTTCTTGATTCCTGCTGAGTTCTGTTTCCTTCTTACCACCTCACCGCTGGTAATGTATGAGATATAGATAGATTATATATATATATATATATATATATATATATATATATATATAATATATATATATATATATATACACATACAGATAAACATACGATACCGTTCACACGTGAATCAGCAGACAGTACTCAGGTTTTGAATTGTATAACATATATTGTGGAAAAGTAAGACACAAATCACCAACGTTTCGGACCCACAAATGGGACCTTCCTCAGGGTCGGGCAGTGAAGGAATGAAATGCCCATACTAATATACCCCCACCCCCAGGTGAGTAAGTGTTGATTAACACAAAACACAATCACAATCACCAAAAAATTAAAAGCCTAATACAGTACCGGTTAGACTTGTTTAATTGAAAATGCTAATCTCCTAATCTTCTAATCTTGTAGATGCTGCCATTTTTAATCTGTCCGGTCGCCATCTTGGAACCGGGGGCCGTGGTGTGCATGCGCAATGTAAACTCATCCGGAGGAGAGGCCCCCCTGCGATCGCGCATGCGCGTCAAAAACCTTTAGTTGAAGCAAAGCGGTTACCATTTTGGGGGCTATGCGCAAGCTTACCAGTAGTGAATTCAGTCAAATTGGAGCTGTTCCTCTGCCTAGCTTACATTGTAGGGACATAGCGTTACTAAGAAACAGGTCCGGAAGTGGCAGCCATCTTGAATACAGTGCGCATGCGCAAATAATCTGCTGCTGATACAAAGTAACATAATTGATGTGCTGCGAGTGTAGCTAGTAATCCCTATGGGATAAAGACATTGCAGGGAACAAAAAGCCTTTGACATGTAGATCAATGTGCAATAAACAAATCCAGGCATGTGGTTAGGGTTAGGTAACCCACATAAACAATTTTGTCAGTGTGTGTGGGGAACAATACAGCATACACACATATTGACGATGTGCCATAAGGATACATTAAACACTTATATGTTGTAATATATACAATAGTAGGGATGGACTTCAAACACTGTCATGTAGAACTGAATGTAGACATAGATGTCCCATGGTGAAGGCATAAATGGCTGAGCAATGCAACTAGTGCCACTACTTGGCATGTGTCTCTCTGAGTTCATTAGTGTCCTGGAAACATATTGTCCAATAAGCCAAATAGTGGCATGCATTCATCTGAATGCATAATTGTCCTAGCGGCGTATGTTCCAAAAAGAGCCTGGATAAAGGGACAATGTATGCTATTAGTGTCATAGATAAACTGCTAGCATGCAGCACGGTCTGTTACCTTGTTGATAAGTATTGACCAGATATCACATAATAGATGGTTAGGTTGAACCTCCGAGTCCACTGGATCCGGGTCATTCACCATCCTTGCTATCCAGTACTAAGGAAGAAAGAATTAAGCAATGCATCATAATGTATAACAGTGGTCAACAACATTATAACATATCCACACCCATGTTGAATCCATAAAGGCTGAGTGATATCAACACATACTGCCCAAAATAAGATATTGGCAGTTTACACATCCATGGCATTTATGGACACCCACTGGTCTCAGCCATGTAGGTTTTGGTGCATATTTGTTTATTGGGTCAGCCTGAGTGAGGAAGTCCCCCCAGATTCCGCCTCCTTAAAACCACCGATAAAAATAAACACGATAACCACTTCAACATAAAAAACACGTACAGCACAGACTCAGGTTTTATCAAGAGCAGTATCATGAAACATTACCATATATTACAGCAAGACAACACCATCGGAACAAATTTCACACATCCACCACGGTTCTGTTACAGACGGGGACGGAATCTGGGGGACTTCCTCACTCAGGCTGACCCAATAAACAAATATGCACCAAAACCTACATGACTGAGGAAACCAGTGAGTGTCAATAAATGCCATGGATGTGTAAACTGCCAATATCTTATATTGGGCAGTACGTATACACATCCGCACAATGGCAACAAAATAAAAATAAAAGACTACATGAACTGTAAGTCACGTTATGTGGTGTACATCATTAAATGTCCCTGCGGCCTGTATTATGTGGGGCAGACCATACGGATGCTTAAGGAAAGGTTGAGCCTGCACTGATCAACCATACGTAAAGCCTTGGCTGACACAGAGAACAAAGATCTTAAACTCCAACCAGTCGCCAGACACTTTTAAGAGCAACAACACGGACTGTCCACACTACGCTGCATGCCAATCATGCAGGTCCATGTTCCAGCGAGATGTGGAGACCGCAACAGAATACTGCTTCAGTTAGAAGCTAAATTAATCCATAGTCTCAACACGCTCAGACCGAGAGGACTCAACGAGGATCTAAAATTGAGCTGCTTCCTATAATGCAAGCAACTGGTCCGTATCAGAGGATGATGACTGTTGACAATAGGAGCGGAACAACGCCGACAGCAGACCAGAACGGATGGAAGCAAGACAAAGGATCATAGACTCGAAGCCTCCACTGACTTCTTTTATTTCATTCTTTGTGATATCCTGGGAACCTCAGCAAAGGTTCTAGATATAGGATCACAATAGTGTTGATATCACTCAGCCTTTATGGATTCAACATGGGTGTGGATATGTTATAGTGTTGTTGACCACTGTTATACATTATGATGCATTGCTTAATTCTTTCTTCCTTAGTACTGGATAGCAAGGATTGTGAATGACCCGGATCCAGTGGACTCGGAGGATCAACCTAACCATCTATTATGTGATATCTTGTCAATACTTATCAACAAGGTAACAGACCGTGCTGCACGCTAGCAGTTAATCTATGACACTAATAGCATACATTGTCCCATTATCCAGGCTCTTTTTGGAACATACGCCGCTAGGACAATTATGCATTCAGATGAATGCATGCCACTATTTGGATTATTGGACAATATGTTTCCAGGACACTAATGAACTCAGAGAGACACATGCCAAGTAGTGGCACTAGTTGCATTGCTCAGCCATCTATGCCTTTACCCTGGGACATCTATGTCTACATTCAGTTCTACATGACAGTGTTTGAAGTCCATCCCTACTATTGTATATATTACAACAAATAAGTGTTCAATGTATCCTTATGGCACATCGTCAATATGTGTGAATGCTGTATTGTTCCCCACACACACTGACACAATTGTTTATGTGGGTTAGCCAACACTAACCACATGCCTGGATTTGTTTATTGCACATTGATCTACATGTCAAAGGCTTTTTGTTCCCTGCAATGTCTTTATCCCATAGGGATTACTATCTACACTCGCAGCACATCAATTATGTTACTTTGTACCAGCAGCAAATTACTTTGCGCATGCGCACTGTATTCAAGATGGCCGCCATTTCGGGACCTGTTGCTTAGTAACGCTATGTCCATACAGTGTAAGCAAGGCAGAGGAACAGCTCCGATTTTACTGAATTCACTACTGGTAAGCTTGAGCATGCGCATAGCCCCCAAAATGGTAACCGCTTTGCTTCAACTAAAGGTTTTTGATGTGCATGCGCAGTCTGAGGGGGGCCTCTCCTCCGGATGAGTTTACATTACGCATGCGCTCCATGGCCTCCGGTTCCAAGATGGCGACCGGACAGATTCAAAATGGCGACATCTACAGATTAAAATTTTCAATTGTGATTTTATTCTGAAACATTGGAGTGCTGGGTGTGTGTGTTTTTTTATATATATATATATATGTGTGTGTGATGTCTCTGTCACAGTGTAGGATCTTTTGTCCCAGATTAAGGCAGGAAACGTAGTATTTCTCTATATGGGATTTATTTACAAGGATAAATAATACACTAACAGGCCCATATCCCTTTAAGTCAAAACAAAATCATAAAATAAACTCCTACTCCTCTTAAGAGACTAACTACACATTCCGCCTCCACCCTTACTACCTGCATGGAAAGCTAAGCTGATTACCACCCCAAACAGGTACTATTTTATAGTTGAACATATACAGTCTCTGAACACAGCAATAATGTGTTTCACTTATCTGTTACTCCAGGGTTTGGAGCAGAAGTCCCCACTTCAGCGAGGCCTCACATCCTTCCTTCCTAGGGGAGCTCAGCCCCACGAGAGCTCAGAGAATCTCTCCTCTGTAAGTCCAATATTAAGGACAGGACATCTCCGCTTCAGCATGGTCCCTTGTCCTTCCTTTTTCCTGGGATTAACAACCCAGGCAGTCCCAGCAGGCTCCGCGACCACCGTCCAGCGGACCTAGGGGAATGTACAAGCTTTCCTTGGTGGGGACAACTCTTCTCTGTCCCTCTTCTCTGGGATAAGCATGGCAGCTCTCAGTCTGCCTTAAAACACTTCCTTACTCACTCAATCAGGAGTTCAGCCTGCTCAATTAGTTTGCAGCTGCTGGTGTCTCTAGGGAGATTAACTCTCTGTGCGCTGGAAAGTCCCATAGATGCCCTATTCCAGCACCTAAAGGACAGTGATGGTATCACATATCCCTCTCCCCAGCATAACATTGTCCTGTGACGCGGCCCGTGCACTATTCATGTGCACCAGCCTCTTTGTCAGAGACGTCTGACATCCATCTCTTCGTTTTCCTTCCTTCCATTTGAAGAGTTTTTCCTTCAGGGCAAGTACTAGGTCTTCTGGGCCTGCAGACTGGGCCTTTACTACCTTCTTGTGTTTCACTTGCTTGATTTTAGCTTTGAAGCTCAGCTTTTGGTGTGTAACTTTTTGGTAAAGTCCCTGAGCATCCTGCAGTCTGTTGGCTCTCTCTGCCAGCTCAGCCCGGACTCTATCCCGCTCTGTGACCTTGATCTGCATATCCTGAAGATGCATCTCCATCTTCTTCCTCTTGTGCTCAAAGGCTCCCTTACCCTGCAGAAGAGCTTGACCTCATTGGTCAGCTCATTGCATTCACTCGACAGTGACTGTTTGGCCTTCTCTTGTGAAGACAGTAACTCAACTTTAGTGGTGATGGCTTTTGGACCTTTCTCCATCAGCGTACTTTCAGCGTTTGAGACTAGAGACCGGTCATTCACCACAAGTTCTGTATTTGGTTCTAATTATTTCAAAGTATGACTCCCAATATCCGCTTACTAATTAGTGAGGGTATATACAGGGAGAGTTTCAGCAGCTCCAATCTGTTCCCCTGACGAAGCCATTACCGGCAAAACTAGTTGGGAAGCAGATTTGGAGTTTTTGATTGTGGGAGGATAGCACTGGAGGACAACTACATTGAGGGACCGAACGCTTCCGATTGCTGCCAGAAGTCTCGCGATACAAGAGTTTCTCACGTGACGTGGAAGAGATCCGGACACATGGAGTGACTAGCGGAGGAGGACGCAGGATGTTGCTCCGAAGGGCTAGAGACCGGAGGTGCCGGTGAGCAGGACTGATCTGTGAGGGGAGTGCGGGACATTGCCCCTGGGTCTACAGCTTTTCATTTAGCATTTTCGGCGGATGTGTGCATTGTGACTCCGGTGGAGATATCCTTTTGCTTATGTTTTATGTTTTATGATTCATTAAATATTTGTACTTTGTGCGAATATTTTGCATTTTCCTATATTGTTCCTCTGGGTTCTGGTAACTTGCTGGAGTGTACAAGCCCTATCGTGGAGGTTAACTGCTGATTGACCAGATGGAGAGGGGTTAACCATCATATGGAGGAAGTAAAGAACCTAATACACTGCCGTTTTTCAGCTATTATCCTGTAAGTGCATTATATTCTAGTAGGACTTTGCTGTTTTTTTTACAGATTACACTATGTGCTGTTTTCTTTTTCTCTTATGCGCTATAGGTCCATTTGATCCTGAGCATTCCCTCAACAGTGACTGTTTGGCCTTCTCTTGTGAAGACAGTAACTCCACTTTAGTGGTGATGGCTTTTGGACCTTTCTCCATCAGCGTACTTTCAGCGTTTGAGACTAGGGAACGGTAATTCACCACAAGTTCTGTATTTGGTTCCACATTATTTATCTTCAGTACTTCAACTTGGTCGGGATTCTTATTAACCCAGGGAACAGCAGTCAGTCTCAGAAAGGCAGCTCTCAGTCTGCCTTAAAACACTTCCTTGTTCAATCAGGAGTTCAGCCTGCTCAATTAGCTTGCAGCTGCTGCTGGCATCTCTAGGGAGATTAACTCTCTGTGCGTTGGAAAGTCCCATAGCTGCCCTATTCCAGCACTTAATATATGCTCACCGGGCAGACGTCCAGCAAAAACGAGGCAGCACTAATTACTTTACCTTTGTGTGCTGCCTCGTTTTTGCTGGATGTCTGCCCGGTGAGAAAATCTTACCTATTCTATCTCTATGGGACAAGTACCAACAACTACCTGGATTCACGTGAGGGCGGGGGGGAGATGAGGGGTGGGAGATGAGGGTGGAGTGAGAGAGATGGGAGAGACGAAGGGGGAGTGAGAGAGAGAGACGGGTGGAGAGAGATGATGGGGGAGCGAGAGAGACGGGGGGAGCAAGAGAGACGACGAAGAGCGAGAGAGAGAGAGAGATGGGGAGAGAGAGACGGGGGAGAGAGAGAGAGAGACGGGAGAGAGAGAGAGAGAGATGGGGGAGAGAGAGAGAGAGAGAGACCGGGGAGAGAGAGAGGGGGGAGAGAGAGAGAGACCGGGGAGAGAGAGAGACCGTCGAGAGAGAGACGGGGGGAGATAGAGAGTATATATTAATTCAATAGAATTAATCATCTGGACTTGTCTAGGCAGATACAAGCCACCCACCAAGCCATTTGAATTAGACCGGTCAATCAGTTCCATTTCAGTTTGTTAATCTGGACTGGGTAATGCTATTATTATTTTTAATTGACCTCTGGCCTGTCTCCTAGCAGAGCATTAAGGCTGCAGCTCAAGAAGTATCCTACGTGGTTTTTTTTTGGTTTTTTTAATAAATCAGTTTTGTACTATGAGAAAATACTTGTGAATAATTTTTTTAAACCACTCTGAAAGACATGTTTAATGTATTATAATGTAACAAGTATTTTTTGTTTCTATAGCAACCATTTACAAAGTCAGATCCCCTTCCTCTTCTGAAACAGGCTCTGGCACATCCCTTTTTGAGCCCTGTCCTCTCTCTATCAGGGCACCAATTGTGCACAACCTAGTGACTGCTTGGTCACATGATCTTCCCCACATAACTTTGCATCTTTGGTCCTCTTCTGCTGCACTGACTGCCATTTAGTGAACACCCAAGCAGAATCTTCGCCGATCGATCACAGGAGAACGGATCGATCGGCCACTTAGCTAATTACTTATTGTGTGGACGGTATTATGGGTATATTAAAGGGGGGGGGGTGGGGGTGGGAACGGCAGCTTGGACTGCTGCTTTAAAGAGACAGTACCTTCTAGGACCATACTTATTTGAAATGTTATGTCTAATGGGATAATGTAGGTGATTGGCACTGTCATGATAATATCATGAGATATTAGGTATTTTAATCCCTCTGGTGCTTCAGGGGTTAATGACCTAAAGTTTGAAGTGGAAAATACAATATTTGGGGTCTGGCTTGTCATGAATCTGTGGGAGCTTCAAATTGAAATTGGGTGTGAAAATTACAAAGAGAGAATGTTAACACCTTTTGCAGGCCTAGTGGTAAAAACAGATATTGTCTAGAGATAAGGACATATGTTCTGCCAGACAGGGACTCTGACAAACTATAAAGGGTTTTCAAAGCATTCTCTGTAAGAGGTTTATGGATTGCCAGAGGGTTGGACCGTCCTATGCCATCCCAAGATATGAAACATGGAATCAGGGACTTGACAGCGATACTGACGTATACAATTTTGAAATTTGCATTTGTGACAGAGTGACGAGCGCAAGGGGTCCAGATATGGGAGTTCTGGCAGGTACTGAGGAACAGATATTAATTTGTTGTCTCTTACATTTAAGATTAAGACGGTCATGTTCGGTCTCTTTGTGTCCGCCATGAATGCCTGAATGTATTGATGTGACTCACGTGTGTGAGTATAAGTTAAGGAAAGTTATAAATTCATTTAGATATTGCAGGGTTTAGTTAAACACAGACTTGACTCAAGTAGAGTCAAAAGATTCCCCACATAATTGCACTCAATGCAAGAATAAATTATTTCAGACAACAAAGGCCGTCAGTTGATTTTTTCCGTTGATCAGTCTAATGACCATTAGGGATCAGTAATATTAGAACAAAAATAATAACATTTTATTTACATCAGAACATTATAAATCCCAATAGAAGATTAAAAATATATTATACAAATTCCTCGTAGTGGAGTGGTAGGTAGAGTGTTAGTCTTCTTTAAGGTACATCTATCTTAGGTATGATGAATTCAGAAAAACCTCTACACTGATAGTCAAATATTCTCTTCAAATATATCTGTACGTACAGTTACTCTAAATAGATGTCAGACTATGTATCCATGGTGTACTTCGATAGTAATCATGTGCTGCAGGACAGAGAGATAAGTACAGTAATATATTTAACCAGATATAATAGGTTTGACACTGGCTGTGTTGCAAGTTGTATAATCCTGAGGTCAGGCAACTTAATGCATTTTGGAAAATTACCCAGTAACAGTGCTTGTCAATTAGGCTCAAATGTCCTATGGTATGAATCCTAGAGAGCAGGTTATTCTCCCTTGTGATTACATACATCCAGATAGCAAAAATACATTACATTTGATGCCTCAAATGAATAGACAGGCATCTTTGAGACATATATACAGTGAATAACAAAAAGGTAAAGTGCACACAGCCCACAGGTGTCTAATAGATCAACTCCAGATAGAGATCACAGAGTTCATGGTAATTCAATTTCTGACAAATATATCTAGGGCAAACGTTGGAGGAATACAATCACAAATAAGTGCACCCAACCCTACTATATCTCTGGTCTACCAGGGTATATCAGGTTATAGCCTGGCAGTCTTCAGTAACATAAGAGTCTCGGCATACCCATATAGGAGAGAAAAAAACTCCAGAATTCCAGACGTAATTGTGCAGGAGACTATCGCCACTCCGTGATGTCACAGTGACGCCCTACTTCTCGACGCACGTTTGCATGTATGCCACGCTTCTTCAGAGGGGAGGAGTCAAACATTCTAATCCCTCAGGTAAGTATCCACAACGGAGGAGGCTCGACACTCCGGTGACCAATTAGCACAGACTGTCGGTATGTAACCCAATCAGATTGGATCACTACAAGTTAATTATATTGCTGACATAATCAATGTTTATTAACATCTCCATATACTTCCACTACATCTGCTAAAATGCCCGTGGACATTAGTATAGAGGAAGAATACAAACTTCATATGGCTGGTTATTAATTACAGTAGTTGGCTAAGTATAAAGGCAGAAAACATACCAGGAACTTGAGGTGGTAGTTAACCACTATAGAAACCAAGGATAATAAACCATATTGGTCAATAAAATATATAAATTAGGGAAATATAGGCATATTGCTGTTGACGTATATAAAGGTAAATAGTGCATAAAACTTATCTTGGTGTAAATAATAGGTAAACATATATGTATATACACTACATATACATCATCATATTGTTGGTATTATTACTGATTCCTAATGGTCATTAGACTGACCAATGGAAAAAAATTCAACTGACGGGCCATTGTTGCCTGAAATAAATTATTCTTCACAGAGTGCAATTATGTGGGCAATCTTTTGACTCTACTTGGGTCAAGTCTGTGTTCTATATTATATGCCCCCTTGCACCTGCTGTTATGTCTTTTATACTAGGACTATACCTAAGGAGAGCGGTCTGATTCATCTTTTTCTATTAGGGTTTAGTTAAACGTCATTTTGTAGAAGGATTTTTACTCTGTCGTAAAACTGTCAATCTCACAGCTGATTTATGACAGGGGTTGGCTTATGTTGTTGCAATGAGGAAAATTGTCCTTTAAGGCCTGGGCAAAGATTGTGAAAATCAGACTAGGGACTAGGAAAGAGCATTGGATTACTGACTGATCATCTTTTTCTTCTCTCGTCAGGTAAAAACTATATTTGAATCCTGTCTAAACAAATCACCCCTTGAAGTGTGCCTTAATTAGATTCAGCTTTGAAACTCAGGCAAGACTACACCCTGTTTAAAAAAAAAACATCTGTTTTAATGGTCCTCACATGTGCTAATTAAGTTGTATGGGGGGTGAACTTAATTCAGTCAGGTGACATTTTAAAAGTATAAAACTCAAACCACTGCAGCCTTGCTGTTTGCAGCCAGGTTTCAAGTAGCCAGGTTTCAAGTAGCGTGTCATGTTGGTGTTTAAAAGGGAGTTCAACATGAGTGAACAAGTGGACCTAATGGCCAAGAATACTGGATTTGATCAACGCTGGAATGGAGGATATTATCTACTCCAGACTGCACATCTCAGCAGTTTACTATAGCTGTGATGCCACCTTTGCTATTTATATTTGCTATGACCTCACTTCTTTTCCGATTATGCACTTCTTTCTACCAGCCTCATGTCTCCAACTGTATTCATATATCTCCATCTCTCCTGTCCGCCACTTCTCAGGTCATATGAACTACTTTCTTACCTGCGCCCTCTGTCACTACACAGCTGTACCCCCTGCACTAAAACACATCCCTAAAAATCATTCTCACACATTCTCTTTTGCACACAGTCCATGCGGTATCCCAGGTTGGCGGGTACCGCCATTTTGAGTTACACTGTAGCCCATACTCGCTACAGGTTGGACTTGCGTCATATCACCGTCTGATGATCGGGCGCTTCATTTACAATCTCACTCATGAACACAATGTCCTCCTTGCTTCTGGGGATATCTCCCCCAATCCTGGTCTCTGCCTTGTTTCTACATGCTCTCGTCCTCGCCTGCCACATGCAACTTCTACTCCTTCTGGTGTCAACCCCTCCAACCTCATACTCATCCCTTGTCACCCATCCTCCTCTCTCCCCTTCTCCTGTGCCCTTTGGAATGCTCGCTTCCCTCTCTAACAAGTTCCTCTCTGTGCATGGTTTCTTTCTCTCTCATTCTCTGCTCCTATTTGCTATAACTGAAACAAGGCTCATTCATTCTGCCTCTGCTCTGGAAGCTGCCCTCTTTTATTTGTTTCTCCCACACTCCACACCCTGATGGCAGGGTTGGAGGCATGGGGCTCCTCCTCTCCTCTCTCTGCCGTTACCGTACTCTTCCTATTCCTCCCTCTCTTGCGTTTCCCTCCTTTGAGGCTCACACTGTCCAGATCTTCTCTCCTCTCCCTGTCCATGTGGCTGTCATCTATCGCCCACCTACCTCTACTCATCCCCTTCTTCTGCCTTTATCTCTCACTTTGAATTCTGTCTCTCTTTCTTTCTCTCCTCAGACTATATGTTTATAAACTTTGTGAAATCCAATGGGTTCCTGGTGTGAGGTTATTTCTCCTCAGACTACCCTGTTCATCTCCCTGGGGACTTCAACTGCCACATTGATGACCCTTGTCTCCTTTGGGCTTCTCGCTTTCTCTCTCTAACCTCTTCTTTTGGCCTTCAACAGTGGACTGCAGCCAGCACCCATGAGGATGACCACTACCTAGACCTGGTTTTCTCTCTCTTGCTTCTCCCCTTCTCCAACTCCATCTACCCCTTGTTTCTGCAGAAAACTGCGCTCTGTTAACCTACCAGCCTTTTATTTCACTTTATGTTCCTCCCTCTCCTCTCTCAGTTCTGCTCTAGACCCTGACAACCTGGTCAGGAACTACAACTCTGCCTTATCCTCCTCTCTTGATCTACATGCCCCGTTTTTTCTCTGCCGTCCTCACCCTTCTAACCCCAGACCCTCGCTAAATTCCCACACGCGCATGCTGCATTCCTCCACACGTTCCTCTGAACGCCCACACTCTCTCAGACTTCCTTCACTACAAATTTATGCTGTCCTGTTTCAACTCCACCCTCTCTCAGGCTAAAGAAACCCACTTTTCTTCACTAATCAACATGCACAAATCTAACCCACGTCGACTCTTCTCTGTCTTTGACTCTCTACTCAAAAAACTCTCAGCTGCCTCTATATAGGTTTTCTTTTAATGTTATATCCTTTTTATTTTGAGAAACTGTTCTGCATTTTATTGTAACTGTATGTTCTTGTAATCCTTTTTTCTGTAATATAAGCACTGTACTTTTATATATATTATAACATTTAATAAGTGATGCTTTGGGCTTTGAATGAACTGTTGCATGCTCTGCAGAGAGTATTTATGTTTTCGGACACATTTTGCTACAATAGATTTGTGTGTGTTAAACTGCATGTTTTTTCTATATTAAACAGCGACCTGGGGCCCTGGCAAATATTATTTTTACATCTTATTTGCATATCCCAGGTGGTGGCAGTGTTTAGATATGATTGCAATTGAGTAAGGGATTAATAATACCTCAATGGAGGTACCTAGCAGAGTAGAAATGTGAGTTGGCTAGAGTAGCCATGTGTATTAACCTTGATTACATATCTAAATCACATTCTCACTTGGGTGCTGTTCTTGATGGTGGTATATATTGGGATAGATTTAGGGGAGATGTTAACACATTTAAGTGACTTTTGTGAAGGTGAAGTGGGGCAGTTTGCGAGTTGTGTATTAACCCTTGTCCTGTAGAGGCGATATTGTCCATTTGAGGGACCTCTGTGGAGGTGAAAAGTGGGAACATTTGCGAGCCCTTCTCCCGTATGCAGGTTACAGCTCACAGAGGTGCCACACGTGAAAGGCACCGTTTACAAAAATAAGTACTTTCAAATCATGCTTTTTTATTTTTTATGTTTCCACTATAATAAAATGCTCCAAAGGCAGGAAGTAGCAGTTAAATCTAATTATATAATAATAATAGCATGTTCTTGTATAGCGCTGCTAGTTTTACGTAACGCTTTACAGAGACATTTTGCAGACACAGGTCCCTTCCCCGTGGAGCTTACAATCTATGTTTTTGGTGCCTGAGGCACAGGGAGATAAAGTGACTTGCCCAAGGTCACAAGGAGCTGACACTGGGAATTGAACCAGGTTCCCCTGCTTCAAACTCTCAGTGCCAGTCAGGGTCTTTACTCATTCTTTACTCTAATTTCTTCATATCAAGGTTGTTTGTAGAACCGTGCATCTACATTCAACTTTTCAATCCACTCATTTTTTTCTACATTGTTATTGCAAATCAATGATGCTCCCAGTTTTTGTTAAATGGCTAAAAGAGGTGGGCAATATCTATCTGATAAGAATGAATTTCATCACAGGACACAAATAAGTAAAATTTCCTGTAAAATGTATAGAATATGTAACACACTTCCCCCCCTCCCACCCTCAATTGCAGATAGGGACCGTGTGAGGAAATCTACAGGTGTTACCAGGTGTGGTGCATTACCTGTCAGGTTCACAGGAGGCCTGAGCCTCCGCTGATGGGAACCTGGGGTGTATCCTGGAACGTACTTACAATATACAGCGCCTCCACCTATGCAGGATTCTAGTGTGTAGAAGGACCCCTGACACAGGATCCACATATAGGAACCACATACACTAGGTTATGGTTAAAACAGTTTACTACATGCATATAAGAACAACACATACATCAGCAACAACAACCTTAGTGTCACCCCTGTAACACTGGACCTCATAGACTGTAAACCCACACCATATATCCCGGAGTCCCAAGTATCCCAAGAGTCCCCACTCTTACCCAAGTGTGAGACAGCACTGCCCACTAAGATGAGATGAGGGTTGGTGCACTTGGTGTATGATGCAGGTACCTGCCGGGTGTGTCCACAACCGGACGCGCAGATGAGCTGGACTTGCGATCCCTTGATCCAGAAGGGTGATTCCCTGTCGTGATCCGCCTCTGCGTGGGGTGGCTCCCACATTGAGTGATTCACTTTAAGAATGTCTCTTATCTCTGCGAGTCAGCAGAGAGTGATTCACCTTAACAACCGTGGCCAGGATATATACTCTTCCTGGCTGGACCTTCACTGTAATGCTGCTCTACAGGACCCTGTCCCTATCCTAGGGGGCATCCCTGTAGCAGCCACAAGCTGAGGGTGAGTAGGGCCTAAGGGGAGACTTCTGGCTTAGTGCAGGGGCTACTTGCCTCCCTGCACAAACACACCCCTCCCCTCTCTGTGTCCCAGCTCCTACTGCCCCTTCCTTCCCCAGCACGCGAAATGTATCTCTCTCTGCAGGGGAATCAAGCTCTTCCATTGGCTCCCTGGCGTCAGGTGGTACCTTTGCCTTTAAGCATCCTGGGACTTGTAGTCCCTTACAGACCTCTTTTGCATTGGGGCCGCGTGAGTGATCTGCACTGCGCATGCGCGAGTCTCCCAGCACCTGCAAACCCATGAAATGGCTGCCGCATCACCCTAACTGCGCATGCGCGAACTAGGGCTGGCCCTACGCTACAGAGCGCCTCTACTGCCACTTCTCCCTCACTGTAATGGCCGCCGCATCACTTCCGCAAAAGCACGAGCCTCCGCGCACACCACCAAGATGGAGGCACCCACCGGAGAGACCAACCGGGAACCCCCGGTGATGTACTCGCCCCTGCAGCAGCCCCCTGTCATGCAGAGGTAAGGGAGAGGGAGACAAGGAACCGGGGAGCTAGAGGGGACCTGGCTACATATACTAAACAGGAACTGCAGTAATTTACAACATTGTCAAAATCTCATAATGTTCAGGATTGCACCTTTAAAACACCGAGGTACAGTAGCAATGAACTGAGGCAATGTTCTCATACTGAACTACTCATTATAATAGAGGACAAACTGTCAGGTTATCTAGGTCAGTTCTGTGCTATCAGTTATAAAGTACATTCAGAGGCAACCTGGATTATCATTGTTCCAGCTCTGTAGAGGATGATGACCTTGTATCTTTGTACTAACGCATAAAAGCATCTTTCATTGATTCTGGATTGCAATCAATTTTTGTTTTGGCAAATAATGTTCTTTTTAGAACTATATGAAGATCTTGTGTACTTCTTGCTGTTATATCGTTTGCAAAAATGTCTCTTTGGTATTTATTTAACTCGACAACAGGCACCACAAAGCATAGTTTGTAAGCTCATCTGGGCAGGGACTGTGTAAAAATGTATTATGTGTGTGATGTGCAGGGGGGGTGATGTGTGTGATGTGCAGGGGGGATGTGTGTGATGTGCAGTGGGGTGATGTGAAGGAGGAGGTTTTATGTGTGGGATGTGGAGGAGGGGGTGTTATCTGTGTGATGTGGCGGGGGAGTAGTATGTGTGGAGGGGAGGGGTTGTGTGTATGGGAGAGAGAGGTGGGGTTGTGAGGGAGAGAGGTGGTTGGGAGAGGGGAGAGAAGTTGGCGGGAGAGGTGGATGGAAGAGGGGAGAGAGGTGAGGGTCTCGCAAGGCCGCTGACACTGGGGGTGGGTCCAGTGGAAACTGTGTCCTGGGCCTCGGGAAAGCTGTCTGTGGCCCTGCTCACATATCAAAGCTAATAATTTGATGAAATACCAGGAAAACATTTTATGAAGACAAATATTTTCTTTGTTTTCTGAGTGAAATGTAATTGTGTTTAACTTTGTGGATTGGAGTTATAAATATGTTGTGTAGCCCACGTTTGAGTCTTGATGACCAAATATGACATTTTATACTTGCAGCACACAATGATACTCATCTCCCCTTTTCTTCCGCAGGAGAACAGAACGGCACTGTTTGACTATAATTAGGCACAATGGAAGCCTTGGCTTTGGACCAACTATTACTGTCATCATAAATCAGCAGTGCCACCTACTCAAGCACTCAAAGCTGGCACCAGACATTTACTACTCAGCACCTGCAAACTAACACATGCCGTGTTTCCCACACTTCCTTACCTTTTCCTTTCTCTCAATAAATAAAAAAACATAAGCATTCATTGTATCTTCAGCAGAAAAAGTGAGAACAGCTTTTTAAATATCCAATAATATAACATTAAGACAGTAAATAGATTTCTGTCTTGCTCATTTTCATGATTTTAAGATCATTACCACCTATATGTATCTGATGAATCAGCCTCCCTCTTTCATCTGCTGTCACCGCAGTAAGTATAATATATGTATACTGTATATCAGTGTTTCCCTGTTTTCATGTTATTTTATCCTGCAGAGGTCAAAGTATACTAGATTGCTTGTCATTCTTATGTGAATGATTTGTTTCCTTTTGTAATTGATCACCTTTGTCTTTATTCTGGAAGCCAGGGGGTCCACGTGGTGATGACTTAGCTCAGATAGTGTCAACCGCCCTTTTCCAAGCACGACAAGGTCTGTTTTTTCTTTACTTTATTTGGGGAAAGCAGGTAAATACAGTTGCTTGTGTAGAGGTGTAGGTCTAAATCTCTGGTGTGCTCAGTAGTAAAGGGAGGTGAAAAGATAATCCTGCAGCACACATTACAGGGGTTACAGCGAGGTACTCACCAGAGCAATGGTGGAAAGGAAGAAGCAATGTATGCTGGGTGGTAAGATAGTCTGGGGACAGACCATCTGTGGGCAGAGCAGAGGGGGAGAAGGCAGACTAGCCCATTAGAGAGAAAGGCTGAGGCTGCCATGGCAACTCACAGGAGTGTCTGGGGAAGCTACAACATGTAGCAATAATGTTACATCTTTAATGCAGCAAGCTGCTGGGAGAGGGGAAATGGCACTGTATTTGTGTGCAGAGCCAAACAAATACAGCTGGCACTAAAAGGCTGACAAGCAGGGCTGCGAGGAAAAAGGGGGGGTGAAACAAGTGTAGACAGGGGTATATCTGTTCCATGACACTCCCCGTCTGGTATCTGTAGATACCACTATATAACATGCTATGTGGAACATATGTGCAATGTAAACATAACATAACAACATAATAATGCAAAGTCCATGTCCACATAACGATGTGATACTGGCCAGTACCACTGGCGTTGAAATCCCTTGGCAAAGTCTTTTAGCAAGGGATGTTGGGTGGATGAACCGCTCCAGGTTTGCTGGTTTCACCACAATGTCTTTCTGTGAAAGTCTCTGGCACTGTTTCCTTTCAACTTTGTGAGAGAACAGTCCCTTTGACTCTGTAGTTCTTTCTACAGAGTGCATCACCTCGTGGATGTGCCAGCCATGGTAGTTCGTCATCCTATCACCTGGCGTTTGGCGGGAGGAGATGGCTTTTGGTTCCTTGCGGAAGCGGATTAATGTCCCTGGAAGACTGATCGTCAAGTCTGGTCCAGTGAGGAGGGCGTCGTTCAGGGAGACTCCCTGGAGCTGAGCGCTAGGGTTGAACACTACCCGGATTTGATCGGGTTCCTGAGTGTGGTAGGCCCCAGGTGATTGGAGGTATCGACATTATTCACCTTTCTTCATTAGAGGTGCTGGCTTTGCGTGGCCGGTAAGGAATATCTTTTGGGTGAAGGCCACAAGGTTGTCTTTGGTCTCTAGTTCCCTTTGTAGGTCGCAGAGGTGCGAAGTGAACCTAGAGATGGCACGTTCTCCATTGTTTGGGAAGCGTCTTCTTGGTGAACGGAATGGTAGCGGAGTCACCCAACTGCTTAGTCCGTCTTTAGAGAGCTCCTCGACAGTTAGCCTCAGGAATCCTCTATCTTCCCTTGATGGTGTTCGTTTGCCGTCCCTTGTTGTTTGGAACGCTGTGGACCGTAGGTCATCGGTGCATTTTTCTTGCACGAGAACATCTCCCCGTAATTTGGTTAAGCGCTTTTGTGTCTCTTTGTTGACTAACATCGGGAGGTTATTGTCTCCCCAGACGTAACGAAAAACAGTCTCTTTTGCCCTAGTAAAACCCTTTATGAAATGTCTCTGTAGCTGTCTCTTTTTGTATGTGTGAGAGGACAGTCCTTTTGACACTGTGGCTTCACCTGTAGAGCCCAATCTTTTGCGGCTATTCCAACCATGGCAGCTGGTTGCTTTGTCGCTTGATGCTCTGTGGAGAGGAACAACTGTACATCTTAGTTGTGCCATTGCTCACGGGAGGACTGTTTGATCGTTTATTGTTTTTTGGACGATCCCTTTGTCGGTCACCTTTGGGAGGTTACTCTCTTCCATCGGTGGAATCGACTCATCATCCTTAGCTGTCTGGACTGCTGAGCATCCTAAGCCATTGTCGCATCCCATCGACGTGAGGATGTCTTTGTTAGTCTCAGGGGTATGATCTTGTCTTTTCTCTTCACTTGGCCCTTCGGTCACTTGGAGATGGCCAAGACATGGTTCAGAGAGAGAGATGTGTGTCCACATTCTGTCACCACCGTTCTGCGGGCATCAACGTAGTCTTGCCCGTGCTCTTTGTTGGTGCACGCGTTGCCCACTATCACCCATCCTAGGTCAAGTCTTTGGGCGTATGGCGCGTTGTGGGGTCCGTTAGGCTGTTTACGGACTTTATGTACCCTCATGATGTCCCTACCGAGCAGCAGCAGGATCTTGGCGCCTTGTTCCACCGGCCGGATGTGGTTGGCTAATCCTTTGAGGTGGGGGTAATGGCATGCCACGTCTGGTGTGGGAATCTCATCCCTGTTGGTGGCCATGTGGTTGCACTCGATGAGTGTGGGAAGGGGCATGTTCACTTTGCCGTCTATTGAGCATATGGTGTAGCCATTCACTCTTCTCCCTGTGGTCTCCATTCGCCCTGCGCACGTTCTGAGAGTGTAAGGAGAAACACTGTCTTGAATATTGAACATGTCGAAGAACTCTTACCTGACCAGCGATCGGTTGCTCTGGTCGTCGAGGATTGCGTACATCCGAATAGCCTTCTCAGGTTGTCCCTGGGGGTGCACTGCGATGAGGCATATTTTGGAGCAGGACATTTTGTCACCTTCTTTCCCGCAAACCTCAGTGCGCTGAGATGTGACGGATGTTGACTCTCCTTCTTCTTTCTCCCCGCCATGCTCCGCTACGGAGGATGGGTTCTTGAGTTGGTGGAGTGTCATCGCCTCTGGGTGTAACGCTGTCACGTGCTTGTCACTTTCGCACACTGTGCATTTGATCTCTTCCTTACAGTCCCTGGCTAGGTGAGTCGTGGAACCGCAACACTTGAAGCAAACTCCGAATTCTCCAAGTAACCTCTTGCGTTCCTCTAGGAACTTCATCCTGAACCCAAAGCACTTGTTGAGTGGGTGTGGCTTCTTGTGTATGGGACATTCCCTGTTTGGGTCCCTTGGTTCCTTGTCTCTAGTGACCGACTGATCGGGAATGGTTTGGGTCGTGGGAGGCACGTCCGTCCTGCGGGTCGAGATGGGTGTTTGGGGGTTACCATATCTCGTCGCTGGTCTCTCGTTCCTCAGGCTGCTTGCACTGTATGTGGTTTGCGCACCTAAGAAGAAGCCGGGGTCGTTCCTCATCCTTGCTGCTTCGCGAATGAAGCTCAAGAAAACGGAGAATGGGGGGTAGACGACTTGCTTCTCCCTTTTGTATTTGGAACCTTGTGAGATCCATTTTTCTTGGAGGTTGAAGGGTAGCTTCTCCAGGATGGGTCTCACTCCACGAGCTGAGTCTAGGACGTTGAGACCTATTAAGGAATGGTCTTTCCTTGCGAACTCCAGTTCTTGCAGCAGGTCCCCGAGCTCTCGTAACTTCGAGTAGTCTTTAGTTGTGATCTTGGGGAAGCTTTCAACTCTTTTGAAGAGCGAATCCTCGACTGCTTCAGGGCTGCCGTAGGACTCTTCTAGCCTTTCCCACACTAGGTCAAGACCTACTTGGGGCTGGTGCGCATTTGCCGTCCGAAGTCTCTTCGCGTGCTCCCTGGATTCGTTCCCCAGGTACTTGAATAGTAGGTTGAGCTCCTCCCTTGCTGAGAAGTCCAAGCTGTCGATTGCGTCTTTGAACGTGAACTTCCACGTCCGGTAGTTCTCAGGACGGTCGTCGAAGCAGATGAGCCCTGCTTGCACCAGGTTGCGCCGGATCATATACTTGGTTATGTCTGTCAGGCCTGAGGCATCGGCGTGCCTGTCCCGTTCTGAGGTAGTTGCTGGGGGGTCTGTGCGGTCGCCTCTTCCTTGGCGTGGACGGGTGATGGCTGGTGGCCAGTGTGAGGGGCTGTTTTCTCCCGCGTGGGTGTACCTGGATTGCGAGCCTGTTGTGGTGCATCCATGTGCGCGCTGGCGTGTGGATCACTGTTGCGGCTGTGGCTATCCCAGGTAGCATGCACCACTGGCAGAGCAGCGTTTTCTCCTCGTGGGGTTAGCAAGTCTTCGGTGTCCGTAGAGTCACTCCCTCCGTGTTGAGATGATGCGCTGGTGTTTACACTGAAGAGGCTCCTTACGTAGTTTTCAGTGCATTGGGCTGGATCCTCTGAGGCTCTCCGTCTGTACGGTTGCTCCCCGCCGTCCTGTGGCGCGGCTGCTTCTAGAACTTCAGCTTGGGCTATGGCGGCAGCGGCTTCCTTCTCTTTATTAAGTGCCTCTAGATTCGCGTCTAATTCGGCCTTTTTACGCGCAGCGGCAGCGGCGGCATTGGCAGCGGCGGCATTAGCAGCGGCATTGGCAGCGGCGGCGGTAGCAGCGGCGGCGGCATTAACAGCAATCTGCTCCTCCTCTTCTATGCGCGCTCTTTCTGCCCTTACGGCTGCCTCTCTGCGACTATATTCGGCCCTGGCACGTGTGGTCTCTGCGGTGGCTCGCGCCTTGGTAGTGCTTGCGCTTGCGCTAGACGCGTGAGATTGCGCTGATCTTGCTGACCTTGAATGTCTGGATGTGCTTGAGCGCTGTGACGGTCACTTAACTATGTTGGACTGATCCTTTAACTCAAACAGGTCATTGTCACTTTGCTTCAATGTCACCCCAGCATTGTGTCACATGCACAAAAGCCTTGGGGTAGAAAACTAAAAAAAAAAAAAAAAAAGCACCGTGAGAGAAAAGACTGCGAGCGGCACGAAGGGGGCACAGACCCGGGAGAGGAAGAAGACTGGCCAGGGACACACGACCCCTTGGCATTCATGCGAGGGATGGGGCAGGAGAAACACGATTACATAAGATCACAAAGCAGGAAGTGGCTGAGAAGGCAGAACAGAACACACATTTCCAAGGTTGAGTGACAGGAGAGGGAGGCAGGGGGCACACCAGATGGCATAAAGGATAACTGGGCACAATGGAAAGAGGCATGAGTAGCTAGGGGCACAAAAGATAGATGGAACACACCGGAAGGGTGTTTGATGGAGAGGGAGGCAAAGGTTGCACACATTAACATAGGATAGGGGGGAACACACTGGCAGGGGGAGGTGGCAGAAGGCACATATCTTTAAACAAAGGATAAACGAGCGCGAACACACACACACACACAAAAATAGTGGGACTAAGGGGAGAGAGATAGGCAGCAAATACATGAGGATGGATGGGGCAGGGAGGGGGCATACACACCTTGGCATTCACATATGGATGGAAGGGGCAGGGAAGGGGGCGTACACACCTTGGCATTCACATAAGGATGGAAGGGGCAGGGAGGGGGCTTTATGTTTGTTGGTCTGGTGTAGCGACGTGCATCTGTGTGTTCATATGTCTAGTAATGAAAAGGTTTACCAAACAGTCAGACTGGCCTGCTGGGGAACTGGGTAAATCTATGGTGAGCTAGCTCACACACATGTGGGGCGAGGGAACATCTAGAATGGAGGGGGGAAGGCAGGCAGGGCACAGCAGACCACTTTTGGATGGGGAGTGGGGTACAGACCACATTAGCGGTGGATGGGAGATTGGCAATCATATTTTACAGTGGGCCTTAGATGCCACAGTGCAACACTGGTTTATGGCCATTGAAGTGGGCTCTAACATGGAAGGTGTTTATGCCAGAAGACTGCTTAGTAAACATGGGCCTTAATTTCCAGAAAATCCACTACCCGATGAAATTACTAACAAAAGAATTGTTTGCTAGGGTTGATTTTTTTTTTAGTAACTTACAGATTTTCAAGGCTGATTCTAAAATGAAGCTAGGTATGTATGTATGTCATGTATTTATGTTATGGTATGTTAATGCTATGTACTGTAAATGTAATGTAATGTATCTTAGTATATAGCGCCATCCATGTACATAGCGCTTTATAGCAGTAATACAGGTGACATAATAGGAATAAGTACTTCACACATAAAAGTAGACATTTAGGAAAAGGAGTCCCTGCACAGAGAGCTTACAATCGAAGTGATCCTTAGATATATATTGTGACAGAGCAGATTGCATTATGCAGGCTTTCCATGGTGTGAAAGGGTAACTTATCTAGAGAGGCAGTCTGCAGGTACACCCAATTCAGACTAAGCTGCTGATTGGAAGGGGGTTCATATGGCAGTCACTAAAATACCAGAGAGGAGAGGCTTTTTTCCCAACTAATAGGACACTCTTTGGTACGGTTCCCCAGGCCTGCTGAGACCACCTTGAACCCACACCCAGGAACCTGAGCAACACCAGCAGAAGAAGCAGGGCTTCCTTTCTGTAAGGTGACACAGTATCCAGAGGGATTTCCTCAAGACTCCAGGGATGGATTTCCCAGCACCTCAAGTTAAAGACCATATATTTTGTATTTTATAATTGCAGTGTTTATACACATTTGCTTACACAGCAAATTGGTAAACCGCTCACCTAATTATATAGTAATCAAAAACGAATATATACAGCCGGTGCACATAAGGACAAATAATCAGAACTAAAACACAAAGAAAGGAGATCACATGATCTCCCAATGATCCCTATTTGCTGCCCTCAAAGGACTGTCATAATGTAGTGGGGTTAAGTACTCCCAGACAAAATTGTCTAAAGTGGCTTTTTGAGTACAAATTCCAAATAGCAAAGACCAGGGCTGAGCCCCACTCAAGATAATGACTGTTGGGAGGAGATACCGGGACCCGGGATGAGGGCCATGTGCAACACGGCCACTGTCGTAGTGGATAAAGTGGCCTTCTCAGAGTTAAGGGTCACAGACTCACTAGGATGTCAATCCAAAGCCATCCCCTCCGCTTACTGTGACCCAGAAGGGATGAATATGACACACGATAAGATCATAAGGTGGAAGGATATGATCCAATATCAGATCCGGGACCCCATAGCTGGCATCATCTGCCAAGCCATCCAGAAGAACAAGCCTGCCCTTCTGAAAAGTGCTCCCTGCGACATGGTTGCCATTCTCATGCGAGAAGCGGATAAGTTTCAGATGTGACAATGAGTTACTCTATCGGGTGGTACAATCCCACAACCACCCGGATAGAAGACAACTGGTTCTCCCCAGGAACCTCCAACATATGGTTCTGAAAGCCTTGAACGATGACCATGGACATCTCGGTGTGGAGAAGACCTCTGGCCTCATCAGAGACCGGTTCTTCTGGTCAAAAATGCGCGAGGTGGTGGAACGACACTGTAGGCGGTGCACCAGGTGTATTCAGCGTAAGACCCTTCCTACCCGAGCTGCACCCATGGCCCATCTGAAGAGCTTGGGTCCCATGGACTTGGTATACATGGATTTCCTGTGCATTGACCCTGATGCCCGAGGTATCAGTAATGTGCTGGTAATCACGGACCATTACCCACGATATGCACAAGCTTTCCAGACCAAAGACCAGAAGGCCATAACCGTGGCAAAGATAATGTGGGAGAAGTACTTCATGCACTATGGCCTGCCCAATCGCCTCCATTCTGACCAAGGCCGGGATTTTGAAAGCAAACTGATCCGGGAGCTACTCAAAACCATGAACATCACCAAGAGTCGAACCACTCCGTACCACCCGGAGGGTGACGCTCTGCCAGAAAGTTTCAACAGGGCGTTACTGGACATGCTCGGCATGTTGGAGAGCTCTCAGAAAACAGAGTGGAGCCGACATGTGGAAGCCCTAGTACATGCATAAAATTGTACTCGACACAAGTCCACAAGATTCTCTCCATACTTCCTGATGTTTGGGCGAGAAGCCAGGTTACCAGTGGATGTACGTCTGCGAGTATCAACAGATGGGATACCCAATACAACGCACTTCAGATACGTGCAAAGGCTTCGGGAAAACCTGCAACAGGCTTAACAACAAGCTGAAAAGTCTGCTGCTCGACTCAACGCCAACAACAAAAGGCGCTATGACCACAAGGTGAGATATCGGGAAATTCATCCTGGAGATGCAGTGCTTCTCCGCAACGTAGGAATTCCCGGGAAACATAAACTCGCTGACCGCTGGAGTGACGGTGTGTTTGAAGTTGGGTCACAGATGCCGGGCCTCCCGGTCTACCGTATAAAAGACATGGATGGTCGGATAAGGGTAGGGCACCATAAACATCTTCTCCCTATTCCACAAATGGGGGACGATGAAGCAGGAATACCGGCTACACTCCTAGACGGTCAGCCGGAACAATTAAACGATCACCCAGAGGGTGAAGAGACTGTTAATGAGACTATAGAGGATTCAATGGAGGGACCCTCTCAAAGGGGACATCAAAGTTCCGGAGCACCTCCCGGAGGAGCTACGGGTAAAGGTCCCCATCGCCAAACACCTACAAGGGTGGCTCCAACAAGCCAACCTTTGGATCCTTGAAGCCCGTGCTTCATGCCCCACAGAGACTATTCAGAGACATTATTACCCTCAATGGGAGAGGCTGAGCCTCAGGACTATACCTATTACTCCCCAGAAGGTGTAGCCAAAGAACAGCTCCAGAGGAGCAAAATAATTTGGTACCCTCCAAACCGGGTAACCTAAGATATAATTGGGGCACCCCACTATGATGCTCAGCAGTGGTCTCGGAGCAAAATCCAATCTGTGATTGTGATGCTCATAGAATTGTGCAACATTGTTTAAAGCCGATTCATGACATGACCGTGCCCATCCCCTCGCTCGCTTTCCAAAAACCTACAGTCCACACATCACCGAAGAGGAAAGCTCGTGCGAGGCAAGTAGCACTGTAGTGCTTGTGCTCACTTTCACTATGGACAAAGCCTAAGGAACACCAATGCTTAGCAATCCTGGCCCATAACCAGTCAAATTAAATAAATCCATATAAATTCTGAAGAAAGGTTTATTTAGAGCCCATAATCAAGAAATGTGGACATTATTCAGACAATTTACTAAAATTGTGATCTGGGGCCTAGCTGGTGGAGCCACATTTCTTAGGCCCGGAATACAGAGACCCGACCAAGATACTGGGCCACTCGGCCCCCCCTATCCTACTAGATCCACCCAGACAGGTTACCACAGAGGAGGTGGCTAATACAAATAGAACAGAAAACTTTTAGAAAATATTGATGTTTGCTGACGATAAAATACAGATAGTTACTCAGCCCTTGACGACCCTTCCGTATCTACACTCGACGCTGACAGAATTTTGCTCCCTATCAGGATGCAAAGTACATTCAGACAAATCAGAGGCTTTGAACTTGATGCTATCTAGTAATGAATACCTAGTAATGAACTGAAACTTATAAACTTAAATTTGAAATATTAATGGAAGGAGTCTTGATTAAAATACCTGAGTATATATCTGATGAACTCCTCCAGAACGCTATTCAAACATAATCTCTCAGGCCTAATAGCACAAATCAAGAGACCTGTCCTCATGGGACAACTATCAGATATCATGGCTCGACCGAATATGCTCATTGAAAATGAAAATCCTTCCTCGCCTGTTCTATAGTTTTCAGATCCTCCTGATTCCGATCCCCTCTAATGTTTTGAGGGACCAACAAAATAAATGTTTTGAATTTATATGGCAGAACAAAAGAACAAGAATGGCAAGAGCAATACTTGTGCCCTCAAAAGAAAGAGGGGGAGTTGCGGTTTCAAACATATAGTACTACAGTATCTAGCATCACACTTGAAACAAATAATAATATGGTATGCAAACACAGACCAATACAGATGGGTAGAGATTGAAAGATAACATATTACTTGAAGCGAGACTATGGGTTTCAAAGGAACTGATCGCTATCGACGCCCAAGCAACACAATAGATTATACCTTAAAGATATGGAGATCGGTGCAGTCCAAATATGCGCTATTTCCATTTCCCTCTAAACTGATTCCAATTTCGGGAAAGCCGAGCTTCCAACCCAGAATGGGTAATAATAATTTTAAACACTGGGAGAAAAAAAGATATGAAAGAGATCGGGGATGTCCTAAAAAAGGGGAAATAATGGAATTTGCGGAGGTAGTCGAAATTTACACCATCCCCACCCAAGACTTATTCCGTTACTTCCAAGTAAGCCTTTTTTGTAAAACAGGTCAGACAAGGGAGGCAATTTAAAGAAGGAACTGGGTTTGAGCTCCTATGTAGTAACAGGAAATACAAAAAGGGCCTCATCTCCTCTATCTATAATGAGTTAGTGTCAGGCAGCGAACATTTTGAATATATGAATGGGTGGGAACAAGATCAGCAAAACTGAAATCCCAAAAGAGGAATGGGAAGATATATGGGAAGGAGTGGTCAAGACATCTATTGGTACCAAAACAAAGGAAAATTAGTATAAGGTGCTATTTATATGGTACTTGACCCTCAAAAGTTAAGCAAGATCTATCCTTGATACTCAGATCCATGTTGGAGGGGCTGTGGACAACTGGGATACATTACCCATATTTGGTTGATATGCCCTGAAATAGGGAGGGAGTGGTCCAAGATTAGAGATTGGCTGGACGAAATAATGGAGGCAATGATCGCCTTGACCCAGTAACTTTTCTCCTAGCTAAGCTAATTGCAACACTGACCCCACATCAACATAAACTCAGCTCCCACATTCTCACGGCAACCTGATGCGCAATTGCGGTGGCCTGGAAAAAATAGAAGCCCCTTCTATGGACACGATAAGAAAGAAGATAAAAATGGTTATGACAATGGACAGATTGACAGCATGCCTGAGGCACACAGCAAAAACACACTTTAAAATATGGGACCCATGGCTTAATCATGGATAGCACAGAGACCAATTCCTTATTCTGGTGGACCTGACCTGGGGTTTCAGGGAAGGGTGCAGAGAGGGTGTGGGAGGTACTCCTATGCCTCTCCCTAAAGAGTGGATTTCAAAAACGATGGCTGAATCGAAAGATGAAGGTGGGACAATCCCCCCCCCCCCTTCCCCTTGGATGTCTTGTCCCATATGTTCTTGTTTTAGATATTAAATTTAAAATGTGATAAATATGTTTCCCCCCCCACACTCCTTTCTATTCTGTACCCCGAATGCAGAAAATGTCAATAATTATATGATTGGAATGGGATGTGGGCTGCTCCCGTGTCCAGCTCACCTTCCTATATGTATGTATTTATGTATTCATATTAATTTGTGTTCCTAATGTTGTGATATTATGATTTTCCCATTGTCACTCTTTGTTCTGTAACCCAAAGTATAAAATGTCAATAAAAAATGTGTGATAAAAAAGATGTTGAACCTCTGCTATCAGGACAACAGCTCTAGCAGGGTGAGCTAAACCAGCTGATGGCTAGCACCACTGTCACAGTATACGTTTAGTTTTGATCTCTGCTTTTCATGGAGTGCTCATAAATGTACAAAACACTTTACCCTCTACTGACATAGAGAAGCATATCTAATAAGCAGATACCTTACCGTCCATTTATTTGAATAGGATGTAATGTATTCCAGCACTGAAGATGCCTTATGGCAGAAGACTGCTTAGTAAATATGTCCCACTGTCTTTATCCCTTACAAGATTAGAAGTACTTACTCAAGTCACCAGCTCATATTGTTATATTACTTTCTCTCTGCACCTGCTTTATTTGCTTGGCGTTAACTTATTTTTACCTGTGTGTGTCAGAAAACCTGTGTTTTATTTAATGTCCCCTGGCCTTAGTAATTCAGAGCTACAGTACATATTATTACTTTGTGCTTGAAATCCTTTCAAGGTTACAACCAACAAAATAGATATCCCTTGGAGGTTTGCTACTAGTAGATAGTGGTGCACTTCAACCCATCAGCTGGTTTAGCTCACACTGCTAGAGCGGTGGCCTTGAAAAGTAGTGGTTATTGTTCTAGGCCTGTTGGGTCTAGCACCATTTCAGTCATTAGGTTGGTCCCTTGGGCTTATCAACTCTATATAGTTGGTACAGAACCATCCAAAATAACGGATTGGCCTTTTTGAGACTGACTGCTTAGTAAATATGAGCCTTATCTAAAATCCCGTCACTGATTTATTCATTTCTTCTCACGTTATGAGAATTATATTTCAATTCTGGCTCCTACAGTGTCGCATTTTAATGTGGTCTATAACTGTTGCATACACCTATAACTTATTTTATCTTTAATGTTCATGCAATGTCCTCATATATAATGTAACCCTGTTCACCTAATGTAATGCAATGTCTTTATACATAATGTGTAACCCTGTTCCCCTAATGTACCATGCATTTGTAACCATGTATTTGTCATCATAACCCTGTGCCCAGGACATACTTGAATACTGTTCATTGCAGTTCATTTCATGGCACATTGGTTCTTAAATGTCAGTGTCGACTGTAGAAATATTACAGGCACATCTTGCTTTAGATTTCATAATGTTTTATCTTTGTTTTAATGTAGTTAGATGCCACATTTTGCTTCTGGAAATTCCCCAAGAATGTCAGCTAGAAAAGACCGAAAATATTCCTCTGACACCCATGAAGCAATGCAGTTGTAGACCGCTTGAAAAAAATGAAGGAAAAAGCAATATAGATACTATAGGGAACAAAGGTAATTGGGCAATAATCACAACAGAGATTACAGTGAAAAAAAGAAAGTGTAGTGAGGGAAAGGGGGTGGTAGAACGGGCACAGCAGACTGCGTTAGCAGGGGTGGGAGGGTGATTTGTTTAGAAACTTACATATTACAATGCTTATCCTAAAATGAAGCAAAATATCCTTTGTGGTATATGTGTTGTGATTTCTTTGCCATATTCTCGTTCATTACTTCTCACATTATGAGAATTTTTAAATCCTGGTCCCTGCTGCTCACTAGAGTTCTTTTCATGCCACATTGGTTCTTAAATTGCAATGCCCCCCCTTTTTTCTGTCAGATATCCTACTCTCTTATCTCTGTTTTAACATAGTTAGATGCCACATTTTGCTTCCGTAATTTCTCCAAGAGCGTCAGCTAAACAATATTCCTCCGATAAAAATAAAGTTTAACTTCTGACACCCATGATGCAATGCAATTGTAGACAGCTTGTAGCTAATAGATAACAAAGAGAACAGAGGTAATTCTTGGAATACACTTGTTACACATATATTCAAGACAGTATGGCATACTGTATTTGGAAACTCTAAAAGCAGTTAGCATGGCAGTGTTTGCTTGTAAAACATTGCGCACACAAAATTATTGCAGAGTAAACCAACAGATGGAGTACGTATTGTTTAAACGGCATTTATCAATTGCAATAAAATGTAAGATATGTTGGAAATAATCATATAACTGTTTCGGAGAAATGTGTGCAAAGGCAAAAAGTCTGTGCAAACATTTTTGGACATTTGCAAAGATACCTTTTTATTCTTTTTTTTTTTTTTTTCATTTTTTTTCGGCATAAACTTTTGGCAGCAATGTCAAGCTTCACCAAGGGCAACGCGGAAATAATAAAAAAAATCACAAGTATTGCAGATAACAACACATTTCCAAAATATTGAAGAGCTTGTGGGAGACATTTGGAACATATTAATTAAGCAGTAGTAGTAGTATGCCAAAAGACTTTTAAGTGAAGGGGTTGTGTTGTGAACTGCTCACTGTGCGCTATATTGTAATTGTGAAGCACTATGAGTCCCATTGGGAGAACAGCGCTATATTAAATAACGTTATTGTTATTATTATTATTGTTAATAATAATAATAATAATAAGTCTTACAGTGCCATAAGGTATCATATCTTAGCACTGCTTAGTAAATGTGCCACTTGATTCCAAAGTGATTTTTGCCACAATGTGCATAACTCTTTGCCCATCTCTACTTGCATGTGGTCTGATGTGGATTTTCCTTTTAGTGTTCTATGTCTTTAGCAATTTTGCACTTTGTATGGCTGAAGGTTTGCATCACAACTTTATTCTCTGTAGCCTTGATTTTTTTTTTAAATTTTTTTTCATACGTAAGAATGTGTGAAAAATGTAAGGAATATTTATAAAAACAAAAATAGAATAAACTCAACTTCCCCCCCACCTCTTTTTGGGTCAAGTAAGAAAGACATCACTTGAAAAGGAAATAGGTTATTTTCATCACTTTTATGATCATTTTGATTCATTGCCATAAACATATTAATTATCCTTTTTTGCTGCAAAAAGGGGCCAGCTACACCGTGCGTTGCATGCCATGCCAGTGAGAGGGTTACCTTCTGCCTGTCGCCCTACAGTATGTAGACAGGGTGACAGATAACGGGCACAGAGCAGATGGTATGACTGGCCATGACTCCAGTTGAGAACTACTTCAGGCATACTAACAGATTTGATTGCAGAAGCGAAAAGAGCAGATACGGTATTATAAGTACTGTACTGTGAACAAATACCCTGCTGAGATATTAATGGAGTTCGGCTTGCTATAAGCTGCTATCATGGAAAAGAGACTGATAGGATAATCAGTGAGTGAAGGGTGAAAGTTTTCTATTCCCAAATGGACTAATCTGGATGTAAAAGATCTTTCTGAGCTGCTATATCTGACCAATGGGGAGTATTGCTAATTAGTCAATTGCTACAATAGGCACCAAGACAAATTGGCAAACTCTCAGCAGCCAAAGGAAACATGAGTTCCCTGTTTAATACGGTTTTTATTATCTTTTTACTTTTCCAGGACATGCTCAAGACATACAGTACTTGAATAATGAGCGATAACTCTCAATGTACAGTATTAACACCTGGTATTTAGAAATAAATAAAACAAATAAATATGAACTGTGATGTTATTTCTTATGGATTACCTGTCTGTGCAGTCACACGTCAGTCATGTTACCAGTTGATTACTGATGAACTATTGTTCTGCTTGGAACATCCCTTAAAGTTTATTTTAAAAGGTGGAGGCTCTCTAATCAAGGTAAGTGGGCTAGGTCAGCACTGAATATATAGAGGAAAACTGAATTCAGTGTTTTAGATGCATGTATGTATGCATGTATGTATGCATGTATGTATGTTTGCATGCATGTATGTATGTTACCTTATGGCTGATATGACTTAACACAATGCTCACAGAGCATTCCTATAAATTTGACGTATTATTCAATATTTTTTGTGTTCCTTTTTGCAAAACGCAGTAGTTATTCTCCTGAAAGATGTAATGAGTTATTATTCTATCCATGCTGCGAGCATGTTTTTTGTTTGAACACTTTAACACGCTTTCGCAGCCTTCGGTCAGACATTTCTGTTGGCTTCTTTTAGCACCAAAGGTCATTATTTAAATACTACAAACACTTACAAAACGCTCTGTCACAGAACAGAACTTTTTCCAAGGGAAACACTTTCAAAGCGACACTCCAAGCAGTGCCCAGGTTTTCAAATACATGTAAGGTGGTTTGAAATGTGCCACTTTATGTGGTCACCGCAAAGATTTTAGACCAGGGCTGTCCATCACTTGGCCCCATGGGCCGCGCAACCCTCTTATGTGTTAGAGCTTGTTTGGCCAGAAGGGATAGTGAGAATGGAGGGGGGCTGTTTGGTTGGGAGGGAGAGTGGGCGGGGCTTTGGCCATTTGTTTCTTTGTTTAGGAGGGACGTAGGTTGTTTGGCACAGAAAAGAGATGGAAGGAGATGGGATGAGGGAGAGCGTGAGAGGGGATGTGGGGAGAGATGGTATTTTGGAAAGAGAGATAGAGGGGATTTGGAGAAGACAGAGCTATGTTTACATATCTGTAATAAGGAAAGCACAAGAAATAATGTATAGGTAGGTTTTTATTTTATTTTTTCCTTCCACCCCTGCGATGGCGCGGCCCAAGTCTTGCAGTCGAATTTAAAGCTGCAGTCCAAGCAATATCCTACATGTGTGTTTTTTTAATAAATCAGTTCTGTACTATGAGAACATACTTGTAGCATTTTTTTTAAAAAACAATTCTAAATTACATTTTTAATGTATGATAATGTAACAAGCATTTTTTGTTTCTATAGCAACCATTTACAAAGTCACATCCCCTTCCTCTACTGAAACAAGCTCTGGCACCCCCCTTTCTGAACCCTGCCCTCTCTCTAGCAGTGCACCAATTGTATCTACTGACTGCTTGGTCACATGAACTTCCCCACAGAACTTTGCATCTTTGGTCCTCTTCTGCTGCACTGACATCCATTTAGTGAATCCCAGGCCCAATCATCACCGATCAATCACAGGAGAACAAATTGATCGGCAACTTAGCTAATTACTTATCATTGTGTGGATTTTATTGATGCACATACTGTATTAAAGGGGGGGAAATAAAATGGAAGCTTGGACTGCTGCTTTAAGAATTTGCACCCAAGCTATTCTGAGTTTGATGTGTATGTTCTTGACAGTGACTTTGATTACTAAATCATCCAGCACTAAGCCAGCCATATGTACAAAGAGCTTCTATCCCTTAAGACATCTTCTAGTGCGGAAGACACCTTATGAATGGAAGCCCCTTCAAAGGAACTTAATAATAATGTCTCTTTGTCTTTTTAAAGACTTCTGGGGCATCAAGCTCAAGAAATATTCATGTTTATGGCAATAATCATCACTTGACACTAAGAAAAGACACAAAAAATTAACGGATACGAAATGCATAAATTGATACACCCGCTCCCATGATAAAGCTGTGTCTCTTAACTCCTTCTCTGACTTCCTCTATAAAAAGTCCTCCCAAAATCAATATAGAATTATTTCCCAGTAAGACACACATCCAACATGTCTCTCTTAGCATCAATCTAATGCCAAAGAACATTGTTTAGCTTTATGTACTGCTCACAATAGGAAAAGGCACATAGAATTCACTTTGCAGAGCAGGGACTGTGTAAAAACGCATGATTAACAGGATATGCCTAGCACCGACCTGTTACAATACAATACCATCATACTTCTATCAAAAAACAAAAACTGGCATAGCAGACCCATCTTGGATTTTTGTTCTTTTTCATAGTATACTGTGATTCTGCAGATGAGTTGAACACATGTGGGCTCAGCTTTGATGGCTGCTAGTGCACTCATAATTGTGACTTCATCTTATTAGTTTAACATACACCATGTTGAGCACAACAGGAAACCTTTAAGACAATTCCATGTATCGACTCTAAAAGCTCAGATGGCTGGTACTGCGTTAATTTCAGCTCTGGGGACCCCTTGCTTCCTAATACTTAGCTCTGTAGGTAGTTCCAGCATCTCCTGCAAGTTTAAAGGTCGCGCATCATGCGAGCCAATAGGAATCCATGACAGATGATGTCGCGGCTTCCTTTTGGCCAGTGTGACATTGGACCTTTAGACCACCATATTGCATGCCCAGCCCAGGCTGCTATCGACATGACCTACAGAGGTAGGTATCTTGGGATCAGGGGGTCCCTGGGACTGAAATTAACAGACTCCCTGATGAAGTGTCAATCAGACACGAAACGTGTTGCGGTGAAGTCATTCGGCAGCTACGCTACTCGGTGACGACGGAGACCCGAATGCTGCTATCCTTACTCTCACGAGGACGCGATATTGGGTTGCTTCTGTTTCCCGCTTTCAACAACCTGCGGGCTAGACAGCTCATTCCCTTCCACCACCTGGGACTTTTTTTATCGCAGGATCCTAGATCTGCGGGGCCTGACCCTCTGTTGATGAGCGGATATTTAGATCTACATGATCTGTTTTATTGTAAGTTGTATGTTCTTTTTACTATATACATTTTATTGAAGCTTTATTAATTTTGTCTTTGTTGTTCCTCTTGCGCCCTTTTTTTTTTTTTGTCTGAAATTAACAGGGTTCAGCTCCAGAGCCCCCCCTGCTTCCTAACTAATGCAAAGAAAAAACCCAAGGCGGAAATGCACCTTTACATATAAGTTTGTATCTATTCATTACAAAACCTACATTGAGAGAATATAGAATCTCCATGATTAAAAGCCATTGTGACATTTCTGAAATTTAGTACCTGTTGTTGCATACTATTTCTGTAAAGTGAATAGTGAATATATGGTAGAAGATATAGAGATGAATATAATAATAAATAAATGCAGAGTAGAAAGTCAGGAGTCAGGAAGGAATTTATTTTTCCCCTTATGAGATATCATTGGATGATATGACTCTGGGGTTTTTTGTTTGCCTTCCTCTGGATCAACAAGTAAGTAAGTATAGATATATGATAAAGTATCTGTTGTCTAATTTAGCATAGGTTGAACTTGATGGACGAACGTCTTTTTTTCAACCTCATCTACTAAGTAACTATGTAACTATGTAAGAAATGCACGAACTAGCCCAAATTAGCTTTGGCAATGTCTTGCTACAACTTTTTTTAAAAGTTAATAATTTCACCCCAAAAGTCTAAATTACATTTCGAACAAAATGTTCACATTTTGGCGAGGGCGGCTACCAGAGAAAATAGTTTTATATAATATAATATAGATATATATATATATATATGATATAAGATATATATATATATATTAAAAAGTATATCATTTGAAATTCATAAGGTTTCAATTTTTAAATGCACTGTTCTCCATCAGACATTTCAACATTCCTGGAAAATCAATAGGGAATGCTTTTAATTGAAAGCATACAAAATAGGATTCCTGTCTCTCCCTGACTTTCCAAATGCCTCTTTTCAGACTAAAAAGCTCTCGGTCAGTCTTGCAAAATTTCACAAATTCCTGCAGCGCCTAAGACAATGTTACTTTTTTTAGCCCTTTAAAGCATGCCAAAATATCTCATGAAATGATGCACTTTAAAAAAAACAGGTGAGAGAAATGTTGCGAGCACAGACATGACAGTTTTGCACATAGCTCTATTTTTGGCATGAAGCGAGGTGCAAATTATATCAGGAATTCAAGTCCAAAACTATGTTAGCATTACTGTGCCGTCCTTGTTATAGTTCAATCTCCTGATTTTTTTTTTATTGTCTCAAAGTCTATGATGTCATGAAATCCAAACATGCTTATCATATGCTGTCATGTTTCTCATTGACTGTTTAAAACATGTCAGTTCTGCAGAAACGTCCACTTCTACCATACCGATGTTAGTGAAATTAGACGGATTTTGGGAAAAACAGCATTTCAATTGAAAAAGTATATGTATACAGTATATATATTTTTTTAACAATAATACTCTATTAAAGTCTATTCAACTGCGGATGCTAAAAAAAATATATGTGCGACCGAATTCAAATCAATGAGCCCACAGAAAATCCATCAGAGTTGACATGTCTGATTCTGTTTTGTGTTTAAAAATCTTCTAAATCTTCTACTAGAAAGAAAATAAAAATACCACTTGTGTGAACATTTGCATATCTCAAACAGGTCTGCAACCCTGCCTTTCGCCATTATCGCTTAGCATGCAATGCATCCACTGCAGCCAAGGATTCTGGGAAATGGCATGTAAATGAGCACACAGTGTCACCTACACTGTACGGCGGAGGGTTTTTGTCCCTTTTTTTGGCAATCATAACATTCATATTTAATATTTAAGAAACAGGGCAGAGAACCGTTTTTTGTTGTTGTTTTTTGCCATTTCTGTTGCCTTTACTATATATGTAGCATGTTTGCTTCCTGCTAACATCTTACCTGAATCAATATTATTCCAGCGTGTCCTCTGTTCTGAAGTGACCACCAGATCTCCTTTGCATGGTTTTGTAACCTGAGATATAAAAACAAAAAGCAATTCATATGTTTTAGACTTCATATTTTCCAACCATATATATTCTTTTAAGTCAAGTTATAACTGGTGAGTAAATGACATAGCACATTTGAAACAGTGATCATCTGGTCCTATTATATGATTACTGAGCATACTCAAAGTCATGGGAGTATCTCATGGAGTTGTGTTTCTTTAACCAGAAATCTATGTGAACACCACGTATCTCCATTGGCCTGCATGCAATGCCAGTTTGCAGAAGCAATAAAGTACTTGGAAGGAATTAGAGAGGGGCAGCATGCTCACATCATTAAAAAAGGAAATGAGAGACGATCACAAATTCAACAGAAGCTGACCGGACAATTTCAGAGACTAGAAAAAGGAAACATGAATGGCAATCAAATATATATATGTTCCTGACCTTATAACACTGTAAGTCCCTTTTAATAAGTGGGCAGTGTCAGTAGTAGACTATGCTGGGTCTATTATATTGTTCAGTGTGTATGTTCAATAAAGTTCAGGATTAGCCTGCTATTGTAAGGGGGGCCTATGACAGTATGTAGGCCGGCTTACTAGCCACTCCCCAGGGAAGGAGTGGGCTTTTTCCTCTATAGAATAGAGTATGGGTTAGTGGGTGTAGTTGTTCTGGGCTGTCCTTCAGAGTAGGAGGATGCAGCAATAGTCTCTCCTGCTAGAGGAGTAGGTTGAGGCCTTGCCCCACCAGGGGGTAGGGTCTCTAAGAAGATAAAAGTTAAGGCCTCAAGTCTGGGTACTATATCAATGGACTGTATCCTATGTATCCTGCTATTCAATAAACCCAGTTATACCCCATCTGGTGCTATGATTGACTGTCAACTAAGAAGAAGTGTCCCTGAGGTTCATCTTAAAAGCCTCAGGATCCTCTTGGACTGGAGGTGCTGTCAGTGAAAGAACCACTGTGAGCCTGTCCTGATGTCCTCCCCACACCATCGCAGAGATCCCCTGCCTCCTGTTTACCAGCCAGGAATGCACCAGCACCACAGCATACACCAGTAGCGACACTATCTTTCATAGGATGGGGGAAAAGGGGCTCCCTGGGAGATTTTGCCTAGCTACAGGTCTGTGTGGTGTTGGTTACCTGTGAGGGTCCAGGAGACACGAGCTTCCGCAATGTTGTGGGGAACAGGATAGGCTTTTGGTGATCCTCAAGTTCTCTTCATTGGTGACAGCGCCTCCAGTCACAGTAAGCTCCAGCAGATCTGGAGGCAGTCCCCACTATGACAGTCTTTTCTCCCATACTCTGCCTAATAGACCACAACTCAGGCAGAAGTATATAAAAAAGATCTTTATTGGTGCAGCCACTGCAGGTGTTATCACAGTGTTTGCATCATAGTGGAGAATGGGTTCCAGACCCCTGGATGGTGCTGGCCAGCAGGTAATATTGAGGCCTTGTGCTATGCACAGATCTTGGCTCCTCAGCCTCAGGAGGGGCTGAGCTCCTAAGCCTCAGGAGGGGCTGTGCTCCTCTTTCTTCCCTGGCTGGGAAGAACCACTTTCTTACCCCAGGAGGGGAAGGACCAACTGACTCTATAATTTGGAAGGCATCCTCCCTAATGCAGAAAGGGGAGGGTCTGCACCACGATTGTCTGCACACAGACCCAGTGTAACCACCTCTCCTGCCATTCAGGGAGGCTGCATAAGGAGGGGGGGTAAACCCAACAGGGTAGCCTGTCACTGCCTGTAGCTACTAGGGCTTAAGTGATAGGAGGGCAGAAAGATAGTCTGGACCAGATACACACACACATACATATATATACTCTCATATATATATATATATATATATATATTATAGATCATGCTCTATATATATATATATTATATATATATATATATATATATGTGTTTTGAATCACACAGCAAAATTACATTTTGTTCTTCAAAACAGACCTGTCTAAAAGAAAAAAATTATATACAGGCATACCCCGCATTAACGTACGCAATGGGACCGGAGCATGTATGTAAAGTGAAAATGTACTTAAAGTGAAACACTACCTTTTTTCCCACTTATTGATGCATGTACTGTACTGCAATCATCATATACGTGCATAACTGATAACGCATGTGTAGCAGGCTCTATAGTCTCCCCGCTTGCGCACAGCTTCGGTACCGGTAGGGTCGTTCAGGACGTGCTGACAGGCGCATGCGTGAGCTGTCGTTTGCCCATTGGGCGATATATCCTTACTCGCGAGTGTACTTAAAGTGAGTGTCCTTAAACCGGGGTATGCCTGTATACCCTGTATATATATCAATATTTTTGTTGGAAACTCAGAGGAACTGAATAATGGCACCTCTTTTTGGAGATCAACAAGAGGCTCCATATAGTGATTTTGATATTACTAAAGATTGAAGCTGGAATACTAACTGGAAGAAAACTAATGCCTTTCCTAGCAGGTATGTTAATGATGATGTTCTTTTTTTGTTGTTCCTTTTTTATACCTACATTTCTGTGCCTTTCCCATTTATTCATTTTTTAATTGAATAAAACAGTATTTACAAAAATAAAAGGCAAGTAGTTTAATATTGTAATGCTATTATTATATTATTCGCATATTATATCATGTGCAGGTCTGGAAAATTAGTATAATAGTAATATAATTTTAGCAAATAGCATATATAGGAAGTACAGAACACAAAACAAAGAAATATTACATTTATCCAGTTTCCCTCTTCTAAAGAGAGCCATATTGGTTGGGAGTCAGCTTCACCCATTAACAACAATGGTGTTACAGTGTCCAATGATGTTTCTTTCTGTTGCAGCCAAACTGACTAGTTACTGTAAATGGGCAGTCCCTTCAAAAAATTGCATTGGCATGTAATACTAAGTTACATTTAGGTGAATTAAAGCATATACAACAATGGACATGTGGATGTATTTTAAAAACTTTTAATATCTCCTTGGTAACTGAATACTTTTGATTATTTTTATGATATTTCCCTAAATTATTTTGTGAAAAGACAGTTTGTAAAGGGGTGTATACACCGTTTAATTGTTTATCCTGACTTTTTGTTGTGTTGGTGCCTAAATTCTGATTCCTTCCCCCCTGTGGGCACTTGATACCACAGTTCAACACTGATACCACTGAACTCATTTAAGATTCAATGGTGTCTCTTACCTACAGTGATTATAATGGCTATCAAGTCACCATGGAAGCACCCTCTTAAGAATTCATATTCTCGCACTCTTACTCTGCATTCAACCTCTCTCCCTCAGGTTTACACCCATTCACATTATCCCTTTCTTACAAACACCCTCACCTCCTGGTACACATACAGGAGGCCAATACAATATTTTTGGCACAGTACACTGTCACGGGAGACCAGAACTATCACAACAGGGATCAATTACGCTCATAATATACATTTTCTTTAACTGTGCACGCAATGTCTTATATATAATGTATACCCTGTTCATTTATGTAACTGTACTTGTAACCATGTACTATTTGTTTTACTCTGTGCCTAGGACATACTTGAAAACGAGAGGTAACTCTCAATGTATTACTTCCTGGTAAAATATTTTATAAATAAATAAATAAATTCACTAGACAGAACAACAGAGTTGATCAAATTGAATATATTGGAAAAAAGATATCCACAACTGTACAGACATACAACACATTCACCCACTGGGATAACTGGGGATACCATGCAGAACTAGGCGCAGGGACCTCCCTGAAGAGATTGCCCCTGCTGTTCTTCCATGCAATGCCTACAGGACCTGGTCTTGGAACTGACCAGACTGGACCTCCTGCCTGGAATCTGCACAGGAACTGGCACTGCAACTAGAACTCCCACTAGAACTAGAACTAGAACTAACTAACAGGAGCCTCCCTCCCCACCTTTATACCCCAGGGCATAACATGGCTACACAAAAAAGAGTTGAGGCTTGGTGTCTTCAGTATGACTCAGACCCTGATTGGTGAGTAGAAATGCAATAACAAAAAGAGTTATATGAAGAATGATATATGGTAAGATCACAGAGAACTTTGCAAAATGACTCCTGAACATAACATTAGCCCCTGGTCCCTGAAGTTCTGGAAAAAGACTTACAATACAGATATATATATATATATATATATATATATATATATATATATATATATACAGTACAACCATAATACAGGTGTATGATTGACAGGTAGGGGTAATGGCAGGTTGACCTTTATTAAAAGTCCCATTTACCCCTACCTTGACATACACAGGATAAATGCTCATCCCAGAACCATAAATGTAAATAAATTACCCACTACGTGGATAAGAGACTATGGTAGGTAATGATCTGATCACCACAGGAGAAAGGCCAACACTCGATGGCCTGCTAGCAGGGTAGGCTTTAGGGTAGATCGATAGGAGCGGTCGATCAGGCCACCAAGCAATTGGGGGAGTGCTGAAGGATCGCACGTAGAGTTCAACCCTAAAGCCAGCCCTGCGAGTGCATACCTGGGGACAGGGGGAAGGAGAGTCAGGATAAGTGTCCCGGGTACAGCGGCTGTTGGGAGCCGGCAGCTGTGTGCACCCGGAAGTCGTACCCAGCTTCCGTCGTGCAATGGTGGGAGAGACAGGACGGCGTGGGAAGAGGTAGGCACAGAAGCTGGGGAGAGCTGGAGCCCAGTGGTGGTGGTGAGCCCTAGAGGTAAGTGGTAATTGTGTTTGAGAGGAAGGTATTAATTGTGTTTGGGGATGGTGGTAATTGTATCTGGGGCGTTTGTAGTGGGGAGTAAATATTGTGTGGGGGTAATTATTGTTGTGTGTGTGTGTGTGGGGGGGGGGGTTGTATAGGTATTGGGGGAACTGTGTGTATGGCCAGGGGAGGAGGGGGAAATCAATGCGAGGAGGGGATGATTGAGGGAGCAGTATTGAGTGAGGGTGTAATTGAGTGGTAGCGGAGAGGAGAGTGAGGAAAAGAGGGGGAAGCGTGAGAGCCAGAAGGGGGAGAGAAATACAGGTATGACATGGGAGAGCAAGGCCGCCGACACGGGGGGTGCCAACATTTTTTTTTCACACAGTGCGCTGAAATGGCCATGGCCAGCAAGCCCTGTGGTGTTTTATGGAATAGCACTACTTAGTAAATATGGGTCGTAGTATTACTTCAGTTCAGGTTCAGAAGTTTTAACGGGTGTATAAAAATAGAAAATAAATCACACAAAAATGATTGCGTCAAGTTAGAAAGTAACGAATATATAACTCCTATTGCGCCACACACCCACCCTTGCCAGCTGTTGAGCAAAGAATAAAATAGCACCAGATCTTTCAGAAAACGTAATCCAATTGAAAGCTGTTGTATTCCCCGCGTTTTGTAGTTGGAAGATTAAAAAAAAAAAAACATCTCGTGTCATGAGCTGATGCAATTATGGCAAATTTGGAGCAGCAAAGTCTTTTTCATTCATGCCAAGAAAGAAGTTTAATTAGCATCAATTTATCATCCTAATTGGCATGCAAATACTTTTTTACAAAGCCATCTCCTAACATTTCAAGGTGATTTGACTTACTGTATATTTTGACATGTGCAAGCTGTATATCTGTTTTTTTTTTTTAACTTAAGTTTTTATTAGATTTTTTCTAACAGTTGTGGGGGTATGGAGGGGGGAAGGGTACAGAAATAAAGAGGAGGGGTAATGGGTGAGGGGGGGGGGGGGGGGATTGCTTACCCATCTGGTTACCTGGGTAGCGCAGGGATTCTCATTGGAGGATATTGGACTGATCCATGGGTGGGTGGTCCTGCGTGTTGAGATATATGTTGTATATATGTTTTTAATCATTTATAGGAAACAAATAACATATAATTTATAGGACTACTGTAAGATGCTGGTTGAAGGTTTACTTTTTCTTGCACCTGATGGAAATAATAGTCAAGAGGATTTTCTTGAAGCCATTGAATTGAATTCTACACGAATTGTACTAAACAAATTCATAATTATATTTAGTCTGCATACTGTATAAAACACTACAAACTGAAAATATATAAAAAATGATTTAAGAGAAACAACATTTTCAAAGGTTTTGAACAGTATGACAATTACATATCGGGGAAAATTCCAAAGACAAAGTTACATTGTGAAGATTGAACAGGTGTTAGTTTGATATGTTAGTTAGTTTCGATAGTTTTGATAAGTAATAGAGGCTGGTACCAAGTAAGGACTCAGCTGTAGGAACAACATTATGTACACACTGAAGCTGATTCAGCTCTTTGCTCCTGCAGATGTCATTTACAGCTGTTCTGAGACACTGAATATCCTGTTTAAATGTACCAGATTATGAACAGCAACATTATAGACTTGTGGTAAAGTGATATGAGATCATGATGGCATGGGACTTTCTATTTAAAGTAGAAATGATAGCCCGGTGGGGTCACTGGGAGGGCATCTGTCTGTCAGAGGTGGAGTTTGTCAGCCTGTGTTTGAGGACATTGAGGTTGTTGGAGGGAATATTCATTTCACCTGGAGAGCTCAAGGCAGCTTAGCGACAGCAGCTGATTGGTTGCAGTCTAATGAGCTTTTGGAGCAGCAGGGCTATAAATACAAGGCCTTTTAAGATGCTACTTAACTTTGTTCCTGAGGAGAGCAGACACATAGCTGCCACACACCCTCCCTCCCTGTTTTGTTAAATTGTATGTAAAAAATTAAAAAAAACAGAACTATATATATATATATATATATATATATATATATATTGTGACATAGTCCAAAGATGTTAGGCAGCTTTCTGCCCCATTTTAGAGCAGAAAGTGCAGGAATAGTTACAAATGATCCGTTCCACAGCTTCCCATTAACTCAGGCAGCTGGATGGAAAATCCAGACCACAGATTACAATGGCTCTAGTTCTCCCTCACCTGCTCTTCTAATCACATGCACAGGTATTTAGATATATATATATCTCCAAAAGCGGTCACTGGCACTCCTGGGTGTGTAGGTATAAGAGCGGTGCTTAGCCCATAAAGATGAATAATGCATGTAATCACCAGCAAGGTGTTAAAAGAAGACAGCACTCAAAAGTCCAAATAAACTATATTCAGAGTATTTACACTAATTCCAACGTTTCGATCCTCATTAAGGGATCTTTCTCAGGGGTGTGTGGACTTTACCTGCAGAGTGCTGTCTTCTTTTATCACCTTTCTGGTGAATATATATATTATATATATATATATATATATATATATATATATATATATATATATATATATATATATACATATATAGTAAATAAATGAGAACAAAGGCACTCCATCGGGTAAAGAATGGTGGGTGCAAATCCTATATGCGCAAAATAGGCAATACGATACCGTGTGGACGAATATCAGAGGCAGCACTCCAGAAAGTAGTCAAAAAAGATTTGTATTAATAAGACATCATATCCGATGAGCTGAGTGCTGTCTTCTTTTATCACCCTGCTGGTGATTACAAGCATTATATATATATATATATATATATATGCAAATATAGCTGTACAGTATGCTCATCTGCATGTCTTAGGCAGGTCTGCAACCCCACCTTTCCTCATTATCACCCAGCATACAGCACTTCCACTGCAGCAAGGGATTCTGGGAAATGACATGCAAATGAGCACACAGTGTCACTTTTTGCCTCAATAACCATTTTTAACATGGTTCCCTATTCCCTATTAAAAATGGTTATTGAGGCAAAAAGTGACACTGTGCTCTTTGCATGTCATTTCCCAGATCCCTTGCTGCAGTGGAAGTGCTGTATGCTGGGTGATAATGAGGAAAGGTTGGGGTTGCAGCCCTGCCTAAGACATGCAGATGAGCATACAGCTATATTTTGCATATTTGCTTTCCTGTGGAGGGTTTTTGTCACTTTTTTACTCACCATAACTTAACTCATATTATTATATAATATATATATATATATATATATATATATAATATATATATATATATATATATATATATATATATAAAATCAAAATAAAAAACGATACCGTTCTGTGGCTACGAATGCTTTTATTTGTGCGAGCTTTAGAGTAACACTGATCTCTTCTTCCGTCGATGTTACAATGAATGAAGCAAAGCAAAGGGATACTTAAAAACAGTGTCTCTTGAATGTTATCTGTGCTCGTCCCTCCCACCCCGTGTGTGATGTGATTTATGGCTAGAGTTGTCAAAAGGTTCCTGAAAGAAAGTGATGTAAGGGTGTGTGTGTGTGTGTATCTGTGTGAATATAAATGAATGGAGACAAAAACATGACATGGAGTCCAATCATGGTGCAACAGAAATATTTCGCAGGTATATCATATAATAAGTCCCATAGGTACGGACATCAATATTCTTGATCCTGGGTATACATATTTAAAACGAAACTGCTCCAGAAAAATTGACATGGATTGTCATCCCAATCTATAGTTCATAAACACGTGATACTACCGCCAATGATGGCTTAAATCCTAGAGTGGGATTTATGGGTACTAGGGGGACACCAATACCAATGGCAGACGGTCCCCATTTTCAACCAACCACACTCAGATAAGGTCACAGAACATATAGATGACACATCAGAGCCAGCCAAATAATCCCACAGTTCCACTCACTGTTGTTGTAGAGTGATAACAACAGCGGAACTCCGTGTAGGTGTGCATCCAGCTTGATTGAAGATCAGGAAAAAACAGCCTCTGGGAGGGAAGTGGAGCACAGCGCAGGGACAAATAGCAGGAACCAGCACAACCATAGGTTAAAAAACTACTTTATTGGTCGACAAGGGGAGACACCATAAAAGGAGCAAGGTGATACCTTTTTTATTGGACTAACAATTTATGTCATAGGACAAGCTATGTTTTAGCTATAGATTCCTTTGTATATCAGTATTGCTGACCTGAAGAAGAGAGGAGAACTCTCGAAAGCTTGTCCTATGACATAAATTGTAAGTCCAATAAAAAAGGTATCACCGAATACTGAAGAACTCATTTATTCTGCATTATATATATATATATAGTTATACAAAATTTGTCACAGCAGGCATGACACAGCTTGGGTAGGGAGCAAAAGTATTTGGATATGGTTCAAGGTAACCCTCGCACGAGAATCAGTAGACAGCACTCAGGTTGAATAATTCAATATTGTCAGGAATCGGCGTTCCCCGCGCTCCCCACACAGAGCACTCTCTCCCCTCAGGGAGCCCCTGGACACACAAAATACCGGCCTCCGCGGCTCCCTGCCCCTGCCACCATTGCGGGATCACTCCCCTCGACGATTCCTCTGCTCAGCGCCGGGCGCGCAAACGCCCTCCCGCGCGCACACCTGCACCATCCACTGGCTCGGTCCACGCGTGTACATGCGTTACGGAGCGCGCTCATTCTGCACACTCTTCTTCCTGTCCCCCGGACCTCAGGCTCCGCCCCGCACACCGCACGGGCATACTCAGGTTACCAACAATTCTCACCTGGCCTGTTATGCCTGCACCAATCTGCAGTGTCTCCCTGTAGCTCTTCCTGTCCCACCTCCATTCCTAATTGGACCTTCCTGCTTTATCTAGCTCCTCTCTGCTCTCAGTCTTTGCTCGACATAGTCTCTGTATGGAAGTACTTCAGGATTCTCTCAGTGTTATCACAGGTTCTGACGCGGCTTGTACGACTACCCCCTCTGGCTCTCGATCTCGGCACTCCTTGGACAATGCTCACTCTGGTAACCCCTTGAACACGGCTTGGGCTACGACCTATCTCCGCTCTCCACTCCCTGACCTCGGGAAGGCACTCTTCACTCTATCTCTACAACCGGTACCGGCAAGTATTGTCTACCTTACTACACCTGGCCTGGCAGCATAGGCTTCACTACACACACCCAAGAAGAAGATCCCTCTGGGGATCGAAACATCAGATTTTTGTGTCTGTTTCAATACATTATTTTGCTGACTTACCTCTGAGTGCTGTCTCTCTTTGCTGTTCTGCTGCCCTGCTGGATAGTAACATACTATATATATTTGTGGTTTGGAATTGAGAGAAAATGGGCCTCAAGGTTTCAAGTTATCACATATAATGTAATACTTTACTGCTAGAGGGGCCTGTCATAGAGTGTTTGGAAGGCATTGTATACCACTCTGTAAATGAAAGGGTTGATGCAAAATTAAATGTTTAGTACCTTGCGACATACAAACTGACGATAAACGTAATGTGATAGACGCAATGTAAAACAATACCGTACTTAGTATGACCTCACTTTTGTCTAGTACATCTACTTTTAAGAAATCAGAGACCAAAAAAACATTCTTGAACACTCCCAATGGCTAATAAACTATTCCTGAATAATCTGTCATAACCCGTTCCGTACACAGATAAACAATTATCTTCTATCATAGAAGGCTTGGGAGTAACTATGCTTTCTGTAATGAGAAGACACAGGGGGGGGGGGGGGGGGATTAAAGTCAGATACTGCAAACCTAATGCATTGGGGAGAAGATAGCACTACATGTATCAAAGAAAGCGATCCCATTGCATAAGATAGTATAATTTATAAATAGTCCCTTATATTGGACAGTTACTAATAAGAAGAGATGGGTCAATTTTTGCTTTGAATTTTAATCCGCCGCGCATTATTCAGTTCCTTTCAGGCACTGATCAGTACAGCTCAACCCCGTTGTAACGCGATCCGTTACAGCACGAATCCGCTTATAACGCGATGCAAGTGTGGCTCCCAATTTTCGTATTTATGAATACTTTACAACACGATTGTTGGTATCTTAAATACTATATTGTACAATGCATACTGTACAACTGTACATTATTTCTAATGTTACCTGCTTATATAGCGATGTGATTCTTTGGACCCCAAGCACAGCGTTATAAATGGTTGAGCTGCCAGTTTTATTCTATCTCTGAAAATCCGAGCGACAAATTGCAAATATGTGGAGGTAGACTTACAATTTAGTAGTATCTCCAGTTATACCCCCTCAAAACCTCCCTCCAAATAAATTAGGGAGAGATGCTTGTGCTGAAAAAGGAGCACACCTCAGAGGTGTGCTAGGCAAGGTTTATTTTAATGAGTCTGTGACAGGGTAAATAAAAGCCACCAGCTATATGCCTGGCAGACATATGTTTATCTGCAGTACAGCAGTGATGAGGTTAACTTCAGCTGGGAAGCTCATGGCAATTAGTTGGATCCCAGCTGCCTAATCAAGGTGTGTTAAAAAACCCAGGATGTGCACACATGCAAGCTAGCTGGTCAGGAGACAGGAGTAAAATACTGAAGAGATTACTGCAATAAGGTCTGTTTGCAAAGTACATGGTTTATGAACTGTTGTGTCCTGCATGCTGAAGAGAAACTGCTTTGTTTATCTGCTGAAGAGAAGCTATTTTGTTTTGTGTGCTGTATGTTTTAAGGCTAAAATAAATAAGCCTTGTCAAGAGACCCCGCGTGTGTAGTTGCATGTACCCTGCAACAGAGTCCCATCGCACACTTCCAAAAAGTATTTCCATAACAACTGTACAGTTGATAAGCCTTAGGCACCTAGGGACTGGGATGGCATTCTGGGGTAAGAGCCAACAGGACTACAAACCCACAACCACTGCTTTCATAGGCAGCAGCTCTAGTAGTGTGGGCTAAACCAGCTGCTGAGTAGCATCACTGTCACATGCTACTTTTGAGCTGCTCACTGCCCACACGTGTAGATATTAGCATATATCACAGGTATCTCAGGTGTGCTCCACAAAGAACATTAAACTGTTAACCAGCTAGTGGAAGTGGTCTGCTTTTAAAGGAAGCCTGGAGGAGGGAGTGACTACAGGTATGAGCACTCATGTGGTGCTACGTGACGGATATGGACAACAGTATAACATCATTTTCATTTCCCTTAAGAAAGGTGGCATGGTGTAACAGTTAGCCCTATAACAGACAAATAACATGACAAAAAAATGGGTGTAAAAACATTATTTGTACTGTTAAGTACTTGACCCATTCAATAGCAACACCGCGGCCAGGGACAAAAATATTCCATGTGCCATCTGCAAGTGTCAGACACGTACATAATTGAAAAACTTTATTTTAAAATAAATACAATTCTACCAACTGCAGAAAGTGGTTCTGTTGGCTTCCAACAGCACATAAAGCGTTATTGGGTTGACAAGTCTTAGGCACCTTATGAGGAATGGGGTATGGTGTCAGACCCAACAGGATCAGAACCCACATATCTGCTGTTATTCAGGGTAACACCTCTAGCAGGGGAAACTAATCAAGCTAGGACCACTGTCACAGTATACTTTTGAGCTCTAGTTCTCATTGAGTGCTCATACCTGTACAAAGCAGTTTACCCTATTTTGGGACAGAGAACCATTTCTAATAAGCAGTCTTCTGCCATGAGACACCTTTTAGCGCAGGAAGATAACTTACTGTCCATTTATTTGAATAGGCTGTAATAGGCAGCACAAATAGGAAGCACAAATATGCCTTATGGCAGAACACAGCATTGTAAATATGGCCCACTGTCTTTATCCCTTATAACAGGAGTGTGCAAACTGGGGCGTGCGCCCCCCCTGATTTTCATGGGGGGGCACGGCAGTTATAGAGGTCCCGCATTCTCCCACTTCCCTTCCCTTCCAGCGATGCATCGTCATGGTAACCCAGCATCAAATGACACCGCGGGGTCATGTGACATCACGTTCCCATGGCAATGTGACGTCACATGACCCGTGCATCATTTGACGCCGGGGCTGAGCGGGGGGGGGGGGGGGGTTGGGGGCATGAGGCACAGAGGAGAGCAGGCAGGGGGGCACACAGGGAACAGTTTGCACACCCCTGCCTTATAATATTAGAAGTACTATCTCAAGTCAAAAGCTCACTTTGTTATATTACTTTCTCTGCATCTGCTTTATTTGCTGTTTTATCTTGTTTTTACTTGTCTGTGTCAAAAACCCCTGTTTTATTTAATTTCACCTGCCCTCAGTAACTCACAGCCCTCAGTACATATTACTTTGTGCTTGAAGTCCTTTCAAGGTTACAGCAAACTAGATATTCAATGGAGATATGCTAGTAGACAGTTACATTAGTGCACAATCTGCTTGCCAACTGCTTGCCATCTGCTTGCCATTTGCTTGCCATCTGCTGGTTTTACTCACACTGCTAGAGCTGCTGCCTAGAAAAACAGTCGTTGTGGGTTCTAGTCCTATTGGGTCTGAGCAGTGCACCATTCCAGTACCGAGGTGCCTCCGGCTTATCAAATCAATATATTTGTTATGGAAATCCTTCTAGAAAGTGTGGGGTGGGAGTAATTTAAATATACGTTTCATATCTCTCTGGCGTGCTCCTTTTTCAGCACAGGATCTCTCACTAACTTATTTGGAGGGAGGTTTGACAGGATATATATATACAACTGGAGATACTACTAAACTGTAACTCTTCCCTCTCCTCCAAAATCCAACCAGATTGTATCCAGTGGTGGATTCTGTGGTATCCAATTGGATTTTTTTGTAACCTATTCACATACAGATTTTGTTGTGCGGATCGGATTTGGCCTAAAAAAATTTGGGAAGGTGTTTTGAACCAGTTCTCCCATCTTTATTAATAAGGGAATTTAGAAAGGAGCCCTAGCAACGAGGCAGGCACAGGTGTCACGTGCTGCCACCAGGAAGAAGCCTTGCTTCACAAGATCGCTGTTGCTTGTTATTAAAATGTTTGTCTTTCTCATTAAAATACTTTAATCATGGCTGAATTTTACTTACCTGCCAACCTGGGCGATAACTTGAAGAGCGGCCCTCATCCAGCAGCGTCGCGACGTCACATTGTCATGGTAAAACGTTGTTGCAACATGGTCATGTGATGTTGCGGCGACATTTGACGTCGGTTCACTATGACAACACAACACTGCTGGAGGAGAGCCGCTCCGGAGAAGGTAAGGCTCCGGAGAAGATTAGTGAAAATGTCAAAATCCATTTCCTGGAATTTCCCGAACTTTCCATTCAAAATCCATTCCGTGGTGTAAACACAGTTGGCATGTTGTTCTAGTTTCAATCCGTGTATATTAATACAAAATCACCATTGGATACAATCCGTATGGATTTTTAAGAAGCCAATGAGTGGAAAAAGACAAATCACACTTTTTGAGACTGATTCACGAAAATTCGCAGACCACATCCACAATTTGTTTTTGCCCATCTCTAGGTAAGACTCCCCTCTCAACACACGCACAACTACCGGTCCTGCTGGTCCAGGGACTGCATAGCTCTCTCCGGTTAGAGACAAGTTGGATCCCAGTGCGGACAGGAGGGAGAGAGAGAATTGCAGCCATTCAGGGAGCTGGGGATCTGTGGCACCGACCCACCAGCCAAACGGGGTAGCCACGACCGCACAAGAATAATAATAGCATGTTCTTGTATAGCGCTGCTTGTTTTACACAGTGCTTTACAGAGACATTTTGCAGGCAAAGGTACCTGCCCCGTGGAGCTTACAATCTATTTGTTGGTGCCTGAGGCACACGGAGGTAAAGTGACTTGTCCCTGGTCACAAGGAGCCAACACTGGGAATTGAACCAGGTTCCCCTGCTTCAGTGCTAGTCAGTGTCTTTACTCACTGAGCCACTCCTTCTCCCAATAGGGCAATCGGCCCATGTATACAAGTATGAAGTAAGATACTAATCACATTTTGAGAAATATTGTATGTATACCCTTCATTAGAGGCAAAACAGTCTGTTTGGCAGAGGAAGCATTATCCCCAGAACTTTGACTTTCGCTGTACTTCACATTGCAATAAATAATCTAAAAATGACTTTTGTTTAGTGCTTCTGTGTCCGCCTACTTTGCACCAACACCAGATCCTATACTATTCACTACTGAGACATCTTTCCTTGCAGAATATTGTATGCCAAAAAGGAATTAGAATAACCACTAGCAGCATAGTCTGGGCCCTACTGAGCAGAGTAGTGGGTTGAATGGGAATGGATTAAAAGTAAGAAGAGGAGGGTGTTTAGGGTGTAAGTGGTGGGAAAAGGCCACTCATCACATGGGGCTAGAGAGAGAGAGCAGTGGCATGGCACTTCGTCGGTGATCCAGTGTGCAGGCCTCAAGAATCTCCCAGGTGGTGAAACAAGAACTAAGCCTCCTGTTCAAAGAGGCATGGCAGAAGGCTGGCTGTGGGCGCAGCTTTCAGCTGGCCTGTTACAAGGGGTTAACAGGCAGGCTGAAAGCCCTCCCACATTGATGTAGTCTACTCGGTGCAGTGGTCCGTGACTCCTCAGGGCCCCGCAGTGCTGGTAAGGGGTCGGATGGCTTCCAGAGGCACACTACATTCAGCACCATTCCTTTTTGTGGCAGGCTACTATATTATTCTGAGCAGATAGCGTAATGTTTCAGGGTCCCATTAGTGAGGGTGTCTTCTTGGGATTGTTTAATGACAGGTCCTTGTGGTTGCAGTGACATCAAGAGTGCACTGTGGGTTTTGGAGCCTATTATGCTGGACTAGTTATTGGGGATATGCGGTAATCTAGTGCTACCCAAGGTGTTTCCTTTAGTAGTAGCTGTGGAATTAGGGGACAGTGAGCTTGCTGGCTAGAATGGGGTTTCTTCTACAGATTACATGGGTGTGGTCAAAATAGTTTTCACTCACCACCAGTCATTTGCTTGATGAGGTGCTTAGGGTTGCAGTGTTTAATATATAGCACTTGTTGTAGTTCGAGTGCCATGAGTTTTTGCAGTGTGCCGGATCAGTAACAACTGGAGAAGTTGAGTTGCTGGTTATTCTATTATTACATGAAGTTTATGATGGTATGTCTGGCAGCACGCTTTATCGATTTTTTTTTTTTGCAGGATTATCATTTTTTTTAAAATTGTGTGGGCATGTGGACATTACAAAAAAAACCACCTTTACTATTTAAAGTATAGTTAAGAGTAGGAAAATGGATGGTTCGGAGTAGGGATGGTCACAGGCTGGTTACCCTTGCTTTGTTAGGGCAGTTATTGCATTGGGGCCCTGGGTGGCAGCTCTCTATGTCTGTTAGAAATTTGTGGAAGTACAAGGTTGCTTGGACTATTTAGTGCACGAAGATATAACCATTTAGTGCACTTTGTTATCACAGTTCCAGTTGGCGTGTGTGGTTAGCATCAGTATTTATGCAAGTGCATATGGGATGCACCAGTTAAGAACTGGGGTGGCTACGGTTGCCTTCACAGGTTACGTTTGTATGTGGGTCCAGTGTGCGCTAATGTAAAGTGGTTCGACAGACCTAAGGGAATCAAGGTCTGTATAGTTGTCACCAGAAATCCATATTGGAGGGAATGACATGGTTCATAGGCAGACAATAGAGTTACTGAGGGACATACTGTACAAACAGAATATAGCCAGAATTTAAGCTGCTATCACAACATTGTTAACACACCCTTTGAGAAAGCGCCCTGTGAGACGAGAAACGCATCAGGGGACACCTGTGCTGTTTTAACTTTTGGCTATTATGCCCCAATAAATTCATTTTATCAACTACGATCAGCCTCATTGTTTTGCAGTGCCCAATTTCTCTCTGCAAATATCACAACATTTATGTTAGTGTGGGCGGAAATTGTTCTGAGGTTGCCTTGGAGGGCTGCAAATGATCTGGTCATGATAGAATAGTATGAAAATAAACATTTGAGTAATGCCATGGCTACATTCGTGTCAGATATGGTGGAGTTGATATTCGTCACGTGGAGTTGCAGGAAGCTCATGTGGGTCTGTTTAGGCAGGACGGTGTCCACTTATCATACATGGGTACTGCTACTGATGTCTTCAATTTAAGCTTGCAGGGGGGTTTGGAGCAGGCACTTAGTAGGTAGGTTTTGAGTAGACTAGTTAAAGTGGTTTAAATGGCCTAACTGGTGGCTGTTGTTTTATAGTACATGCTGAGCTCATAAGTATCCTATCGCATATCTCCCAGTTGGTAATAGGTATTCAGTCTGTCTAGGGCCACTGGCGTTTGGGAGCGTCGTCCTAGGTGATTTATGCTTTACTGGCGCTGTCGGTAAACCGACCTCAATGGGGGTCACGTGCCTGAGGGTTTTTAACATGGTATGAGCCTGTCTGGGTTAAGTTATAAATAATGTTGTATTGTATTGTATTGTATGTCTTTATTTATATAGCGCCATTAATGTACATAGCGCTTCACAGTAGTAATACATGTGGTAATCGAATAAATAACAGATAATATAAATAACAGATCATGGGAATAAGTGCTTTAGACAAACATAACATTAAGGAAGAGGAGTCCCTGCCCCGAGGAGCTTACAATCTAATTGGTAGGTAGGGAGAACGTACAGAGACAGTAGGAGGGAGTTCTGGTAAGTGCGTCTGCAGGGGGCCAAGCTTTATGTATCATGTGTTCAAAATATCCACAGTGCTATTCATATGTTTCTTTAAGCAAGTGTGTTTTAAGGTGGGTCTTAAAGGTGGATAGAGAGGGTGCTAGTCGGGTACTGAGGGGAAGGGCATTCCAGAGGTGTGGGGCAGTCAGTGAAAAAGGTTTAAGGCGGGAGAGGGCTTTAGATAAAAAGGGGGTCGAAAGAAGACATCCTTGAGCAGAACGCAAGAGTCGGGATGGTGCATAGCGAGAAATTAGGGCTGAGATGTAAGGAGGGGCAGAAGAGTGTAAAGCTTTAAAGTGAGGAGGAGAATGGAGTGTGAGATGCGGGATTTGATTGGAAGCCAGGAGAGGGATTTCAGGAGGGGAGATGCTGAGACAGATCTAGGAAAGAGTAGAGTGATTCTGGCAGCAGCATTTAGGATAGATTGTAGGGGAGACAGGTGAGAGGCAGGAAGGCCGGACAGTAGGAGGTTACAGTAATCAAGACGGGAGAGAATGAGGGCCTGAGTCAGAGTTTTAGCAGTCGAGCAACAGAGGAAAGGGCGTATCTTTGTTATATTGCGGAGGAAAAAGCGACAAGTTTTAGAAATGTTTTGAATGTGAGGGGCGAATGTGAGAGAGGAGTCGAGTGTGACCCCTAGGCAGCGTGCTTGGGCTACTGGGTGGATGATCGTAGTTCCACCAGTAATGTGGAAGGAGGTAGTAGGGCCAGGTTTGGGAGGAAGTATAAGGAGCTCTGTTTTAGCCATGTTGAGTTTAAGGCGACGGAGGGCCATCCAGGATGATATAGCAGAGAGACATTCAGAAACTTTGGTCTGGATAGCAGGTGTAAGGTCAGGTGTTGAAAAGTATATTTGTGTGTCGTGAGCATAGAGGTGATATTTAAACCCAAAAGATGTTATTAGGTCACCTAGAGAGAGTGTGTACAGAGAAAAGAGAAGAGGTCCCAGGACAGAGCCCTGGGGTACCCCCACAGAGAGATCAATAGAGGAGGAGGAGGCATTAGCAGAAGAGACACTGAAAGTATGATGGGAGAGGTAGGATGAGATCCAGGATAGAGCTTTGTTCCGAATGCCAAGAGTATGGAGAATGTGAAGGAGAAGAGGGTGGTCCACGGTGTCAAATGCTGCAGAGAGGTCGAGTAATATGAGCAGAGTGTAATGACCTCTGTCTTTGGCAGCATGGAGGTCGTCGGTTATTTTAGTGAGAGCTGTTTCCGTGGAGTGAGCAGTGCGGAAGCCAGATTGTAGAGGGTCTAGGAGAGAATAAGTGTTGAGAAAATGGAGCAAGCGAAAGAATACTAGACGTTCAAGGAGTTTAGAGGCAAAAGGCAGGAGGGAGACAGGTCGATAGTTAGAAAGACAGGTAGCGTCAAGCTTGCTGTTTTTGAGTAATGGTATGACTGTTGCATGTTTGAAGGAGGATGGAAAGGTTCCGGAGCAGAGGGAGGAGTTAAAAATGTGTGTGAGCGTAGGGATTATAGTAGGAGCAAGAGGTTTTAGGAGATGGGAGGGAATGGGGTCAAGAGGGCAAGTGGTAGAGGGAGAAGTGGCGATCAACAGCGACACATCCTCCTCTGAGACAGTGGAAAAAGAGTCAAGGAAGGCAGGAGGAGAGTTAGGAAGAGGTGTAGGATGGGAGGAAGAAACAGAGGGGATGTTCTGCCGTATGGATTCCACCTTTTCCTTAAAATAGTCAGCAAAGTCCTGAACGGAGATGGAGGAAGGAGAGGCAGCTGAGGGTGGTTTGAGTAGAGTATCAAAGACAGAGAACAGTCGGCGTGGGTTAGACTTGTGCATGTTGATTAGTGCAGAAAAGTAGGCTTGTTTAGCTTGCGAAAGTGAAGTCTGTGAGTGTGAGAGACTTCCTCCAGAGGTGTTCAGAGGAACGAGTGGAGGAACGCAGCATGCGTGTGTGGGAATTTAGCCAGGGTCTAGGGTTAGAAGGGCGAGTGCGGCAGAGAGAAAGTGGGGCATGTAGATCAAGAGAGGAGATGTTGTAATACTAGCGTGGCCTTATTCTTCCAGTACATTTTCAGCTGTCTTTGTTCTGTCGTATGGGCCGATTGGGCCTACCCTAATCAAGACTTTTTAGATGTTTTTTTCACATGTATGAGATGAAACAATAGAGTAATATGTCACTGAAATGACCAACTATGCTTGTAGTGAACTGACAGAGTCTCTGATCAGAGACCAAATCATTTGTGGTGTCAAAGATAATGTACTAAAGGGAGACTTCTCTGTGAAGCAGATCCACAGATAAAGCTCCACAGATATGCAGAGCAGCAGGAACACACACGTAAAATAACTGAACACACAAGAAGTAGTGCCCTAAGTACAAAAGAGGAAGATCAGAAATGCCCAGAACAACAATCAGAATCACATACACAGAAAGTCCCACAGAGAAGGTTATGGAAAAAAGGTGGTGTGCAACATGGTTCAAAACAATGTGTAGCCTTGGGGAATCTCCATCATAAATGTGGCAAAAATACTAATTTTGCAAGGTTGTGTAAGTCGCAGTTGAGGAAAAGTCAAGTGCGTGCAGTTGAACACAATCTGCCTCAGATGTGCTGGACATGAGTGCAGTTGATGAGGAGATGACGACTACCAATGACATTTAATCTAACACTCATTGAAACTGTACACTGGAGGTCAGGTTAACATTCTACCTGAAAAAAAAAAGAATAAAAGAGACTGAAAACAAAGACCAACATAATAGTATAATGGGTTATTCTGGAGCAGAATACAGTGAAACAATGGTGTATTATGAACATTTATCACAAAAACACCACATACAAAGCTTCTATTTATTGTGGTACAAAAGCATAGTATACCAATCTTAGGCTTGGCTGCCTGTGAGAAACTCAGTTTGGTACAGCCGGTACTCTCAATACAAGTTTGCACTCATTTGGGTTTCTAGGACTTGATTCGAGGGTTTGGATGCTTGCTAGACAAGCGTACAATTCAGCTAAACAAAAAGTCCTGCCAGTCAGGCATTCTAGTCGAAATGTTCCCTTTGCTCTACATGATAAAGTTAAGGCAGAGTTAGCAACAATGGAAGTAATTCATGTGATACAACAAAATGAGGAATGAACTGGGTGAGTACTCTAGTTTTAGTGGGAAAAGATACTAGATACTAGACATAGAGATCTGAATAAAGCCACAAATTGGGAACACTTAAAAAAAATAGCATGGCTGTTATAAAATGCACAGTTTTTGAGTAAATTACATGCTTCTTCTGGAATTTGACAGCTGAAAGTAGCAAAAAAAAGTTCAAGACTATGTACATGTAACACCACATTTGAAAGATACTGATTATGTTGGCATTGCTTCAGCATCAGAGGTATATCACAAAACTATGCATATGATTTATGAACATATACTTAGGGTTTATTCTGTATTTGCTAGATCACCAAAACTGCGATCTCGCAGCTTAAAGAATAGGTGCCTTAGGCTGCGTTTATAGTACTGGCTACGAGGACACGACCGCTGACTTCAGACTGACTTCCCCATTGTAATAGCGATTCCTGTTTATAGTGCAGGAAACAAGAGAGGGCGACCGGGGTGGGGGGAGGGGGGGATGGCGGAGGCGTGGCTGTGAGCGATTCACCCTCATTGCCAGAACCGCTCACATGTCGCTGACATCACACGGCGTTTGCCAAAAAAGTAAAAATCCTTGGACTACCAGCGATCACGCAGCGCCATCGCGGTCGCGCACACTATGGGCACCCGCGACAGACTGCATGTACTTGCTACGGCGTTGCGTGTCGTCGCCGTCTCCAGTACTATAAACGCAGCCTTAGTGTTTCAGCACCTTCATGGATGACATAGTAATGTAGAGTTCAACTAAAGAAGAACATGATTATAGGATTTGAAAAGTAATAGACGCAACTAGATCTGCAAATTTGAAAATAAATAGGAAGAAATGCATTTTTGAGGTTAAAGAATTAACGTGTATTGGTGACCTCAATTAATAATGTGCCATAATGACTACACCCTGAAATCAATAAATCATGACTTTCCACTGTGTCAAAAGTAAACAATCTTACGCAACCATCTTTCAACACCCATAATCTCTTGTTAGCTGGAAAGGGTAAAAAATGTAATAAAGCATTCAGGAAATAATATTGAGTTGCAACTTCCTTAATTAGAAATGCAGTGTCCGCAACAGCACCTCAAAGAAGTTGTAAGCTAAAACAAATATAAATTAGAATTTACAGATAAACAAACTGGATAAATCATTGTCTTGGTACCCAACATTATTACTGCCAAGGTGAACAATGCCGTTTTCCCACTTAGGAGTTTCTTATTTACCACAGGTACTTTATTAATTGTTTTGCCTCACCGACTCACATCGACAACTTTCTCCTCACCCATGCAAATGTTTTGAGTAACTGCATATTCTCAAATGTTTCGAATATGTATATCTTTATTTATATGGCTCCATCCAGATACACAGCGCTTTACAGCAGTAATACATGTAGCCCTGGTCTCCCGCGGTTCCTAGAGACCCCCCTCCTTTGGAGCAGCGTGGTCGCGGGTGCCGCCGGAGCCAGCGACGGACGCGCCGGCTGCTTCAAAAGGTGGGGGCCGGAGCAGGGAGCGGCGAGAGCCTTAGGAGGGGGGCAGCCATTGCGTGTGCGCGCGCATGCGGCACGATCGCGCATGTGCTGGGCAGAGTAGGGAAGAAGCTAGGGAGCTGCAGGTGGCCCGTAAGAGTTGCGCATACGCAGAAAGGAGCGTGCGAACCCTAACCTATCAGGGAAGGCTCTTGGAAGGGACTATAAGTCCCATGAGCCTCTGCAGTGCCCCACGTGACGCCAGGGAGCCAATAGGGCTGGAGGATGCCCTGCAGGAGCAAAGAGATACATTTCGCGGGCTTGGAGCATGCAGTCAGTCAGAGCCAGAAGCAGCCAAGGGAAGGAGGTAGGGTGCAGGAGTCAGTGACTCCCTGCACTAGGCCAGCAGCCCCCAAGGCCCAAGCTAGCCCTGAGTCACCCAGTAGTGTGAGTTGTGTCAGGGACAGCCCTCAGGTTAGGGACCCTGCCACTTACTTTCTAGAGCCAGTTAGGGACACAGCAGAAGCTGCGCGTCCGTCCAGAGGTTTGGGCTCAGACCTTCGCTGTCGTTGCAGTAGCCATCTGGGTGGGATCGCCCCGGACGGTAGCTCCTGCATTCAGCTGACATCAGCCTTCGGATCCTTTGTGAAGTCCCTTGGCAGGTCCGGGCACCGAAGTGTCCGGCAGGTAATCCACAAGTGCACCAACGAGTTATCTCACATTCACACGGGACCTAGTAGCTGCGCAGTCACACATACACATCTCAGTTGAAGGGTGGGGTAATACTGTGTGGGGCTACTGGACACTGGGTGGGATCATCTGGTGGGGTTTGTGAGGAAAGGTAGCGTCCTGCGCGACGCGGTTGTTAGTGTCTCCTCTAGGGAGGGACACCTGTTGATATATGTGTATCTGCTTATGGTTATTATATGCAAGTACGTTCTATGCTCACAAGTAAAGTCATTGATTGTTTACATACGTTGTGTGGAGTGATATTAATGTGTCCTGCGAGGAACAATTCCTGCTCTGCTAGGAACCATCGCAGGTGGAGGCGCTGCACCGAGTACAGGGTTACTCCTAATATAATTGCCCCAGGTTCCCCCTTGTGGAAGCTCAGCCCTCCTGTGAGCCTAACAGGTAAAGTACCACACCTGGTAACACTAAGTTCCCGCACCCACACTATATCTGCGATTGGGTGGGGTGGAATACCCGTTACATTTGGAGGCGCTGCTGAGATCAGACCTTTGGGTGCCCTATTCTATTTTTGTGTCAATTGTCCAATTTATTTTTCACCATGGTTGTGCTGTCAAGGCGGGAGGTCCTTTACTGGAGCTTGATGCAAAATCATGACCCCCACCGTGTGGTGGCCGTAGGAGGCCTTCCCGCACTTATACCCGTCACGGAGGTCCGGACTCATATGCGTAAACTTCCTGGGTGGTCCTACGCATGTGTTATAGGTGAAAAACAAGACCCCACGTCCACGTGGAAAACGATACTTTTCATGGTAACCTTCACTGGGGATATATGCCTGTCAGAGGCACCGTCCACACTGTTTATGTCAGGGGGCCCATCTGAGGGTTACCCTTTAGTCTACGGTGACCCAATAAAATGGTGTGTCCCCGCCAAAGCAGGAAAGAGCACGTGCTGCTGACTACCAGCCTGCACTCAATTGTTTGGCAAAAATCTGTCCGGGACTGGCGGGAAAACCAGAGCCCCTCCCCCGCAATGTGAGTGACTCAGTGCAGAATGACTTTGCAGAAAACTGTCAGGGATCGTCGGGAAAACCTAAGCCCCACCCCTGATGAATGAATGACGCAGTTCGGAGCCCGAACCACTCCTTGATAGAAAGTGCACCTCCTCTAGAGTCCACCAGGGGGAGAGAGTGTTTTGAGCAGCCATCAGCCACTTCTGTCCACCAGGAGGAGGAGAAGGAGGGCACTGTTGCAGAAATGGATTATCCTTCCTCCGAGGATGAGATGGACTGTCAGGGGGTACACCCTAATGTGTATGTGCCCTGGCGCGCGCTAGGAGTAGATGCCCTTGCATTAATGTGCCCCTGCCTGCAAGAAGCCTATGTCCAGGGAGCCATCTTGTCACGGGTTACCACTAGACTTCAAGACAACCGAGGTGGACGGAGAACTGGTTATACAGTGTTTTAGCCCCACCTGTGACTGTTCTAGAGGCGCACTGGCGTGGGAGCCCCAATGTGACTGTTGCGGTGCCTGGTTCCTGAAGCCTATTATACCCCCGCCTACAGAACCCACAGAGGAAGATGCCGTTAACCTCTCTGCCTCAACCATGGAGGTGGCGGAGATGACAGGCAAGGCTGCCCTAGTTCCCCGTTGCAACCAAGCGGGAAGAACCAAGGCCCAGCCAGCTACGGAGCCGAACGAACCGTCGGCGGAGAAGAGCGCGACCGCAGTGGAGGTACCGGAGCGGGCCAGTTTCGTACCAATACCCACTGGTTGTATCGCAGAAAAACCCGGTGACTCCCTTGCGGAGGATCCGATCGTGATATCCTCAGAGGAAGAGGTAGGCGTCCCATCGGTGGCGATGTGCCTACCGGCGAAGCACCCCAGCAGTGACACAGAGGAGCAGACGAGTCCGGACACTGTCCGACAGCATGTACTGGTGCGGCCGGTGCCGCGGAAGAGTCCCATGGCTGTGGCGACTCCCAGTGTGTCGGAGGGACATCCGTAGGAAGAGGAACACGTCACAAGCCAGCGGAGTGGTGAGGAACCTCCTTACTCCCCGCAGACCCCGATGTAGGCGGCCGTAGAAAAGGCCGTAGAAAAGTCTCATGACCTGAGTGTGAGCCCGTGCGCTCCAACCCAAATGGTCCCAGGACTGGGATCCCACGGTCCCGAGTTTGCAGAAGGTGAATGGACTGCCCCAGAAGTGACGGGGACAGGTCCCACGACAGCCCGGGTGGAAACTGACAGCGTCCCCGAGGACCTGTTGGCCACCGAGAGTCAATGCAGCGGTGAGGTTCCAACCCTTTACCCCCTGCAGGATGTGATGGAGATACCCGGTGAAGAGATCCTGCCCAGTGCTTACTTCTCTGCAAAGGATCACCAAAGTCGTCTGTCTCAAGCCCCTGAGCTCGTGATGTATCCCGAAGGCATCACTTCAGAAGTGGCTAGTGGAGCCAGCAGAGACTGGGCCGTGTCAGCTAGGGCAATCGTTGCCTTCCTCCTGCACAACATGGAGCGGTTTGTTCATCATGTCATGGACAGAGGAAAAGGTCAGGACCTCCCGGTATACCGCTTGTGAGAGGCGGATAGCTGGGTAAAGGTCTGGCCCAGAGACATTGCACTATTCCTTCCACCAGGGGGAGGAAGTATAAAGGAGCTAGTGACTGTTACCCCTGAGCACGATCGTCAAGAAATTATCCCAGCGGAGGCTCACAAAAGTCAAAGTGCGGTACCCCCACATGATCAGTTAGGGGCACCCCACAAATGGTCTCAGAAAGCAGCAAGCACTCAGCTGGCCTGGGTTATTACTGTGGGCGTTATGTGGTGTACCAAGTCATATAATTGCCATGTGATAAGTTGTATTCTCTATGCACTGCATTTTGATTATATAACAATTGTACCTGGTTATGTCGTTCCCCAAGCGGGGACGTTGGATTTTTCACCAGGGGGAGAGTGTATCCCTCGTCTCCCGCGGCTCCAAGAGAGCCCCCTCCTTTGGAGCAGCGTGGTCGCGGGTGCCGCCGGAGCCAGCGACGGACCCGCCGGCTGCTTCCAAAGGTGGGGGCCGGAGCAGGGAGCAGTGAGAGCCTCAGGAGGCTCGGCGGCGTACCCAGTTAGCGGGGGCAGCCATTGCGGGTGCGCGCATGCGGCGTGATCGCGCATGTGTGGGGCAGAGTAGGGAAGAAGCTAGGGAGATGCAGGCGGCCCGTAAGAGTTGCGCGTGCGAACCCTAACCTACCAGGGAAGGCTCTTGGAAGGGACTATAAGTCCCATGAGCCTCTGCAGCACCCCACGTGATGCCAGGGAGCCCATAGGGCTGGAGGATGGCCCTGCAGGAGCAAAGAGATACATTTTGCGGGCTTGGAGCACGCAGTCAGTCAGAGCCAGGAGCAGCCAAGGGAAGGAGGTAGGGTGCAGGAGTCAGTGACTCCCTGCACTAGGCCAGCAGCCCCCAAGGCCCCAGCTAGCCCTGAGTCTCCCAGTAGTGTGAGTTGTGTCAGGGACAGCCCTCAGGTTAGGGACCCTGACACTTACTTTCTAAAGCCAGTTAGGGACACAGCAGAAGCTGTGCGTCTGTCCAGAGGTTTGGGCTCAGACCTTCGCTGTCGTTGCAGTAGCCATCCGGGTGGGATCGCCCCGGACGGTAGCTCCTGCATTCAGCCGACATCAGCCTTCGGATCCTTTGTGAAGTCCCTTGGCAGGTCCGGGCACCGAAGTGTCCGGCAGGTAATCCACAAGTGCACCAACGAGTTCTCTCACATTCACACGGGACCTAGTAGCTGCGCAGTCACACATACACATCTCACTTGAAGGGTGGGGTAATACTATGTGGGGCTACTGGACACTGGGTGGGATCATCCGGTGGGGTTTGTGAGGGAAGGTAGCGTCCTGCGCGACGCGGTTGTTAGTGTCTCCTATAGGGAGGGACACCTGTTGATATACGTGCATCTGCTTATGGTTATTATATGCAAGTACGTTCTATGCTCACAAGTAAAGTCATTGATTGTTTACATACGTTGTTTTATGGAGTGATATTAATGTGTCCTGCGAGGAACAATTCCTGTTCTGCTAGGAACCATCGCAGGTGGAGGCGCTGCACCGAGTACAGGGTTACTCCTAATATAATTGCCCCAGGTTCCCCCTTGCGGAAGCTCAGCCCTCCTTTGAGCCTAACAGGTAAAGCACCACACCTGGTAACACTAAGTTCCCGCACCCACACTATATCTGCGATTGGGTGGAGTGGAATACCCGTTACTTACACATAACATAATATTATAAAACATAATGGGAATAAGCGCTTCAGATATAAAACAATAGGAAAAGGAGTGCCTGTCTGTGACAGGGCAGAATCCTTCTCTGAAAGGGCTTCAATAGAAATCCTGTATTGTTCTGAGGAATCTAGCAGTGAGCTGGTTAATTGTAGCTACAGACAATGAATCAGACTCTACCTGGCTCATCAGACAAGTAGAAAAGCCTCCTGATTGAACTGCAGGAGAGATCTATTGAGCACAGGAGGACTGTGCTGCCAGACCCTCTAGATCCTGGGTGCAGCGGACCCACACCCAGAGGGTGGTCCCCAGCAGACACAACCCAAAGACTGACATAAAGAGCCACCTACTTACAGGTGGCTCTTTGGATTTTGGCGTAAGAGGCCTCTCCTCCCAGCCCTGCAGATAGGGACAGGGAAAGTGAGTTAGCCCTTACAAAGGGATGGGATGTTTGTTTGTTTGTTTATTTATTTGTGTGCTTCCTTAAACTGTATTGTTTAAAGCTACGTGCTGAATAAAAACCATGGTTTATTTTTCACAAATAGGTTTCCCTGGTTGTACCTCTGCACATGTGTGACGGTGAGAGACCTTTCCAGGTGTGCCAGCAAGCAGAGATTGCTAGGCTATGAGTTTCAAGGGGGGTTTAACAGATAAAGTTTTGTCAGAATGTTTCTAGGTAGCGGGGTTCAAGAGTTGCTGGATACCCCAAAAATGTAGCCGGGAATCAGGACAGATTCTCAGATACATTGAGACACATTGCTCCGGCAAAATCTCCCCTTGAAAACATTTGGGCAACTCACTGCTAAGATTCCCTGCTTTAGCACAGACCAGAAAGGTAAATAGGGCAGAGGGATGTGTGGTATCCCTGAAATTCTGAAGGGTCCCTAGTATAAGGGGGTGTGCCCAGTTAATGCCCTGATCACACAGAACCTGGTATAGGGATTCTGGGGGTTCTCCAACCATATATGAGGCTGCAAGGGTTTTTATGAAACCTAAGTCGGTTTTCAAGAAGGGAATGAGATAGAGCCCTGAGAATGAACCACTTTGGGACAGAAAAAATATGGTAAAAAATATTTTGTTTCATAGTGTTTTAATAGTACATGTGCTTGTGTATGGTATTATGAGCTGGGGACTTCTGGGTCCATGGTTCCAAGAGACAATGGGGCTACCAAGCTTGGTGCCAACAAGTCTGCTCGGGTCCCGGAGATGAAAGCCTCAGAGGTTGCCAAGGTGTGAAAGCCATTTGGGCACCGGAGTTATGCTCAAATACTCATGTCCTGGGATGAATTGCGGTCCCGGACCACCATCTGCCCCAAGCCAGACTGTGAGGAGCCTAACCCAGCAGGTGGTTTCTGACTGACAAGTGGCAGAGGTGCCAAGTTGGTGCATGCCCTTGTCAGTATCCGAATCCGAGCTTGCCCGGCATAGATAGACTGGCAACGCTCTGATTGGCTGGTAGAATATCTCCCACGCTCGGATTGGCTGGAGTATTTAATGAATGAAGCTGAAATACTATAAGAAACCCAGCAGCCAATCCGTTCACGAGATTCACTCAGATTCTGGGTGCCAAGACAGCAGCGACAAATTCTAAATCACCAAAAGATGCTCTGAGAGAAATACCAGCAAGCCGGCTTCAGAAATTTGAAGGCGAGAAAAGTCCCACTTTTCGGGGTCAAATTCTGAGAATATAATGTAGCGGTCATGGCTGGGATTGCAAGCCGAAAAGAGTACGAGGACGTTTGGCATCTATCTCCCGGTCAAGGGATTTTGGCAGCTCCGGAGCAGATACAGCGGTGGCGTCAGGAACATCATGCCAATTTGAGTTCCAGGACATTTCGGGACAAGTCCCGGTCAACCTAAAGACTTTGTTTAACTTCTTATTTCACCTAGCAAAGTCTAATTTTTTAACCCAGACCCCCAGTAAGTGTGTTTTTCTTCTGTATTTTGTAATCCACTTTGTGTACGTCTGTTTCAATTAAATAAATTACAATATGTTTTACTATCTTGTTGTGCTCAGTGAATGATCCCGGTAAAAAGGTGTAAATACCTCGTCTCCCATGACAACATGTCTCTTGCACTGCCCCAATGAGCTTACAATCTAAGTGGTAAGTGGGCAGAATTTGTATACTTTATTTCATTAGTGTGAGTGCTGTTTATCGTTATTGTATTGCACCAATATTTTGACCATTTTAAATTCTATCTATATACATCTAGGTAGGTTTTTTTGTATAACCTTTAGATCCCTGCCCTATTTAGTCCAATGACTAACATAACCTTTAGCAGCCAGTGTATTTAGGCTACCACAGAAGGTTCAATTTAATGAGCTACTTTAACTATGTTTTATAGTGTCTCATGTATCTTTTATTGAGGGAGTCTCTCTCTGTAGTCTTTACATGTACGTTGATGCAAGTGTCATTCGTAGGTTTATTCATGTCATGATATCTGTGTCCATTATATATGTATCTTACAGTAGCATCTTCACATGTGTATTAGGTTATATTTATACATTATTTTCTATAACAGCACCTCCATACTTCTTATTAATTACTTAGAAGGTATTTTAAGGTTTTTGCATTTGTATGTTCATGTTTTTAACAGTGTAATTTTCGAGTTGATAGCTATTTATTAGCTTCTGTTTATTATAATTTCTAATTGTATTGGGCGATGATCAATTGGAATTTAGATACTTTTGTATTTTTATGGTTCATCTAGTATTCCTTACCGGAGTGGCCGCCATGATTTCCTACCTGATTTTTACATCTTGTTCCCTGTCCTGTGATGGAGAGATATTTTTGTGGAACATTTATAAGGCCCTTCTGGTGGGGTAATCACTATAAGAGAACACCAGAGATCTAATCTAATCACTCTTTGATAAAGTGCCAGTCACGGCGGGAAACGCATCAGAGGATTTTTGTTTTTTTTACCTGCATCTGTTTGCTACATGCTCATTAAATAACTATTTTTGTATTCAATTGCCTCTAGTCCTTTTACCTGTATACGTTTTTGCAGTGGTCACCTTTTTCTTTCTTTGTTGCTGTCTTTCTTGCTGTTACCTGTTGAACTAATGAAGGTAGAAGCACGCCTGGATGGACTGTCAGCTATTTACAGAGGAACAGGACCGTGAGTACACCAACTGATCCAGACACGCAGTTGGTTTGATTTGTGATAATCTACTCAGTACCCAAGCCAGTGTGGGACCTGATGCTTCTTGACCTGATCTGGTGCAGGATGTGAGCAGGGGTCGGAGCTCACCAGCAACACTGCTTTAGTGTAGTGCTGTTGGTTTGAGTTCCCCTCCTCCTGTCTCCCTCTCCTCAGGTTCAGGTCTAACTCAGAGTATTCAATATGTATATGGGTATATGTACTTAAATCACAGATCCATATCATCATTCATATTTACTTCTATTACAGACAGCATCATCTAATTTAAGGGTTATACTACAGTCCGTAGCCTTTCACAAATACACCAATGCACCATGGTTTTTGAGGCACCATTCCAGGGATTCATTTCCCCACATGCCTTTTGCTTCATGATAAGGAGCATGTGCTCCCACTGGGATCTGGCTGCTGCATCCTTCTTGCCCCTTTGTCCATTACTGCATGCTGTGGAAGATGGATCCTCCTTGTGCCGATGATGGTGCCGTGGGCCAGGAACGTCCAGTAAAGGGAACAATGTGCTGGGCAGTTGTCCCTTCGGGTGAAGTTTGTGGCGTCCCACACAGGGAAAGTGTGTGTTCTTTACAGGCCTTTAAGTAACACCAGTTGTCCAATTGATGCAGGCTTTTGAAAAAATATGACGGGGAAGTGATCACACGCAGGGAACACTGAACCAGTCCCTTATGTGACCAATGGATCAGCTTACTTCAAAATCTCAGCTCCATGTTTTTAATCGAGCCTGAAAAAAGGATTTTGGCTTTCCTTTATAAATCCAATCCTATACATTTCACCACTTAGACTGTGGCTTTGTCAGGGAGGAAGTATGAAGAGCTCCGTCTTTGACATGCTAAGTTTGAGTCGGCGGAGGGCCATCCAGGATGATATAGCAGACAGACATTCAGAAACTTGGTCTGTACAACATGTGTAAGGTCAAAGGTTGAAAGGTAAATTTATGTGTCATCAGCATAGAGGTGATATTTGAACTAATGAGATGATAAAGTCACCTAGAGAGAGTGTGTAAAGAAAAGAGAAGTGGTCCCAGGACAGACAACTGGGGTCTTCCCACAGAGAGATCAGCAGAGGAGGATGAGGGGGGGTTAGCAGATGAGACACTGAAAGTACAATAAGAAAGGTAAAAAGAAATCCAGGATAGAGCTCTGTTTCGGATATTAAGAGTATGGGGGATGTGAAGGAGAAGAGTATCAAAGGCTACAAAAAGGTTGAGTAAAATGAGCAGTTTACTGACCTTTGGCAGCATGGAGGTCATTAGTTATTTTGGTGAGGGCTATATTGGTGGAATGAGCAGTGCAGAAACCAGATTGTAGAAGATCTAGGAGAGAATAGGTGGTGAAAAAATGGAGCAAGCGAGAGAATACAAGGTGTTCATGGAGTTTAGAGGCAAAAGGCAGGAGGTGGCAAGAGCAGTAATTAGAAAGATCGGTAGGCTCAGGCTTGCTGTTTTTGAGTAAGGGTATAACTGTTGCATTCTTGAAGGATGAGGGAAAGATAGAAGAGTATAAGGAGAAGTTGAAAATATGTGTAAGTGTAGGAACTAGAGTAGAAGCAAGAGAGTTGAGGAGAGAGGAGGGAATGGGGTCAAGAGGGCAAGTGGTAGAGGGGGAAGAGGAGATCAGCAGCTACATGTCCTCCTCTGTGACAGAGGTAAAGGAGATAATGAAAGCAGGAGGAGAGTTAGGAAGAAGTGTAGAATATGAGGAGGATACAGAGGGGACGACTTGTCAAATGGAATCCATCTTTGTCTTGAAATAGTCAGCAAAGTTCTGAGGTGAAATGGAGGAAGAAAAACAGGCAACAGATGGTGGTCTGAGTAGAGAGTCAAAGACAGAGAAGAGGCAGCGTGGGATAGACTGGTAAGTGTTGATTAGTGATGAAAAGTAGGTTTGGTTAGTATGAGAGAAGGCAGAGTGGAAACAGGATAGGGTAAATTTGTAGTGAATGAAGTCTGCGAGAGTATGACATTTTCTTCAGAGGCATTCATAGGAGCGAATGCAGGAGTGGAGAATTCGTGAGTGGCAGTTTTACCAGGGTGTGGGGTTAAAAAGGCGAGAACAGTAGAAAAAAAGAGGGGCATGTAGATCAAGAGAGGAGGATAGGGCACAGTTGTAGTTCATGACCAGGTTGTCAGAGTCTGAAGCAGAGAAGAGAGAAAAGAGGGAGGAGCACAAAGTGGAATCAACAGCCAGTAGATTAATAAAGCACAGATCTCTGCAGAAATGAGGGGTGGTGGAGGTGGAGACGTGGAAACGTGAGAGAGAGAAAATGAGATGAGATGATGGCCAGAGAGAGGAATGTGTGAAATGGAGAAATCAGAGAGAAAACGTATTTTTTTGTGTGAAAACCAGGTCCAGGTAGTGGCCATCCTTGTGTGTGCTGACTGCAGTCCATTGTTGAAAGAATATGTAAGAGAGAGAAAGCAAGAGGCCCGAGGGAGAAATGGGTCATCAATATGGCAGTTAAAGCCCCCAAGGAGAAGAGAAAGGGAGTCAGAGGAGACCCAGGATTCAAAGTCAGAGATCAAGACAGAGGGGAGAAGAGTAGAGGTAGGTGGATGATAGATGACCACCACATGGAGCGAGAGAAGAAAAAAGCTGGTCAATGTGAGCCTCAAAGGAAAGAAGAGAAAGAAAGGGAGGAATACGAAGGGTTCGGTAATGGCAGATTAAGGAGAGGAGCCCTGCGCCCCGTGCCATCAGGGTGAGGAGTGTGGGAGAAAGAAAGGCCACCATAACAGAGGGCAACTTCCATTGATGAGTCAGACTGAGTGATACAAGTCTCGGTTATAGCAAAGAGGAGCAGAGAGTAAGAGAGAAAGATTTTGTGTATAGAGAGGAACTTATTAGAAGGGGAGCGTGCATTCCAAAAGATACAGGAGAAAAGGAGAGGGGAGGAAGGTTAACAGTGGATGGGTATGAGGTTAGAGGGGTTCACATCACATGGACTAGAAGTTGGGAAAGATATCCACAGGAGCAAGGAGAAGAAGCATGGAAGTAAGAGAATATGTGAGAATTTGTAGATGTGTATTTTAGTGCAGAGTGTATTGCGGAGTGGAGTCAAAGGGCCCAGATACGAAAGGAGTTCATGTGAACAGAGAAGTGGAGAAGGAAGGAGAGATGGAGAATTATGAATGGAGTTAGAGACATAATGAGGACGGTTGAAAGAATGTTGTAGTTTGAAAAGAAGTGAGGTCAGAGCAAAAATAAATAGTAGAGGAGCCATAGCAGTGGTAGTAGTGCAAGTTCTGCGGTGAGTAATAAGCACTGAAAATGGAGTTGGGGTGAGGACAAAGTGCAAGATGTGCTAAATCTAATATATGAATGGTGGAGTGAAGGGTACTGTCTCTTCTTGAGGCTTTGATAGAAAATGTTCTCCTTCAACTCCAGAATCTAGGGCCAGTAGGTGTGCAGTTGTCCACTTCTTGTTTCACTTCTGTTGAACTCCCTATTAATCTCCACAGTGTATCCCACAGAAAAATGGGTCACTTTAAATATGGAATGCTACTTGCTCCTGCAGATGTTAACTGCTTAACTTTTGATTAACTGCTTATTTGCATACAGACTAGCTATAATGGACATTTTGGGAGACAAAGGCCCTTAGGCTGTGCTTATAGTGCCGGCGACAGCGATGCCACGTCGCGTCAAAACAAATGCATTGCCGCCGTCGCGTGCACTTATAGTAAGTGCGACGCGACGGAGTGACAGCTGGGTCGCGATCGCTGGAAGTCATCTCAATTTGATTTGTCCAGCGACGTAGCCTGACGTCGCCGGCACTATAAGCGACAGCCTTATTCAAACTAATGGGGATGCAATCTTCTTAAGCACAGGGAAGTGGCTTCATAGCATATAGAACAAGTGCTAATGAGAGATAAGTGGAAGTTTTTAGAAGCCTGGGTTGGACCTAGAAGTGTTAGACATTCGTCCAGTCAGAGATCGTCTTAACAGTCAATGAGAATATTCTATTTCTCACACCACGTGGAGGTCTTGTGCATCAAGTTACTCCAAGCTATTGTACAGTTTATCAGCATGATTGCATAATACTACAATTGAGAAGCAGCTAACAAAGTATTTCTGACCTTGATCCTCCTTTCATAGGAAGGAGTGACAGATTTATTAAGGAGACACTAAAACAAGCGGCCAGGGACTAGAATTTTCAGAGCAAAAATGCAGAAGGATGCAAACATTTATTGAAAGAAAACAAGAGATATTTATTATTAGAATCCACACTGTAAGTTTTAATGCAGATAGACACTTACTATATATTTGCAGGTGCAATTAAAAAATAACAGAAGAGGCAATGGTTGGAAAAATAACAATAGCATGTTCTTGTATAGCGCTGCTAGTTGTACGCAGTGCTTTACAGAGACATTTTGCAGACACAGGTCCCTGCCCTGTGGAGCTTACAATATATGGGGGTTTTTTGGTGCCTGAGGCACAGGGAGATAAAGTGACTTACCCAAGGTCACAAGGAGCTGACTCCTGGAATTGAACCAGGCTCCCCTGCAACAATCTCAGTGTCAGTCAGTGTCTTTACTCACTGAGCCACTCCTTCTCCCTACAACAGAATACAATGGAATACAATAGAGAGACCGCTCTCAAGGCATTTACACTGGTAGGACAGATATTTTAATTCCCCCCCCCCAAAAAAAAAATATATAGAAGTATAACATATTTACAGACTAGCTGAAAAAAAGGGAGCACTTATATTTTAAAAATAGCTCCTGCCATCACCGTTTCCCTCTCCCTCCCCACCTCTCAAAAGCTAGTGTTTGCTCATATCAAGAGTTGCAGGAGCATGTTAGAGCCTCAGCATATTTACCAAGCCAGACAAGCAGTCTAATATGCACTATTTCTGAATACTATATTTAGACCATGTCTATTTTTATTGGTCCGTACAATTCTTGTAAGCATGTTGTTTAGCAGTTTTTCACATTGAAACAACTGAATCTACTTTTGTTCATCAGCACCTATTGCATTTGATTATCACTAGCACCTATTTTTATTTTTAACACGTGCATAGGATATCAATGTCACGCGGTCAGAGTAAAATCTTGCGTCCCTTTTTTAATGTAACTTAAATTATTATTAACCACTTAGATTGTAAGTTCTCCAGGGCAGGGATTTCCTTCCCTATTGTGTGATTTTGTTTGTTGCACTTATTGTATTTTAATTCACTGTACTGTATCATCTCTCTTGTAAAGCGCTGAGCTGTGGGAGCTACATAAATAAAGATATACATAATGTACATTCATACATGCATACATGCACGTGACATTTCTATTGGGGTCACATTAGTTTACATTCTGTGCAGTCACATATCCCCTGATCTTTCCTGCAGATGACATGAAAACAAGGTTAAGTAATTGGAGATCTCAAATAAGCATCAAGTCCTTGACATGGTATCAAGTATTCCAGAAGGAGCTCTGTGTGCCAAAGAAATGAAGAGGTCAAGATGCTGACTCTTGCTCTTTTTGCAGAACCCCAAATAGCAATTCACACTCCGAAAAGCGTTCTTGGTGCATTACATCAGTTATCTTGGACTGTTATCTTGAAGGCAACACTCTAGCTCAAGACATGCAAGAATATGATTGCTTTAGTTTGGCTTCACCTTCCTGCAACTGACATGGGATATACTTTTTCGGTGAGCTGTTTCGTAGCCCTTATCTGGTGCACTCTGGCTGCTTTCCATGGTGCACTTATATTGAGTAATGCTGAGCCACGTTTTACTTACCAGCTAAAGTATTGCTTGCCTAGATGCAGATTGGTTGGCTGTTGTCATGCCATACTGGCTAAAATATATTAGATATCTTTCTGTTTTTCTGTTATACATTCAAAGCTGTATGAGTTATAATGACAGCTTCTCAATTTGTCAGAGTCCATCAAAGATCAATTGGGAGACCGTAAAGGCATTGTATGCTGTTCTGTGAAGTAATAGGTGAGGGTATAAATGTAGTCATAATAATAATAATAATAATAATAACTTTATTTAATAAAGTGCTTTTTCTCAAAGTGCTTCACAATTACAGTACAGTGAGTGGTATGCCACACACAGGAATTGTACAGACACAGTCCCTGCCCAGATGAGCTAACAGTCTATGTGTATGGTGCCTGCAGCACATGGAGATAAAGTTACTTGCCCAAGGTCACAAGGATCTGACACTGGGAATTGAATCAGGTTCCAATGAACAAATAAGGAAGTTTTGTAAATATGAAAATAAAATTAATTTGCTTTTTCATCGCTTGTCATATAGTACCAGAGAATGCAAATAAAAGCTTACTTTCAAAGGTTGACATGTATTTATTGCTCATTCATCTTTGCAGTCCCTGTTCTAGAGACCCTAGTGGTGAACCAAAAGTGATACATTCATTTTAATTTGCAAAACTGTTTTGTTTAAAGGAGCAGATTTTTTCCTTCTGTATGTCTGCAAACTGTTTGATTTTCAGATTGATGCCCAAGTCTCTTAGTCTAAAGCAGCGTTTCCCAAATGGTGGGTCGTGACCCGGCACCGGGCCATGGAAGCAAAATTGCCGGGTCGCAGCAAGGATTACACCCCCACCCCCCCTCTTCACCCGACCAAGCTGACCTTCCCCCTCGGCGCGGCCTTCCTTCCCTCAGTTCCACACTGAAAATTACACGCCCAGCCCTTCCCACACTCCCTTCACGGACGCTACAAACCCTTGGCCGCTCCGACCTGTAGGCCGATACAACTCCCTTCCCGCCCCGCCGCTCTTGTCGCACTCAAAATGTACGCCCACCTCCACACCTCCCTCATCGGACGTCTACAAACCCTGTCGCGCTCGGCAGTAACCATTTCCGCACCACCCTGGTCGGCCGCATCACACCTATAAACAAGTCAGCATTACCGCGCACTCGCCACACTACCTCCGCACGTACGCACTCACACTATTTTCACGCCTGTCGCCGCCTCCTCATACAAAATGTCGCCTTCACCGTCATGATTCACACTCAGACCGAATGTAGCCTCTTCGCGCACCCTCACCTCCCTTCCCGCCCCCTACCACGCTAAACTTTCGCAATTACCATAAGGCATCACCCTGTCCACGCTCCTCTAACATTTCAGCCTTAACCAGTTTCAACCCTTCTCGCCCACCATCAACCTCCCTTCCCGCCCGCTCTACAAAACAACCCTTCACCACGCTCCATCACTCTAAATCTCACACTCACACTCAGCAGCACAGCACTCGTGCACAAAAAATTTTCATAATTCAATCACTACTCACCCCGCCCCTCCGCACAAACACAACTTTTACACATTACCTGTCATCCATCAACACTGTGCCCACACACCGGCTGGGGAGCGCGGGACGTGGGGTGTCGGTAGGGCTCCAGCGGAGAGTGTACGTGGGAGGGAGCCGCCCACCCACATTGCCGATCATGGTGCTGGCGGGAGAGTGTGCGCGGTTTAAACGCAGCATGGGGGGAGTGCGGCCGACGGCCACACTGTTCTCCTCCAACACCCGGGACGGGAGAGGGCGGAACACCGCCTCGCCAACCGCTAACTGTGCCTGAAGGGCACGCGAACCGCAGGCACATTTACGGACCGGATGGGTAGGGTGCACCCCCAGTCCCTCGCAAACCCAGTCTCACCCCACCCCCCCAACCCAGTCTCTCCCCACCCCACCCCCGCCTCCACGACGACAGCGTTAAAACAGAACTGTTCAGCACATAGCCAGCCGCCCCCACCCTATCCCGACGCCTTGCTCTCCCCACCAGGCCCCCCAGCTCTCCGCCCCACCTCAGATCTCCACCCCCCCACCCAGTCTCTCTCCCCCCCCACCTCCTCCCCCCATACTCTCTCCCCTCCCCACCCCCCCACCCTCATCCCGCTCCCCTCCCACCCAGACTCTCCACTCCCCCCCCACCCACCCCAGTCCCTCATCCCTCCACCCACCCAGTCTCTACCCACCCCGCCAGTCTACCCGCACCGCCCCCCACCACGTCTCTCCCCACCCAGTCCTCTCCCCCCAGTCCTATTCCTCTAGCCTCTCTCCCCCCACCCACCCACCCTATACTCTCTCCCCCCCCACACCCACCTATCATCTCTCTCCCCCCCCACCCCCCTCTCTCCCCCCCCACCCGTCCCTCCCCCCCCACACCCAGTCTCTGCTCCTCCCCCCCCAACCACCCAGTTCTCTCTCCCCCCCACCCAGTCCCCCACCCCCTCCCCCACCTAATCTCTACCCCACCCACCCACCCTGTCTCTCCCCCACCCACCCACCCTGTCTCCTCCCCCACCCACCCACCTGTCTCTCCCCCACCCAACCAAACTCTCTCCCCCCACCCACCACCCTGTCTCTCCCCACCCACCCCCCTGCTCTCCCCACCACCACCCTGTCTCTCCCCCCAACCACCCGTCACACCCTGTCTCTCCCCCACCACCACCCTGTCCTCTCCCCCACCACCTGTCTCTTCCCCCACCCACCCTGTCTCTCTCTCCCACCCCAACCCTGTATCTCCCGCCCAAACCCACCCCTGGTCTCTGCCCCAACCCTGTCTCTCCCCCACCCACCAAACCCACCCTGATCTCAATCCCCCACCCAAACACCACACCCTGTCGCTCTCCCTTCCAACCCACCCCAGGTCTCTCCCCACAGCCCCCCCGCCTCAGTCTCTCCCCAACCAAGTCTCCTCCCCCCCCACCCCACCCAGTCCTCTCCCCCCACCCACACACCCAGTCCCTCCCCACACCACCCAGTTTCTCCCCCACCAATCCGCCAGTCTGTCTCTACCCCCACCCATCCTACCCTGTCTGTCTCTCCCCCACCCACGCAGGAAATTCAAAACCCAGGGGCAAGACGGGGTATATCAGCGTATATAATATATATAAATATATAGATATATATACTATATAAATAATAATATATATATATATATATTATAAGTGGCAACTAAGAGCCGCACTATGTGTGCAGTGTGTGCATGAGAGTGGGAATATAACTGTGTGTGTATGTATGTATATATACACACACAGTGTGTGCATGAGAGCCGATATATACATTGTGTGAGAATAAAAGCAGGGATATGTATATATACACAGTATGTGAATGTGAGCAGGTATATGTATATATACACAATGTGAGCCTGAGAGTGGGTATATGTATATATACACAATGCATGCATGAGAGCAGGTATGTGTATATATACACTGTGTGAATGAGAGCAGGTATATGTATATACAGGTGTGCATGGAGAGGTTCTGTACAGTATATGTTATATATGCAGTGGTGTGATGAGAGCAGTAAATGTGTATATTTATATATCAGTAGATGTGTGCATGATGAGGCAGATAATATGTGTCTATGTGTGGTGTGTATATATATATATATATATATATATATACTATATATAATAATACACTAATGCTGCACTGTGTGCATGAGAACATATATGTTACCACATGTATACTATCTATATATATAAGGTATTACCTCTCTGTTTCTTCAGTGATGTCGGCCTGTGCTAAGCCCTGAACAGGATTACACGCAAAGGTCCTACAGCTGGAGAAACATCACGTGTGAGGGCGGGGGGGGGGGGGAGGACTGGGAGGAGGCAGGGAGACGGAGAAACAGGGAGAATGGGAGGCGGTGGGACTTGGGGAATCACAAAGACTGGGGGGAGCGGGAAACTGGGGCGAGGCGAGAGACCTGGGTGGTAGGCAGGGAGGACTGGGGCGAGGCAGGGACTGGGGGAGGCAGGGAGACTGGGCGAGGCAGGGTAGACATGGGGGGCGAGGCAGAGCAGACTGGGGCGAGCAGGGAGGACGGGGCGAGGCAGAGGAGGACTGGGGCGGCGCTAGGGAACTGGGAGACTGGGGACGGGTCGAGAGGAGACTGGGGCGACGAGCAGAGACTGGGGCAAGGCAGGTGACTGTGTGGGACGCAGTGAGTACTGGGGTGAGACAGGAGTATGGGCGAGTCAGGGAGCAGTGGACGAGTCAGGTGACAGACTGGGGCGAGGAAGGAGACTGGGCGAGGCCATAAGAGACTGTTGCGAGACTAGAGACTGTGGAGGCAGAGTAGACTGTTGAGGCAGAAGAGACTGTTCTGGCAGAAGCGATGGAGGGCAGCGAGAGTTGTTGGAGACCACTAGAGAGATGTTACAGTCAGGAGAGAGAGAGACTGTAGAGGCCAGAGGAGAGACTGTAGTGAGGCAGAGAGGAGATGTAGGGAGGCAGAGGAGATGAGCATGAAGAGCAGAGAGAGAGAGACTGTAGGAGCAGAGATGAGAGAGAGGGGCAGCGAGAACTTGGAGAGCAGAGAGGAGAACTGTAGGAGGCAGAGTAGACGAGACCGTGGGGAGGCAGAGGACATAAGAATGTAGAGGCAGAGAGAGAGACTAGGAGGCAGAGGATGTGAGAAAGACTGTAGGGAAGCAAAGCGAGAGAGAGACTGTAGAGGAGGCGAGAGAGAGACTGTGGGAGGCAGGAGAGAGCGAGGAGCAATGAGGAGATGGCAGCGAGAGGACTGGGAGGGGATGCTTTGTGAGAAGCGAAACTAGAGGGAGGACTGGTAGGGAGGTCAGGGAGAATTGTTTGTTCGGTGTGGAGGTGAGGTGCTACCAGAACCACGTGCCAACGTAACTTCACTCACACCCACAGGTCCCCTAGAGCAGCTGCGGAAGACTAGACAGGGGTTCGATCTTCAGTCTGCAGGGAGAGGCGACTCAAACCGGGACCTGTCGCGTGAAGGTGTCGAGCACCGAACTATCTCTCATCTGCACAACCCTCATCCTCTACAACTCTCCATCTCCTAATCGTCAACGTTCTCTCGTAACTCTCTTGACAGCCTTCTTATCGCGTTCCTAGAATCCTATCTTCTTCTCTCTTCCCTGCGTCCGTCTGCTCTCAGTTTTTCCGTTTTCCCCTCCTCTCCCCATGGCTTAATCTCTCTCTCATACTTTCTCGTACCATCTCTCTCTCCTTCCTCAATGCTTCTGTTACGTTGCGGTTATTTGCTGCTTGTCTTTCCGCTCTGGTCATCTTCCCTCCCTTTCAGCCCGTTCACATGGAGCAAAACCCCCAGAGGGGGCGGCGACTTCCTCCCTGTGAGAAGGTAAACACCCAAATAATCCAGCCCCCCACACCGACCACTCTCCATCTATTTAATGCTTCCTCCCCTGAAGATCCATAAAAGGCACTGTACGATACAAGTCAATATGACTCCATATCCCCACGGCTATAGTATGTATCCTCCGACTCCTTCCACCATCTTAAATCCCCTCCTTATACCCCAGATCTGATGACTGACAATAACACTAAATACCATTATTTAATTATTTTTTGACCCAAAATAAAATCATCAGTCTGCCCATGACTTCTGGGACTCTCAATATTGTTCAGTTTACTGGTGCCACTAAGTGGAGACCTGTGGGGGGGATTCTAGGTTTCCAACAAAGAGATTGATTACAGCCTCTCCCCCCAGTCTTCGCCAGGCTCCCCTGCTTGACTCTGCCGTCCCTGCGTGTGTTCCATTACCCGCCGATGTCCGGAGAGACTCAGCCTGGATGATCCTGGAGCCGGGAACGACGGAGACATAGAGCTGGGGGCCACTGCCAATACCTGTCATGTAGGGCCCATTTTACCTAATCCCACAAAGCCGCGGTAGTGGGAGGACCTCTCCCACTGACTACTGATGGAGGCAATCCCATTGGGAAGGGGCTTGCTCACACAAAACAATCAGAGAGTGGAAAAAGGGGGGTGAACTTAATGGGAACGATGATAATTAAAGGGGGGCTGTAGAAGAATGGGGTTCGTGGGGGACCACGCTTACCCCGTGGTGTGAGGGGGTATTCTCAACTGGAGTGGCGATCTCCCAGGTTGTTGATGGGTCGCGCACGTTGTCACCCCCATCACGGGGCAAGTGGTGCTGAGGTGACATTTTAACGGGGCGCCCCTGGAGGCAGGGTGGAGCTGTGACCTTTCCCATGTGAGTGACTGTGTGAGTGAAGAGAGGAGAGGACAGTTTTAATGAGACAAATTGTCCCGACCGCACCTCGCTGCAGAGAGAGCACTGAGACCAGAGGTGGCATCAGAAAGCCATACGTGGGTATAGATAAACCCATACCTGGGGAAGATAACGAATGGGACACCTTATAACCCGGAGAGACATATCTTAAACCTAGAAGACGCTGGAAGGGGATACCTCATAATTTGGGGAGACCATCTCAAACCGCAAAAGAGAGAGAGAGGCCCCACACATCGAATAGATATCTTTTACCTGCAAGAGAAAGAGAGACGCCCCAATTACATGGTAATAGACACATCTATCCCGAGAGAGAGACACCCAGACAGTGGAAAGAACATGTCATACTGTACAAACTCCGAGATGAGAGGAGTGCCATCCAATTCATGGGGAGAGACGTCTTTCCTAAAAAAAAGCCCCTAGAGAGAGAATCCCATACATAGAAGAGTACATTTCAATACCTAGAGAAAGACACATCCCATAAAGGGGTAGAGACATCTCATTCGCCCCAGAGACAGAGAGACAGAACACCTCATTTAGAGACGACATTTCATCCCACCAGTGATATAGACCCCCATACTGTACCTGGAGAGACAGTATCTTAACCCCAAGGAAAAACACCCATACAAGGGGATTCAAGTATATCGGTCCCAGTGAGTAAGTGGTATTTCTCTGTGTTTGGAATATATCCAGCGGGGATATCAGTTGTGTTTTGGGTATGTTTTGCCATGGTCAATGCTTCCAGCCTAGCGGTATTGTATATGAATGTCCGAGTTACTATTCCTATGTACTTCTATGAATCCCAATGTATATTGTGCAATTGTATAATGAATCACTATATTCCTTTGTAAATGAGTGCCCTATGTATAGGTGAAATTTCCCTGTGTGATATATGAAAGTCCTGAGCTAATATCCCTGTGTATATGAGTCCCCTAGCTATATTCCTGTGTATCAGAGATCCTTATGTATATTCCTTTGTATAGTGAATCCCAGCTATATTCCTCATACATATGATCCCTAGCGTATATCCTTTGTAATAGGAGTCCCTAGCTATATCCTGTTGTATAGAGTCCCTATGTGTATTCCTGTTTATCATGATCCCTATCTATATTCCTGAGGGTCCTGTGTATATGAGGTCCCTATGTATCTTTCCTGTGTATATGAAATCCTAGCTATATGTCTGTGTACATGAGTCCCATACTATATTCCTGTGTAATGAGTCCTTACAGATGTTTCTGTGTATATGGAGTCCCGAGCTATAAATGCCCAGTCTACATATGAGTCCCTATGATATATTCCTAGTAGTATTAAGTCCTATGTATTGAGTCCTATGGTATATCCTTACTGTATATGAATCCCTAGCTATATATTCCTGTGTCTATGATTCCCTAGCTATACTTCCCATGTGCTTATATGAGTGCCCCTATTTATATTCCTGTGTATCTGATCCCTAGCTATATTCCCTTTGTAAGATGAGAGGCCTAGCTATATTCCTGTGTTAATGATATCCTAGCTAATTCCTGGTGTATATGAGTCCCTAGTATATTCCGGTTAGGATGCACAGAATCCTCCTCGTCTATATTACCTATGTATCTGAGTCCCCTAGCTATATTCCCTGTGTATTAATAGAGATCCCTATGTATAAGTCCTTTGTATATGAATCCCTAGGAAGCTATCTTCGTTATATAGAGTCACCAATTGTGGGAAAAGCCAGTTACTTAAAGGCAAGAGAACAAATGGCAGAAGGGGCGTTGTGGCCAGTATGCTTTGTGTGAGTGAATCCCAGGCTGCAGAAATATCACGGGGAAGGAATGTTTCAGGACTGCACATGGTCTGCAAGTTAAGGCAAACAGTAAACCGAGAGCGGATTCCTTCAGTACCCACCCTCTTCCCACGTGAGACCTCCGGGCGAACAAGACCACTCATAGAGTTTGGGGGACCAGGAGTTGTTCTAGGATCCGTCTAGGATTGGGGTTAGAGTCATGGTCCAGAGACTCGTGGTCACTCCTTGTGTACCCCCACCCCCCGGAGAAGAACTAGCGGCCAGACAGGGCCCCATCCATGGGTTCCGGGGACATCGGAGTTGTTCCTAAAGTTTTTAGGCAGAAAGGGGGATCCGTAAACGAGTGTTCCTTGGTGAGTACTGTTATAGGATATAGAGTGGTGGTAAGATAATCATTGTAACATGGCTCGCCCCGCGAAATGGCTGGGAATCCAAGGCGTGAAGAACCAGAGGGTTCCGGGCGGGCAGAACGGCAAAAGAACCCCCACGGAACCCAGTTTATAGTAATGGACCAGAATTTAGGATAAGCGGCCTTGATAGTTGATCAAATATACCAGGACGACACTTCGGGACAGACAAAGTCTTGGCTGACCTCTGCATGTATGAATTTGAGGGACTTCTCTCCAGAGGTTCCCAGGTATTGAGTCAGCGGGGTATAGGGAGGGTGGGGCATTTCTCGGTATTGGTATGGAAGGTGACGGGCAAGCAGTAAACCAGACATAGAACGAAATCTTGGGGAACGAACAGAGTATTTCCAACTCAAAGGAATACAGGGGCTCAGAAGGTTCCGAGGGGAAAAAACCATGGTTCACAGAGGCAGAGAGCCCTCACTGGCCTCTCCCACATCTGGGACCCTCCGGGAGCTTATCTGGAGTTGGGATTCTTCTAGTTGCTTTTCTTTAATTCGAAACTTGAGAATCAGGCAAGAGTCAAGGTAGCGGAGGGAGGGGAGCTAACCTCAGAAGCTGATGTCTGTAATTCAGTGACAGGGACCGAGAGAGCTACAAAGACAGCAGTGAGTAAGGAATTTGACTCGGAGCGGAGGCTCGGATCTAATAACAGAAACATTCGCAAAGCAGGGGTACCGATAGAGAGAACTAGCATAGGAGCTGGTTGCCTTGGAATCGAGTGACGGTTAATGGGAGAGATGATGTGGGTTAAAGAGACAATAGATCGGTAAGGTTGGAACCGTGTGGAAACTCACAATAGCAGAAACCTTGATAGTAAAAGGAGTCTTATCCAAAACTGCAAGGGCTCTAACAACAGGGGTGCTTGTGTCATGAGAAAAAACAGACTTAGGGTGGTTTCTAGTGCAAAAAATTCTGATAACGGGACTCCTAGCCAGTGGGTGAGGGTTGTCAGGGTTTGACTAGTGAGAAAATCAGATCTAGTGATAAGTGACTTAGAATCAACTTGAGGTTCTATGTTGCTGGACATGTGTGAGAAAGTACCCTTAAGACGGAATTTTTAATTTTTACCCCCGAGTAACCCAACGGTTGCTGGAGCACGTTAGCTGCGTGCTGAGGACGAGGGTTTAGCAAGGACAGTAAACAAAATAGATCAGATTTAAACACCAGGACTTGTAAGATATTGAAGGGTGGTCTCCAGGACTGTACTAACGGGGGTAACAACAGATATGCTGATCCCTGGAGGGTTGTGGGCAGCAGAGAATCAGGGGAATCAAAAGCAAGGACACGACTCTATAGAAAGAGATTTTGAATCTGAAGGGAGGTTTTGAATTTCTCCCGATATCAGGCGGCGGCAAGCAATTTTCAGAGGAGAGGGGAAAATGTGTGCAGGCTTCTAGCGTCTAGCACATATGAAAAAACGTCGCTTTTGAGTTAAAAACAGTGTGTCAGCAACCTTCCTGGGAACACCACATGAACCCAGGAGGGGCATACTGACCACTGTACGATTTTAACCTAAGCTTTGAGAAGGGGAGAACACACAGTACACGGGGTGTACATCATAACTGACTGGTCTCTGAAGTGGGCTTGGTAAGGAGTGTCTGGGAAACCAGAAATGACCTGCAGATTCCACGATGTGGGTGTATGTGCTGAAGCAGGGAGGATCATCGCTCTTGCTCGGCTGGACAGATGGTTCAGCGAGAAGTACCCGGCGGAATGGGAACTGCGACGACCCAGCTTAGGGAAAAACTTGGTTACGTGAATACATTAATGGAATCAGAACTTTAGCCGAAGTTTCAGGGGGGCACAGCAGCTGAGCCTTGAGCTGAAGCAGGGGTTTTATAGCAAAAACTACTAAGGATTTCAGCAACCTTGGGGAAGTCATCTTAATGCAACCTATGCTCCCTGCCGAGCATAGTCCTTCCTGGATGTCTCTGTGTTCTGCTATAAGCCTTGTCTTGACGGTCGCCTTGGTTCCTGAGACCGGCTGCTAGTGTCATGCAGCGGTCTGTTCCTGTGCTGAAGCGGAGTACTCTCCTTGTTGTCTTCAGCTCCCTGGTTCCTGTGACCGGCTGCTAGTCTCATGCAGCGGTCAGTTCCTGTTTCCTGTGCTGAAGCTGAGTACTCTCCTTGTTACTTCAGCTCCTTGTTTCCTGTGACCGGCTGCTATATTCACGCAGCGGTCTGTTCCTGTCGCCTGTGCTGAAGCGGAGGTTTCCCCTGCGTCTTCATCCTCCTGGTTTCCTGCACTGAAGTGGAGGTTTCCCCTGCGTCTTCAGCCTCCTGGTTTCCTGCACTGAAGCGGAGGTTTCCCTGTGTATCTTCAGCTTCCTGGTTCCTGGGGCCTACTCTTTCCCTAATCTAGAGAGGCCGTGTCCTTGTTCCTGCGTTAAAACGGAGGATTCCCCAGCCTGCTCAGGACTCTTGCGCTGAAGCACTGGTTTACCAGTGCAGCTAGGCGGTGTGCTACTCTGGTCTGTCTACCACCTCCGGAGACCAGTACCATGGGCCATGGTCGCCGCACACGCAGAAGCCACTCCCGCGCTCCTAAGCTGAAGCGGGGCTCTCCTGACTACCTGTTGCCGAACTCCTGCTTGAACAACGTTTACCCTGATGTCTCCAGTCCTGACCCTGGTGTGTCCACCGACGATGCTGTCTTCTCCTATCCTGATCCTGCTACGTACGACTACGAACTGCGCAATCCGGATCCGCCTGCGCGGTCTAAGGTCGGTGCTTTTACAACCCCACCTCAGCCACGCGGTACGACCCAGGTTTGTGGCGAGCACAGCCGTGACAGTGTGTGGGTGTATCAGTGGCTGGGTGTGTATCAGTGGCTGGTTGTGTGTGTATCAGTGGCTGTATGTGTGTGTATCAGTGGCCGTGTGTGTGTGTGTCTGTGTGTGTGTGTGTATCAGTGGCTGTGTGTGTATCAGTGCCTGTGTGTGTATCTGTGCAGGCCAGCAGTGGCTGTGTCTGTGTAGGTCTGTCTGTGAGTGTCTGTAGGTCAGTGACTGTGTGCGTCTGTGCAGGTCAGAGAGAGATGGGGGGGAGGGAGAATAGAGGTTTTATTTTACCTATAGGCCAGTATAGGCGATAAAAGTTTTAATGGGTCACGAAAGAGAAGTTAAAAAATAACCGGGTCACGGGAAAAAAAAGTTTGGGAAACGCTGGTCTAAAGAACTCTGCCTCCCTCCACAATGGGAAACTCCTCTCCGACAGTCCCGGGGGCTAAATAGTGGATTCCCGAATATGAGAGTCATCAGGGATTTGGTAGTTGTCAGATGGTGTTTATATATATAAGTGATGCCCATAGTCTGAGGGAGTGTGCCATTGTTGGTAGTTCTAAGCTATCTCTGAACTTTGTGGATATTGGGATCCATAATAGGTTTTGGAGTTTATATGGATGTGATAGCGAGCTCTCCAGCTTGGTCCATCTCCTGGTGAGGGTGGTCAGAGTGCCAGGTGGTCAGCTGGCTCAGCTGGTGCGGCCCTATAATATGAGATGAGGCAAAGAGTTCACATTCTTTTCTCCGCCACACGGCTCTTATTTTCGAGTCGACCTGAGAGCCCGATGGCAGCGATTGAAAAGTAGATCAGCTTCCCTCCTCTCCAGCAACATGGCCATTAGCCACCTTGAAATGAAAACCTCCATCTCCTATTCCGACTCCGGTAGGCCCCTCACTCTTAAGATGTTCCGCCGCTCGCGATTCTCCATGTCCTCGTGCTGGTGGGACAGATCATCAACGTGGTCTCTTAATTATTCGGTCACTTTGACTCAGTCCTCTTGGCTCCTGATCGTTTCATCTAGTTTTTATTCCATCGTGTCGGTTCACTCCCCCAGTGAGGACACTTCCTTCTTCACCTCACCGATCTCGTTCTTTAGTAGCGCTCTCAGATTCCCATAGAGTTCTAAGTAGTCTTGCTTGGTCACCTGGGTGTAGATTGGGAGCTCCGGCATTCCCTGGGGCTCCTGCTCTGTGTCCGAGCCGCCGTCGGTGGTAGGCTCTGTTAATATTTTATTGACCCAAGTCCCCTATAGGTGTAATTGTCCTTTCAAAAGGCAGACAAATATCTGCCTTCATCAGGACATTTGTATACATATTAATTATCAATATATGATTACTAGGATTGCACAGTAATATATGATTATGATTGTAGAATGAAGTGTGGTCTTGTGTTTTAGACAGCCCTGGCATAAACAACCAAAAGTGCTAATCCAACCTCGGCACGGAGAAAGTCAATCCCTGGAAAGAGAACTGTGAAATTAATGTGCCTGGTCTGGAATGGAATGAGTTTCATAGGTATATCAAATTAATAGTACTGTTATTATAACAATATAATTATTTTGTGAATACATATAGACAGTCACACAGAAATATCTAAAGCGCAATGGAAAGGAAAAAAAAAACAAAACAGTATGATCTGTGAGGATAAGTGGCCCCCTTTAGTAGACGAGTACAGAGGTACAACCAGGGAGAGAGATTGGGGAAATAAACATTGGCATTTATTTAGCCAGTAGCTTCAAAACAATACAGCTTCCTGTCAGAATTTCAAACAAATAAAACAGGCCTATCACCCTGTAGGGGTTAACTCACACTCCCAATCTGAAGGGCTGGGAGGACAGGCCTCTTACCAACCTCTTACCCAAAGACCAAAGAGGTACCTGTAAGCAGGGACGCTTTACATCAGTCTCCGGGTCTGTGTTTGCTGTTTGTGGGGTGCACCCTCTGGCAGGTTCCAGGGTCCGCTGCGTCCTGGAATAGAGGGTCTGGTTCCCTGGGATCTCTCTCTGGCAGCACCCACTTCCTCAGTGCGAGCGAGTTCTCCTACAGATTAAACAGGAGGATTTTCTACCTGATGAGCCAGGTGGAGACTGGATAATTGTCTGTAGCTGCAATTAACCAGTTCCCTGCTGGCCTCTTCAGACAAATACAGGATTTGTATGTGAAACCCTTTTAAACAAGGGTAAAGGCCCTGTCACATCCCCACTTAAAGATTTTCGTAACATACAAAAAGTAGACTTGATTGGGCAAATAGCAAAAGATTTTTGTAGGCATCACTCTACAGCAGGGGAGCGCAAACTTTTCGTGCTGCGCCCCCTGTCTCTCTGCCCCCGGCTCTCGTGCCCCCCCCCCCGCCTACCTTCATTTGCGTCAGATGACGCTGCGTGGGTGTGTGACGTCAGGTCACATGGTGCCGTGCAGTCTATTGATGCCGCGTTGCCATGCGACGCAACACAGACGGCAGAATCCCGGTAAGTAAACAGTTGCAGGGGCCTCACGGGATCCCCCAGCATTTAATTTAAATGCCTGGGGGAAGAGCGCAGGGCCTCTGCAACTGATGGCGCCCCCCAGCACAATATCCCGCCCCCCCTGGGGGTCGCGCCCCCCACTTTGCGCACCGCTGCTCTAGAGCAGCGTTTCCCAAACTTTTTTTTTCCCGTAACCCGGTTATTTTTGAACTTCTCTTTCGTGACCCACTAAAACTTTTATCGCCTATACTGGCCTATAGGTAAAATAAAACAGATATGAATGTCCATACAGTTTTCATATATTCTCCTAATAACCTCTATTCTCCCTTCCCCCCATCTCTCTCTGACCTGCACAGACGCACACAGTCACTGACCTACAGACACTCACACAGACAGACCTACACAGACACAGCCACTGCTGGCCTGCACAGATACACACACAGCCACTGATACACACACAGCCACTGATACACACACACACACACAGACACACATGCACACACGGGGCCACTGATACACACACAGCCACTGATACACACACACACACACACACACACACACAGTCAGCCACTGATGCATACACACTCAGCCACTGATACACACACACACACAGCCACTGATACACACACACAGCCACTGACACACACAGCCACTGACACAAACAGCCACTGACACACACAGCCACTGACACACACAGCCACTGACACACACAGCCACTGACACACACAGCCACTGACACACACAGCCACTGACACACACAGCCACTGACACACACACACAGCCACTGATACACACACACAGCCACTGATACACACACACACACACACACAGCCACTGACACACACACACAGCCACTGACACACACAGCCACTGACACACACACACACACACACACAGCCACTGATGCACACACAGATACATACACACACACTCCCTATACACACACACACAGCCACTGATACACACACTCCCCATACACACACACACACACACACACAGATACACACACAAAGTGGAGTACAGAGGCAGTGACGGATGTGAGTGACTGGGGGGGGTGGAGAGAGGAAAGGCCGGCGATCCGAGCAGGCGGCTCCCCGCCTCCCCCTTCACCCACCGCCCGCCAGCTACTGTGCACCACCACAGCCTGCCCCGCGCCCATCTCCCGCACCAAAGGAGCGCCAGGACAGGAGGCACAGGTGCACCCCCGCTACCACCTCCTATCACGCTGGGCGGGCAGCCACGGGGAGCGGGGAGGGGGACACCGCACGGCCAGCCTTGCTGCGACCCGGCAATTTTGCTTCCATGGCCCGGTGCCGGGTCGCGACCCACCATTTGGGAAACGCTGCTCCAGAGCCTAAAAATAGAGGGGTTACATTTAGTTATTTCAATCTTTCTATTTCCTCAAGAATATCTTCAGGATGTCAATATGCAACTTCAGTTATTGTTTTAGTGGATGAGCCGGTACCAGCCACCGCACTTAGTACCACCTTATCATTGGGTAAATTACCATTTTATGCTAAAGAAATGGAAAGGAATTGTCTGATTCATGCTATTGTTATTGAAGATAATAAAAGGCAATAGAGGGGGGCAACTTTTCGGGGATAGACCCCTTCTTCTGGTCCGTTCTCTACAATCTGTGAGACCATCGGTACTTCCCTGTCCCTTTATCCAAATAAATGATACCTGTGGTCTCACAGATCGCAGGGAACGGGCCACAAGAAGGGGTCTATCCCCAAAACTTTACCCCGCTCCATTTTTTGCACACCCTCCATTTTTGCTTCCATTCCCCCCTCTCTTTACCCTAAAACTTCCTACCCTAAGCCCTTACCCTAAAACCCGCTACCCTAAGCCCTTACCCTAAAATCCCCTAACCTTAGCCCTCACCTTAAAACCCCTACCCTAAGTCCTTAACCTAACATCCTCTACCCTAACCTCTAAAACCCCTTAAACTAACCCCATACCTTAACCACGAAAAAGTTACCTTCTCTTTGAAGTGGCCAACGGTGGAGGTTCCATTGGCAGATCAGCCTCGGCAGAAGGTCCATCAGTGGTCAAACACCGGTGGTCATTTGGTCAAGGTGAAATGCCTGTGACCAAATGTCCCATTTCGATGTGTGACTGCCTATTTTTTTGCAGTTGCAGTTCATGAATGGGACTAAATCTTCTTTATCACAGGGAAGTGTATTTCACAGTATATTGAATAGGCTGCAAGATGTATTCTTGCGCCAGAAGTTATCCTATAGAATAGCACCTGCTTAGTCTGTGGTTCATTATGAATGAATTCCACGCTTAGCTTATTTATGTAAGCCTGTTGAATAGTACATTGAGCCACATAGTGTAAACTGCTTATGTCTGTATGTATATTTTTATTGTGCCAACCACGTACCCAGCACCTCACAATACAATTATAGTTCAGGAAAGATATTACAGATGAAATAAGTACATTATGGCATGTATGTAACATTGAAAAGAAGATTTCTTCAAGTCAACCTTTTTTTAATATGCCCCAGGATATTAATGCAATAACTCATGCAAAATAACCTGATATTTAGACCTCAAGCCGTAAACTAAGAAAACGTCTCAAGTGTAAATTTGCATTAATAGCTTTGCAGAACACAGCTCAACTACAATTTAAATTGATACTTGAGGGGCCCATAGGCTTTGCCAGGAGATCCCTATCCCTTTGTCACATCAGTGGAGATACAATCCATGTTTCCCCATTAGTTCTCCAATTTCCTGTTAGATTCCCAACCCTCTGTACCAGTGGATTGTAAAACAATACGTTATTGAGGCATGCTCATACAGTATGAGCAGCTTACTTCTTTACTAATTTAAGAAGTGAATAGATGCATTCTAGAAGTTAGTTGTAATGGCCTCATTCATACCAAACACTACTGATGATTTGTTTTAAATGAAAGATCTTTTTGAGATGAAGAAAGCATAGAGATAGCAAAATAGACTTTTGCACTAACAGCTGAGTCTTGTTTTCTATGTGACAGGATTTTTGTTTCCCTTTATTTAGCATAGAATTGGGCACAAATGAAAGCATTGTGCGTGTAATTTAGTCTGTAAAATGATTCCCATGGGTACATTATGGAAATAATGCAAACTATCCTTCTATATGAAAAACTAGGAAAGAGAAGGGTATTATTCATGCTTTGCATCTATGCATTTGTGCTTGGCAAGATTTATTCTTTCTTACAATGCTTTTTTGTAACGTTTTATGAAAAATTCACTGAAACTCGTCCTGTGAATTGTAAAGAACAATACAATACTAGTGGCACGCTGTCCATTAGTCATGAAAACGTTTATATCTGTAAATATAACCAATTAGTTAACAGATAATAATGAAGAAAGAGAAAAGTGTACTGTAGGTCAAGAATATTTGAATCTCATTGATGTATGTGGAGCTTATCACATCTCCAGCATGGGGAAGAGGCTCAATGGATAGGGGGCATAGAGACTGCTTGAAAACTATTTAATTTCTTCTTCTTGGCAAATATTCTTTAAAAAAAACTTTCTAGCCTGTAGTGAAATAATAATCCCATTAACTATATCAATTTAGCCCATTTGGTATTACAGCTTTCCATTGTCCATTGTAGCTTTCTTCAATGCAGTGGGGGGTGAACATATTCAGAAATGTGCAAAACTGGTCTGTCCACCACCACAAGTATAATACCATTGTATCTGCAGAATCCCAGTTATAATTAAGCGGGGGGGGGGGGGGGTCTCATTTAGTCCAGGCTGGAGATACACTAATTTGAATTCGTTTTTTATTATTATTCTCTTCTCACTGCCATTCCTGCAATGGGCTCTGGTGCTATACTCCCGACAACCTGGTAGCATAATATACTGACTGGAGAATAGGGTCAATGTAATGTTACAAGTGATGACATGTACCAAACATGTAATGCTTGAATAATCTGACTTGATGTACGTGCAATACTCACCTGCTCCACTTTAGCACATTATACATGAATTACTACCCCGTGAGAGTTGTGTGCAGTCTTTTTTCCTTTTCTCTCAATGTAATGCCACCTTTATAACAGACATGACACATTTATATGTGCACAGGAACAGCAGAAGCGTCAGTGTCCTAAAGATCACTACTGCATAGAGCACGTTCTTGCTTGGACTGTTGTATTAGACTCCACATTCATCAAATGCAATACAGACAACCATTACTACGGCAGATACAATCAATTTCTGTTCAGCAAATGTCATGTCTATTATTTATATTGATCTGTATAGCTACATATGGGCACAAAGTTATCTACAAGTCCATCTGGAAAGACAGAGTTAATCCTTTTGCCAAATTCAGGTCTGAAATGTTTTAAATATAACATGCATATAATATACTTTATATTTATGTATTTTGACCAATGAATGTGTGTCTTGCTATATCTCATATTACCCTACGGCAGCTCTCTGGCGTGCACTTGTATAACAAAGAGAAAGCTGCTTTTGTAAGGTGTCTGGGTTCAACAGAAATGATAGCAGTTTGATGTATGGAATATGAGATAATGAGCAGCCCTGACCTTGAAGTCATGTAAGTAGATGGCACACACTGCTGAGTAAGAATGGAGGGCAGCACTGCTGCGTTTTACGGTTTATGCTGCTATCAAGGTGATAGAATAATCTTTAGCCCCAGACACAGATGCATTTCTGTACAGTATATTGTGATAACGCATTAACAAGCAGAGGACAACCAGGGACACTTTGCTAACAAGTAGAATTTAACATGGCTTGGCTGTTGCTTCAACAAACTTGCATACAATGTTTCTTTTACTTTTGAAAATTTAAGACAGAATGCATATATAAGCACATATTCTTGACCAAGGAAGAAAGAGAGGAGAGGGAGAGAGAGCGAGAGAGAGAGGAGAGGAGAGAGAGAGAGGAGCGAGAGAGAAGAGAGAGATATATATATATAAGTTTTTATTATTTTTTTTTTTTTTTAATCATTACAAGTGTCAAATATTTGTTAGTTAGAATGCTAATGTATGACCTGTAGATATGATCAGTATTACATTGCAGTATATCTCTGTCACAAAATAAGCAACATTTTTGCAGGAGTGCAACAACCACACTTGAAATAGAAGAGAAAGAGAGAAAATTCTTGTGAACACACCAGAGTTTATATGGGAAATGAACTCACTTGAGTGTGAGTTGTGTAGATGTGTGGTTTGGGAGATATATAAAATCAGTGGGATTACTCTGCATAGTTGGACTCTCTCAGCAGAAATGTGCGATTTGTGTAAATTTGTGGCTCATTTACAAGTTATGCAAAATGTTGCGACATCGCCAAAATATGCATACACTATGTTACAGATTTCATAAAAAATTTTGAACACATTCACACATCTAGTTGCCATTAATAAAGGTGACATCCAATGTAGCAAGTCCAAGTATAGGTAAATATGTATTTTCCCATTCAGACACAAATAGGTTAGGGTGGGACAGAAAGTGAGATAAACCCTCTCCAAGCACAGCACAGATAGATTACCCATGATTAAAAACTATAGGAAGGACATTTTCTCTGCCAGTGAGGTAAATGAAGCAGGTTTGTGGATCGGAGGAACATGCAAATCCACTTATCATAGAATACTGATAAGTGTATTTTTTAACTAAAATATTCCTTGTTTCAAATAATTGAGGGTAAGATTTTTAATCTCAGAGAAACATTGCAGTGAAAAATTTCCAGACAGTGTCTGCCCATTGCTAACCTGATCACTGCAACTTTGCAATGGCTTCAGCATTCTTTCCTCTGGTAGTCATTAGCTCATAATTAATTATCACCCAGTGGTAATGTAGTAAAATAGCAAAGGAAGGAGAGGGAGTAGATGGGTTGATACCTTTTATTAGACAAGTAGTTGATATGTTACAAGCTTCCAAACCTCTCAGGGTTCTTCAATCATGGCTGTGCCATGATATTTTGCTATTATTTAATTATTATTATTATTATATTCAAAAGGAGTGCTTTTCTGATTAGACCTCATGTATACAACAAAAATGTATTTAGTTAGATGTAGCACTAGACTTTTTTGTCTATACATGGGGTTCAAATCCTAGTAGCACTCCTCTTGGCACACATATATATGCTCTAGTGAATTTGGGTCCTGATCTTACAGGGGCTGTGTGTGTTTGTTAATTTCAGTTGGTAAAACAACATAGAGGTTAGTGACCCCTCCTCCTTGTTTCCAAGCTCATTCATCCCACCTTTTTAATTGCAGTTCTTGCTAATCACCTGTAAATGACCAGTCTACTAAAGACAGCTCTCCCTCCATAAGGCTAAATCCCCAGTGGTGACTGTGGCGTGGGTGTCACACACCAATCACTCACATCAGTAGTGGCAGGCCCCAGTGTCTTCGTGCGTGTCGGCTCACGCAGTGCGGTGGTGCGTCAGCCAGCAGGGGATACAACACGATTGTGCTCCTGTGCGGCAACGCGGTCATGTGGTGCCCTGAGAGCCAATATGAGGGCAGATATGGGGAGCCAATGGGACTGCAGCTACTGTTGACTAATGGCCACGCCCCCCCCTCGGTTTGGCCTCGCTCCTGCGCCTCCCATCGCTCCCTACAGACTGAAGATTGCGATTTTAAGCTGTGCACGCATCGCCCGGACGCCAGGCGCGCGTGCAGCAGCCTCCACGGGGGACTTAACCTTAGAGACGTTATGAGAGCTTTGTGCAGGTGCAGCAGTGTTAGGACCTACAGATGGGCTGTACCGTGATGTGTTTATAGGCTTACAATACTTTGGCCAAAGAATTGAACTAAATGACCCTTGTTTATAAACAAATTAGCATTAAACTATACAATATGTCAAGTTAGATGTAGCACTGGGCCTTTTTGTCTTTTGTTTTGATTTAACGGAGCAATTTATTATTTTTTTTAACACAGGTTTGAAGCAGGAGGTCTCCGGAGCTGAACCCCATTCATTTCAGTTGCAGGGAACCCCCTTATTACCGAGATCCAGACCTCCAAAGGGGGTACTGGTATCTCGGCAAAGCTCCCACATCACGCGGGCCAATAGGAATCCAAACCTGATGACATTACGGCTTCCTATTGGTCCGCAGGCGCGGGAGATTTGAAACTCCTCGATTACGTGATCACAGCTAGATGAGTACATTGGCTGCGAGCACCCACAACGAGGTCTGTATCTTAGGAAGCAGGGGGTCCCCGGGAACAGAAATTAAAGGGGTTCAGCTCAGGAGAGCCCAACTTCAATCCTATGTTAAACATTTTTTAAACAATTCGCAAAACAAATCGCCCGCTTGGATTACCTCTTTTAGAACTACAAATTATTTATTTTAAATAGTCATTCATCATAAAATGGCACCGTAGCACTTAGCTGCCTGAATGCTTGCAAATTAATGCAGTTTAATTATACAAGGGAATAAGGGAGACCGTGCATCCAAATTCTTAGTAAATGTTGCTTCTTTGTTGTACAAGATAAACCCTGCCCATACAGCTAGACGAATGTGCAGCACGATGCCACAGCCAGTCACTGCATGTTATCAGAACCCAGCCAGATGAAAGGCTCTAGCAGAAACTGCCACTGACTGGAACATTCAGACGTTTGTCTATGGAGAAAACTTACATAAAGTAAAACCACTCAGCTGTAAATATGTCCAGGAATCCTCTGAAGATACCAAAAAGGATAAATAAATAAAGCAGTGTTGATACTATGACACATAAAATAATGTTAGAATTCAGGTACAAAACTCCACCAGCTGCACGGTATAATGAAGTTTTCGGCAGTCTGTATTGGTTGGAGACTCGGCGGGAAGTGGTTTCTTCTGGTTGTGCATCACAGGCCTCGCTTCTATATTCATTGCACTTAGAATTTCTCTGCTGACATTTTCATTGGCAAGGAAATCTGCGTTCAAATGTGTTTTATTCAGATGAAAGTCAAATGAACATTTATGTTTAGCTAATTTGTTGTATTTTAAAGGTCAATTTTGTTTCTTAAATTTACTAATATTTTATATTTATAAATTAAAGGCGAAAGTGAGATCCGGAGCGCACATATCCTCCAAGGATATATGGAATAAAAGCAGCTATATATGTATATGTAGATTTAAACAGTGTTATGATATATATGTGTATATATATATATACAGTGTTCGACAAACCTATACATTTGCACGCCCCGGGCGAGTGGATAACATCGTGGCGAGCTCCTATTGGCCCAAGCAGCACACGTGTGGTACTAGGTGGCGAGTAAATTTTTTTGTTCGGCGAGTAGATTTTTGGGTGATTTGTCGACCACTTATGATATATATATATATATATAACTGTTTAAATTACTTCTAGTACCATAGAACAGGTGATAAGTATCTCACTCACATGTTACAGTATGTGATATAATCAGGCAGTGTGGTTGTTAAAGTAACCAACTTATAGATGAGTCTTGGCATCCTCCGCAGACATCCAGAATAAAGAAGAGGGGAGAGGGGTGGAATTCCCACATAAAATAAAAAAATAAAAATAGTGCAATATTGCTTTATACAATAAAAAGGTTAAAAGATAATATACCCAAGCATAATAAGCATTGAGACCACCCATGGTCAGATGCAGAGCTTGCTCATTAATTTCACTATTTCACTATAAAATGAAATTCAATTTGGGAGGAGCAGTTTTCTAAGTATTGTTTGTACTAGGTGAGTTTTGACAAAGGGCGGAGGCTCGAAATGTCTAGTCTCCTAATGCGGGTGTGTCAGCCTATCTACGTTTTTCTTTATACCTGTATGTGTGTAAGAAATATACACGTGTATGATTCAATGTTACCTATGTAACTGATGTAATATTTATGGTGAATCTGATACAGTTTGCATTTTTCTAGGTGTGTCAATATGTATACACAGTATATACACAGATGCAGCAGCCGTTATGTGAACATTTGACGATGTGTATTCCTGGACATAACCAGGCCGTGCCACATGATTTCTTCAAACATTCCCGCGTTAAGACGCGTGTTTACTAGTGTTTTTACTAGTGCCGGCCCGCATTCATGGCAGTGTTCACAGAAGAATAACGCGTTAATGCCGCGTGGAATACAGCAGAGTTCACGAAAACGGCTCCGTGAAATGTTCGGAAAACGGCCGCTGCATCTGTATATCTGCTCTCAAATCACCACAGGGGAGCCACAGTGCCAATGAAAAACACAATGAAAATCACATAAGATATGCTGGAAAGGAGACACTTAAATGAAACAATAATCCAAATGGGTTGCGGACAAACCAGTAAAGGACAATGTCTCACAGTCCAGGATCCAATGTGTTAAATCCAAAACAGCAGAACCAATGTCAATTTGGAAACCAATCCTAAAGTACAATAAAGTTGCTCTATAGGGTGATCTCATGCAGCCTCTAAGGGAAAACGACCTCCTGTTCTCCAACCAACCAGAGCACGTCCAAAAAAAAGTGCAACAGAGAAACACTCATAAATGTATTGCATTTAATAGGAATATAAACTAGATAAATTACACTAAAGAAAACAGCACAAAACAGCATAAAAAGAAAATCACAGAATAACAATGCAAAAACAATAAAAAAACAAAAAAAAACAAGGGCTTATCTGTAGTAATATGCTTAAGTTAAGCAATAAGATCCCATGGGCTTTGATACTCAAAGGCTGGGAAGCGGTGGTAAGAAGAACTGGTGATAATGCTCAAGTGCCTCTGAAACAGAAGCTACCCACTTGGAACTGCATCCGGTGCTGCAAAGCCTTTTACCAGGGGAAAGGCTCCCTCTTTTGCGTGCAGGGGAATGATAGTGGGGGTCTGCAAAAAAAAATCTGTCGCAGCCAAACAAAACGAATAGTGTGGAGACACAGAGGGTTCCCCGTTACACCTGCAGGGACGAACCTTTGTAGAGAGAAGCTAAACATGTATATTCTACGTGTTTCGTGATGCTCACGTCACTTCAAGGAAATAATTTACCTAAACTGTGTTCCTTAAACCTCATCTGACCAAGCTAAAAGCAAATATTCGGCTTATTTTGTTTCTCTGGATATTAAATACTAATTGCATTTCTTTGGGGCCTTTAAATAATGGAATGGTTAACAATCAAGTGTTTTCTTTATGCTTATCTCACTCTGTCCTAATGAGAAAACCTATAAAAGGGATAAAGGGGGAGTTAGAGGGAAACTCTGGCTATTCTGAACACACAAAAATAAATAGCTAGAGGAAATCATACCCCTTTCAACTCTCAGATAATAATATTTACAAAGCAACTTAAAAAAAAAAGATGTAAAAAGTGTAAAAAGGTGTAAAATGTTGGTCAATAAGTCATCAATCACCCAGATGTAACACCTTACATTTTCTTTTATATTGTTTAAACCCCCATCTGAAATCAAAGCCAAAAAGATAATTTATGGAAATGGATTTTTAGGCATATGTCTATGTATTTAGGCATAAGGAAGAAGTTTGCTTAGTGTAAAGAAAAACTTTCCAGTAGTAATAGGTTGGTGGCATTTTAGTGACCTTGCCCTCTAAATCACATCAAAGTGGTAGATAACTGGTGTGAGAATGCCTCACATTTTTAAATGGAAGCTAAAAGCAACTTAGACCTTCTGACCAGACTCTTTCACTATGCTATAAATCTTACTCTGCGGTGTACTGGAGTATAGCTCTTCACTGATCTGTAAAAGTGAAAGTAAATGCAATATTATACAAGGATGATTTGTATTAATGGGACATTATAAATGTTGCTGATGCTGTCAGGGGTCAAAAGATTTACATAAAACGCTATTATTGTTTTTCAGTACTCAAACAGGTCATTAGGTTTATCCTTCAAAATGCGAGAGAGCCATTATTTTGCTTGTCAGGTGTGCCAAAGTAGCAGGTTAACATTGCTTGGTACTGCCCTACTTTTATTAAAAAGGATGATATTACTCTGACAAATCCCACTAATATAGCAAACGCATTCAACGAATACTTTGTGGGGTGTGCTACTAACTTATTAGCAAAGCGCAACCCAAACTACTACCCAAAAGGAAGACTTCTCTGCTCAGATGCATGTGACAGGATACCAATGCAACCTTCGCTGGTGTGCTGCAACTGTATTACGGGAGACGCTGAAGAAAACAGCTCAAAGTAATCTCTCTTAATTCCGCAGGAGAAACCTGCTCCAGCATATGTAAAGACTCACAGACTGCTAGCCTGCACTGGGTATTCCTTGTGCACGTACGCAACGTGCAACTTAACTAGTTGACGTAACCCTACGCGTTTCGTCAAAAATTCATTGATGAAGTCAAAACACTAAATAAAGGTTATTAAAACTACCCCATTATTTATCCACTCGCACACAACAGATTTTCCCATTGATTAACAAACATACACTCTGTTGCACGGTACCACACCATTTTAATAGTAACTTTCATTAATACAAGTGGTACCAAACAAGCAGAATGTTTTATTTTTTTATTGAGAAGGGTAAAATGAACAATGCTAGTAATAAAATGCAATATACCTGTAAAAGAGATGTGAAACTTAGAACAATGCAAGGTATTGGATGCTAACTAGACTGAAACATAGAGGATTAGAAGTCATGCCAAGATAATGGGGAAGACTGTAATAGTCTGTACAGGCATACCCCGCTTTAAGTACACTCACTTTAAGTACACTCGCGAGTAAGTACATATCGCCCAATAGGCAAACGGCAGCTCACGCATGCGCCTGTCATCACGTCCTGAACAGCAATACCGGCTCCCTACCTGTACCGAAGCTGTGCGCAAGCGGGGAGACTATAGAGCCTGTTACAAATGCGTTATTTACATCAGTTATGCCCGTATATAACAATTGCAGTACAGTACATGCATCGATAAGTGGGGAAAAGGTAATGCTTCACTTTAAGTACATTTTTGCTTTACATACATGCTCCGGTCCCATTGCGTACGTTAATGCGGGGTATGCCTGTAATACATAACATAATAAATACTATTAAGTTATAATATAATGCATTAAATGACTATATTATTTATATGATAAGTTGTAGGCAGCTTATCATATAAATAAAAAATGCAAAAAGTTCTAGAAACCGTTTTGGTACATTTGTTGTAGACTGTGATGACTTTCAATGGACCAAGAAAATAGTTCTACTTGAATTCGAAAGTGTACACAGGGTTAAACCTCTTTGTGTGCATGGTACTTATCTTCTTCTTATATACACCCGAAGAAGGAAACTGGGAGATATCCAAGAAAAGGCATAATATAAAGCATTTATTTCCGGCAGTAGAGATTGAAATGCAAAGAAAACAGAGTGAAACAGCAAGATTTTCCCCTGGACATGAAAAGGTTAAGTTCCCCTGACCATAGGAAAAAAAGACATGGACTTTCATCTCTAAAATCTTATCAGAAGAAGAAAAAAAAAACGGGTCTATTCACTGCATTAATTACACCATCACCTATTAAAAGACATGGCTTTTGGCCATACAATTTCCTGGCTCTCCTCCAAAACACACTGGAAACCACAGATCTTTGCGTTGAAAGCCGAGAATAATGAATGTGTGTGCTCTTTATTGGGGATTCTACATTGCTATAATACTTGTATTGCTACAAATGTCAGTACATTTACTTTTCTCCTTAGCGACTGTTACATTGAAAGCAAGCGTGTCTGTCAAATAAACAACTATCTAATTCTGCGGTGAGCAAACTGGGGGGGAGCGCAGCACTTATAGAGGTCCCGCGCTTTCCCCCCAGGCATTTAAATTAAATGCCTGGGGACCATGCGAGGCCTCTATAATACACTTACCTTCCCTTCCAGCGATGCGTCATCCTGTTAACCGGTGTCAAATGACGTTGCGGGGTCACGTTACCATGGTGACGTGACGTCACATGTCCCCGACCGTCATTTGATGCAGGGGTCGAGCAGGGGGGGAGGGAGGGGGTGGTAGAGACGCCCAAGGAAAGCAGGCAGGGGTGCGCACGGGGAAAAAGTTTGCGCACTCCTGATCTAATTAATGAATGTAATGCTGTTCTGTGTCAGGTCTCACATTTTATTTCTTACAGTGCGTTATGTTTGTATTCCTGGCAACACATTCCCCATGCTCTCTAGAAGGGACATATCATATCCTCTTGTGAGTTACACTTCGCAAACCAGTGGAAGGAATTCATTCTAAATGGAAAGAATGAAGCTATGCCCCAAAAGAAAACATAACCTTATGGTGCCTCGTGACCAGAAGTACTTGGAAACTTGTGGTCTGAAATTGCAATACATTATTGATTACTGTAATCATGTCATGTAACTTAATAGCAACATCACCTTGTTTTTACTGCCTATACAGCATTTTGTAACTGCAGGTTTAACTTGATATTAATAATGAACATGTTTCTTGAAAGAGATTAAAGGTGGGAACATATGCCGTGCTTTGTATTTTATCTGGCAAGTGTTTAGAGGTTTCCACATCAAAGATGCTGAGATGACTCGTGAGAATACTGCAGAATGTGTAGCTTTTCACTTGCTTTAGTATTGTTATACTGTATGTAGTTATTAATCTTTTAGATGCTGTAACTTTCTTGTATGGTCACTGCCTCTCTATTCCATATAAAACAATGGCCAGCAGTTGTCTTTAAATTCCCATAAGTAAGGACATTTACAACGTTATTATTCTTCTGACTATAATGATAACATAGAAAGCCATAAACTGTTTATCTGCTTCGTATGAGTTAGTCATTTTGTACTTTTCTTCGATACTTCCTCTCTACCTTAAAACATTTTTTACTCTTTTGTTGTAAATACTGTACTGACAATTCAGCTTTGAACTGATTTTGTCATAAGGTTCATTGATTATTCAACAGTGCTATTTCTAAAAGGACAAATCAACCCCTTTTTTGATGGTGAAGACATGTAAAGCCAAAATTGAAGAAGGGTATGTCATGGTTGATCAGACTTTTACCAGGGATCACAATCACTAGGTAGAATGAGAGTGGTAAATAGTACACATTTATTCTGACCGGAGCCAACATCAAGCAACACAGGGCACAAACAGAGCAATACAGTAGGTTACCATAAACATAGGGTACAGGCGATTCACAGCTCGCTACATTTGGGGTGCTGCCGGAGCACGCTTACTGAGTATACCACCTTGATCCATCTGCTCTTCAATCCAGGTTGCAAGGGATACCAGTCATCGAGACCAAACATGAACAACTGGAGCTCTGAGTGGGGTCAGCTTTCCCGGCCTCTATAAAAATGGAAGCTCGGGTTCTGACCAATCAGGAGTAAGGGGTCTGGAGGACAATGCCCCGGTTTGGGAGTAAGTACTCTCCCAGCAGGCAGGAATGACCCACCCCAACTCCCTTAACACACCACCTGGCCTACACGAAGGCCAGCCCTCTGACTCATTGTGTGCCCATCACTCAGCCATTTGTTGCTAGCCCAGCCATACAAGGAGTCACAAATAAAATGCAAAAATCATGGTTGTTCCCTTAACATTTCACCTGGTCTACACAAAAGCCAGTCCACTGGCTCATGGACCCAGACACATCAAGCAAAAATGAGTAAATTTTTGGCCAACTTGTATGCTAGTTGACAAAAATTGTACACATTTTCGGTTGTTGGTTCACACTTCGAAGGAGACCCCATAAAAGATAGTCGTGAAGCTATATAACTGGAGCGGCCGATTAACAACATGGATCCTGGAGATTCAGCGACGTCGCTGTCAACAAAGCCTCCGCCTCTGCGTGGGGTGGGTTCCAGCAGGACGGTCCCATGAATAAAATAGTCTCAATGATGTATGCCTGGATCGGGTCCCAGACTGCAGGCTATGTTTCACAATGTGGCGTCTTCACTGGCACTATAAACTAACTATATACAGCTAATGGGGAAATGTCCCTAGCGAGGGGTTTCCCTGAAGCAGCCACAATCTAATTAGGTGATTGGGAACTATCTTGGACCTGAGGGGGTTAATATGACACCCAGATTTTATCTTCTCCGTCTCAGTCCTGGCTCCAATTGAACAAACTGTCAGCTTGCACTTCAAGCGCTCCCAAAGCTCCAATCTCCCCTCAGGAGATACTAACAGCCCTATTGGCTGTACTGTGTCACATGACCTCAGCTCCTGGGGGGGCAGATGGAGACATGGCTACATATATATACACACACACACACACACACACACACACACACACACACACACACACACACATATATACATACATATACTTCCCCTGAACTCACCATCTCTCATTATAATGGATGTATCAAATACTGCATTGGGAGCCATAATATTTCTCCTTACAGTAAACAAAAATATCAATAGAATTGAAAGTGGCATAATTCTTACATTTTATATAGAGGAAAAAATGTTTGCTATCCCCATAATTAAACTCCTCTCAGGGGATTGGTCACAGCGATAATTCCACGTTTTGTCACTCAGCTTCATACAGTATAAACCCCTTGTGTTTTGCATTATAATACAGATTCTGGTATCATTCAAGTATAATAACTTTAGCCTATTACTGTCACATAGATATGTTCCCCCAACCATTGCAAAAAGACTCCCCAGATAAAACTTTGTCATGTTAATCCAAGCCTTAATAAATATGGCGATATGTATGTGTATGTCTAATAGTGCTTTGTGATCCTCCACAAACAATATAGGAATGAGTGAGAGAGTTAAACAAACAAAAGAAAATGTTCTCTGCCTCTAACTATTAACACCCTCAGCACTACTCAACTGAGTTAAGACTACAGAGACTATGGGGCCTATTCTAGTAGATTGCTGTGGGTAGTATGTGCTCGCTGACTGTTTGTTCTCATTACGGTTCCTTATCTCTCCTGCAGCTTAATTCGCCTTCCGAGATCAACGGCTCAAAGGTAAACGCTAAAAAGCGCACAGAGAGGCAATTTCAATAAAAAAAGTGGTACTTTATGTAAAAAATAACAAGTCACAAAACTTACAATACAAAATGTTCAGATCTCCCAGTCAGGTCACAGCAAGTGGATAGTCCCACACACATGTGGGGGGGGGGGGGGGAGAACAGTAACCTCAAAACTGAGACAAAACTGAGAAAACTCAGAGAAAGTTCTGTGAATAGCCAGAGCAGCCACAACTGCAATCGCAGGCAGCTGATCACGGTGTCATCGTGGGGAAGTGCAGGATGCCGGTGTCCATAGTCATGTTCTCAGGCGTCACGTGTTACTGAACGCAAACTCTACGCGCTTCGTGTTGATGTAACACTTCATCAGGGGTTGAGTGAGTATTCCGGGAGCGGGTGTATTTATACCACTCCAGTAATTAAAACCAGGTGGGCATTCTTCCAGTAATTAACCACTACCCTATTCAATATCAGGTAAGTAATGTTAAAATAAATAAAACAAAAACCAAATCCAAATGCACTATTCAGTTGGCATTATAACACAAGTTAATAACACAAATAGAGTATATGATATTAAACAATACCTCATAACACATGTTCAAATGAAGTAATCATTATCTGCATTGCATTGAGGCATATGAATTCCTACTTATAAATTAGTGCAGTATTTAATCTATAGAGAAAGTTCCAATATCCCCAATGCATTTAGAAATAGTCATACTATATGCTACACAGACCATGGTTATAAACCGATTTCCAAATGATTCAACAAAGAACCAGTGTTGTCAGGACATTAATTACACTCTATTAGGTGTATTCAAAACCCTGTATCTCAAAACAACCAATGTTGTCAAACATCACAGACCATATATGCAGTGTGTTCAAGTCCTGTATAGTTCCCAGGATAATGTTACAAACTTATAGTTCATCAGTCTATACTCAATATATTTTATATTAATCAATGTTAAATATTTAAGAGATAATATATTCGTATAGTCATAATAGGACATTGGCAGTATATAAAACACAGGATATAGTTCCTCTTATGAATATGTTATCAAACAATTGGCAACCTCAAAGGAATAAGGATACATAATAACCATTTTTTTTAATTTCTGTTTGCCTTATTTCCCCACACACTTTCCCTTTGACTCAGTTTGGATGCTCAGAGTCCCCCCAACCTTAGGTATGGTTGGGCACCCACAAACCATATACTGTTTGTGAGTCACCTTGGCACTAGCTGGGGTACCCCTCTTAACATAGGGATTCCCTCAGCTAAAGGAATACATTTTTATCCCTGTGCCTCATTCTCCTTTCTAAGTTGTGCTGAAGCAGGGTGCCCAAGTGGTAAGTTGCGCTGACGTTTTCAAGGGGAAGTATTGCCGAGACAATGTGCCTACATGTATCCGAGAACCAGGACAATCAATCCGAGAATCAAGACACATTTACTGGGGAACCAGTATCTCTGGATCCCAACCTGCTAGACACATTCGTTCCTCTGCAAAAAACCCTTTGAAACTCATACACTAGCAACCCCTGCTTGATTGCATACCCAGAAAGGGAAAAACACGAAAAATAGTTTTATTACATACAATACAATATAATGATACAATGTAAATGAGCCCAAGAACTAACTCTCTTGAACTCTTATACACGGAGCAACGGGCTTGACCGTTATTATTTTGCATGGTTACCCCCTCCCGTCACACCTCCCCCCTAAAGATGAAGGCTTCAGTATAGTCACCATCTCCAGTGGCTTGCTGAGCCTGAAAAAAGTTGAGTTTGCCGGAGTAGGACAGAGTCTCTCTGGCTGGTACAGTCCTCCAGCATGGTGGGACGCCTTGCCCCCTCCATGGTCAACATCCATCAGGGCACTGATCTGTTGTAGTAACACACTTTACCTCCCCACCCCCACCACCACCGAGGAATCCGCCCCTGGGGTTGGGGACACTGACCACTGGGGTCACAAAAGGCTGCAGGGGCTTGGGGCTGCTGACTGGAGCAATGCAGGACTGCAGTTCTTGACAAGCTGGTCCATTCTCTAGGGCCCAGGTTGCCAGCACCAATGCCCTATGGTCGGTCACCTTAGTCAGGGGTCTGTCAGGACATTGTAGCGGGTCACTAAATCCCTATAGTACTGCTGTGTGTCCCTGATCTCCCTGTCTAACATTTCCCTCCCCATCAAGACACTGTACTCAATCTGATGAGGGGTCCGCTAACCCCCGGGATCTACTGAGTGATCAGTCCAATGGGTCCCATTTGGTTAATCTATAACAGGGACCTGCTGTCTCCCTAACACCTCTCCCTTCCACTCCCAGAGGGGAGCTGCGAGCCGGGAAGCTGTCTCCCCTTGCTCCACAGTGCCTTCCCTATATTTCAAGGAACCACTAACTGGTCCCTTGCTGCCTCTGCATTAGCTGGAGCTAGTGTATGTGAGCTGGGTGTCTCCAGAGCAGAACTGCATTGATTTCACGTCTGGGGACCCCCGGCTTCCTGAGATACAGGCCCAGATATGGGGTGCTGGTACCTACTATGTGTTTAAATGTCTCGGCCACGTTACGAGGGACATTTCAACATTGCATGGGGATACCGGCACCGCATAACGGGGCCTGTATCTCAGGAAGCAGGGGCTCCCCGGACCTGAAATCAACGCGGTTCTGCTCTGGAGACCCCCATGGTCACCCACACTAGTATTAAAATTTAAATAAAAACAGCTTAATTTCCTTAGTGGCTATCCTCTAAGGCAATGAAGGGGTTAAACTTGAATAGCCTGTTTATTGGGGGCAGATGGGGCAGATGCCTTGCCATTGGGGCCATCTTTGCGCCCATTGAGGGCATAAGTAACCACACTGGCAATGAATGAGTGTATTGTTAAGTATTGTGTTTGTATTTTGTTTTAATGTTTATTGTGGGTAGCCGAGGTGAGTGAAGGTGGCATTTGGCCCATGGTGGGTGTTTATCCTACCAGGTGGCTAGCGGAAGGGGCTAACCCCTTCATTACCGTAACGGTATTAACCACTAAGGTAATTAAGTGGTTAACTCCTCCTGCAACACCCCCCCCGCCCCACCCCTGCAAGGCCTAAACACCTACCATGGGCCAAATACCACCTTCACCCACCCCCGCTACCCACAATAAACATAGCACTGGTAGTTAATCCCTTCATTAATTTAGCGGTTAGCCTCTAAGCCTGTAAATGTATTTTTCCTGCATGGGATTGATGCCGGGGGTCTCCGGTGCTGATATTAATGTGTATCCGCTCCGGAGACCACCAGCATCAATCAAATGCAGGAAAAATCCAATTTTTTTTCTGTCCCTCTCTCACATGCTGGCGAGAAGAATCTTTGATAAAATCGCAATTCCAGAGCCCCGATGAAATTAACGAGGCTACTAGAATTGCACGATTTAACCAAAATTGCGAGTTTGGGCTTCTCGCCAGCTCCTGCACTATATGTTTGGCCAGGAGCCAGAAATCGTGAGAAAATGCATTCCCTGCACAATTTAACCAACTCATTGAGACTTTCTGAATAGCTACCTTCCAAATTTTGCGGGAACAGCTCAAAATCCTCGATGAGTCGGTTATCGAAGCTACTATAATAGGCCCCTATGTATCGTTGTAGATTTTAAGCTTCTTGGGGCAGGGATCTTCTTCCTATTATCTCAGTTTTTCTTTACATATCTGTACTCTTTTCTCATGCAATGTTATTGCCATCCCTCCCACATTGTGCTGCGCTGTGGAATATGTTGGCGCCATACACATAAAAAAATAATAATAATATTTGTGTAAATGCAGGAAATTCAGTAGTTTGTCAGTCTAGTTTGCAAAGACTATAGATGTATAAAATGTTCGCAGACGTACGCGAACTAGACACAATTTGCCCTTTTTTCCCCACCAAACATTTAGCAAAATACATTTTTGGGGGCAAGTATTAAAAGTCATTTCTTAGGTCATATGGTCCTAAATTCAAGTCATTTTTGAGCTCTGTGGCCCTCTGCATAAAAGTTTGCAAAATTATTTTACAAAGCACATTTGAAGACGATCACTCATCTCTAGAAAAGACCTCCTGAGCGTTGGTATATCTGCAGGCCGCAAGGGGGGATATGTATAAAAATGATGCAACACATCTGTGTCCGTCGGGAGCAGCAACATATGTATGAATCTTTCAAATCTTGCTTCTTTGGTACAGATATCTTTGGAAGGGAGGTTAACGCCACCTAAACTTGGTTGATTTACTCGGTGCAAAGGGAAAGGAAAACTGCACCAGTTATTTGCACAATTTTTGATACACCTCATTATAATATTATGCTGACGGCTCCCCAAAATGTTCATGGCACAAGTGAAGGAAATTGACACAAAGAATGGAGCAAAACACTTGCCAGTTTCGAAGCAATGCAGCCGACTGCAACACTTGATACATATCATCCTAAAACATACAGGATCCCTATAAGCTCATATTGAACCCCCAAAATAACCACAACATATATATATATGCGCATAAGTGTCAAAGAGGAGTGCTACTGAGCATGGCAATATATATTTAAAACCAGAGACAGAACATGAAACACTGACACAGCCCAGTGCTACACTCCAAAGACACAAATACACAGTACAGTGCCTAAATAAATATATATATATATATATATATATATACAGTGTTCGACATTTTTAGAGTTAATTCTAATAAAGTTAAGTTTTAATTTACTTACATATACTCATTAAACTATTACTTTGGTGTGCCTCAGAGGGAGCTTTTTCTTAAGTGCCCAGAAGCACTTACCTTTCCCATTGTATTTTCTCCCAGGCAGCACATAGTATTTAATTTTACTAGGTTAGAGAAAGGCCCCACCCCCACAAAATGTCACTATATATACTATATTCACATTCTTCTACCTATTTTCGGCCTCAGCCCTCTTATATTAAAATTATATTTATACTAATACGGTTTCCAAGTTCCTCCCTGAACCGGCCAAATTAATGGCAGGCTTTTTGTCAAAAACAATTCTTTAACAATTGGGAATAGGACTCAGAGATTGTGTTTACTTTAAAGACAAACACCCAGGAACCACGACTACAGATAACATTAAAACATATTGTCAACGATTAGACAAACAATTCAAGCAACAATCAAGGCTATGATGGGAGGTATGTATCCTTCAGAAATATGCTAAATCTAACCGAGATGTTTGAGAGTAAGCATATTCCCCTCTTATCATATACAAGTATCTACTTTTTTGAAGTCATGGGACTCAATTATTTCAAAGTGTTCACTAGACCTGATGGAATTTTTGGTAGGAAATGAATTGAAACAATTAAAACAAGTAAATATTGAACTAGAAACTCTTAAAACAGAGGTGTCCAAATGGAAAGAGGCACCACTATTTGAGACGTATGAATTAAAAACAACATTGAAAAGTTTGTGACAGAGCTCAAAACACGCAAACAAAAAAAGTTTTAAAGAGACATACTGTAAGAGACTATAAGGAGGGCAAGATTTATAAACATCATATTCTTACAACAAAATTAATATCAGAAAATCACAGTGAATCATCCACTGTGTGGGAAACATCGGACACTGAAAATAATATATGTTATTAACATCAATACAAAAACAAAATATTTAAACCCAGACCTAAAAAAACTAAACAAACCCAAAAAGTGAGTGCAGCCTCAACTTCCTCTTCTTCTTTTTTGGAGGACACTACACAGACGAGTGGCTATTATGACCAAGAAGAAGAACACGGAAGGGTGGACGAGTGGTACACAGAAAGCAAGAGACCCTGGGTGTACCGAGGGAGACGAGGGAGGAGATGGTGCCAATAGTAAATGAGCCTGTAAAAAAATTAATTTGGTACAGCTAAACCCCATTATAGCGCGGTCCTCGGGGGTCACCCGATCCGACCGCGCTAGAACCGGGGTCGCGCTAATTAAAAAAAAAAAATTTCCGCCGCGCTCCTGATTGGGAGGGAGGGAGGGAGTGAGGAGGGAAGGAAGGAAGGAAGAGGTGGCCAGAAGCCCTACACGTCCCCTAGCAACGGCGAGTCCAGCCGCAACCTGCTCCTTACCTCCCACCACCGGCATCCATTTCCTCCCCCCCACAGGCCCCCACGCCTACCGGCCCTCCGCGGCATAGCCCACGCAGCCTCCGAGTTCCCAGCCTGCTCCTCACTCACCCCCCCCTCCGACACCCCACCTCTCCCAACACCCCCCCCTCCTCCCGACACCCCCCCCCCCTCATCCTGATTCCAGCTCCGCTCCGATCTCAGCTGCTGACACCAAAGGTAGGGAGGGGGAGTGGGAGGTGTGGTGTAGTGTGTTGTGAGTGCTGTGAGAGTGTGCTGTGAGTGCTGTGTGCAGTGAGAGTGTGTGCAGTGAGAGTGTGTGCAGTGTGCTGTGAGCACTGTGCAGTGAGAGTGTGTGCAGTGTGCAGTGAGAGTGTGTGCAGTGAGAGTGTGTGCAGTGAGAGTGTGTGCAGTGTGCTGTGAGCACTGTGCAGTGAGAGTGTGTGCAGTGAGAGTGTGTGCAGTGAGAGTGTGCCGTGAGAGTGTGCAGTGTGCAAAATATATATATATATATTTTTTTTATAAATTTAAAAAAAATATTTTTATTTATTTATTTATTTTTAAAAACAGGAGCCACGTGAAAACCGCGTTATAAGCGATTTCGCGTTATAACGGGTCGTGCTATAACGGGGTTCACCTGTATATTTAGGCACTGTACTTTGTATTTGTGTCTTTGGATGTAGCACTGGGCTCTGTCTTTGTTTCATGTTCTGTCTCTGGTTTTAAATATATATTGCCATGCTCAGTAGCACTCCTCTTTGACACTTATGCCCATATATATATATATATATATATGTTGTGGTTATTTTGGGGGTTCAATATGAGTTTATAGGGGTCCTGTATGTTTTGTAAATCTTGTTCAGCTGGTCCTGGCTGATTTGGAGGGTGGCTCCTCCTTCCCTAGTTTGAAGCTCACCCCTCCCACTTTTAAATGGTTAAAGCTTACTCCATTCCACCTTCCACACTCATGGGAACTTGCATGCAGTTTGATTGCGACAAATCTAATACAGAGTGCTTTTCCTGCTATTATACAGGTATTATACAGTTAATTATACAGGTTAATAAGAGCTTCAATCAGAACTATGCAACTAATTTTGACAGATTATTATAAATCATTCTTCCTGGTAATCTACAGGATATTAAGAATTTATATTAGTGTTAGGACGCTTGAGACATGGTCTGCCTTGGAGGGGGTCAAGGGCTTACAACACTTTGGCCAAAGAGTTAAACTAAAAGACCATTTTATTCAAAAGATATCTATATCTATATATTTAGGCACTGTACTGTGTATTTGTATCTTTGGATGTAGCACTGGGCTCTGTCTGTGTTTCATGTTCTGTCTCTGGTTTTAAATACATATCATCCTAGGAATTTTTCAAAGAGTCTGCAAAGATGGGTGGGCAGCCGTGTTGGTCCTTTCTTCCATTTAGTAACAAAGCAGGGAGCGGGAGTGGGTGGTATGATACCTTTTATTGGACCACCAAGTTGTTGAAATGTTACAAGGATTCAGACCACTCAGGGTCCTTCTTCGGGTATCCCGATTTCCAATGAAGAACCCCGAGAGGTTCGAAAGCTTGTAACATCTCAACTACTTGTTGCTCCAATAAAAGGCATCATACCACCCACTCCCGCTCCCTCCTTTGTTATTTCAAAGGGTCTCAAAATTGCCATTCACTCAGACCTGTGGAGTCTGTACAGACAGGAGCAATCACAATGCTGGATTTCACCTCTATACGCTGTAGACATCATTCGATTGGAAGCATTTAGTATTGGAGTATCTTAACCGACAACAACCATGAGGAACTTGAAATGATTATCTACTGCTCCCAGGATTTATGCAGCATGTTAACTTGTTAAAGGACTTTGTACACCACTAGGTTTATAACACATAATAAGCATTCAATTGTGAATTTTGTCACGCACAAAAAAACACAGCATAATAGTCAGAGGTCACGGAGCATAAACCACTTTACAGTACATCTCAACTAACAAATACTGCTACTTACGCCATTGTTCTGCTTATTTGATCTCAATATACCATTAAAGCTATATATGCACTTGCCATTAACAATTTGATTCTTCATGTGAGAAATGTAATTGTAGTCTCCAGGTAAAAACAAATCTCATTGGTGATGCGTATGCCTACAGTACCTTTCTCTGAAGTTGAAGTTGTCTTTTGTTCAGATCACTGGCTGATAAACAAGATGAGGGAGCATGGACCATTTGCACTAGGTTCCCATACAGGGCTGCAAGAGACTGCTGCAGTGGAGATTAAAGTGTATTAGACGTGCTATTGTTTATGTTTTCTATTATTTAGCACGTTGATAGCACTTTAAAAAAAAAATCCAAAGAAATGTTGTTTATTTTACTTTTTATTTCCACTAGTGCCCTCAAACCCCGTGACATGAAAATAAAAAAATCATGAATATTATAATGATAAAAACATGACAAAGAAAAGTGTTGACGTTTCTGGTCACGTCAATAAAGTGATTGGATTGTCAGAACATAGTTCTGCTAATATCTGAAACAGAGTCCAATTTTAGGTAAGCAATAGTACCATATGATTCTTTATTGCTAAGGATCTAAGCTGTAGTTATCAAATATTATAGGCTAAAGTTGTTAAATTCCGGGCATTATTGAAATCCCTGCTCTCTGATTGGATAATGCCCAGAATTTTAACCAATCAGTAATGGCCAGGAATTTTTGGCACCCTGCCAAGTTTTTCAGCCAATTAGCTTTCAGTTCTCATTTACAAAGAGTGAGATCAGCTCTTAGATAGGGGAGGTGATTGGACAGGAGGCAGCAGCAAGGCACTGACTCCCCCTCCCCCTCCCTGCCTGCAGAGAGCTCCGCTCAGGAAAGTGAGGGGAAAGGTTTGTGTGTCTGTTTGCGTTTTGTGGGTGTAAAGGGGGCCAGCAGAGTGTTTTATTGGTGTGTGTGTGTCTTCCGTTGATGCGTGTTTGGTGGGTGTAGAGGGGGCAGCAAAGTCTGTTTTGTTGGTGTGTGTCTGCTGTGTGTGTGTTGTGTGGGTGTAGAGGTGGAGGCTGCAGCGTGTGTGTCTTCAGTGTGTGTTTTGTGGGTGGAGGAGAGGTGCAGAGTGTTTTGTGTGTGTGTGTGTTACTGCATTGTGTGGGTTTACAGGGGGGCTGCAGTTGGTGATGAGAGGGGGCTACTGGTGTGTGTACTGTGGATGTAGAGGTGGCAGAGTCTGTTTTGTTGGTTTGTGTGTCTCTGCAGTGTGTGTTTTGTTGGTGCAGATGGGGGGCTGCAGTGTGTGTTTTGTGGGTGGAGATGGGGTGCAGAGTGTGGTGTGCATGTGTGTGTGTGGTGTGTGGGTTTACAGGGGGACTGCAGTGGGTGTAGAGGGGGCTGTTGCTGTGTGTATTGTGGATGTAGAGTGGGCAGCAGTCTGTTTTGTTGGTGTTTGTGTGTGTGTCTGAAGTGTGTTTGTGGGTGTAGAGAGGGGGGGTCAGTGTGTGTGTCAGTGGATGTAGAGGGTGGAGGACAGCTGCAGAGTGTGTTTTAGTGTGTGTATGTCTGCAGTTTTGTGAGTTTACATGGGGCTGCAGTGTGTGTGTGTGTGTGTGTGTGTGTGTGTGTGTGTGTGTGTGTGTGTGTGTGTGTGTGTGTTTTGTGAGCGTAGAGGGTTGTGTGTATGTATTTGTGTGTATGTACAATTTCCTTTTAATAAACTTGCAGTAAAAGCAAAAAGAATGTGACAATGCTGATAACAATCCATATGAATACTCAAGTGTACCTTTTGATATAAAAAAAAAATCATTTAGCCTATAATAGTAATAATCCCCCCAGAACAGGGCATTACTGGCCAATAATGCCCTGCTGGGTTAAAGTCCCTTGGCTTCGCCTCGGGCCTTCAACTCTTCCAGCCAGGGCATTATTGGCCAGTAATGCCCTGTTCTTCAGGAATTATTACTTAAATAATAACAACATAGGATCAGAGGCAGTGGCTAAATTAAACGAGAGTTCAATATAGGTCTCATTATCCACATCCTAACTCTTTTTAATGGCACGCCTTAAATTCTAGGAAATGTATTGCACGTTAAACACACACTGTGTCCCTCTACTTCTGCACGTTTCTATCATTAAGGTCTGCAGACAATGTGGAGCTTCAGAAACTGCCTACTCTTCTTACCGAAAGACCTGAATCCAGAATTAATTTGGCTACACAAATATTATGTATCTAATTGATATACTGTGGTCCCAGTTCACTAAACCCGATCACACATTAGGTGCCTTTCATTTAGGGCCTGATTCAATATTGTCAGAAGCAGTCATTTGGGTCATTTCTGACTGAAAAACCCCCGTTGCCTTCAGTGGGGATTTTCAGTCAAAAATGCCCCGAAAAGCCACTTTGGACAATATAGAATTACCACCGTAAGCTGCTAAGGCTAGTAAATCTTCACTCAAACCCGGGTGTCAATTAGCAGACCGTCTTCTCATACAAACTTTCCACCTTTGGATCTCTCTGTCTTCTACCCTTTAAAAAAAACCATGGGTGCCTGTTAACTAAATGGTGCAAACACCATGCAGTTAGAGCTATGTGTTTCAAGGTTGCCTGATCCGAGCAGCCCATAAAATGCATCTTTTTAAATATACATACACATGTCTATACAGCTTTTCCTACTGCATCAATGTGGAAATACATCAAGGGCCATGAATGGACAACACACTGACACATTGATGTTAAGCGTGTCAATTTTATGTTGAATCAATGAATCAATGTTGAATCATTCAAGTCAATGGCAGTGAATGCTGATCAAACTCTGATACCCGTTACCGCTTTGTGGAGCTATAACGTCCGCTTATATCCACTTGAGTCAGTGAGTAATTTGAATATTGTTTAGTGGAGCAGCGAGTGAAGGAGCTGAGGCTGCTCGAAGAAAAGTAAATGAGCATTTATTTATTTATTTATTTATTTAGTATTGTCACAGTCACTTTCCCGAGTTAATTTTAAGGACAAAGGAGTGTATTTGATGCAGTTTTTTTAAATTTTATTTTAAGAAAAGGCTTGGCATCCTTGTTTGCACGATTCAATTCCCAAAGAGTCACTAACAGCCGTGATGATTAAAGCTCCAAAAAAATATGAAGTTTCCTTTTATTCTCTTAGAGCGATAAAAGGTACAATAGGAGCACAACTTCAATACGGCTGCTCACACGTAGCCAGTTAGGGGTTTAGCTCAAATCATTAGGGAGATATCTGCATTCATTTCATACGCCGCTTTTGTGTTGGGACGTTAGAGACGGATATTTATGAAATAGATCTGAGTATCTCAATTGAAATGTGTACTTTTATAACTGATCGTCTAGGGAAGGAACTGTAGTATTTTGAGTACAAACGATAATGTTTTTTCATTGCTCTTATGCAGGTATACTATACTTGACACCTAAAAAGCTCCTATTGAACCCCCAAAATAACCACAACATATATATAAGCATATGAGTGTCACAGAGGAGTGCTACTGAGCATGGCAATATATATTTAAAACCAGAGACAGAACATAAAACACAGACAGAGCTCAGTTTTAGCACATCCAGTGAAACTCATACACGGTACAGTGCCTAAATATATATGTATAAATATCTATTAAGTAAAATGGTCTTTTAGTTTGACATTTTTGGCCAAAATTGTTGTAAGCCCCTGAGCCAACTGCACGGCAGACCACAATTCAGGGGTCCCTAACACTAATATAAATTCTTAATAACCTGTGTAATAACAGGAAGAATGATTTATAATAAATCTGTCAATATTAGTTGCAAAGTTCTAAGTCTGATTGAAGCTTTTATTAACCTGTACATTACCAGGAAAAGCACTCTGTATTAGAGTTGTCACAACCATACTGCAAGCAAGCAAGTTCACCTGAGTGGAAGATGCTATGGAGTGAGCCCTTAACCATTCTCTTATGCAGGTACATCACATATCTCCTCTTCAGATTTTTCTACAGGTCAAAAAAAACCGCCTATTTATAAAATGAACAGTTATGTATAATAGGAGTTAAGTAGTTGTTTTTTTGTTTATTTTTTCGCACAATCTTTTTCTTTACAGCAGACTGGTATGTGGCAGGCACTATACTGCTATTAATCAAATTAGCACGTTATAACATTAGACCTAGATTGCAAACTCTCACGAGCAGGGCACTCGTTACATCTTTGTCTCTGTTTTTGCCCATTTATCCTCACTTGTATGTAACGGATTATATTTTTGTAAAATACATAACTCTGTAACCAAGGCCAGCAACAGAATTCTCGGGGGCACAGGACTAGAGTTTCGACCGACCCCCCCCACCCCCTGTGTCAATGGTATTGCGAGACCCCCCCCCCTCCCATTTCAAACCTCCTCGCGAGCCCCCTCCTGTATTCCCACCATGTATTTTCCCCACACCTGTCTCACTCTTATCCCCCTCTCTTCCTCACTCATTGTTCCCCCCACTCACCCCTCTCTCTCTTCCTCGCTCCCTCTAACACCCCCTCTCTCCCCTCTCGTCCCTTTCATCATTTACCCCTATCTCAATCAATCCCGATCCCTCTACCCCTCCTCGCACTCATTCCCTCTCCCGCCCGGCAACATACACAGAATACACCCCACACAATACCCCCCCACACCAAATACAAACAAAACACCCCCCACCCCCACCCCCCAAATACATAAACCCCCCCACACATATAAAACACCCCGCACCCACAAATACATAAACCCCCAAAACCTCCACAAATACATAAAAAAACCACCCCCACCCCCCAAATACATAAACCTCCCCAACCTCTCCAAATGCATAGAAAACACACCCACCAAAAGGCATAGAAAACAAACAACTCCCCAATTGCATAAAAAACAAACACCTCCCATATGCATACAAAACACTCACCTCAAATGCATACAAAACACATTTACCTTGGGGATGGTCTATGATCGCCGGGCCTCGGCCCTCCTCAGCTGCTGCAGGCCTCCTGTCGGGCTTCCTTCTCTCACACGCAGTGTGGGTCTCCCTCACTCTCCTGCACAGGACCTCTCTCTGACATCGGTGCACGCCGGAAGCCAGCTCTGCTTCCAGCGTGCATCAGCATATGACAGAGGCCCGGCGTGCACCGGTGTCAGAGAGAGGTCCTGCGCGGGAGAGTGAGGAAGGCCCCTTACAGCTGGGGAGAGCTGTGGCCCGGCAGCAAGCAGGGGCCCGGCAGCCGGACACAGAAGTTGGTCCCGACCTCTGGCCCTTGTCCCGGCTTACCCCCCCCTATTTTGGCACTTCCCAAATAAACGGTAATAACAATAATAATTTGATTTCTATTTATTTTCCTGCAGAGATTGCCATCAGTGCTTCACAAGTGCTGCTTTCCACATCAATCTGGAAGTATGTGAAGTTTTAGTAGTGACATTTTTTTTTTATTAATGTTGTGCACCTCATAATTGAAAAGCGTGGAGTCCAACTTGTACTGTAGGAGACTTCAAAGAAATGTATGGAATGTGCCAACAGCTGCTCACTAAGCACCTTGCATCTTCCATGGGCCTGCAGCTGGCAAAGACAAGGGAAGCAGGAAATATTCACTCATGCATTCTCAATGTTTGACAGATGCACATGCAAAGTTAATGTGAACCATCTGTTTAAGGTCATATAAAAGCAAAACACCAGGGAAAACTTATGATTGGCACAAGCCTTGAACAATTTGCCCTCTTTAACACCGTAAAGACAAGAAACTTATAAGTGCTATTCTACGTCTTCGAAAAGTCTTCCAAACTTGCTTCACTCCAGTGTCACATGTCATACAGGGATTTAAACCCCAGACTAGGATTCTGGGTAATGGCATGCAAATTATCACACAAAGGCGATAATTATACTGAAGTCAATGGGTGTTTCTGTACAATAGTACCCTGATCAGCATCATTGCAGTTTAACGAATAACCCGCAACGTGTACATTTTTAGATTTTTCTCCATTTTAAACAGAGCTTTCTCTAAAGTCCTCTTTCACACATGTAACGGTTTTTCTGGACTAGCCTGACCCACCAAATCTCATATTGGCCCCTATGGTCTAACCAGTCCCCATTACAGTGTGATGTCTGGTGGTGCACCTGTTGGCAACAGGACTCCTGAGTCTCCCGCATGATGTTGTGTTGGGTATTGCCAACCCAGACAGGCAGCTGAGGTAGTGTGCTTGAGTCCTACCTAGATCCAGTGCAGCGCCTCCACCTCATCAGGATCCCAGCTTGAGCTTGTGGATGGTCCTGGTGAGGAACTCCTCTGTGGTGCTCCTCTCTGTGCAATTACTCCACACTTACACACGAGAGTATCTTTCAACTGGGTCATCTTTATTAGTACGGTGGGCCAGCTGCCCTCCACAATGGGTGAATTTAGCCCTCCATTGTTCACCGTACTTCCCTTTGAAAGGTATAGTCCTCCTAATGTAAGGATCCCCTATCCCTGCAGGGATACCTCACCTGTGACCAGGTCCCTGGTCACAGTTCCAAACACTGTCCTTCCAACAGCTTCTTAACTCCTCTATAACTCCGCAAACCCACTCGTTCTACTACCTAACTTTTGATCAGTGCTGTGCCTTATGTATCCTCTGGGGGCTGACACAACTCTGACATCACTAACCGTGGAGTCAGAGCCTGTGACCACTCCCATCCATACATTGGGCACCTCACCAGGGTGTGAGGGCAAACCTCCATGATTACTGCTGGCATGCCCATAACTTACCGGGCCTTACTGTCAGCAGGAGAGATGACTGCAGCCATTTTACAGCATGGCTACATTCTCCCCCTGGTGAATCCCACCGACCACGGCTGGGACCTAAATTTGAAATACCTTTCCCCATGAAGCACTGTAAAATGGAACATACACATTATTAGCGTAACATCAGATTATGAAACAAATCACATTACATCGCGCCAAGCACGCCCTGACCAGCAGCCACGAACTCGCGCAATGCTACCCAGTACCTCCTAATAATAGTGCCGGGGATCGGGTTTCTTAACCTCCCGACCCCCCATGTCCAGTACAGTGACGCTGTAACAGCGCGGCAAACCCCTCTCAGGCCGGTACATCACCTTGTGCTTATAAACACTTCACCCGATACTCCATACCCTTATGAGGTGTTCTATCCGTTCCTCCGCCTTACTACCAGTAATAGCACCCCCCTTATTGACCATGTACTCCTCTATGGTCTCCCTTAACCATTGGTCCCTGTTATCCTCAATCTCCTTCATGAGGGGTTCTGGGACGTACGGGTACTCCAATCCATGGGAGTACTTTTATTTTGCGGTGATGGCCCTTTCAGCCCGACTACACCTTGTTAAATTGGCGTTCCCCGCTCTCCCTGGTAATACCCAGGACAAGGGCTCATCTGGGACCACAGGGTCTGATAGTATATCAGGACCCATTGGTTCGATCTCGTTCCGGCCTATCAGGAACCACCTAAACTATAACTCCTTCTTTCTCTCGGTGGGCGTGAACTCCCCCTTAGCCCACCAGTAATCCACCACATCGTCTTTTTCTAATAGGAACCGCGTGCGGTCCATCCACCCCACATATCCCTCAAATAAGGGCGCCCACCAACGGGTCTCCCTAGGCCTCTCGGGCCCAGACTCTAGAGAGTCTCCCTCATCGGTACCCCCCCAAGAGCATACCCCAGAGGTCCCCGCGGAACAGGGTCTGGACCACCTTTCGGGTTTCGGTGCTTCCTCAGACTGTACATCAGCCTCTTCAGGCACCCATTGAGATTTTGACACTTGTCCCAATTGCCCTCCACCCCTTGAACCACCCTCAGAGGCAAAGCTGCCTAGTCTCTCCCCAGTCCGGTTCTCACCAAACCCCAAGGACACTTCCGACTCCCCCAAGCTGGATGAGGATCCCCGGGAACAGGTGACTGGGGCAGGGGCATTATCTAAGGCGTGGGGTTGGGCATAGGGGTAGGCGGTTGGCAGCCACGGGGTTCCGACCCGCTCTCCGTTATTGGATTGTCCCGTACCACTGAGCGATGATACCGCCGGCTGCGTCTCACCCTCCTCGGCCTGTCGCTTGCCCCATGTCTTCTTAGTCGATCGGGAACCACTGCCCGATCGCTGACGCGTTGGTGATCTCCTTCCGGTTGCTCCGCTGCCTCCACCGGAACCGACGTCATCACCGGATGTGGAGGTGCCGCCATCTTGGGATGGACCCTTATGCGGGATCTCTTCCTCCACGAGGATATCCGGAAGTCCGCCCGTGCCCACGTGCGCCGTCCTGGCCTGGCACGGCCTCACCTCCTCTAGCGGCGGCACCGGAGCCTGGCAAGAACAGGGACTATTCTTACCAGTCCGCAGGGTGGGCGTGGATTGCCCGTTGCCACTGGACCCGCGGGTCCCGGGAAAGGATGGGCTCCGCCTTTCAGGCCTCCGCTCCACCGGTGACACTCAACTCCTCCCACTGTCACTCCCGGTAAGTGGTCTTTTTACTCCATTTCCTCCGCAGGACACCGCCACTGGCCAAACCAGAGTACTAGAGAGTTCTTTGGGTCCCTCGTCCGAGGAATCCACATTAAAGGTACTTGGGGTCGCCGATCGTGGCGACCGCCTTCTCTTCTCCCGGTCAGTTGCCTGACCGATCGCTCCATGTTCTTCGGACCCCGCCGTATTAACCGGCTCCGATCCCCATTCTCCGGGATCTGCACTCTTGGGGGACTCGGCGGACAGCCTAGCCGTATCCCCCATTGGGTCATTGGTCTGGATTGGCACAAATGTGGGCATAAGCCACAGGTATTGTGTGCCACACTGGGGAAAGCGCGCCGCTGTGCCCATGGTGCCGCCGGGCAGTCTGCATTGCAGGCAGAGGCCCACCACCGTCTCCGCGGCCCCTACGCGTATCACCAGTACCCTCCCTGGTACTGCATAGGGCTGGGTAGACACCATTTTGTTCACGTCTGGGGAGCAGGCCATTGTCTTGGTGGGAGCCACTTTCAACATTGGTCTTTTCTGGAAGCTGGTTCCGCGTGAGTGATCAACAGGGGTTGGATTGTCAGCCACTCCTTGGTTCAGCTCCTCCCTTGTCTGACACAATTGGAATCTGCCCCCAGTAGTTGCGATTATGGGCGGGTCCCACAATGGAATAGGATGTCCTTTAATTGAGGCCGCACCTCTTTCAGTCCTAGAGGGCGCGGTTACCGCTTTCGCGCCCTTATCCCCCACTGGGTGGAGTCCTTCCTTCGGCGCCAATCCCAGCTGATTTCTTGCAGTGGCCTTGAGTGCAAAATACCCTTCCTTTCCGTACACAACACCAGCCGCCGGGACTACTTTTGGTAGCAGCTCCGCCGGCTCACCAGCTCCTTGCTCCGCGGGATTCATACCCACAGGGCATAGTCGGAAACCACTCCCCCTGGTTGAGATTAGGGGAGGGTCCCACAGGCTAATTGGTTGGCTCAGCATTGGGGCTGAGGGAGTCACTGTCCATAAAGGCGCGGCCGCAGCTTTCGCGCCATACCCCCCATGCGGTTGGGGCTCTCCTGTTGGCGCCAATTCTGGCCAATTCCTTGCAATGTTTGTATTTGCAGAATTTTCTGCAATCGGCCCACGCGGTCTCCCAGGGAAGCAGGAGCCGCCATTTTGGGTCGCACTGTCAGTCTGGTCAATGAATGAGGTAGCGTTCATCTGTTTGTATGCCGACTGACAGTCATTCTCACTGTGTTCCCCTCCTGTTATAACAATGTCCTCAACACAGTCCTCCAGGGTAGCGCCTCGGTGTCCCAGACAGGACCAAAACGGGGCAGCCACGGCTCTTACTCCACTCCATAGCAGGCTCGTGACAGACATATCGGTAACAACTTGCTCTTCAGCGGGGCGCACACCAGGTGTGCTCTCCCCATCAGCCGCCGGTCGCCAATTTGGACTATCCGCACCGCGCGGATCCTCCATTCTTGCGGTCGCCATTTTCTCGCTGTACATAATAGTATTGTACATGGGGCTCCTCTCTGCGGGGCAGCCACCACACCGGCACAATAAAGATTTCCCTGATGCACCACCATGTGTACCTAATGTAGGCTGGACTCGTGTATGCACTACCTCAGGCTATGCTCACTCTCTCAGTGTCTGCTGTATCTCCTTCCTCCCAGTCTGTGCTCCCTACGGTAAGTGGTCTGGAATGGGCTAGAGTACTCTGGGGCTTCCATGCAGTACTTGGGCGTCTACCTATCTTGGTCAGCCTAGCGCAGACCCTCTCCAGGATTCCTGACCACGTTAACAGGCTATCCCTTTAGGCATCCTACCAACTAGCACTACCTCAAGGTGACTAGGACAGCTATAGCCCGGCTCCAAATCCCCAACTCCTTTCAGGCCCCTAGGTCATCCCTGCGAACTGACAAACTCCATCAGCCCCCTGACAACCCCTAGGTCCGTCCCAACGCAGCACAAAGTGGCAGCAGACACTCTCCCTGTTTCCAAGTGACCTAGCAAAAGCCTGTCCTATTGACAGGTCTATATCTCAGCAGCGCCTCCAAATGTAACGTTTTTTCTGGACTAGCCTGACCCACCCAATCTCATATTGGCCCCTGTGGTCTAACCAGTCCCCATTACAGTGTGATGTCTGGTGGTGCACCTGTTGGCAACAGGACTCCTGAGTCTCCCGCATGATGTTGTGTTGGGGATTGCCAACCCAGACAGGCAGCTGAGGTAGTGTGCTTGAGTCCTACCTATATCCAGTGCAGCGCCTCCACCTCATCAGGATCCCAGCTTGAGCTTGTGGATGGTCCTGGTGAGGAACTCCTCTGTGGTGCTCCTCTCTGTGCAATTACTCCACACTTACACACGAGAGTATCTTTCAACAGGGTCATCTTTATTAGTACGGTGGGCCAGCTGCCCTCCACAATGGGTGAATTTAGCCCTCCATTGTTCACCGTACTTCCCTTTGAAAGATATAGTCCTCCTAATGTAGGGATCCCCTATCCCCGCAGGGATACCTCACCTGTGACCAGGTCCCTGGTCACAGTTCCAAACACTGTCCTTCCAACAGCTTCTTAACTCCTCTATAACTCCGCAAACCCACTCGTTCTACTACCTAACTTTTGATCAGTGCTGTGCCTTATGTATCCTCTGGGGGCTGACACAACTCTGACATCACTAACCGTGGAGTCAGAGCCTGTGACCACTCCCATCCATACATAGGGCACCTCACCAGGGTGTGAGGGCAAACCTCCATGATTACGCGGCATCCCCTACATTAACCCTTACGCCGGGCGCTTACGTCAGCAGGAGGAGATGACTGCAGCCATTTTACAGCATGGCTACACACATAAATATATGTAACAAGCTGAAAGTATCTGCCGTCTTCGGGAATTCTAAGAAATAAAAAAATACTGAGATTTATGAATGGATAATTTCATTTTTTTTTTGTTTCTCAATGATAAAACCAACAACTCCACCCATAATAATGAATTGCCTACGTGGTCTTGAAGTGTTCAATCGAGAGCCTCTAATGCGTGATTGTGGAACATTGCACTCTCGTCCCAAACAATGAGTTTGCATTCTTGAAGAAAATGGACTGCATTTTTGCTAATGTTGCAAATTGGATTTTCATAGTAACCAAGATTAAGTGGTAGCTTGAGGGTTGGGTGATGGGATCATGTAATTTGTGATGTCATCAGTGATGTAATTGCTGATATAATTTGTGATGTCATCAGTGATGTCATTTGTGAATTGTATTCAAACACAGACACACACCTGCTTCTTGATATCTTAAGTATCCAAGTACATAGTGAACAGACAAACAACTTTCCAAAATATATAGTAGATTTGCCATTTTTCTGTGTATAGGGAGTGTATAGATTTGTGAGGTTATTCCCCTCAAAAGACTGATTTAAGATTGAAAAGGCATATGTCATGGGTTAATGATTTACTATTATTTTATCTATTTGGTGAATCAGAATATCAATTAAAGTCCACACTAACCGAGAGAAATGTTAAGTCAGTTTATATTGAGCAATATACTGACAGAGATTCCCTGATAATTAAAGCTTACTCTGTAAAGATGAGTGAAACAATTGCTATAAGTTGCAAATTTTGGACATTAATGAAGACGTCGACCTTTGTGAAAATAGCAAACGTTGCCAGAATGTGGCAAACGACCATATCCCTAAGGTGAAACTTCACCCTTGTATTTGTAAATAGGTTTGCCACTTTCACGATTCACTAAATATTCTGCAGTTTTTTAGAAGTCCCTCTTGTAAACTTGAAAATACTGCGAATGTTCATTTATGTTGGAAAAAGAAGAAATATTAAATAAGCTTTTTCGAGAGTCCAAAGAAATTTCCGCAAACGTTTCACTATAGCGAATATTCCACTAGATTAACAAGACAATTCATTTAATAAACTGGAATGTTACATATAGCATGAATAAAGACTACACACACACACACACACACACACACACACAACACACCCACCCACACACACACACACACACACACACACACACACACACACACACACCTGAACCCCTTCACAAATACATGTTAAAAGACGAATATAGGGCTTATGCACTATGCTCCGATAAACAAAAATCGCCAGGGTTTTTAAATTGCCATTTTTTACAGCGTTGCCATCATGATATGCAGAAAGCCCCGAATACCAGTGATAGCAACATTTTCAAAAATGACAAGTAGCCAGCGACGTGATGATCGACCCTCTGAAAAGGGCTAACCCGACGATTTCTTTCTGCTGCAGAGAGAGAGAGGCACCTCTCCCTGCACAAATCTCGTCCGAAAATAATTTTTTAGAATTTAAATTTTATTACTAGTGTAGATGAGCAGGGGGTCTCCGGAGCAGAACCGCGTTGATTTGAGGTCCGGGGACCCCTGCTTCCCGAAATACAGGCCCCGTTATGGGGTGCCGGTATCGCCTATGCATTTGATTCCCACGGTCACGTGATCGGTACATTTAAATGCATAGGAGATACCGGCACCCCATAACGTGGCATGTATCTCGGGACCTCAAATCAAAAAGGTTCTGCTCCTGAAACCCCCTGCTACAATACATTGGTAATAAAACCCTAATTAAAAATGTAACACATTCGTTACCATACCGGCTATCTGCAATGGTAATGAAGCTTCTTTAATATAATTTTTATTAATAGTGTGTGGGAGCAGGGGGTCTCCTGAGCTGAAGCGCTTTGATTTCAGCCTCAGCGACCACCTGCTTCCCGAGTTACAGGCCTGGTATGGGGCATCGGGTGCCAGTATTGCAGCCATTTTTAACTCGTCCACGTCACGTGACCGGGAGAATGAAATAATGAAGGAGATACTGGTACCCGATATCTGGGCTTGTAACACAAGAAGCAGGGGGTCCCCGAGGCTAAAATCGATGCGGTTCAGCTCAGGAGACCCCTGCTCCCGCACACTAATAATAACAATTACATTAAAGCAGCTTCATTACCTTAGCGGATAGCCGCTAAGGCAATGAAGGGGTTAAGTCACAATAGCAGCTTTATTGAGGGCAGAGGGGGTGAGTGAAGCAGGTACTTGGCCCTTAATAAACATTACAATATGTATTAAACACCAATATACAACCCACCCCCTATGCCCCCACATAAAACCAGATTTTATATTTTTATATACAGGATTAATACCAGAGGCCAGCGGTGGTCCCAGGTTGTTCCCCGCGGGTGTCTGTTGGCCTCCAAGTAGTCCCTGAGGGTAAAAACAAAAAACAAAATTGTGCGCTACTACCTAACTACCTATAAAGTTTAAATGTATAAATATATACAGTGCAGTGACTATACCATCAATTTAGTGATAAAAAAATTATAAAAAATTAAACCACAACTCCCACAGTGAGATAATTATACATTAAATAATAAGTGCCACATAACCGTGTTGGGGATAATGGCGTCTGCAGCTGTAAACGCAGGGGTGGCTCAGCACCCCACACACACTAAGAGAATGGAAACAAAAGAAAACAGCGCACAACGCCAAATAGTGAAGCAAATTCAACAATATATTATCAGAATTAAAAGGGGGTAATATATCTGCGTACTGAAAAAAGTTGGTAAAAGGCATTAGTGTGTTCACACTGTTTACCACTCGGCAGCTGTTACTGTAGAATCGGGTGCTTGCTTCCCCTGCTGATGCAGCTCATTTGATTCTGGGGCAGGACGTCAGTCTTTCACTCCCAAGGATTTCCCTTCATGCAGCCAGGTTCACAGCTGGTACTGGGGCTCTGGTGAATCGCTCCTCTTCCTGGCCGATATGAAGCTGCTCCTGTACCTCGCAGTGTCTCCTCTGAAAAGTGTTTAATTCTATGAAACTAGTTGGATTAACATTCTATTGGCTTATATCTGCTTAATTGGCTTTGTCTTGTATCCTGGGCCTGTCCTGTTTTTTATTTCATCCGTGTGCTGTTTTGGACACTTGTGAGAATCTTTGGAAGATTGTTCAAACTCCCTATTGAATCCACCACATGCTGTGTACAGTGACGTCATCTACAGCGTCCCGCGACAGAGCACATCGTGGCACGCTGAGGCACCCAGCAAGCTGGGTTTTAACCTCTGTGCAGAGGAATACCCTGCCGAGGTACAGAGCAGCTTCATATCAGCCAGGAAGCAGAGACGATTTCACCGAGCCCAGTACCAGCGTGCTGAACCTGGCTGCTGAAGGGAAATCCCCTTGGTGAGTGAAAGACTGACGTCCTGCCCCAGAATCACCTGAGCTGCATCAGCAGAGGGAAGCAAGCACCCGATTCTACAGTTAACAGCTGCCGAGTGGTAAACAGTGTGATACACACTACATGCCTTTTACCAACTTTTTTCATGTACGCAGATATATTACCCCCTTTTTAGTTCTATAATACATTGTTGAGTTTGCTTCACTATTTGGCGTTGTGCGCTGTTTTCTTTTGTTTCCAGTCCCTGAGGGTGTCTGAGGGTCCTCGGTGGTCCCCGCAGGTGTTGGGTCCCCAGGTGGTCTGCGGTTGTCTGGGGGCCCTCGGGTGGTCCCCTGTGGGTGTCTGGGGGTCCTCAGGTGGTCCCCATCGGTGTCTGGGGGCCCTCGGGTGGTTCCCATGGGTGTCTGGGGGTCCTTGGGTAGTCTCCATGGGTGTCGGGGGTCCTGAGGTGATTCCTGTGGATGTCCGGGGGTCCTCAGGTGGTCCTCGGGTGGTCCTCGTGGCTCCCCACTGGCCTGCGGTACCAATCCTGTATCAAAAAATTTAATTTGGCATACATTGCAATAAATAGACCCCCCCTCCCAACACAGTACAGTAGTGGGCAAAATAACTATTATCCAGATATGGATAATATCTAATTAACCATTATTAAATCAAACATTAGCCAGGCAGCAGAAATAATGTAAATAAACCTTTCTACTTATCACTGCCATTATGAAGGGCATCGTCATCAGCATACTGCAGGGCCATGTCCTCCGATGCCATCAAGAATACACACAAAAATACAATCTAATGGCCCGTAACCCCTTTATCACCTTAGCGGTTAATAACCGCTATAGTAATTAAGGGGTTAACCTACCCTCCTCTGCTGCCCACCCAGGAGCCTAACACCCACCCCAGACCCACTATACCCACCCTGTACCCATTGATTGGCATAGTGGTACATCCTACCCATATAATATGGACATGATAAGACACTATAGCAGTGAAAGGTCACCCCAAAAAAAATACATGAAGGCCCAAAATACACAATCATAAACATACACAAGCATCCAAACACCACAATTAAATAAATAAAAGCACTAGCCAACGAATTCAATTAATAAAAGCACTAACCAACAAAACAATTAAATAATTTTAACTAGTAAGCAACAAAGCAATTAATTAATAAAACCACTAGCCAACACGTCAATTTAAACAAGGCGCCTAGCTAATCAATTGAAAAAATACATAAGAACAAGCCATCCAAATTAAAAACGATTTTACCCGCTTCACTCATCCCCTCTGCCCCCAATAAAGCTGCTGTTGTTCCTTAACCCCTTCATTGCCTTAGCAGTTACATTTGATGTAAATGCATTTTTATTGCATGGGATTAATGCCGGGGGTCTCCGGTGGTGATTTTAATGGATAGCAGGAAAAATGCATTTTTTTTTCTAAGTCCCAACTCGCCGCTTATCTTCCCACCCTCTTGCCAACTTTATCTGTCGAGACGATTTTGAGAAGAAATCTCTATTCTAGAGCCGCGATCACCCTTGATAAGCTAATCGGAGCTACTAGAATAATAATATTAATAACAATAGAATAGCACGAGTTTTAAAACCTGGCGATAAGTGTCTTATCGCCGCGCGTTTGGCGATTTTGTTTTTCCACCCAAAAAAATTGCAGAAAAGCGCTGTTATCGCTGACTTATCGGGGCTTACTGAATAGCAGTAGGTTTTTTTGGCGATAAGGGGGAGATAAGTGGCTTATCAGTGCTTAGTGCATAGGCCCTTATGTTTCCTCCTCATTATATTTCCAAATCTCTCTGACCTGTCACATGTATGCAGCAGACCAGTTAACAACAGATATAACACAGATAGTATTTTACCATGTTGGATATTTTGGGGAGTTTTCCCTGGAATTATTTTTCATGCATCTGTTAAAATGTACTTATAAAGAACAACAAATGGATTTGCAGGAATATGTGGTAATATCATCACTGTCCTATTTCAACATATTAAGCATTTTTCCCATCATATTGTTACAACATCAGATTGCGAGAAAGTTGTGTGCTAAGTGTTGCAATTTTGGTATAATGTTAAAATATAATTACGTTTTTCTGATGTACTGTATTGCAGCAATGAATTTTTTTGTTATTAATAAAGTGGTATAACAGTGTCTGTAAGAGCCCTTAAACAGACAGCTTGATAACACTGTTGAATGTAAACTCAGCGTGCAGTCTTGGCAGTAGTTTGAATTGTAATGTAATATAAAAGCTTGCGTTTCTGTTGCAGCCTTTAACTGGCTGCTAAGAAGTCCATGTGCAGGTGGCAATTGTGTTGCAGTGTGGACTGGGCTTTAGCAAACATCTTGATTGTGACACATTATAGCAGTTGATGCAAGCGTGCCCCTGTAGTATGATTTATGCTGAAGATTATTTGCACACACGTTAACCACACTCCTCTGAATTGTCCATTAGAGATCATTCAAATTTGCCCAACTCATACTCATTATTGTTACTAAACAACAACATGTTTGTCGGAATTTCCTAACTTCCAACCCAGGTTATCGCACTGCAATCCCATTTTAAGTGTTGTTGACTTGAATGGCAGATAATATGGGATTGCGCTGCGTAACCTGTATCGGAGGTTAATAAATCCACCATATCGTGTTGCTGACCCGCTCTATCAGTAAAGTGGAAACATTATGGCGCTATACAAATAAAGACATACATACATTATAAGCATAGTCATATATGAGCCTGGTAAAGTCAAGCTCAGAAAAGAAGGAATCAGGATCAAGGTGACTTGGGATGCCCTTAGTAGATTTGGACAAAAACAAGGAATACTGGCATGGGTGTTACATGCAGAAATCTTTGTGACTGTCTCAGTCATTAAATTCGTTTTTTGCATTAATCTGTTTGCATCGCTTTTTTGTGTGCACGCCCCCTCCTCCCCCCCTCCTTGCTTATCATGTATGAGCCTGTACATTCCTACTTTGGCAAAGCTGTGTTTTGGGCCAGGTTTAGGATTTATGGCTCCAATAATTGTTCATTGACCAGGAAAGACCAAAAGAGTGTAACTTGTGGGCCCCTTTGTAGATGTGATTGCAAAAGGAAATATGTGGGTATGACAACATGTCCCTTAAAACATGTATACAAGAACACAAGTATGATATTGAGGGAGGTAGCATGCTCACATCCGTTGGATGACATTCTAAGCAATTTAACCGCTGTTCTATATAGCATTTAAAAGTCATAGGGATATATAGAGTACATTTGAGCATATGAGATGGGTATTTAGAACATAAACTCTAGCAAAAGGAAGCTATTTGGATGTATAGCCTGAACAAGGTTTAAATGAGGTCCTGCATTTTCATCCATTTCTATAATATTCCATTTTATATTGTGTTTAATAATACAGTGTAACATGTTTTTCATTATAGACTATGCATGGGTGAGTAAATGACATATTTTGAAAGCAGGGGATTATGGGTAGAAGAAAGATGTCATAAGTGTAAGGTATTTAAGGAGGAAGCCGGAGTATTTCTGGCTAAATGCTCATTGGGAAATGGAGCTCTAATGGAAAGGATTATGAGGAACGCGTCATAACAAATACAGAGAGAACTCATGTACATGAACTGTTCATTGAAACTGGATATGTATTGATTTTTATAGAAAACAGGTCGGCAAGTGAGCGAAATCACACAAGACATCCTGAGTAAAATGAAGGCAAATAACATGGCATGTTCAGAGGTTAACAAACCACATCTCATGAGAGTAAAACAAAGGCGTTGATATTGAGGAGCCATATTGGCTGGTCTTAAAAGCTCATCTGCGACAATAACAAAGAGGTTAACCGTGTGGATAAATCAATGCTGTAAATTTATCATGTGAAGACAGAGGAGCCAGTGCTGGGATCTGAGTGATATCTCAGCACACAATAGGCCCTCATCTCTACTCTCTTTATAAAACAGCACACCACATGGACTATGTCCAACAGTTTGACATTTTACATTCTCCAGCTTGCATAGCACTAGATGAAATGTCAAGAGACCATTATATATTATCTCTGTTAAGAACAGCCTCTATTCTTGTGTTAGCACAGTGTAATAGATTTTATATTTATATCTGTGTAGTTTAACTTTGACTTAATAAATGAAATATATTTTATTAAGAACATCAGATTGCTCACCTATAAACCAGTATTAAGAACATCAGATTGCTCACCTATATATCATAATTAAAAGACATCAATTGCTCACCTATTATCGTATTCCAGACATCAGATGTGCTACCGTATAAAATCATATTAAGAACATCAGATTGCTCACCTATAAATCAGTATTAAGAACATCAGATTGCTCACCTATATATCAGTATTAAGAACATAACAGATTGCTCACCTATATATCAGTATTAAAACATCAGATTGCTCACCTATATATCAGTATTAAGAACATCAGATTGCTCACCTATATATCAGTATTAAGAACATCAGATTGCTCACCTATATATCAGTATTAAGAACATCAGATTGCTCACCTATATATCAGTATTAAGAACATCAGATTGCTCACCTATATATCAGTTTTCTACATATTTTTGTTTGAATACTGGGTAGTGAAGCGTTGAGAGCCGCCATTTTTGTGTATTATATATTATAAGATTTTTCAATATTGTGTCAGCAACCTTTAGCAATATTATAGTCAATATGAAACATGTTTTTTTTTAAATATATGTTAAAGAGATACAATTGTTACCTAAATGGGGGGCAGTTGTTAATTCAACTTGTGTGTTGTTTTACTCTTTTTGATCTGCTGTGAGGCCGTTTCTTTTCATTGACATTTTTTTAACTACAGGATTGAAGCAGAGGGTCTTTGGACCTGAACCCCATTAATTTCAGCTATGGGGGCCCCCTGCTTCCAGAGATAGTAATCTCCAATGGGGCTGCCAGTATCTGCTGCAGGTTAAAGCCCCCGGTCACATGGGCCAATAGGAAGCCGCACCAGATGACATCACAGCTTCCTATTGGACCACTGGAGCCGGGAGCTTTGAAAAGCGGCCATAACATGAAACCCAGCGTGGCCACCAGCACCTACTACAGAGGTAAGTAGCTCCAGAAGTAGGGGATCCCCAGAGCTGAAATGAATGGGGGTCAGCTCCAGACACCCCCTGCTTCAATCTGGTATTTAAACAGTTAAAGACTTTCAAAATGTAACATTTTGGTCACAAAAAATGTTGCAACATAAAAATTGTAGTAATTACTCAGTTAAAAGCATAAGTGGTTTTGCACAACATTGATCAATCTCGCTAGCAACTCTTCGAAGAAAACTGCAAACAGTGACATAGTTGTATATAAAACGGCCGAAAAAATATTTTTAAACTTGTGTTCTGCTTACATATGGTTGAATGAGAAAGGATTTACAAACAGAACCTTGAATTGTACACAAATCTACACAAATACTTTCTGAAGCCACTTCCAAAGTTCCCATATGCTCTCCATATGTAGTTCAAGTTATGACTTATTAACATTCCTCTTTGATGTAATCATTGTTTCATTTTAGAATTGGTCTGTTGATGTGATAATAAACCAGAGCTGCAATTACCAGAGTCTTCATACGTGAAAAACCTTGACCCCTGCTCAGTATGCTGTGAAGCTGTCTGCCCTTGGCATAGGAAGATTTCCGGAGCGTGCACTCAATGCATCGCAGCTGAATGGAGATTAAATCTTCCCCAAGCCAAGGAAAGATGGCTTCACATTGTAGTGCCTTCCTAAGTAGTATTTTCAGAAATGATAAACCTGTTAAATGCCAACTGTCACATCCTTTGCATACTCCTGGTGACATTTGATGATTGTATTTTACGACATTTCTTGCATGTAGAAATCTCAAGGATGTCTTCTTTCTAGCCCCTTTGAATCTAAATCCGTCTCCCGCCTTAAACCTTTTTCACTGACTGCCCCACACCTATGGAATGCCCTTCCCCTCAGTACCCGACTAGCACCCTCTCTATCCACCTTTAAGACCCACCTTAAGACACACTTGCTTAAAGAAGCATATGAATAGCACTGTGGATATTCTGAACAAGATACATAAAGCTTGGCCCCCCGCAGACGCACTTACCAGAACTCCCTCCTACTGTCTCTGTACGTTCTCCCTACTTACCAATTAGACTGTAAGCTCCTCGGAGCAGGGACTCTTCTTCCTTAATGTTACTTTTATGTCTAAAGCACTTATTCCCATGATCTGTTATATATATATTATCTGTTATTTATTTGATTACCACATGTATTACTGCTGTGAAGCGCTATGTACATTAATGTCGCTATATAAATAAAGACATACAATACAATGTAAGAATAATAGAATACAGTGGTTCGTGAAAAAAGAGACTAATAATCAATTGAAAGTTTAAGAACAAAATACATCTGTGATGCACTCTCAGACTTGTCTGTCCCCCCTATGTGAAAAAACCTAACATCAATATGTGTGATCATAAACACAGTGAGAGAGGATTCCTGTTCTCTTTAACATTTATTTGTTTCTGTGAATTATATTAGCAGATGCTGAAGTGCTGTCAGTCAGTTTATGTTGTTCCTAATGGCAATAAACACATCAGCCTCACAGTATGTGCAGCTTACCTGCTTAATGTAATTCACAGTCCCCAGCATTGGCTTTGAAGTTGACATGGATCAAGTTCACACATAACTGTCCTATTGTTTCAATCTGTTTGTGAAAATCTTCAATAGCAAAGTAATGATGTATTTAACAGTCTCACCATCCAACAGAGCTACCATACACTCCAACAAAAGGATAAATAAAACCAACAAAACATGTGCAGGAATGGATACATTCATTTTGGACATTTCTCTGTATCATTTTATCCTAACAATTTACATTGACCCCATGTTTAACTCCAAATAATGTGTTTTGCCGTCATTATTTAAAACTGAAAGGGAAAAGATTGTGGGTTTACAAAATAATTGATAAACTTTAATGTGTGAACTCGCACACCCTGAGGAAGGTTCCTCTGCAAAGACCGAAACGTTGGCTGCCCTGTGTTCATAATACACTTTGTTTTTGTTCAAACCCGCGGTGTGCTGTCTCTGTGTCATCAGGATCCCCCTGGTAAATGTATGTGTATACTTCTTTTATGGGACAAGCACCTGCTTCTTATGGGAAACCGTGCGTGCAAACTACTTTACCACCTACTATATATATATATATTGTGTAGTTATAATTGTCACGCCAGATTTTCACAAAAACATTGTACAGAAAAAAAACCACAACCTCTTTTGTATGTATAACACTTCCCGTCATCCTTTTAATGAAGCCTGATAGGTTTTACTGTACTTACTGTACTACAACGCCTTTGACTTCCCCGGTGGTCGTCCTGTGTTTCTCGAGGAACAGTACATTTTTCGAATGAATGGTCATCCAAGCAGCTTTGACACAGTGAGAGCTTGGGATCCTCTTGTGCAGTTGTAATGTGTAGTATGGTGGCTCCTGGTGTGTATTTCAAGTTCTTACTCTGATGCTTGTCCCTGCTGACCGCTGGCTTCTTTATCCATCTTCGAACCTGCAAGAGAATAGAAGTTTGAGGCAACGAACACAAGACTTTTAGCCGCCCATTCGAGAGGTCATGATTATTATCCCAGGCTACAATGGTTGTCTGTGGAGCAAATAAAGGCTCAAATAGACTGCATAAAAAAACTAGAGATGTGCAAAAATGTTGCAAAGGGTTGTGAATGAGGAAAAATGCCCCTTTTCAGCTGCGACAAAAATCGCAACCATGTCAGCGTAGTGAATTTGCTAAGCATTAAGTCAATGTGCATTGCAATTTGCTTACTTTGCTAGTTCACAACATTCTCTGAGGTTGTTTGATAGGCTTACAGTTGGGGCTATAAATAGGGGCATTACGCCATGTTTTGTTCTGGTGATGTTATACTAAAAATGTTTTGGAAATTACATTGTTAACCCTTTGATGTTTGGCGAAACTTATCAAAAGGGATAGAAATTGACAAATAAAACTGCGAAAAAGTGTCACAATTGGCATTTTGTATGGTTGGCTGGTCTAATCGGAACCATAAGTCAGGCAAACCAGATTTGGATGATAAATTAACAATATATGTAACCTTGTGACTGTGTATATTATTTTGATCAGTCCACACATTTTAATAAAGTGAAATGTTTCTGCATTTTAGCATTTATTTTATTAGGCGTCAGAGGTTATTTATCAAAGTCACATCATACGCTGTGTATGTCATTCTTTTGTGACAATACTATGTTGAGTTTCCAACACGTCTTTTTTTGTGTGTGTGTTTCATAACAAATATGGGCTGCTCTTTTCATAGCTGCAAATGTAGGCTTCCACGCAGAACAATAAAAAGAACATTAGTAAACAATGTAAAGCTATTAATTCTGAGAAGAAAAGTTATGAGTTGCAACAAAAGTAGTTCCATAGTCGTAGTGATATGGGATAAGTTATAAATCCGTTTTTAGTATAGCAGTTTTTCGACAATCCAGATTGAGGCATCACAACTATATGTTTAAAGCAGCCAAACATTCAATACCCTACATATGTGTGGTTTTTTTTTCATAAATAAGTTCTGCAGTATTATACTGTATAATACTTACTGCATAAAAAATATCAACTCAGTGCCATTTTGAATGAGTTTTAACTGAGCATCCTTTGGTTGCTATAGCAAGTATTTAGCACACCTCTGTCCCCAGCAGTGCAATATATTTGCCAACAAATGATCACAGGAAAGTGTTGCAGTATTCCCAGCAGGAGACTCTGTCTGAACTGCAGGCTACAACAATAGATAATGCCTTAGTAATATAAGGTCACATTGTATTTGAAACATTCCACTGACTGAAGGATTGAATCAGTGTCGGCCATTACGTGAACCCAGAGAGCAGGACATTCGAATGGGTCACAGGAGAGCAGATCGATCGATAGCTTCAGCATTTTTCATTACAGATAATCAAATACTGCATATATTTAAATATCAATAAATAAAGTGCTACGAGGAATGCTGCTAAAACAATACTTATTAAAGTTGCAGTTCAAGCAATACCCTACATGTGTTTTTTATTTAAATAAATCAGTTCTGTACTGAGAAAATACTTGTAGCATTAAAAAAAAAAAACATTTTAAAGACATTTTAAATGTATTATAATGTAACACGCATTTTGTGTTCCTTTAGCAACCATTTACAAAGTCACATCCCCTTCCTCTTCTGAAACAGGCTCTGGTACACCCCTTTTTGAGCCCTGCCCTCTCTCTAGCAGTGCACCAATTGTATCTAGTGACTGCCTGGTCACATGATCTTCCCCACAGAACTTTGCATCTTGTCCTCCTCTGCTGCGCTAACAGCAAATTAGTGAACCCCCCGAGCCGAATCTTCGCCGATTGATCATAGGAGAACGGATCGATCAGCAATTTAGCTAATCACTTGTCAGTGAGTAGATTGTAGTTATGCACATATTGAATGGGGGAAAAAAATATTCGTTCTGAAGGATTTTACAAAATGCATGTGATTTGAATGAAATAGGCAAAATCCAGATAATCTGAATACAAACAAATCGAAAAAAATTCTGCAAGACACCTTACACTCACTGTAGAATTGTAACAAGTGAGGGAAAAGGAGTATGTACAGTAGTATGATCCTTTGTATTGAGTCAACAGATCTGTTGGCCCAATGAAAGGAATCATACTGTCTACTCCTTTTCCCTCACTTGTAGGAACAAAGTAAACAATGACAACAAAATGTTTTAAAGGATATAACTAGATGAATGATGCCTTAAAAAAAAAAAATCAAACCAGCATGTTTATTATTAAATCATTTTTGGGACTCTTTTCTGGAAATATATGTGAAATTGGAGCAGAAAGGTATTAGTTATCAATGTTTAACCCATGCAACCTATTACTAGCATTGCATTAGTTTACCATTGTCCTGCATTATTTCCCACCTGTAGGGCGATGAAACATGCTCATATCAGACACTTGTTATCTTTGTTCAGCTTCCTGGGGAAATATAGTGTAAGAATATACACTAGCAACCTATTTCCCTTACATTTTGTCTGCAGTTTGAAAGCTTTGATGTGTTTTAGTGTTCTGAGTACTACACTTTATATAGACTCTTGTGGAAACATTTTCCATGATGCATGCACAAAATGTGTTTCTGATTTAAACTTTGATTTTGCTGCTTGCTAGAGTCCAGAATTATATCTGACTGGGACGGTTTATTCAAAATATTTTGATTAAATAAGGCTTGTCCATTTTTTGACAGTTGCTCATTCTCCGTTTTTGTTGTTTGTTTGTTTTCAACAAATTTGTAGAAATGTAGTAACTGTATGTTTTCATCAAATCCTAGTGCATGCTGTAGGTGAATTCAAGTATATGTTTGATTTTTAACTAATATCCATGCTAAGCACAATTTTTGTATAAATTAAATAAAAGAGAGTGTTGAAATTATATTTACAACTGTTTATGTTCAATCAGCATCCAGCGCTGTGTGATTGATAGGGGCCTATTCTATAAATATCGATAACTAACTCATCGAGGATTTTGAGTACTTCTCGTACGATTTGGCAAGGTTGCTATTCAGAAAGCTCTGCTCACCTGCCAAACTCGTTCAGGAAGTGCATCTCCCCGAGCAGTCTCGTTCCTGCTCAAACACACCGAGCGGGAGCTGAAAAAAAAATCTCCAACTCGCATTTTTGAGAAAATCACCCTATTCTAGTACCTCCGATGAGATCATCGAGACACTCACATAGCGAACTCCTTGTCAATTTCATCTCGCCTCCCCAAGGGTGGCGAGATGGGATCTGAGAGCAGGACTTAGAAAAAAAATTATCTATTTTTCCTGTTTCGCATTGAAGCCGGGAGTCTCCGGAGCTGATACACATTAATACCAGCTCCCGAGACCCCCTGCTTTAATCCAAAGCAGTTAAAAGACATTTACAGGCAGCTTCATTACCTTTAGCGCCTAACCGCAACTACCCCCTTCACCCACCCCCTACCCCCCATCAAACCGGGTACTCAGGTTTAACCCCTTCATTGCCTTAGCGGCTAGCTGCTAAGGTAATGAAGCTGTTTTTATTTACATTTTAATACAGTGTACTGTAGCAGGGGTCTCCGGAGCTGAACCGCATTGATTTCAGCCCCGGGGGACCCCCTGATTCCCGAGTAACAGGCCCCGGTATGGGGTACCGGTATCCCTTGCAATGTTTAAATCTCCCACATCCCGTGACCGGGACATTTCAACGCATAGGAGATACCGGCACCCCATACCGGGGCCTATAACTTAGGAAGCAGGGGGTCCCCGGACCTGAAATCAATGCGGTTCAGCTCCAGAGACCTCCTGCTACAGTACACTGTTATTAAAATGTAAATAAAAACACTGCAATTACCTGTGAGAGCTGGGCAGGGAGATTCGGCTCTCTCTGTGCAGCTCTCTATGCAGCTCCTACAGACTGTGGCCATATTGCACAGGGGAGAACTTTGAAAGAGGCTGAGATACCACGGTTTGAGACTTGTGGAAATAGTCTCTGATTCTTTCTGAATACCGTGATAACACAAATGTCAAACCGTACGATGGGGTCATGCCACACTGTTCGAGATAGCAGCAATTTTATCGAAGCGACTAGAATAGGCCCCGTTGTATTTCTCAGGGTGATCATCAGGAGAGGGGTTAATAACTACAGAATTTGTGGAGTAAAATCCAGAAACAATAATACTATATTTTTAGAGAAAAGCAAAGGAAAAAATGGGTGCACCAATGAACCAGCTCCAATAATAAAAAAAAGAAAGTGTCAAATGGGTAAGGGGAGTTACCAAACGCTGCTTAGAGGACTGCAGCAGACGGCGGAGTATTGTGGAATCCATCAAAACACAGAACGGAGGCGGCGGGGTGAGCTTCGGCACTATTCGACCTTTGCTTCATTCACTTGAGAGTGATATATGCTGTTTTAACATTTTAATATTGTAAGTGCGCATTCTTAAGCTTCTATATAAAGGAATACCATTTTATCATTGATCTGCACCATGGGTATTTTTCTCTGCCCTTATGTTCCATCATCCTAATGATATTCGGGTTGGAGTGAATCTATGCCGGTGTGTAGAAGATTGAACACATTTCCAGTAACCTGTTGTTGCCCATACACTACTGTTATTCTGTGAGTAGGCTGCACATACGAGCCAAGACATCCAGTGAATTACTATACACCTGATTCTATCGTCTGCACTTAGATTGTTTCTCTTGTTGTTGCTTTTCTTCCATATGCTCCCCCTGGATTGTGAGAATACATATCGACCTTCTGGGACCAGTGAAGACAGTCCCTTCCAGAGGGTTTGAGCAGGGAGTTGCAACCTTTAATAATTCACTTTATTTTGGCACCAATTGAATCACTAAAGTCACAAATATTATATTGTTTATATATTTCACTATATTATCAGTGATCATTAGTAGAGTTTAGAGCCTGTTTTTTGCACCATCACTCTGTCACAAGAGTACTAATTTGCATGTCATTACCCAGAATCCCTGGCTGCAGTGTAAGCACTAAGTGTTAATGGGGAAAGACATGGTTGCAGACCTGTCTCAGACACGCATATGCACCACAAGTTGTATTTTCATTTGCTAATATTATTGCTACAATATTTAAAATGACAAATAATAACCTTTTGACCAAAGCGTCTTAAGCCTGCTGCCAGGGTTAAACTAAAGGATCCCTTTTCAAGAGAATATATAGGTATTGCACTGTGTATTTTTGTCACATTGGAAGTATTTTTGGGCATCTTTGTTTGTTTTTTGTTGTATACATTTAGCCTCGCCCACTAGCACTCCTTTTGACACTTATATACATATATATTTTATATATATTATGTGGTAATGTTTGTGGTTTCTCAGAGTTTATTAGGAATCTGTGTGTTTATTAACTATGTGCAGCTGGTAGGTTAGTGGCCCCTTCCCCTCAAGGTTTAAGCTCACCCCTCCCAACTTTCCAAGTTGGCAGGTCAGGTTCATTTTGCCAGGTTACAACAGATCCAATGTGATCATTCTTTCAGTAACTATACATTTAAATAAGAATTGTAACTCAGGGAATGTTAGGACCTACTAACGGTCATGCCTTGAAAGGGGCAGCAGGCTTAAGACGCATTGGCCAAAGGGTTAAACTAAATTACCCCTTTTCAAGAGAATATATAAGTATTGCACTGTGTATTTGTGTCACATTGGAAGTAGATTTGGGCATCTTTGTTTGTTTTTTGCTGTCCTGGATAAACCCGGCTATTTGGTAGCTTGTACTAATGATTAGTGGGCAGAAAATCGAGAACATTTTGCTTTCCAAATTACATAATTGCTATTTTACCAATTACATGACTCTAGATTCTTTTCTCTGAATGAAGATGTAGGTGGTCCAAAATAATATGATGACATGATTTGGTTGTCCAAATGAGCTTGTGGTCCAAAATCATATGAGGCTATGTCATTTTTATATGTCATTGATATATGTCATGTTAACTGTGTGGTTGAATAGATAATATATATTACAGAGAGGCGGAAAAAACTCTAAATAGTCTAAAAAACGACGAGCACTTACATCAAATATTAGTGACACGCAATGTAGTTAATATCAATTCGATGCGATTGTGTATCACAACATAAAATTAAAAGTATTAACCCATGAAAATTAAATAGTGTTAGTTAGCAAACAGGACCAATAGATAATATATACAATGACAATACAATAACTGAATTTCTGGTGCCTGACTAAATACCCTCTTCGGGGTCCTATGCAGAGTTATTCAGATAAAAAGTCCTTTGGCGTAGGCAGTAAAGGCGCCAGTTCGGTGTTCGTCTTCCTTTCCTCCATGCATGTGTCTTCCAGAGTCTATGAGGTTTTTCCCAGCTGCCCACTTGTAACTATGGATCCTCAGACTTATCAACCCAACGCGTTTCGTTCTCTCTTTAGTGAGGGTAACCGCAGAAAGTACAGATGTAACTAAGGTTATTGCAACCGCTCATAACACAGAATATCACTGAGTTTCCATAGCATTCACTGGTAGTGATAATGCAGAATATAACAATATCCCAACATAACACGCAAGCGAGTGCAATGATCTTGGCTACATCTGTAAAAGACAACACAAGGCAAAGCGAGGCCTTGTTCTGAAGAGCTTACACTCTAAATTGGGATTCTATTGAATAAGGTCAAGGCCCCAAACTTTTGGGTTGGATTACAATCCTCAACCGAGATTGCCATAGAACCTACAGAAACTGAACAATATATATAACAGCTCCATCTGTAGTTTTGAATATCATTTTTTTTTTAGAGAACCAGGCTACGTCATACCGTAATATGAACTGAACTCTAATTTCATGTTTTTTTTGTGTGGAATAGATGCATTTAGGCAAATTGTGGTATGAGAATTAAACACAATTGCATACCCTCCAAGTGTACCTATTTAGCAGGTACAGTACCTTTTTTTAAATCTCTTGCACCTTTTAACACCAGGTGTGCCTCTTTTACCTGTTTATACCAAACCTCAGGAGCCAAGGAGCACTCTAATCCCTCTCTCCCCTGAATCTCGGAACCTTCAGCTCAATACAGTAGTGTGAAAATAAATTACTTGATAACTGATTAGCGGGTATTAGGGAAGCTACCACTACTTCATGTTTATGTATATATTCCTATACACACATAAACCCAGAAATACAAACATTTTATGCCTTAAATTATCTTTGCACATAATTTAAAGCAAATAAAATGTATCAAATAAAAAGCAATGAAATGTTTTCTGTTTGATGAATCTGGCACAGTTTGCTTGCCCCAGTTTTGCAGTCGCGACGCTTTGATACATCACCCCCATGTATCATAACAATGAGTACTCTTCATGTGGATCCAACAGATACTAATATAAACAGTTCAAAACAATGTACTGCTGACCCTTCTGCATTTAAGGGGTCCAAGAGATAGACCACCTCAGTGCTGGTTGTGTATGTAAAAACCTGAAAGGCAGCCATGGTCAGAGCAGTTAACGGGAGTTACAAATAGCTGCAAAGTTGTTGTAATCCTAAACTGAGAAGCTATGTTTTGGGTTTGGTTCTAAACCTTTTTCAGATTTTAGTTTTGTCAGAGCTTGTTTGCTTTTGGTTTTGAATTGGCAAAAAAAAAAAAATTCATGTATAATGTGATCCTGCACCTGGGACTGCTAATAAATGAGATCTGAGGTGGCAACAACCTCTCTGGCTATGAGAGTAGTCAGTGCCAAATGTATGAAGTTTAAATAATCACATTACTACAATTGATATAGATGGTTTGTTTGCAGAATGTGAAACAAAGTTCGATGTGTGTATAGCCCTGGTAGGTTTGGGCTATTATTCTGTCCTCCTCCTGTGCAGTAATACCTGGTAAGGGCAGGTCTGCCAGGAGTAAAAACGGGTTTTCCCCACACACTGTAGTTCAGTGAGTTGGAGAAGGTAGTACTCAGGCCTTGTGTCAATCAGAGACAGAGGGGTGGGTCTACTGGATCTGTACTAAATGAACTGCCACTTCCTGATTGAGAGAGTTCCTCTCCACCTTTGAGAGAGGATAGCCTATTCCAACAAGCTGCCAGGGCTCTGGTACGCTTGAGGCCCTCCCTATGGGAGAGGGGAGAGATATTCCTCTTACTCCACAGGGGAGTAAGGGAAGAGCAAGGACAGCACCTAGGGCCCTGACTAGGAGTGGTATCCAGGAACATTCTGAAGGTGACAACCTCTGAGTGCTGTGTGCTGTGACATAGACTGTGCTGAATCAAGAAGGACCATAAAAGACCATCTGCTTTTATCTATACATCCTGCCTGATAGTGGAGTATATTGGGAGGAGGGGAATATATCTCTTTTGCAGATACTTCACCCCATACTACTGGGGGCTGATGGAGGCGCTGCACCAGTAAGAAGAATTCGGGCACAGCCCCAGAAGCCTGTCCTGTTATTCCCCATATCATCGTGGGAGACCCAGGGCCCCCTGTTACCAGCAGGTATGCACCAACAAGACCCATGTAACCAGACAGCTATTTCCCTTAGGAGACCCTATGTGAGATTGGGTAGGGGAAACAGGGTTACATGTGTCTGACCAAAAACTGACTCCATCACAAATAGCTGAACCTGGGTCCTATGGTATGTAATGTATGGACACGTTGTTCTACTGATTAGTAATCACATGTCAACGTTTCTCTGTGGCCAAATTCAAAAAGCTGCAGCAGATTTATCAAAAAAGAAAGCAATATGATTTGAGAAGGAACGCTGGGGCGTTTTTTTTTTTTGCACCAGTACAGCTTCCGTTTCGCACCCAGGAGACTTTGATAAATAGCCCTCATACAATTGACATGACCTCAACCTGACCCTTACACTCAATCTGACTATTAACTGGTGGCAGGGGTTTATTATTTGAAAATGCCGTCCATGTCCTAGTTTAGTGAATGAGGGCCTAGGAAGTGCTTTTATATGATTTTTTTTTTTCTATTGTGAATCATTATTTTTTATTTAAACCAGACAAAAGCCCAGCCCATGTATACAAAAAAAATCAGAAATATTTTCACTACAACACACAATTATAAAATATCAATGAAAAACATATATCAACTCCCCCACTCTCATACTCCACCACCATGCCAATCAATAGATATACCTGTGAAGTAAGTCTGAACAATATCACTTATGTCTCCCTATAACTAGGTAGAAAACTGTCTAACCATATACTAAAGTTGAATAATGTTATGGGAACATCTGACACCATGACCGGCCCGTCAAGAAAAAATATTTTTATTTGTGCATACATTGTGCCAATCACTTCACTTTCAGAGAGGCACAAAGAATGAATAATACTTTCCCAAATATTATTATACTATAGTGGTTAGAGTTTGCTGGAGTTGTTTGTTCATTATACTATATGCAGCCCCCTTTTCCCATGACTAAGGGAACTATGCATACTGAATACCTGTTTAGCATACAGGAGGCCTAATCCTCTGCCACTGGGAGCCTGGGGTGATAGCGTTATATCTGTATGCAGCGCCTCCACCTGGGAGGGATCCCAGTGCTGCAGGATAACCCCTCTCAGGAACCAATGTAGTCAATGAATAAAGATACACACACTGGTATGAAACGCGTAAGAGGATTCGCTTGCACCCTGTGAGAATAAAGCTTTTTCTATATTCACACATCAGCCTTCATTGATTCATTGCGGCTGTGCGGCGATCATACCCCCCTTGGGAGGATTTCTGCATATATTTAACTGCACAATAACAATAATAACAACACAGGGTGGGTGTCCTCCAAAGTACATAGGGTGCGTGGCACCAATACCCCTGGTGTCCTCCCCCAATGAGAGTCAGTCCCACCCAAGTGTAGAGAGTAGCGCTACCCCTGGGGACCGTTGGTACATTTTACCTCCCTGGGCACTCCTGTACCCAAGGTACCGCTGAATGAGTAAAAAGGATCCATCTGATCCCACGACGTCTGCTGAATCCTCTCTCTCTGGTCTGCATAGGCACCGCCTCTTGAGGGAACTCCAGTTGGAGGGTGTCCCTTAATGTATATAGTTGCCTGTGGTCTGATCTCAGACCGCAGGCTGCAGCTCACCGCGTGGCATCTCTTCACTGGTGCTACACCTGACACTATAAGGCTAAAGGGTAGCGTCCCTGTCTGGGGTCTTCCCTATAGCAGCCACAATCTAAAAGGGGACTTAGGATCTAGCTGGGACCTAAGGGGCATACATAGTCCTAGTCTAGGGGAGCACTGCTCCCTGGACACTACAGTACCTCAACAGTTCTCCCCATCTTCCAACTGCCAGTAACTGCCAGCAACTGCCTGTAACTGCCTGTGTCAACAATCTACCTGCATGTCCCTCAGGCTCCTTGGACATTTAGTTCCTTGCAGAGTCTCTCTTAAGATGGCTCCCGCAACTCTGGGGACTGTTTATGCACAAAGGCTCCACTGCGCATGTGTGAACTTAAAATGGCCGCAACTTTGGCTTCACTGTGCATGCACATGTCTCATTCTGCATATGTGCGAATACTGAAGATGGCGGCCCCCACTTGCCGGGTATGACGCGGAGTTTCCGCTGACCGTAGCCGTCCTCCTCCCCGGCACCTGAGGTAAGAGGGGACATGGCTACATATAGATAATACCTATCTAGCTTCCAGTTGAATCTTGTTGATTAGGATGTTTCTCTTCATTTGCAAATGTTAGCTCAGCTACCTAATTTTTATTTACAGATACTAGAGTTTATTTAGGATTAATGTTAAGTACTTTAAACATATGCCTTCAAAGGCTTGATGTGTGGGGTTCGACAAAATACATATTCACTTTTTATAAGGCAGAATATTATGTGAACCATCTGCACAATTATGATACCGAGAGATCTATTTATCATAATATCATGAATTCAAAACCAGGACAAACCTGTCAGAAAATAAACCCAAACAGTTCTATCATTTACAAAAAGTTGTGTCTCCTCCCTGAATAGCACAGAACTGCTAAGTAGCAAATGGAACTATTTTGATTATGCATCTGCTTTGTGTATGCGGTTCTGAGCATTTATTTATATCACAGCTTTATATGGTCTAGCACTGTAATAAGATTATTATTATTATTGCACATGAATTAGTCTATTATATTCCTGATCCTAGAATGATTTGGCAATTTTTTTTAATGTTGTTTAAATAATATTATATTTGAATTAATGACTAATACAGTTTCTCTACTTGGTCACAATAGTCTGTGTCCCTTCTTCTTTCTTGTTTTGGTACTGTTTTTATGGTCATTGTAGTGGCACTAGTGAAGAGATCACAGAACTATTTTATATTGGGAAGAATAAATTATTATCTGCATATTAGTACTTCTTGCTGTGAAATTTGAATTATTCTATATTATGTATAATATATCAGAGTTAAACGTTGGACCTCTATATGAATCTCAGCAATTCCAAAGTGATGCAACTGGATGTTTTTGCTCAATAAATCTGATATTTACTGTTCTTGCCCTGCTGTTCTAGCTAGAAAACATTGATTTGCTCGGATCACTTTTAATTTGATTTATATAATCCTGCCTTAGTCATACTGGGAAAACAAAACAAAATATGCGAAGGGTGCTCCTTAATGTATGTATGGATGTCATTATTTATATAGCGCCATTAATGTACATAGCGCTTCACAGCAGTAATATACGTGACAATCATATAAATAACAAGTAATATAAATAACACATCTTGGGAAGAAGTGCTTCAGACAGTAATGTGGAAGGAGGTAGTAAGGCCAGGTTTGAGAGGAAGTATGAGGAGCTCTGTTTTTGCCATGTTAAGTTTAAGTCGGCTTAATTGTGAATAAAACGTAATCAATAGTGAATTGTAAATAAGTATCAATGTGGGATATTAATAATGTCTACTATATAAAGTGAAATATGAAAGTGAATACTGAATGTGAAAATATATTGTGAATGAAAATAAAGTGAAAAAATTCTAATAAAATGCATGCATGAAACATAACAATTATTGTGATGCAGCTCTTAAAGGAGCAATCCATGCAATATCCTACTGTACGTGTTTAACAAATTTAAAAAAAAATTAGTTGTATCGTATTAGATAATACTTACTACGTTTTTTTTAAATTTAACTCCTAATGCTATTTTTAATGTCTTAATATACAGAGCATCCTTTGATATCAATAGCAGGTTTTCACACTCCGCAGCAGGGCAAGATAGTTGTAACTTTTTTATGTTTGTGATAATTTATTGCTAATATTCCCAGCAGTCCAAGACTTACCTTAGAAATATATGTATTTGTAACCATGTATTTGTGATCATAACTCGGTGCCCGGGACATACTTGAAAATGAAGGGTAACTCTCAATGTATTAGTTCCTGGTAACACATTTTTATAAATAAATAAATAATATAAGAATACATTGTAGTTGCTGAGTTACACTGACTGAAGGATGTCCATCAGTCCATTTGACTGATGGACGGCGGCCATTTGTGAATCCTGAAAAGCAGGATCTTTGCTGATTGATCACGGGAGAACAAATCAATTGGCAGCTCAGGTAATTAGTTTTCAATAAAGGTAATCAAAAACTGTATATATTAAAACCAAAAAAAGATGTATATACATATATTTTTTTTTTAAAGTGACACTTTGACTGCTTCTTGAAACATTACATTCTTTTCATTCTTCAAAGTTGGGAACGCAGTATACGGAACGAGAAAGAGATAAAAAAAAGAATACACAATAGTACAATAGGGGCCTGTAACAGGGGACTTATCCCTGTTCACAAATGTGCCTCTAATCCAGCAGTGTGGCATGTGTACAACCGTGTTGTTGAGCGACAATTCCAACTACACCAACACCTGCTTTAAGGTGTAAGATAATAGCCTGCCGTTGTGCTACCAGGAGTGACGCGCTTACTCTGAACTAGATGTCAGCGTGTACCTTTGTAAGTACGTCCACATGTTCTGATATAGACGACTGGTAATCCCAGAGAGACAACAGCCAATAATCATGATTGGCATAAAGACTGCCACCACTCATAAGACCCTTCTAACCCGATGGCATGACATTTATCTGTGCAACAGGCACAAAAATAGCACGAGTTTCGCTGTTTCCAAGACTGAGACCAGTCAAAGAGAAACTTTCCTACAGCAAGAGCTATCTAACAGAGAAGACTTGATTTCATGCTACAAAGAAAACTGCTTATTCGCGTTATGTCCATGCTATGTGTTTGAGCCTAATCGAGAGGTGAGAACCTGACTTAAAACTTAGATGAGTATGTGGTCAATTGTCATGGGATCTATTGCAACTATTTAACATCACATCCTCCAATGTGGAATAAGCTTTTCAGTTCCCTACCCCCACCGCCAATAAATTGTTTGGAAATGAATTCCTGACCATAACAAGAAAGGCACCAATAAGTAGCCTTATTAATATTTGTCAACCATTATCAAATGACGCTCAATTGTGTACCGCTGTTAACCCTCTACATTTGGGTATCCAGATTTGGATAACCTAGGATTCGTTGAGTTAAAACAAGTCTGGTACCCGGAGATTTTTAGTGTGATGCACCACACTTTTCATTTTAACATGCTTATTCTGCCTACAAACGATAGTATCTGGAGAAAAAAAAAAAAAACCTCAATGCAGAACAGAAAGATCACATGTGATCAAAGGTATAACACTGCACCTGAACACTTTACAAACAAACCCAGAAGAGAGACAACTTGCATGGAATGTCGTCGCTAACTCTATTGTAATGTCACTATAGTCGGTCAAAGTTGTAATCCTGGTGTGTATCAATTGAATAGGAGATATATTAGCCATTACCAGGCCTAGTCAAGGGTTCAAGAAAGCGTGAGGTCAGGTCACCCTTAGAAACAAAGGGGAATAAGGTGAATATAATGTTGTTATATCAGTCAGAGACTGGTTCGCTGACAATATGCAGATGACTCACACTAATTGAGTTACCCACGAAGGTGTGTCACTTATAAGTGACGTATTGCAAATAAAGGTTGCCACACCCGCATAGAGCCTAGCCAGTCCTAAGGAAAGGCTTAGTATAAAAAGACTGGCAGAGAACTATGTGTCAAAAATATGACATACAAGAATCCTGCTAGACTGAAAAGCTGAAGGGAGCATAGAGTGGTTTGATTTCAGCACCACCCAATATAGCGAGAAGATGTGACCCAAGGATGCCCTATATATAGGGAAACAACAGTGCATTGGTGACCATGATGATAAAAGAAGAAGTTTATTCAAACAAGGTTTTTTTGTTTTTCTGCAATAAAAAAAAAAAAGTCTGCCTACCATCGTATTCTTAGTGGAATCAATCAAAAACAACACAACAAAAGATGTGATTTCGCACTCGCACATACATAACAATCTCACATAGAGAGTAAGACTGTTCGTAACAATACTGAACTCGTCGCCGATAGAAAAACAATCGAAAATTATCATGTTGCTGATGGCGGTAAGAGTATACACCTACAAGATAAGTGGTTTAAAGAGAGGCAAATAGACTTTTTATTAAACCTCAGCAACTATGCACATACTTAGAGCTACCATGCTAATTAACTGAACAAATAAATGCAATGCACAGCACTGCTGATACTTAGAAACACACAACTAAAAAACATGGCTCCACAGAACTGGAAACAAGTCTACAGAGATGCCTGTGGAAGTCCTACCGACCGCGTACCTGCAAATATGCCCATCTATAGGATACAACAAGTGGGGGGTTCAATAAAGCAACCCCTTTAAAACAGTGTCTCAGAACAGCCAGCCTTGCAGAATCGTTCTATTCCGGATACCCTGAGCGGTCAGTGATGTACAAACTTACCACCTGCTAGCCCTAAAAAAAAATGGAGGACAAGATGGTACAGCGTTCATCCTGCATAAATGTGACACTAAACTGTGTCCGCCACGAGAAGAAAGTGGCCGCTGTTCCATCCAATACAAAGGAAGACTCTTCTTTACGGGGAACCCCAACTGACCGTGCTTCACACCGCGATACCCACGTAAACGAACCACCAAGTAATGGTGGGTGTGCCGAACTCGGCACAAACAGACAAGGGCGCACCCGCTCAGCTCCGTTGACGATATGATCAGCAGGAGACTAGAGCTTCTTGGGGACAGCAGATTTACCCAATATTTCTAGACTACACTCAGCAACTGCCAAGGAAGAAACTGCGCTATTACTCATTCTTCGTAGACCGGCTAAAATTTCAAATGAAGAATGGCGAACCCCCAATATCCCCGAAGGGACAGTATGTCATCCAACATCAAAACCATGCGGAAAGGAAAAGCAGGTTCTTTCACTTACAAGCTCGGAAGTTAACAGAGACAACGTTCCGCTAGAATCCTTGTGGATTGGATAAGGGGTGACGACTGTTGCCCATGCGTGCCTAGAAAATGGAGAATTGTCCCAAGGGCTGTTAACCGAATATACCACAGAGTGGCACCAGGCAGTAAGTTGTGCTCTACCAAAGAAGTTGCTTCTGTCCCGGGCCAACAGTTGAGGAACCCTCAACCATTTTACCCACGGAAGTCCGGAGCCAAAACATGGTGACGTTTCCCCCCTTGACCGAGCCAGTGAAAGACCGCACCTGCAAATTCCGCAGCGTGATCTGTGATCTCTCATGTGAAGAATTGGAACAGGGAGAAGAGAAAAATAATGCTAAGAGTACAGAAGACTGTGCTCCAAGCCTTTACTCTGCGGCCAAAACGGATGTGGAGTGATCTCAAGACTGAGCTAGTATACTGCAAAGTTCTATTTCCGCCATGGATTCGAAAGCAGAGCCAATCGGATTAACATGGTGGGCTAACGCTACGCGCGACGTATGAGGAAAGGCATCTGAAGAGATGACAGTTCCGCAAGAGGTGTCAACACTTCTCGTATAGAGTCTGAAGCTAAGCAAAGCGTGAAGGTTCACACACGTGTACAGATAGAAGTGGACGTACACCAGAAAGAGGTTCAGAACACTCCGCAGAGCACTTGATTGCCTCACATCATGAGACCAACAGCTGCCGCACAGACCTGGAAGTTTCCAGAAAGGATAAATACACAGTCTCACTGAGGAGCTTGACATTGCTAAAGAAAACTATTGGTAATCTTGATACAATCTCAAGTCTCTCAGAAGGAGCTTCAGACCCTCAACTACTGGAGAGGAAGTCTCACGCACAGTGGAGAAGTGTCATTTACTCAAGAGCAGATGGCGTAAATGGAGAGGAGGACTGCAAAGAAGTCCCTGAGAATACAAGACTGAAAAAAAGAAAATTCGACTTAAGATTTTAAAAGTGAAAAACTTAAAACTGAAGAGAGAGAAATTTCAGTGACAGAGAGAGATTAGGAAAAGTTTGAAGCAGAGCACCGACTGCAGAACCAACTGCAAGGTCTGCGTACCACCTCCAGTATGCTAGGAGAAGCAGCAAACACTACAGGAAGAAAAACTGCAGCTGCTAAAGAGGTACAAGCGCTGAAGGAACGTCTGAATACCAGTACGTCCCGTCACGGAGCAGTATGAGGAGCTAAAAAGGCCACGCTGCATTTCTTCTTCAGACTCATTGGAAGCAGGCTTCTGATACCAGGTGACTCTGTATGAGAGGGAGAGCGTTAGAAGGCTCAAACTGAGCAAGAGCTGGAGACAGAGAGAATACGTTCCATTTCCCTTGAGTCAGTACACACCAGGAGAAAACAGACCTTGGATTGCGCGGCACCTTGACGACCAAAAATTACAGGAGCTCCCGAATATGAAGAGACCTCTGATACAGACTCAGAGGAGCAAGTGCGCAGATAGATCCCTGAGAAGGCTTGCAGACGCACTCAAAAGGTGAGATTCTGCAGGCCAGTAACTTACAGATTCCTCCAATATGGAAAAAGGAATTGGCTCTGCCAAGCACCAGTATTCCCACAGTAACTAATGCCCGTGAGGACTAGGTTACAGTGAAGATTGGGGACTCACGCAACTTCAAAACAAAATTACAAAGTTTGAGCCACTAAGAAGCACTACCAACCTACAGCTGCCCAACAGGCAACCAACGAGGTAGGGACGTGCAGAATCAAAGCCAGAAGAATCCTTAGCTGAGGAAGCTGAAAAATAGGATAGAGCTCTCGTGAAAAGGAGGTGGAGTGTCAACTCAGTCCCAAAGAAGCTGAACTGGCGACTCCCCGTGGGTGTGGAGAAACGTCAGAAAGATCGCTTCAAGGCAAGAAGGGCTAGTCCTAACTGTCTAACAACTGTTGCCATAACACTTTGTCTACAAAAAGAGGAGTGCCCGACCAGACAGAAATCTCATGACCGGTGCACGCGATAAAAAGACTTACGTGGAAAAGTCCTCGCTCGAGCGACTGAGGAGTGCTGATCAAGCTACCTTCGGGAGGAGACAAAATAAACTGGAGAAAGGGCTCCAATCCCAGCGGGACAGAGGTTCTCTTCCTCCATCCACTCTCATCAAGTCACAGAAAGATCTCGAATGAGAATGAAGGATAGGCTTTGGCCATGGTAAGCCCGAGCTTCCCACAAACAGGGGGGTATGTAACAGGGGACTTATCCCTTTCAAAAATGTGCCTCTAACCAGCAGTGTGTGGGTTAAACTGCTGGTGAGCAAATTAATTAACACCACCTGCCTGATTAGAGGTGGTAGAAAAAGCCTGCCTTTGAGACAGGATGACTCCTTAGCTCTGAATGAGAGCTGACCTTTGAGACACCACATGTCTTGAGCTCTGTCAAAGAAACAGCAGAGCTGATTGCAAGCACCAAAGTAAGACTTCTAAACCTGGATGCTGATTTTCTGTGCACGCACGGGTGCGGTTCCAGGAGAGCAGAGAAACTTACTCTACAGCAGCTAACAGATAAGACTTTCATTCTAAAGAAACTTCTTATATCTGCTTATGTCATGCTATGTGTTTTGAGCTGGGAGACCTGCTTAACTAGGAGTTGTGAATTGCATGGGATTTCACTAGAAATACTCCCAAGTGAATTAAGCTTTGTTCCCCCCCCCCCCTTTGTTTGGATGATTTCCTGATAAAAAGGAAAAGGCACAATAAAGCCTTATTATAATTTCACCTTATAAAAGCCTCCAATTGTGTACCTCTGTGAACGTCCGTCTACAGGGCCCAATAAATGTGTGGTATGTATAGGGATGAAATCCACACTCCCATTCTATGAATCAAAAACTAGCATAACCAATCGTGGCATAACCAATCGTGGCACTCTTAAGCTTGGAGATTGTGTATTCATTCCTTATAGCACAGGTGATCTTTCACCAGGGGATTTCTGTCTCAGAGAAACAAGAAAGGAATACGATAGTGCAGAGGACCTCAAGTACAAAATTATCTTTATAAAGATTTTTATAGAATTATTGAATTATAAAATTCTATCACATTCACATATTTTGCTGGCAAAGTGAGTGTACACTTTGGTGTGTTGATATTATCCTTGTAAAAATCAATGTTGAAGATATGAGAATTCCTGTGTTATTGGTATAAAATCCCTCTTTGCTGGATCTACTATTGATTAGAGATGGGCAAATTTTGGGGGCGGATTTGGAGCCGCCGCCAATTGGCCGGATTCCTTTGGTCCGCTGATTTCAGCTGATCAGCCCTTTGAGGATTTTTTTTTTTTAACACAGACAATCCATCCACGGATATTGCAATCCACTGATGGATTTTAAGAATCGAATCCGTGGATTCACGAATCTGCATACGGATTGCTGAATCTGTGGATTGGATCCTTAAAATCCATTAGCGGATTCTGGACTCTTCAGATGGATTGTTAAAATCTACAAGCGGATTGTATCCAATGGAGGTTTTGGATAAATCCCTACGGCTTGAAACTGTAACAATGCGTTGGTGGATTTTATACCACGGAACGAATTTTGAATGGCACACTTGGAAAAATCTGGGAAACGCATTTGGACTGGTCTGCCCATCTCTAATTTTGATACACAAATGCATTGTTTTGTTGGCCCATTCATGCAAAGACCAGTTTAACCCAAATAACCTCACTGGAGGCAGAGAAAAATAGGTAATTTCAAAATTCTGTGTCACTCGTCTTTCTGCTATTTCTTTCTGGATTGCCTGGTGTTACCTCAAATTAAGCATATCCAGAAAAACATTACCATGTTCCCAACGTTTTATTCCACCCTGCCTCACTATGACAGACTCCACAATTCCACCATCTTTATCTGTGGATTCCCCTGCCCTGCAAGCTTTATAGATCACGCATTCACAGATGTGAAGGTGTCTTAAACGTCATTTTTCAAACAAGCCTAACTAGCATTTTTCTGATGTCCTTACGCATTCCCCTTTAGCCCCTACTTTCAACCATAACAGCTGTCACACAATGCCAACAGAAACCCACGCGAGCAGCACTGCTCAATGTCTCTCAACCAACCTACCTTGTGTTCCCACGCTTCTGTCTTTTAGGGTGTAAGCTCCTTGGAGTGGGGACTTTTTACCTGCTTTTCAATAAGCCATGACGCTACTTCTCTGTGCTGGAGAAGAGTTCAGCTCCATTCAAATGAATGGGAGCAAAATCTTGTCTAGCACAGAGGAGCGGCTTTGCAGTATATTGAATATGGACTTAAAGCTGCAGATGAAGTAATATCCTACATATGTGTGTTTTTTTATTTATAAATCAGTTCTGTACTGAGAGAAAGCATTTTTTTTAAAACAACTCTGAATTACATTTTTAATGTACTATAATGTAACAAGCATTTTTTGTTTCTATAGCAACCATTTACAAAGTCACATCCCCTTCCTCTTCTGAAACAGGTTCTGGCACATCCCTTTTTGAGCCCTGCCCTCACTTTAGCAGTGCACCAATTGTATCTAGTGACTGTCTGGTCACAGGATCTTTCCCACATAACTTTGCATCTTTGCACTGGCAGCCATTTAGTGAACTCCAAGCCGAATCTTCGCCGATCGATCACAGGAGAATTTTTTTTTTAAACGGCAGCTTGGTCTGCTGCTTTAAACAGTAAGATCATGGTGTAATTGATACTTGTTACTTATGGAAAACCTGTGATGAATTCCTCTTGCAGTATTGATGTATTGGCCGGATGGTGGAAGGTAAAGGAGTAGAAAGGAATTTGGGCTTAATTTTTACCCACCGTAAGCTTTATAGTAAGTGGTTGAAACCTATCCCAGCTTTAAATTGCAAAGCCAATATAACCGTCCTCACGTCTGTGAATAGGTTTACAGGCTATGCACTTTAACCAAGGCTGGGCTGATATGCTGAATAATGCGCATAAGTTTATAGGGGTCATGTTAAAATGGAATTGAAGGAAATGGTGACAGTGTGTGCTCACTTGCATGTCATTTCCCAGAATCCCTTGCTGCAGTGGAAGCACTGTGAGCTAAGAGATAATGGAGAAAATCCAGATTACAGATCTGTCTGAGACATGCGAATGTGCTCACAAGTTTTGCTGTGGGCCTAATTATCAATGTTTCCTCATGTTATCATTGCTCATCCCTGAGAGTTTGGTTGGTATATGCAATCCATCTCTTGAATATTACTGGTGTACACTAATAAACAAAATTAGCCACCAATTTGTTTTAAAAAAAATTTTACCTTTTTTATATTTGAATACTCAAAAATGCAAAAATTAGCAAAAGAAAATAAACTTTTGCTTGTAGACGAAAGTTCACAAGTTTGCACAGATAACTGTCGATTGTATGCAAAAGTTTGCAAGTTCACAAACAAAAAATAAAACTGGAAAGAAATTGCACCATTTTCACGATTTTTTTGGAATTTTTCCAGAAATAAAAAATGAAAAAAGATGGTACATATTTGCTTATCTTTAGTGATTACATTCAATTCATATGTATGTGCACATAACAGATTCTGTATTATAAGTGATCTACTGAGTAATATAATAAAGCTTCCACGTGTTCTGTGAGAGTTTCTCGTTAAAAATTATAAACATGTAACGCTTACCTTTCCATATCAGTTCACTGTTCTTTTTTTTTTAATTATGCACCAACAAGTTTCTGAGTAACTAGACCAGTAACACAACTGAATCTAAAATACAGGTATACAGCATTCAATTGTTTTGGACTGGTTGTGAACAAACAAGCCAGCAAAATCCTATAACCAAAAGGTGCAGTCCCAGATACTTATCTTTTGTACACCTTTTTTGTTTGTTGTCAATGTAACCATTTAACAAAGTTCTTTGTTTTTTTTTTTGTTTGTTTGTTTTTGTGTCGGCCTCAAATCATAGACATTTGACTAAAATGAAGATGGCTGCCATTTTCCCCATAGAAGTCAATTGGATGACGTTTACACAATAAATGGTTTCTTTAACATTTCTAATGATAATTGAAAAGAGAAAAGAACAGGATATTGTATATTTTTAAGAGTACTTCAGTGGTACAGTATGAAGTTTCCTTATTTTTTTTGACCTGCTACTGTATGTGGGGCTCCCACTTTACACTCATCTCCTAAAGGAGAGCTTTCCAAACTTTTCATGTTGGCGACACACTTTTTAGACATGCATCATTTCGCGACACAGTCATTCAGTTTTACTAGCAAACCGGAAGGTAAACTAAATTATAAGAGATACGGACACATACATAAATTGTAATAACGAAACATATGGGGACACAACATATCTCATGAAAACCTTTCATTTATATTTTTAAAATATATGATTTGTAAGATAATAGCATACATTTCCAAGATTGTTGTCATTTATGAGTAATCTACACACACACTCTCACACATACTCTCACACACTCTCCCACTCTCCCACTCTCCCCCTCTCTCCCTCCCTCTCTCCCTCTCTCCCTCTCTCCCTCTCTCCCTCTCTCACACACTCTCTCGCTCCCTCTCTCTCTCCCTCTCTCTCTCTCCCTCTCTCCATCTCTCTCTCCCTCTCTCTCTACTCTCTCTCTCCCTCTCTCTCTCCCTCTCTCTCACTCTCTCTCCCACTCTCTCTCACACTCTCTCACACACTCTCACACACACTCTCACACACACTCTCACACACACTCTCACACACACTCTCACACACACTCTCACACACACTCTCACACACACTCTCACACACACTCTCACACACTCTCAGACACTCTGCAAAATCAGAGCAGATGGGGTGCCAAATCGGACCATTTGGGTGCCAAATCGGACCATGGGGGGGCAAATCAGACCAGCGGGGTGCCGAATTGGACCACGGGGGGGAAATTGGAGCAGGGGGGGGGGGAAATTGGACCAGGGAGGAGGGGGCTAAATTGGAGCTAAGGTAGGCATGGAGCTGTACTTAACTTTCATTCCATGCAGGAAATGGCGCCTCCTCAGCTCAGAGATTGACGGCGCACCAAACAATCAGGTGGGGGGATTTTTATTTATTTGTTTTCCCCAGCGTGCACCTGTCACCCTGTGGTGACCAGTTTTGTCCAGGGTACGGCGCACGGCCCGGAAAACAACCTGTTTGCAGCCCTGACTGCCCACGCCCCCTCTAAATAATCCTGCACCCCCCCAGGGGGGCCCAGTTTACGCACGGCTCAGAGGTTTCTCCCGAGACACACCTACACACTGCAGCTGACACATTAACATGTCGCGACACACAGTTTGGAAAGCTCTGTCCTAAAGGCACAGAGCCAAATACAGGTTTTTTGGGCAACAAATTAGTCCTACTCATATGCAAATTACAGCAAGTACATTCAACCTGTTTGCAAATGCATAGGTTATCCCTATATCCTGGAATGACAGGTGGAAGCACTTCTTTAACTACCTCGGTGAATGAGAAAGTATAAACTACAACTACTCTGCCCAGCTCTAGTTAGTTGTTGTTTTTATACTGCATGCATTTATTCTGACTTTGTATGCCCCATTAAAATAAACATGTGTGGCCAGGTCTCACTCTGGGGTTCCCCTTACGTCTGGTAGCTGCGGTAGCTGCGGGGATGCTCGGTGAGTGCCGGGGGCAATCCCCAGCAGCCCCACGGGCTGCTAGTCAGATGGGGAGATATAGCCAATAGGGCTGCAGGATTCATGGAGGACTGCAGTTTATACATCCTTGCTGAGGAGCACGCCAGTCAGAGCTGGGACACGATAGTGAGAGGATGTCTGTGCAGGGTGTCTGTGACCCCTGCACTATTAGGCCCCAGTTAGGGGACCCCTATTAGGCCCCTGACTCCCCTGTAGGTTGTGGCTGCTGCAACTTCAGAAATTTGAAAATAATTCCCTCAAAATTATTTTTACAGTATTTCTCTACCATAGAAAAGTTGTGGGCATTTTTACAAGGATATCTGTGCCTTTAATAAAGGGGAAATAACATAAACAACATTATGAATTCAACATCTCCCTTGTTCAAAAGCTGGGATGCCTTACAGGATCCCAGATCGAGAAACCTGACTCACATTGACCATATAAGACGCCTTAAATCTGTCACAGTAAATTGGTAATCAGAAAAGGAGTAAACTGTGACTCATTCAGGGCGACTGACTGTCGTATGTTCAATCCATCAGCATTCAGGTGCCTGGGATATAAATGACTTTCCGCCTTTTCTTTAGCTGACATCAGTTTTTGCAAAGCCCTCCCCCCCTTTCCTGACATGACTTGCAAGGAAGTGCCAAGGTTTATGTCAGTCACTGTTTTGTGAAGTACAGTAGAGTAGCCTGGTGGGAATGTCCGTGGTTCAGTATACAGTTGTTTGCAGATCGGCACTATCACTGGGTTGTTGAATACACCTCTGTGAGTTTATGACATTTTACCATTGACTTATCCATTCTGCTCATTTGTTTTCCAAGCCGCGTCACACGATTTAATGCTTTTCCTTTGGAAAGCGGCTTCACTCTTATCCAGTTTCAAATCTGCAGTGATTATTAGAACGAAGTTACTGAACCATTTGTAGAAAATTCCAATATATAAAGACCCTTTAACAATAGGGGGAACTACTAGAGCAGAAGTGTCCAAATACAATCCTCAAGGGCCTCCGACATTTCAGGTTTTTAGGATATCCCAGCTTCAGCACAGGTGGCTCAATCATGCTGAAACAGGGATATATGTAAAACCTGACCTGCTGGTGGCCCTTGAGGATTTGAGTTGGCCATCCCTGCTCTAGAGGATTTCAAGTATTGTGTCACTAGTAAAAAAAAAGGTGCGAGACTAATCTCCTGTCAATGTACTGTACACCACCGACACTGATTAACCAATTTAACTTGGTGAGTACTAAATCGTGTCACCTGTATCAAATAAACCACTTTTGTCACAAACACGGCGGTGATCGTTATCGTCGTTATAAGGATAAATAGAGTTTATCTGAACAGAGTCTCTCTCTCAGCAGGGGCAAAATATAGACGTTGAACCAGCGAAAATGCAAACTTCTCAGGAGTAGAAAGGTTCACAGACATGCAAAACTCTTAAACATTTCGCTAAACGGCTTAGGAATCGTACTTCGAGACATCAGTGTTTCTGTTGCTTTTGTAATTTCTGGCTCCTAAATGGGGGAGAGGTTCTTATTGTTTTATTAAATCAGATCTGATTCTATCCCCTTAGCAAATGCAACCAGTACAATAGTAATGGAAAACTAGCCCTATCTGCCCACACTGCCCTACAGTATGTCTCTAAGTATCAATGCACAGAGAAGTTTGTGCGGCCCACTGCTCTATTTTCTACTCCAAGATGTTTCGTATGTAACAAGATTATTAATGATGGTTTTTTTTACATTTGCCACAGATTGCTTGAACTACCTAGACCTGGTTTTCACTAAAAACTTCTCTCTCTCCGACTTCTCCATCTCCCCTTTTCCTCTCTCTGACCATCACCTCATCTCATTTTCTCTCTCTCGCTTCTCTCCATCTCCATCTCCATCTCACCCTCGTTTTTGCAGAAACCTGCGCTCTATTAACCTACCAGCTCTTGATTCCACTTTGCACTCCTCCCTCTCCTCTCTCAGTTCTGCTTCAGACCCTGACAACCTGGTCAGGAACTACAACTCTGCCTTATCTTCCTCTCTTGATCTTCATGCCCCACTTTCTCTCTGCCATCCTCGCCCTTCTAACCCCAGACCCTGGCTAAACTCCCACACACGCATGCTGCGTTCCTCCACTCATTCCTCTGAACGCCTCTGGAGGAAATCTCATACGCTCTCTGACTTCATTCACTACAAATTTATGCTATCCTGTTTCAACTCTGCCCTCTCTCAAGCTAAACAAACCTACTTTTCATCACTAATCAACACACACAAGTCTAACCCACGCTGTCTCTTTTCTGTCTTTGACTCTCTACTCAGACCACCCTCAGCTGCCTCCTCTTCTTCCTCCATCTCACCTCAGGACTTTGCTGACTTTTTTAAGGAAAAGGTGGAGTCCATACGGCAGAACATCCCATCTGTTGCCTCCTCCCATCCCACAATGCTTCCCAACTCTCCTCCTGCCTTTCTTGACTCTTTTTCCGCTATCTCGGAGGAGGATGTGTCACTGCTGATCTCCTCTTCTCCCTCTACCACTTGCCCTCTTGATCCCTTTCCCTCCCATCTCCTAAAACCTCTTGCTCCTTCTATAATCCCTATGCTCATACAGATCTTTAACTCTTCCCTCTACTCTGGTACCTTTCCATCATCCTTCAAGCATGCAACAGTCATACCATTACTCAAAAACAGCAAGCTTGACCCTACCTGTCCTTCTAACTATCGACCTGTCTCCCTCCTGCCTTTTGCCTCAAAACTCCTTGAACGTCTTGTATTCTCTCGATTGCTACACTTTCTCAACACCTATTCTGTCCTAGACCCTCTACAATCTGGCGTCCGCACTGCTCACTCTACTGAAACAGCCACTCACTAAAATAACTGACGACCTCCACGCTGCCAAAGACAGAGGTCATTACACTCTGCTCATATTACTCGACCTCTCTGCAGCATTCGACACCGTGGACCACCCTCTTCTCCTTCACATTCTCCATACTCTTGGTATTCGGAACAAAGCTTTATCCTGGATCTCCTCTTACCTCTCCCATCGTACCTTCAGTGTCTCTTTTGCTAACACCTCCTCCTCCTCTATTGATCTCTCTGTGGGGGTATCCCAGGGCTCTGTCCTGGGACCCCTTCTCTTTTCTCTCTACACACTCTCTCTAGGTGACCTAATCACATCTTTTGGGTTTAAATATCACCTCTATGCTGACGACACACAAATTTACCTTTCAACCCCTGACTTACACCTGCTATACAGACCAAAGTTTCTGAATGCCTCTCTGGAATATCATCCTGGATGGCCATCCGCCGACTGAAACTTAACATGGCAAAAACAGAGCTCCTTATACTTCCTCCCAAACCTGGCCCTACTACCTCCTTCCACATTGCTACTGGAAATACGATCATTCACCCAGTAGCCCAAGCACGCTGCCTAGGGGATACACTTGATTCCTCACTCTCATTCTCCTCTCATATTCAAAACGTTTCTAAAACTTGTCGCTTTTTTCTCCGCAATATCACAAAGATACGCCCTTTCCTCTGTTACTCAACTGCTAAAACTCTGACTCAGGCCCTCATTCTCTCACGTCTCGATTACTGCAACCTCCTGCTGTCCGGCCTTCCTACCTCTCACCTGTCTCCCCTACAATCTATCCTAAACACTGCTGCCAGAATCACTCTACTCTTTCCTAAATCTGTCTCCGCATCTCCCCTCCTGATATCCCTCTCCTGGCTTCCGATTAAATCACGTATCTCACACTCAATTCTCCTGCTCACTTTTAAAGCTTTACATTCTTCTGCCCCTCCTTACATCTCAGCCCTAATTTCTCGCTATGCACCATCCCGACTCTTGCGTTCTTCTCAAGGATCTCTTCTTTCTACCCCCTTTGTATCTAAAGCTCTCTCCCGCCTTAACCCTTTCTCACTTTCTGCCCCACACCTCTGGAATGCCCTTCCCCTCAATACCCGCCTAGCCTCCACGCTATCCACCTTTAAGACTCACCTTAAGACACATCTGCTTAAAGAAGCATTTGAGTAGCACTGGATAATCATGGACACATGACACATAAAGCTTGGCCCCCTGCAGACGTACTTACTAGTATTCCCTCCTACTGTCTCTGTACGTTCTCCCTACCTACCAATTAGATTGTAAGCTCCTCGGAGCAGGGACTCCTTCCTTAATGTTACTTTTACAGTATGTCTGAAGCACTTTTTCCCATGATCTGTTATTTATATGATTTGTTATTTATATGATATGTATTACTACTGTGAAGCGCTATGTACATTTATGGCGCTATATAAATAAAGATATACAATACAATACAACAGGGAAGTTTAGGTCGCATTAGACCTCTATTTCAGAGTCTGGATTTGTCAGTGTTAAAAAAAAAAATTGTCACAAAATTCCTAATTCCTCGTATCGACACTCAAAGCACGAGCTGGTGCACGTGGGGCAAAACTGGAGAAAGGTACCTTGCTTTACAAAATTGGCTTGATTCATAGGGGGTTATTTAGTCATGCTTCAAACACAGGAAACTGGGGTAAAACCAAGTAAAAAGGAATTGTCCCAGATTTATCAAAGCAAAAAACCTTCATTGCTTTTAATTGGCTTTCTTTTCTTTGATAAACAGGGTGCTTTTTACTGGTTTTGCCCATCGTATTATGTCACAGTAATTACGCTGATAATCCGGATGTCTAGTAATGATCAGAATAGAGAAGGGAAGAGACTCATTTGGACAGCACAGTAATGCATGGCTGCCAGCAGAACAGCTTTGCATGTATTTAGGTGTGCAGGAAATGGTTTAGACTTAATGAGATGTCTTACTCATTAGAACACACTTATAATAACTTTCCATTAAACAAAACGAGGGACCTCAGCTATGGAGTTTGTCAGTACACATTTTCAAAAACACATGCAAATTCATTAACGGTGCAGTTCCCCCTACTCAAAATTCCTTTGACCCCCCCTCTGTGTCTGCTGTCCACTGTTTTCAGCTGGTAGCACCTGCATCGTCAGCTCCAGCGGGTTTAAAACTTCCACATTACAGAGGCCAATTGGAAGCTGCAACCCTGCAGGGGGTTAAGGACAAGCAAGTACCAGCAGCATCTTTCCCGCAAAGTTTCTATCAGTCTGCACAAGTCGCCGCCATTTCTTTGATCTAAATGGTCACTTCTTATAGCTATAGGCGTTTCAAATATGAATTGTCCTTGAAGTTAAAATGAAGCTCTCCACTGAGCCCGGTGCAGTTGAAAGGTTACTGTGGAAACCTCAGAAACTAAAGATTAAGAAAATCCTGGTGTTTTTTTAAACTAGAAAAATATGTTTTTCTTGACAGAGCAGGGCATGATCAAAGGGGCAAAATACTAATATTATATGAGTTAAACTTACTGTATAGGCTATTTAAGAAAGTGAAATCAGGAAAAAGCCATGAAAATCCAATTTCTGCAATGACCTTGGGGGCTGTGCACTGAACAAAGGACAGGACAAAATCCTAGATTACCTTTTGCTGCGCCAATTGGCATTTGGCAAGGTAATCGTTATGCACTAACGTCTGCGTTAGCGCGACCTGCGGTAGATAAAGCTAATAGCAGCAGAAACGTATTTGGATCTTAGAAAAGGGGCATGTTTAAGGACATCTAGTTTTGCCCTGACATAACATTTTAAAAAAGTAGATACTTAACAAGTTTACATTTACATGAAGTATCCGAAAAACTGAGACAGAAAAAACAAGAATAGAGGACTAATAGAGAGAGAGAGAGAAGGCACCAACGAAAAAAAGAAGAGCAATTTTTCTGGTCCAGTATTTTGGATACTCACACTGCTATAGATCCCATGCGCTGTTTCCTGTGCTCTCTGGTTGTTTAGGTGGTGGATAAGTATTTTACATCCTCATACTTCTTTCGGATAACTTCGTTGCCATATACCATTATCTGGATGTGCTTTTTGAACTTGGTTGTCATGTACCATTTTCTGAGTGTGCTTATTATTTTTAGCTGGATGTGTTGTACTTTCCACTTTATTTATTTTTTGTATTTTATGATGTCTGAAGCATTGTTAATTAAATATTCTTATTTTTATCTTGTTTAGCGTAGTGTTATTCTATTTGTGGGAATACTTGGTACCCCTGTGAGACTCCGTTTCATTTAGATTGCTGCGGACAATTTTGTGGTTTTGATGGTCTTTTTTCAACCTCACCTACTATGTAACTATATAATTATGTCATTGCTAAAGGGTAACCTCATCACCTATAACTATAGGAAAAAACATTCATTAAAAGTCAGGAAACAATTTAAAAAACAGTTAGGTTCAGTATTAGAAAAATTAAGGGGGCTTTTAAATAAAGCAATGTATGGTTAATTCAACTAAGTGACGAGTATTGCAAAGTATTATACATAAAAATCACTATAACACTTTAATAACTACAGTACCGTCCCATCCTGTATTGTATCCTTCCTTGTGTTTGGTCTCTCTTTTATAACATAAATGTTTGCTTTTTCCTTTATGTAACTGTGAAGTGCTTTAAGTTTCATTGGGAGAAATGCTCTATATAAATAAAGTTGTTGTTGTTATTATTATTATTATTATTATTATGCAACAAATTAATACGATTAATTGAATAGATGTATTGCAAATAACTGCAAGAGACAAATCCGCTACTAGATGACCACGCGAGACATTGCAAAATGGTGTGCATTATAATAACATGTTGTGGTGTATGTACCAAGGACATTTTATAGCAAAACTCACGCAAAAAGCTTCACTTTCATTATACGATTCTCAGCATCATTATTTCAAAGTAATTTCTCCAATTTTTGCCCCATGAGCATCAGCTTGTGAAGGTCAATGGAAGGATTCAGGATAGGGTGACCACCCGTCCCCCTTTTGCCGGTACAGTCCCGGTTTTTCGTGAGCTGTACCGCTTTTCTGTGTGTACCGGAAATGTCCCGGATTTTCCTCAATGTGTCCCCATTTATTTATTTTTTGTCGCCGGCGGTGCGCGAGTAAGCTGCGGTGCGCTGTGCGCTGTGCGCGAGTCTGCGGCGGCGGTGCGGAGGAGGAGACTGCAGCAGCCCCGGCTGGTAAGTATTTTTTTTTTTTTAATGCCAACCCCCCCTCGGCAGTTTCCTACCTTGTTGGCCAATCCCCAGCGTCCCGGCATTAAGCCCCGCCCCCCGGCATCATCCTTCACCAAGGACCGGCATGTGGGAATGGATGGAAGGAAGGAAGGGTGCCTGGGGGCGGGGCTTCCGCTTCCTGCGGCAGAGCACACGTGGTGTGTGTGTCTCTGCCCGCGGCTCCTGGCTCCTCTGCGCGGTGTTTCCCCCCCTCTGCCCGCCCGGGGGGATAGGAGGTGGGTTTTTTATCCTTTGCCTCCTGTCCTGGCGCTCCCCCCCCCCCTGTCCCCTTGGTTCGGGAGATGGGCGCGGGGGCTGGCAGTGGTGGCTGCGCGGTGTTCCCCCATTCTGCCCCGGGAGCCCGTGGCTGCCCTCCGGGGGAGGGGGGGCGGCAGTTTACCTTTGTGTCCCGGCGCTCCTATCCCCCCCCCCTAGGTGCGGGAGATGGGCGCGGGGGTGGGTGCAGGGGGAGGCGGGGAGCCACCTGCTCGTGGCTGCCTCTGTCTGTACTCCAGTCTGTGTGTGTGTGTGTGTGTGTGTGTGTATATATACACATATACATATACAGTCATGTGAAAAAGAAAGTACACCCTCTGTGAATTCCATGGTTTTACATATCAGGACATAATAACAATCAACTGTTCCTTAGCAGGTCTAAAAATTAGGAAAATACAACCTCAGATGAACAACAACACATGACATATTACACCGTGTTATGATTTATTTAACAAAAATAAAGCCAAAATGGAGAAGCTGTGTGTGAAAAACAAAGCACACCCTTAGGCTTTGGTCCCGTTGCCGCGTGCGCGCTACTTACCATCTGATGGTATCCTCCCAGTCCCTCCTCCCTGCATGGCTCACTACACGCTGTGATGCGTCAGCCGCCAGGGGATGCAAGAGAATTGTAATCCCAAGCGGCGTCACATGGTGTGGCTGTGAGCCAATGAGGAGGAGGGGAGGGCTTCGGAGAGGAGGAGAGGAGGGCTTCGGGAAGGGGGGAAACCAGCTGCAGCACCAGCACCAAGGGATCCCCCTGCTCCCTCCCACAGACTCTCTCCTCTGTGTCTGCAGATGCACGAGGGGGAGGGAACCCCTGGCAATGAGGAGAGGGGGCTTCGGGGAGCGGGAAAAGCAGCTGCAGCACCAAGGGAGTCCCCCTGCTCCCTCCCACAGTCTCTCCTGTGTGAGCCGAGACACACTCCGGCACAGTGTGATGGCCCAGCCCCCCTGCTCCCTCCCACAGACTCTCCTCATAGCAGATGCACACAGGGGAGTGAACCCCTGGCAATGAGGAGAGGAGGCTTTGGAGAGTAGGGAAAGCAGCTGCAGCACCAAGGGAGCCCCCCTGCTCCCTCCCACAGACTCTCTCCTCATGGAAGCTTCGGGGAGTGGGGAGGCGGGGGAGGAAACCCCCTGACACACAGTGATGGCCCCATCCCCAACGTCATTGCCGCACCCACTCAACCCTTTTTGGCCATGCCCCCCACTCCAGCTCCCACTCCCTACAGACCGCAGATAGCAGTCAAATGCCTCTCCACGCACCGCCTGTCTGCAGTGCGGGCGTGTTGTCTGAGACAGCGGGGCCTTAGCCTTACTGGTTCCATAGGAATTAAGATGCTAAGTAGCAGACAGGTGCTGCTAATCAAATGTCCTTGATTAATTGATCATCAGCAAGTGTGACCACCTCTATAAAAGCCGAAGTTTTAGCAGTTTGCTGGTCTGGAGCATTCAGGTGTGTTAACACAATGCCAAGGAGGCAAGACATCAGCAATAATCTTAGAGAAGCAATTGTTGCTGCCCATCAATCTGGGAAGGATTATAAGGCCATTTCCAAACAATTTAAATTCCATCATTCTATAGTGAGAAAGATTATTCAAAAGTGGAAAACATTCACGACAATTGCCAATCTTCCCAGGAGTGGACGGCCCAGCAAATTCCCCCCAAGGTCAGACCGTGCAATGCTCAGAGAAATTGCAAAAAACCTAAGAGTTACATCTCAGACTCTACAGGCCTCAGTTGGCATGTTAAAGTTCATGACAGTACAATCAGAAAAAGACAGAACAAGTATGGTTTGTTTGAAAGGGTTGCCAGGAGAAAGCCTCTTCTCTCTAAAAAGAACATGTCAGAATGGCTTAGGTGTGCAAAGTTGCATCTGAACAAACCACAAGACTTCAGGAACAATGTCCTTTGTACAGACGAGACCAAAGTGGAGATGTTTGGCCATAATGCACAGGGCTACGTTTGGTGAAAAACAAACACAGCATATCAGTACAAACACCTCATACCAACTGTCAAGCACGGTGGTGAAGGGGTGATGATTTGGGCTTGTTTTGCAGCCACGGTACCTGGGAACCTTGCAGTCATTGAGTCGACCATGAACTCCTCTGTATACCACAGTATTCTAGAGTCAAATGTGAGGCCAACTGTCCAAAAGCTAAAGCTTGGCTGAAATTGGGTCATGCAACAGAACAATGATCCCAAGCACACCAGCAAATCTACACAGAATGGCTGAAAAAGAAAAGAAACAAGGTGTTGCAATGGCCCAGTCAAAGTTCAGACTGAAATTCTGTGGCAGGACCTTAAGAGAGCTGTGCATAAACAAATGCCCACAAACTTCAATGAACTGAAGCAATGTTGTAAAGAAGAGTGGGCCAAAATTCCTCCACAACGATGTGAGAGACGGATAAAGTCATACGGAAAACGATTACTTCAAGTTATTGCTGCTAAAGGTGGTTCTACAAGTTATTGAATCATAAGGTAAACTTCGTTTTTCACACATGGCTTCTCCATTTTGACTTTATTTATGTTAAATAAATCATGACACGGTGTAATATGTCATGTGTTGTTCAACTGAGGTTGTATTTACCTAATTTTTAGACCTGCTAAGGAACAGATGATTCTTATTATGTCCTGATATGTAAAACCATGGAATTCAAAGAGGGTGTACTTTCTTTTTCACAATATATATATATATACTGGAGGAGTTAAAATGTATAAAAACAAAATGTGCTATAAACAGAAATAAAAAAGAACTTCTGCAGAATTGCCATGATTAGGTGCAGCTGCCATAAAAACAAAACATTGGGATTCAAAGTGATCTCGCCTCTGATTTGCTCCCAACTCACCATGTGACTGCGTTGCCGCACAGGAACACAATCCAGTTGTATCCCCTGCTGGCTGATGCATCACAACATGAAGAGGGCCGGGAAGCGAGGTGACACCGGGGCCTGCTACAGAGGAGGTAAAGGGCTGGTGTGAGGTGCGCACGCCGCAGTCACCAGCAGGGACCTACCCTTATCCTAGATGCACAGTTCCCCTACTGGTTTTAACTGATCTGTTACATTTTTGTAAACGGTTACAGCACTCTGCCTGTGCAGACACAGACCCCACTACAGGCGATGATATTCAATTTTAAAGTTGACATTCCACTCACCGGGTCTACAAAATGTACTTTTTAATTTTTGTAAGCATTGACCCTATACTTCCTCCTAACAAATATCAATGTCATATGATCAAAAAGTTTTATACTATAAAGAAATCTGTATGTTAAAAACATTTTTACAAGGAATCGAAAAATTGGTAACTTTTGTGATTTTCTAGAAACTGCTTTATAAATTCGCCCTGATTACAGTAACATTGGAATTGCTGCTGCATTCTTACCACAGGTGGATACAAGCCTTTAACTAGCTCCTAGCAAAACACTATAAATGGCATATTAAGTATTTGTGATAGTGCTATGATAGTTAGACTTAACATAGATATTAAATATACACATTCAACCAATGTTTTCCTTGTATTCCAACGACACTATGTTTAGCCAAATAGAAACTATAATAAGTTATCATTACAAAGGCACCATCAGGCTTAAGACTAACAGGTTTTCTATTTTACTTTGGAGAACCAGGTTAAATGTTAGTTCCTTGGAATTCTTAGATACAACACTTTAGACGTTTTTAGCACTCATTCATAAAAGACTGGGCGCCACTGTGCTGAGAAACAACCAGAATTGTGGGCTATTAGTCAGAAAGCTGATGCTCATATCTGCCCTCATGAAAAATAATAAGAGGAAGCACAGGTATTTAAAAACTCAAGCTCTTTACCTAATGAGAGAGCACATTGAGCTACAGATGAGATGATGATGCAGGCCCAAACATGATGAGGAAAGTGGGATCATCCAGCTAAAAGCCATATGAGCTATAAATTAGCTAGCCGCCTCCTATCTGCTGCTAATATGTTTACCTCTAAAACTCTGATTCCTGAAGTTATTCTCCACTTTGTTTCATTGTTTGTCTTTTAATGTTTAAGTTATCTGTTTGAATTACCCTCATGTTAATTTCCTTTGTACTGGTTGACAGTATCATGTATTCCATCTCGGGATTTTTATGACCCTAATGGTTATCACACTTAAACAATTCCTTTATTTTACCTGTAGATCATTCTAACTTTTCTTAATCACTCCTGGAGAGTCTTCCCTGTTACCGATTTTGTGTTATTGGCAAAAAGTTTTTTTTTGTCCGTCCGTAATGTCACAGACATTAAAGAGCACCATCAAAGGAAGTGATCTCTGAGCCTCTCCCTTCCCCTATTCAGAATCAGCCTATTGTACCACAAATTTCATGAAACTTAGCCAATGTCTTATTACATGTATTTTCTTCAGCAATATTCCTTTGGGTGAGTCCCTCTCTTCCTTTATCTGGAGCGACATATGACTGGATCCATCAAGTCATAAGTGAAGTTGCCCCAGTGTCATCTATTTAGTACATCAGACCAGAAAACTATCACATCTCTTTTTGGAGTTCAAGTAAAATCCCATTTACATTATATTTATGTATGTACATATTTATATAGTGCCATCCATGTATATAGCGTTTCACAAAAGTAATACACGTGACATAATAATAATAATAATAATAATAATAATAATAATAATAATAATATAACACATACTGGGAATAAGCGCTTGAGACATAAAAGTAACATTAGGAAAGAGAAGTCCCCGCCCCAAAAAGCTTACAATCTAAGTGGTAAGTAGGTAGAACTTAGAGACAGTAAGAGGGTATTCTGGTAAGGGGTCAAAGTCAATGTATGAGGTGTATACAATAGTATCAGTCACGGAGCTACCCATATGCTTTGTTATGGAGGTGTGTTTTAAGATGGGTCTTAAAGGTGAAGAGAGATGGTGCTACAGTAGTTTGATATTGAGGGGATGGGCATTTCAGAGGTGTGGGGCATTGAGTGAGAGGTTTTCGTGGGAGAGGGCTTTAGATACAAAAGGGGTATACAGAAGATTTCTTTGAGCAAAACGCAAGAGTCAGGCAGGTGTATAGTGAGAAATTAGGACTGGGATTCAACCAGGGGCAGAAGAGTATAAGTAATTAGAAATTTATTAGGAAGCAATGAAGGGGATTTCAGCAGGAGAGACGCTGAGACAGATTGAGGAGAGAGTAAAGTGATTTCTAGCAGCAGCGTTTGTTACTGTCACAATGTTTTGGGAGACTGTTCATATATCAGTTCTAGAGATAATAGGCGCATTCCTAGAAATGTTGTTTTTCCACCCACCTTTTAAATTTAAAGAATAGTTTACAATCGTTTTCTCACCAAAATGATGTGTGCAGCTTGTTTAACACCATTGTTGTTCTGGCATGGAAAAGAGCAATGACTGCGTGTTCAAACAATGACGAGTGCTGTAAGAACATATCGACATGCTTCCATTGGTCTAACATTTCAGAATGGTTACAGTACTTTGAGTTGCCTGAATATTGTTGACAGCATTTTTAACAGGCTGCTTGTAGAGTCATGAGCATCTAACATAGATTGATGTCAATATATTTGCAAAGTGCGACTAATATTCATGTTTAATCAGATAAATTACAAAGCATCACCTAAATATGGACCATTGGTAATCCCTTTAGCATCAACTTCAATTGGGGTAAGATGAAAATGCAAATCCACAGCTATTTATTAAGTAAAAATGATGATGTTACCATAATTTCAGAAATCGTATTCAACTTAATATAAAACATGAAGTATAATATAAAGAAATCTAACAATTCAAAGCGATTCCCTTGGAAAGTGGGTATTTCTAGCAAATGTAAAGATGCAATTCATTTTGATTAACTTTGTATCAATATGGCACTATATTTGCACCACATAATTTTAATAGCCAAATTTGTGTTAGAAACTTAACAAAGGTGATCTGTCAAACCCACAATAATACAGTTGGGAGATGTGGCCAATCAAAATCGGTCAATTCAGGCATTATTTAATATTCATCAACAACATCTACGCATTTCATTGAAGAAAAACAAACGCATACAGAAGCATGACTAACACACCCATGACATCTCTTGTGCACAGGACTTGATACCTCTGCCCGTGACATGCAAACTGTTTCGTCTCAGTTTAATGTCTCCATAATATTCATTGTCCCCACCTTTTAAATGTCTGGATACTACCTTTGCACTATACACATTCTGTAACACAATTATGTATGTCAGAATATGTGATGCCTCTGGAGAAATGAATGTATGTATTGCAGGTTCTTGAACTAGTCCTGGAAAAAATGGAATAGTTTGTAATAGCAATAATGTGCCAAAAAGAGTCAATTAGGAATTTCCAACAGTCATCTTGAGATGTGCTGTGGTTCCTTATCACTTATTTCTATTGGCAAAATATCTAGTCTGATAATAGGGCATTCAGGTAATGAACAGCAAAGTGTCAATTCTCAAGTTAATGAATGAAAGTGGTAATGCAGCAATCTAGACAATGAGGATTCCCCCACACATAACTGATGAAAGAGAATGGTAGCATTAGACTTGGCCTTTGTTGTACTCTATTGAAATCTATATTGTGTAGTCCATATCAAATAGTAGACTGAATCTATCAATGGAAGGATTTAACACATACTATTATTTCAATCCCTATGCATCTAATTCATTAACCAAATGCCCTGGTCTACTTTCCATCTTTATGCATGCAGTTATTAGATCAAATCAAACCTTTATGTTATAGCAATATTATAGAAAACACAGAGTAATTGACCAAGCATCAAATCTTACCCTCTTTTTTAAAAACTGAAAGGCAGAACACTTCTTGGCTGGGTATCCATTCACGTCTTTGTTGACCATTTTCCTCAATGAAAAGTGCCCAGTGATAGATCCACAGACACTTGCTTAGTCAATGCATCCGTTTGTCTCTGTATCCAATCTGAAGACAATGTATTCAGAGAGAGTGGAGATCACTGAATTACAGACAGACTTGCTCAGCCATGAACTCCTGAATCCTTAGTCTGATACACTCATTCTGCACCAGCTACTGCAGCAGCCTTTTGCATCCTGCAGTGAACGGGCAAGACTTTTAGTCATTCATTAAATGCAGGAACACACTAAATGCTAAATCACAGGGACTTGCTGACAAACCATACGCAGAACGATGAAAAATTGAACCAACCTGGGTCTTACATCAAGTGCTCATTGCTTAAAAGTGACATAATTCCCTCCCAAAGCCTGCATTTTCCTCTCCTTCAGGTGACGTGATTCACTGCTGTTTGAGAGATGAGGACTGTGATTCTTCAGTTTTTTTTTTTTTTTTTTTTTATATTGTGTACATTCCTTTGGGAATAGTACACATTGAAAGAGTGAGCGAGAGAGAGAGATGCAGAGAGCCAAAAACTAATAAGGATGCCGGCACTGGCTGCACAAGATGTAAAATGACAAGCAGCAACCCGACACTGTTTCCCCCAGAGAGGAATATATATATATGTGAATTCTTACATACTTTGATATATAAACTCTACTTAAAAGAAAGCAGGACGTGCACAATACCTACTCCATGAATTATTTTATTTTACTGTACTATCCAATGAACAATGTAGAAAATGTATATTTTAAGCCCATAAATAATACAATAAAATGTATTATCGAGGGCGGATGACATTGGCAAGTACAATAATGATGCAATTTGCTTATGTTTTGTACCGCAAAGCATTCCTTTATTTTCATTTTGCGGTGTTCCACTTGCAACATCAAAGTTTGTAGACTTCAAACGTTCCTTTTACTCTGTCCAAATATTTACATTGTGGACGAAATGCATTTTGTTGATGCTCTTTGGTTGCGCAATAACAAATGTTCTCATTTTGCATTAATGATGATACAAAACTTTTTTTCCGCAGGTTGTCGTAAAATGGTGCCAATAAAAGAAGGTTAAAAACCCTGTAATTCAGCCTTAATGTTTCCAATTTGGGTATGTTTGTTTTTAGCTGGTTATGAGACCCTAACTAGTACTTGGCGAGAACAGCATAAACTGTATATTTTGTCATTATTCTTTTGCAGTCAGGCCTAAATTGCAAAGATATTAATAACAGCAGCTCTTCCTCACCCCAATTACACTATTTATATTTGTCTTGCGTGAAGAATTACTGCTTTCGTATCACCACAAACTCCACGGAGAGGAACTAAAGCGATTTACCTAGAAATAGAGAAGTTAAGATGGCCAGAATTGAAAGGAAGGGTCAGGGTCCCTATCTAAATCTATATAATGCAAAAATAATTATTTATTGGAAGTGCAAAAGCATAGAGAATAAAAACCTCCTACGCGTTTTGTACGTGTACTTTATCAAGGAGTAAGAACTGTTTGTCCCCTGCAGTCTTTTAAACCCCCGTTCCATGCTCCGCCTTCGCGCCAAAAAGCGCGATGACGCGATAGACTATTCATGGTCCCAAGGCTCAACAAAGTATCCGGACGTTCCTTCTTCTCCTACCGTGCACCCCAAAACTGGAACAACCTACCGGAGACTCTAACATCCACCACCAGTTTAAGTTCTTTCAAATCTAAGGCTGTCTCACATTTTAACCTGGTCTGTAACTGTTTCATACGCTCATAATATATATTTTCTTTAACTGTGCACGCAATGTCTTGTATATAATGTATACCCTGTTCATTTATGTAACTGTGCTTGTAACCATGTACTATTTGTTTTACTCTGTGCCCAGGACATACTTGAAAACGAGAGGTAACTCTCAATGTATTACTTCCTGGTAAAATATTTTATAAATAAATAAATAAATCCGCCTCCCAACGCAGCACATGTGCAGTGTCCCGGAACGCCTGTTGATGTCAGCACTGCTAATGGAAGAAGAAAGAGAGAGAACGGAGTTCCAAAAGGTTCAAAATCAAAAAGCAATGATCAAAATCTTTCTACCAGCGTGTCCAAGTCTAGGACAAAGAACGGAGCCTACTCCCCGCTACAAGAACGGGCGCAGGAGGCACCGCAAGCAACCACTAGCTACGAGGAAACTCCAACGAAGATGACTGATCAATAACAACATCACAAAAATGTTGCATAAAAACACATAATAACACTGCTTATAATAACAACATACAAGACTGCAGATATACTGTAACAAACTGAAGCCACAATAATCTAATTAAGGCACCAACAAAATAAAAAACAAACTACAATAAAAACCACTGATGTATATAAAAACAACATACTTAATCTCTAAGAACTATCTAATAATAAGATAAATATAAGTATATGAATAATGACTAAGATGTTTGAAAAAAGGGAAGAAACAAAAAAAACATAAAGGAATAACAAAAATCATAAATTGTAACTGTAATGAATATTAACTAAAGAAAATAAAGACAAAAACATAATAATGGATGATATAATAAATGAAAAATCACTATTCAATAGAACAACTAACATAAATAATGAATAGAAATTATAATGACAACCAAATTAAGTAAAACAGGACTAAATACATGTGTGAACGGTCAAAAAAATCTAAGGTTAATTATTAGAATTAATAACCATAATAGAATCAATAAAAATTAATAAAGAAAAAATATAAGAAAAAAATTAATGTGAACAAATATAATACATATATTACAGAAAATGACCAAGGTTCCATTCCACATTCATCCCTACAGGAAAGCGTGCTCTTATGGTAAAGATCCAAAACACTTCCCTGCGGTCCAGTAAATTGACATGTTCCTCTCCCCCCCCTCCCCCTTTAGCTTTCTTATGAACCTGTTTGATTCCTAAAAAATAAAAATTCTTGACTCCAAACATTTTACTGAATGTAAATATGGTGGATACCGGATGGGTTAAGTCTTTAATTCTAATTAACCTTAGATGTTCAAGAATTCTGTTTTTTAGAGCTCTCGTCATCCTCCCCACATACCTTTTTCCGCACTCACAAGTTAACAAATAGATGACAAATTGTGTTTTACAATTGATAAATAATTTTATCTTGAATTTTTTATTTTGTGGTGGGCCGGAAGAAAAGGTCGTGGAGGGTTGCATGTGTTTGCATGCAATGCATGCACCACATTGAAATGAGCCCTTGGTTAAAAAAGCTGAGTTTCTCTTTTTTCAAGCATCTTAGTAATTATTCATATCTACTATATATTTCTGAAAGTGTCCTATGTGTCCGGGTCTGTATGTGTCTCCCTGTGCCCCTCCCCGTGTCCCTAGCGGCAATCTCATTGGACCTTGGGCTAGGCCAATGAGATTGCTCCCTTGGGCCGCCCGCCCCCGCACACCTCTCATTGGCCTGAGGCGGAGTGAAGGGCACACACACACACACACACACACACACACACACACACACACACACACAACACACAAACACACCAAACACAACACAACCAAAAACACACACAGCACGAGACACTCACAGCACGAGACACCACCACACAGCACAGCACGAGACACACACACACACACACACCCGCACGAGACACAACACAACAAACACACACACATAAATACAAAACACAATAAATATACACACACACACACACACACACACACAAAAACACAAACACAAAAAACACAAACACACACACACACACACAAAAACACACACAAACTCAGATACAAACACACACACAAATAACTATACACAAACCACACACAATCACTAACACAACACACACACACACACCACACAACACAGTCATCATACCACACACACACAACACAACCAACACAACACACACACAACACACACCCACCCCGGATACATACATTAGCGGCTCACGTGTTCGCAGCACATCTCCGCGTCTTCCCCACCGGTCCGGGAGGCTCCGCCTCTTCTACGCCTTCCCTGTTTCACGCGCTTTCACCCCCCCCCCCCCTCCACGTGGGAGCGACGGACGGGTGAGGGAGCTGCGGACGGGTGAGTGAGCGCCTACTCCCCATTCACCACCATCACCTTCCGCACTCACTTACCCTCCACCCCCCACCGGCGCCACTACAATCAGCGGGGGAGCGGGTGAGCGAGCGCGTGCCAGGGGACCAAGCGGGGGAAGCGCACCAACACGCTGCCTCCCGCCTCAGATCCACGTGGATCGGCAGGAAGGTGAGGGGAATGGCCGGTACGGGTGAGTGAGCGGCGGAGGTGAGTGAGCTGCCAGACGGGTGAGTGAGCGGCCGGATGAGTGAGGGAGCGGGCGGGTGAGGGAACGGCTGGACAGGTGAGTGAGTGGCCTCACCTCCCCCTCACCCACCCCTCAATACACTTCCCCTCCCTTCCACATCCCCTCCAACTCCCCTTCCCTCCACCCCCCCTCCACCCCCCCTAACCTCCTCAACCCCCCCTTAACTCCCCTCCCCCCCCCTTAACCCCCGCCACCCCCCTTAACCGCCCCTCCACCCCTAACCCTCCCTCCACCCCCCCTTAACCTCCCCTCCAACCCCTTCACCTCCCCTCCACCCCCCCCTTCACATCCCCCCCCTTACCTCCACTCCACCCCTCCCCTTTCACCTACCCTCCACCCCCCCTCAACTCCCCTCACCACCCATTCACCTCCCTCCACCCCCGCTTCATCCACCCCGCTCACTCCCCTCCACCCCGCTTCACCCCGGGTCACATCCCCCCACCCCCGCTTCACCTCCCTCACCCCTACCTTCACCTCCCCTCCACCCCCACATTCACCGCCCCCTTCACCCCACCTCCACCCCCACCCCCCTTCACCCCCACCTTCACTCCCCCCTTACAACATCCCACCTCCCCACCACCTCCCCCCACCTTCCCACCTTCCCACCACCTCCCACCCTTCCCACCACCTCCCCCCCTTCCCACCAATAGGGCTGTTAGGATCCTCTTAGGAGAAAAGATACTTTTGGAGCGCGAGGGACCAGGACAGAGAGGGTGAAGGTAATATCCAGGGAGCAGTGCTCCACTGGACTAGGCCAGATTTCCCCCAGGTCCAAGATAGATCACCCAACTCACTGTAGATTGTGTATGATGCAAGGAACGGCCTTAGATAGGGACCCTTCCCCAGTAGTGTGTCAGTGAGAGACATCAGCAGCAGGACGTTGCACATGAAGGTGAAGTGCAGCCTGAAGTCTGTGATCAGAGTAAAGCCACATTATCAGAAACTATTTTAAAAGGGTACAATCCAGCTGGAGGCCCCTCCATAGGCATCCACCTATGGATCAACACAGCAGAGGAACTGGTATATTGCAATGCGGAACCACATTGCAGATCCACAGAGTTCTTTACTTGTTGACCTGGTCTGGACTGAGACCAGGGAGGTATTATTCACGTGCACTAACAGCCCAACACACTGTGGGTAGCGCTATCCCACAAGTGCTCTTTGGGGAGGGACTAGTTTGTGGACACTAAAGGGTTAAGTGCCCAGGCACTCCAGTATTTTGGGGGTTCCACCCGGGAGGTGTTATTGTGTGGGTGCGGCCTTGCACGGCCGTGTTATTCTTGTCGTGTATTATATGTGTTCAGTAAATACTGTTATTATATACCTGTGTGTAGTTACTGTGTATATTGGTCCTGGTGAGGGGCTCCTCCAACTATGCTGGGATCCCTCGCCGGTGGAGGCGTTGCGACAAGGTGAGCAAGTGATACCCCAGGCTTCCAGTGGCGGAGGCTCAGACCTTCTGGTAGTCAAACAGGTGACAGCAGCACTGGTAGTTCCCTTAGTTACGGGGAAAGGGGGCTACCTATACATCATTGTTTTTTATTGTAGTTTGTTTTTATTTTGTTAGTGCCTTAATTAGTTTATTGTGGTTTCAGTTTGTTATATCTGCAGTCTTTTATGCTGTTATTATAAGCAGTGTTATTATGTGTTTTTTGTGCAACATTTTTGTGATGTTGTTATTGTTCAGTCATCTTCGTTGGAGTTTCCTCGCAGCTAGTGGCTGCTTGCGGTGCCTCCTGCGCCCGTTCTTGTAGTGGGGATTAAGCCCCGTTCTCTGTCCTAGACTTGGACACTCTGGTAGAAAGATTTTGAGCATTGCTTTTTGATTTTGAACCTTTAGTGACTCCATTCTTTTTTCCATTAGCAGCGCTGACGTCATCAGGCATTCCAGGACGCTACGCACGTGCTGCATTGGGAGTTGGATGTCATGACATCACCACGCTTTTGGCGTGAAGGCTGAGCATAGAACGGGGGGTTAAAAGACGGTTAAAAGACTGCAGGGGACAAACAGTTTTTACTCCTTGATAAAGTACACATGTACGAAACGCGTAGGAGGTTTTTGTGCTCTATGCTTTTGAACTTCCAACAAATAATTATTTTTGCATTATATGGATCCCTCTCGTTGTTCTTTTTGGTTGTGCCCTACTCCCTTTCTTTCAACTCTGGACTACAACTTTGGCAGCTGCATGTCTTCTCCAGTTTAACAAGTGGGTGACTGTGAGTACTTTATATCTATTGAATTTGGCAATCCCAATGAAATACATGGTGTGTGATTTTCCCGCATTGTATACACTCATTGTAACATATATATGATTATGGATTCCCCCTTCTTTCTGTAAAACTGGACGTTATTATTACATTTGCCCTGTGCTAGAGCGCTTATACGTCTATACTGAAGTTAAGATGGCTGATTGGTTTCACTTTACTCTATATCCATTATATGGTGGGAACAGGAACAGCACCTTAGCTACACTGGTACAAATGGGTGGGTAGAGGGTGTGAGCTCTCAGCCGGTCCCAGAAGTTCGAGACCCTTATTTTATTTGAATTTTTTTTTAACTGTGTTATTTATAATAAAACAGGATTATAAATAATCTAATTTGTGCTAACAGTTATGTATGTATGCACATTTTTATTTATATGGGGTCATTTAAGTATATAGCGCTTCATAGCAGTAATGCATAGGACATTATATTATACCACATAATGGGAATAAGCTCTTGCGACATAAAAATAACATTGGGGAAACGAGTCCCTGTCCCGAAGGGTTTACAATCTAAGATTGAGTTTACAGAATAAAGAACCTTAGCATAACCTAATCTTTGACAAAAAAGGCAAATACAGAAGTCAACAGTAACAAAGAAGAGAATTATAACATGAGAAGATAATTATAAAATTGCAGCAGAGGAGGAATTTACACCATTAGGCTTGGGACATAGTTATTGGAAGCTCGCTGAGGCGCGCTCCTGCTCTGCCTCACCTGCTGAAAATGGGGCTCTTTTCTGTCCTTGAAGGCGAGGCAGTGAGCGCGCTCAGGGGGCGGGGCGGAGGCGGAACAGAGGCGGAACAGAGGCGGAGCGGAGGCGTGCCAGGAGGCGGAGCGGGAGGCGGGGCTAGTCCCCCGCTCCCATTGGATGGGAGCAGTCACGTGACCGCTCCTCCGCTTCCCCGAGCGGCAAATTTCAAACCTGCCTGTCTGTTCCAAGTTTCACAGCCTCCGCACGTATCAGCGCGCATGCGGAGGGGGAAACTATAGCCACGCTGATGACAGATGCAGGGGCTTTGTGCATCTGCTCAGCGCTGCTCAGCCCGCCTCAGCGACGCTTAAACTCACTATGTCCCAGGCCTTAGAGGAGGAAATTAAAAAAAATTAATAAAAGTTTAATTATATTTACTGCTTTTTTATTTTTGCTATTCATATATTTTTTAAGTAAATTACATCAGCAAAAAAACTTTGAAACAGGGGTTTGAAGCTGTCCATTTACACTTATGAATATATTTACCAAGCAAAAGGAAACCATCAACCAAGTACGTCCAAGGAAATCTAAATCTCCTACCTGTTCCTCCCCAATTGGAAGCCCCGGGGGCATCATAGAATAATAACAAGTACCAATGAAACAGGAAGAGACATGGGAAATAGAAAAGAGAAATAAGAAAGCGTGGAGTTGCTAATGTCATTGCACTTTTATTCCAGTATTTACTATTATATAATATCTTTTTTATAAACCAGCATCACTAACTTAAATGCATTACGAAATATTTTGTAGATGCTCAGCAGGTAAAACATACATCATAGCCTATTAAACAATCATTATAAATAACATAGAAAAGGTATAGAGGCGGCATATTGTACAGTGATATCTTACGATAAGAATTGCCATCTTGAAATACAGTAAGACCTGTCCCTGTAAATGTATCATTATTAAGGTTAAAATAAATAGTGCATTCAAATTATGTTTTACACAACAGAAATACAGTATAAGGTGAAACAAAATAAATCTTCAAGTACTGAAGTTATAAGCATTTTGGGTTGTTTTTGAAGTAGGACTGGAATATTGTGTCCTATTACTACAGTTCTTCATTGTCGGAGGAAATAGTGATTGTCTAAACTAAAAGTTTGTTATGGCTGAAGTTAACCCCTAGAATGCCTGAGCTCCTCTGTTAATTTCAACTCCGGGAGCCCACTGTTTCCGGTGTGTGTGTAATCTAATGGCTTCTTTAAATGTCCCACGTCTCACAGGCCAATAGAAAGCCATGATATCATCTGGTGTGGCTTCCTATTGGCCCGTGTAAAAAGGGTCTTTAACCTCAGCAGAGAAACCGGCAGCCCCTACAGATATTTCTTTTCTTGGGGTTGAGGAGGAGCGCTGGATCTCGTGATATGTGAAAAGATATAGATATATATAGTGCAGATGGTAATTCCCTGCTTTAAATGATGTAAAACATAAAAAAGGAACTCACAAAGAACGTATAAAATCACTGCATGTCAGAGATCCTTCTCTCTCTGACTGGAGCCCTTTATGTTACTGGAGTCTGTATCCTCTCAGTGAAGTGGATGATATGAAAATAAAGAAAACCACAAATAGTGCAAATAGTATGAACTATACAAATGTATTATGCACAGGTAGTCAGGAAACTCACATTTTTCATAATAAAGTTGGGTGGTGGAGAGGACCGCCGATAGAAGCAGGCTGCTGTTCGGTGCTTCACTTTCCCCTCACCGTGTAGTTCAATGCCAGTCTGTGCCGTCGCGTCACTTCCGGTTTCGCGTCACGTCACTTCCGGTTTCGCGTCACAGGTGAGGGCGGGAAGCCAAAATGGGAGTGATATCAGCAGTGGATTGCCAGTCCTTGCCAGTCCTTCCAGGCGCAGAATCTCTCTAACTCTACGCGTTTCGCAACAGCTTCGTCAGGTAAGTATAGAACTGCACACCCACAGCAGCAGAGGCACGCCTGGAGGGAGGATTGTCAGTGTAGCCGGGTCTGGATTGGAGAGGGTGGGTTAATCTTGATACTTGCCGAGGTTGTGGGGAGGAGCCAGAAGAATAGTCAGTGTCCGTAATGCCGTGGTCAGGGGTTGGAGCCAGTAGAATAGTAGTGTGTCCAAAAGCCGAAGTCAGGGATGGAGAAGTGTGGGTAGTCAGAGGCAAGCCGGGGTCGTTATCCAGAGAGGGGTCCAAAGTCAAGCTGGGTAAGTACATGTGAGATCAAACAGCAAGGAGGCAAGGCAAGGCAGAGGGAAGGAGCAAGGAACAGGGACATGGAGAACACAGGCTACAATGAACTATGCTCAGCCAAAGTGCCAGTGGCACAGCTGAGCAAATATGAGACTGACAGACAGACAGACCAATGGGAGAAAGGGGTGGAGTGGAGGAGCGGCTGGTGCGGAGACAGGGATAGGTGGGAGTGATTGACACGCAGGGGACAGGTGGGAGTGATTGATACGCAGCTGGTGAGCGGTGCACGAGCGTCACGTGTGTGCGCCACGCGAGGCAGACGCGCGTCGCAGGTGGGGAGCGGAGACCAGCTCTGTGGGAGCAGTGAAAGCCCTGCATGGGCTCACGCACTATGCCAGCTGCGTAGGATGTTAAGAAGCGGCAAGTAAGGAGAGAACACGCCACAGGGGACGTATTCCCCGATTCCTTACACTCCCCCTGTGGAGTGAACAACAACTTCCCTGCTCCCATAAGGGGATGCAGGAGGAGCACCATGCAGGAGGAAACTTGGATGGGTCCCAAGCCTTGAAGTGACCTTCTTATGGGAAACAAGAAAATGGATGTACCTGCTGTAATATCTTAACCAATGCAATAAATACCATGGAACCATATGCAAGTGTGATTCGCTGTCTTAGACTAAAGAAAGGTGTCAGTCTGGACCATCCTACTATCCCAGAGGATCCTCGCTGAATGGAGGTGCTGCAACCATAAACAAAGGTACCCTGTAAACATGTCCTGATAATCCCCATACCATTGCGGAAGTGCTCTGCCCTCCTGTTATCTCACAGGTATGCACCATCTTACACCAAAGACACCACTAGTAGCAGACCAGATCTCATTTTGGGTGGGGGTAAAGGGGCTACAAAAATATTTTTTTAAATGATAAGCAGTATTGCTTTTTTAAGGTAAGTCAAGGCATGTCAGATACATCAATATAGTTTTGCCTGGCCACTGGAGATCATAGTAAGAACAATTAGATGTCAACAAATTTGGTTCAGAAAAGGTCATTTTTGTGCTGAAAACATCTCATAAGTACAGGAAAGTAGCGTGTACCTTACTGCTGTCTAAATATTTTCTGCTGATAAAAATAATGATTTTCTGTGCTTCACGTAGCCACGCAATATTTATCTTTGCATTTTCGAGCTGATTGGTGAGATTAACCCAATGCGAGTTTCCTTTGGAAGTCTTTTAGATCTTTATGATGTACTTACCTTGGCTTAGTCAGCAAACTACTTTTTTTACGAGATTCTCTCCAGGACCACAGAACATAATAAATTTCAGGGCTGGCTAATCTTGCTATAATTTTCCACTTTTACATTTTATTCTCATCCAGTTTCTTTATCTTCTTACATTGAAAACATTAAGATAATGTTGATGGGGCTGGTATAGGTGAAAATAATTCTGTATTTGTTATATGGGATATGAGTTCCGAAAACTTTGGTCATCAGGGTTGCTGATCATTTTTAGAGAATGCTGCTAATTTAGTATTTTGTTCTTCACTGTTGGCGTTTAGTTGTTTTGTGTCAGTTTGCTGTTTGGCTTTAGTCACCGTTTTTCAGCAAAAATCACAGTCACAAAGAAATTCAATTTTGTCAACAATATTGGCCATATTTACTGAGTGGTGCTAAGCCATAAGGCACCTTAGTGCCCACTGAAGTGAATGGGATGTACTGTAACGTGACATAAGGCTTAGCCCCATTATTAAGCATGGTACTATATGAATCCATTCCCATGTCCCTAATGAAAATCAGTTCAGCTCCCTTTCCAAAAGACATTCTCCGTCAAGGGAATTAATATTTCTCAGCGCACACTGTGGGTTGGATAATATGTTTTTCTTCCTCTAATTTGTGCATATTAAAGTGGCAAATAGGAAGCAGTGACATTATTTATTATTATTATTATTTTTTAAAAGGCAATTGTTCTTTAAATTTGCATGTCCTTGACAAACCCAATGTTTAATGACTTTCATGTTGAATGTCACAACTGTTTTAGCTGATTCACTTCTTTTATTTTGGACACTGGAGGCAGTTACTATTTAATAATGACAAATATACATTACTATACTGGACATTTCTATGCAGTTGGTTATCATTCACTTATCTCACAGACAGAAAGGGTGATAAGTTTTATAGGATCTAATGCCTTGTGTGGGCTAACTGAAAGTCAGGCAAAAAGATACAGGATTAAAAAATAGTTTATTAGCAATGAATGAAGAAGAGGCATTTATTTGCAATGTGTGATATGTCTCAGTTAGGGTTTGAATGTTTAAAGAAATTTGTGAAGCTTCAAAAATGTAGTGTAACAGGTATTCCCCCTACCCTACGGGAATCAGCCACTACTACAGTACTGGTGCTACCTGTTGGATGTACAGAAGGCCTGGGCCTCTGCTCAGGGGGAGCCTGAGGTGACTGTGTTCTGTATATCTGTATATATATATGGTGCAGCACCTCCACCTATGAGGATCCTGAGGTAATAGGATTGACTCCTCCTAGGACTCGTATACCTAGGGTATACTCAAATAACACACTCACAATCAATAAAATATAACTCCTTTACTGTGATCCCACAGAAAGCATAATATGACACAATAGAACCAAGGCACAGTATTATTATAGAAAAAACAATAGTCCAGGGGTAGCTAGCCCTAAATAGTACCAAGTGTGCTTGGGCACCTGTGACCCAGTGTCCTGTGAGCAACCCCTCCCAATGTGTGGGAGGGTAGCGCTACCCTCCCCCTGTTGTTGGTGCACTTCACCTTCCTGGCTTAAGGTCCCGCCAGGTCACACTTCCCGTAGGAGCAAGCGCCGCAACTGTGTCCCACGTTGCAGGGTCTCCAACTCAAGCCCCTCACACCTTAGGGTCCCAGGTGATGTCTGTCACGCAGGCCGCAGTGGGAAGCCTCCCTCTGCGCTCCGGTCTGTTCTGAGGGTTCCGCTGCATTCTCTCTCTCTCTAACAGGAGCTTCCTATCTTAATGCCAGCCCTACACACGTATTGGCGGTGAGGGCATTTATCTGGGGCCTAGGGGTAGGTTTGGACCTAGTCCAGGAGCTGAGCAGGCTCCCCGGACACTACCTTCCTCTTCCCTCGCTCCGGATCATCTGCCCGTCACCCCCTGAACTGCGGAGGATATCTGGTCCCCTGAAATGGCCGCTCCGTCTCTAAAATGGCCACTCGCATGCTCCAGTACACACATCGCCCATACCTAACAAGCGGCACAACCGCAAGGCAGCAGTCGCACTTTCTTGATCCTCCCTACATTACAATGTGCGCCCTCCTGATTGGCTGTAATGGCCCATGTGATTTTATCTCCGCCGCAGGACTTCTAGGAGTTGTAGTCCCGCTATTTTACATAGCACGGACATCTACTATGGAGGTAAGAGGGGCACCCTGCTACAGTAGTTTAAAACACTTTTTGGTAATTTTCAAGAGATAAATTGCATGACCTTAGAGCCACACTGTCATTTACCCCCTGAACATACCCTTTAGTAAAACACACAAAAGAAAGGTCTAGAGATAGGAATGGCCACGGCTTTATTAAATACAACATCAAAAGAACGTCAACTCCAAAAACCTGCCAGAGTGTTCCACCAACCAATAAAGCCATGTCCTGCAACCCATCAAACCAAGCATTGCAGAGACCTGGCCGCTGCACTGAATCATCATCATCATCAGCTGCCAGGATAGGCCGCAGGTACCCACAGTGAGCATGGCCCACTCACTAATAAATGCCCTCACAAGGCAATACTGTATCCCAGGAACCCTGGCAAGGGTTATCTGCACTTAATCCAGAAAGCAACTACCACCATTGGGGCTATTTCACCATCCTTAAACTAGCCCTGGAGCCTCAAGATGAGCCAGGCAAATGGAGGGTCCGCAACTTAGCAAGGCAACTTAGCAAGGCAGCGGTGTAGAAAAACCTCCATCCTTTCTAGTGCAATCACTAGAGATGGGTGAAACTGTCAAAATTGTGTGAAAAAAAGTGATATACTGTAAGGCGCTAACAACTCTATATAAAAATGTGAAAAATGATAATAAAAAGTGTTAAGTGATGAAAGTGAATAGATTATCTAAACACCCAGCTCAAAACTTCTCTGGTGGGACCTGTTTCACGGGTTCCAAGGTTTAGCAATTTCTCAAACATCCAGGGGGAGCATGTAGGGGAATAAGAGAACAAAATACACAAATATAAGTGCAGACGTTTCTTAAATCGATTAGATTGATAGACTGTGTCTTGGCTCATATAGTTGCTCTACTCACAGGACGTTGGAGTTTATAAAGGCAGCTGGCAAATAGGGTTGCCACCCATGCAAATAACTGTAAACAGGACCCCCTTTCGAATTCTCTGTCAGCAATATTAGCATATAAAATGAGAGAGAAAGCTACATAGTGCGATCAAATTGGTAAACTTTATGTATAAAAAAGGGGTAAAAAATGCGCACTTACAATGTGCCAATTAAAAATAAGCATATATCACACAAAGGTGAATTGGAGGTATCCCGAACTGCTCACCGCCTCCCTTAGGTGTTTGGCTGGCTTCCACGGCTCTGTGTCCCGAATCAGAGCTTCCCTCTTTGCGCCCGTCTGGATGTGTGACGTCACGGCTGCAGGGTAGGTTTGCTACGGGTATAACATACATATACTTACATTCTTATGAAATGTCATATTCACAATACAGATGGATTACAAGACAACCCCAATGGGTAATATGAAATGTCATTAAACAATTATCTTTGAGCAAAAGATATTCGTCTGGTTATTCAATTACCAATATTCGTGTGTGAGGTTAATCTCAATGGTATTTTAATGGTCTATTACATGTGGAGGGAAAAGGTTTGAGAGATAAAACTAAGCTTATTACAGGAAACATAATGATAGTGTGAAACTCACTAAATATTTGTATTTTACATAATTGTTTTAATAGCAGATAATCAGATCTTATTAGTCATGAGACATTGGTCTTCATTGATTAAAATAATGGATAAACAATTTGGATATGTGTTCGTGTCGCATAGTTAATAATTGACATGACTCTGTGCAGCACATAATAGGGAATACTGATATTATGTCTCCTCAAGACTTACAATAACTGGATGGAGGAAGCTATCTGGAAACAGACTTTTAAGGTTCATCTAAACTGATAAGGTTTCTACGTGGCGTATAGATATAGTGATAGGTCTATCATATATATAAATATATATTGTATCCATGGACACTGATTGTTGTTAGTAGGTGAGAACTTCTTATAGTGATTTCTCACATTACCTATTTGGTGTGAAAGCCATTCTTGTATATTGAATAATAAAAGGACACTCACTTAGGGCAGATATCTGAGTATATTAGTTCTTATAGAAATGGTATGGATGAACTGCGTAGTTTTACATATTTACAACAGGAGGTTCTAGTCTACACTTAATAAATAATAAATTACTATAATGACATTTCATTTACAGTGAATAAGAGAATTTGTGAATAGTACATGGACAAATGATTCACATAATTGACAATAGATATAACGGTGTTTTGGACATAAGAGACAAGTTGCCATTTCTGGATGTTGATCTGAAAAGAGAAGCAGGGGAAAGAATGAGGGAACAGAAGCAAAATAAAGGTGCAATTACTGTCAAATACATATTTTGGATTCATTTCAAAAATGGTGTGAGATCTATGTCAGCATTCAAACCTCTTGGGGCTAGTGTCTTAAGACAGTGAATCCTAAAGGTTTCCCTTTTCAGTAACTCTAACCCCCTATCCCCTCCCCTCCAATGGGGTAGCACATGTTCAATGGCTTTGAATTTAAGACATGTCAGTTCACCACCATGGAATTCTGTGAAATGATTTGGTATACTGTGGTTGGTTAGTTTCCTCTTGATGCCACTAAGGTGCTCAATAATTCTGGTTTTATTTGTCTGATTGTTTTCCCTATGTATTGTAACTTACAGGAACATTCCAGCATGTAAACTACATGGTCTGTCCTGCAAGTCATAAAGGTTTCAATATCAAAAACCTCACCTGTGACATTAGAGGTAAATTTGGTTTGGTCTAACGACCTGAACCGACATGCCTTACAGTTGGTACAGCCATAAAAACCTTTCCTGTTAAGCCATCCATTGTCCTTGGATTTATTATCCCTAAGCGCACTAGGGGATCATTTGTTTTTAAGGTTACTGGCTTTTTTAAAAATCACATTTGGTATTTCTGGAATGTTGGGGCCGAGGACTGGATCGTTTTTAAGGATGTCCCAATGTTTTGAGATTATGCTTCTAATCTTCCCAGCATCTCTGCTGTATCCCATCAGGAAAGCAAAATCAAATTTGTTATTTCTATTTGCATCTTTCTGTTTGGGTACCAACAGATCACCTCTCTGAAGTCCCTCTGCCTTCCTCCTAGCTGATTCAATTGTCTCCTCTTTATAATTCTTTTCCAGAAATCTATCTTTGATTTTTTCAGATTGTGTATTGAATTGTTCTTTATCTGTACAATTCCTTCTAATTCTTGTAAACTGGCTTGATGGTACATTGTCCATCCATCTTGGTAAATGGCAACTGTCTCTTCTAATGAAGTTGTTTTTATCTATCTCCTTAAAATATGTCTTTGTCTTTATTGATTCATCTTCAATGTAGATATTCAAATCTAGAAAATTAATTTGTTCATGACTCCATTCACTCGTGAATTTTAAATTGTGTGTGTTGACATTCATCTTTTCTATAAATTTGACTAATGTGTCTTCACCTCCCCTCCAAATAAAAAATATATCATCTATGTACTGGCGATAAAGGACAAGATTCGCACCAAGCTCTCCCTCCAACCAGATGTTATCTTTCTCCCAATCTGAAACAAATAGATTGGCATAGCTTGGCGCGAATCTCGTCCCCATCGCCGTCCCACATTTCTGAAAATAAAAAGTTTGTGCATACCAAAAATAATTGTGCTCTAATATAAATTTAATGCTTTCAATAATGAAATCAATCTGTGTTTCTGGTAAACTTTCATCTTCGTGTAAAACGACTGACTGCTTCACATCCTTGTGAGTGTTCAATGATCGTATAAAGTGAAGCAAAGTCACATGTTGCTAATAGAAAATGGTTTTCCCATTTCACACCACTCAAAAGATTGAGTATGTCTACAGTGTCCTTCAAATAGGCCTTTTGTTTGACCACATGTGCTGTAAGAAAGTATCTATATACAAAGAGAGATTGGCAGTTAGTGAGTCAATCCCCGAGACTATGGGTCTGCCTGGGGGATTGACTACACTCTTATGGATCTTTGGGAGGAAATAGAAGACCGGCATCCTTGCTTTATCTTGATACAAGAAATTGTATTCTTTTTCATCAAGTATGCCGGTCTTCTATTTCCTCCCAAAGATCCATAAGAGTGTAGTCAATCCCCCAGGCAGACCTATAGTCTCGGGGATTGACTCACTAACTGCCAATCTCTCTTTGTATATAGATACTTTCTTACAGCACATGTGGTCAAACAAAAGGCCTATTTGAAGGACACTGTAGACATACTCAATCTTTTGAGTGGTGTGAAATGGGAAAACCATTTTCTATTAGCAACATGTGACTTTGCTTCACTTTATACGATCATTGAACACTCACAAGGATGTGAAGCAGTCAGTCGTTTTACACGAAGATGAAAGTTTACCAGAAACACAGATTGATTTCATTATTGAAAGCATTAAATTTATATTAGAGCACAATTATTTTTGGTATGCACAAACTTTTTATTTTCAGAAATGTGGGACGGCGATGGGGACGAGATTCGCGCCAAGCTATGCCAATCTATTTGTTTCAGATTGGGAGAAAGATAACATCTGGTTGGAGGGAGAGCTTGGTGCGAATCTTGTCCTTTATCGCCAGTACATAGATGATATATTTTTTATTTGGAGGGGAGGTGAAGACACATTAGTCAAATTTATAGAAAAGATGAATGTCAACACACACAATTTAAAATTCACGAGTGAATGGAGTCATGAACAAATTAATTTTCTAGATTTGAATATCTACATTGAAGATGAATCAATAAAGACAAAGACATATTTTAAGGAGATAGATAAAAACAACTTCATTAGAAGAGACAGTTGCCATTTACCAAGATGGATGGACAATGTACCATCAAGCCAGTTTACAAGAATTAGAAGGAATTGTACAGATAAAGAACAATTCAATACACAATCTGAAAAAATCAAAGATAGATTTCTGGAAAAGAATTATAAAGAGGAGACAATTGAATCAGCTAGGAGGAAGGCAGAGGGACTTCAGAGAGGTGATCTGTTGGTACCCAAACAGAAAGATGCAAATAGAAATAACAAATTTGATTTTGCTTTCCTGATGGGATACAGCAGAGATGCTGGGAAGATTAGAAGCATAATCTCAAAACATTGGGACATCCTTAAAAACGATCCAGTCCTCGGCCCCAACATTCCAGAAATACCAAATGTGATTTTTAAAAAAGCCAGTAACCTTAAAAACAAATGATCCCCTAGTGCGCTTAGGGATAATAAATCCAAGGACAATGGATGGCTTAACAGGAAAGGTTTTTATGGCTGTACCAACTGTAAGGCATGTCGGTTCAGGTCGTTAGACCAAACCAAATTTACCTCTAATGTCACAGGTGAGGTTTTTGATATTGAAACCTTTATGACTTGCAGGACAGACCATGTAGTTTACATGCTGGAATGTTCCTGTAAGTTACAATACATAGGGAAAACAATCAGACAAATAAAACCAGAATTATTGAGCACCTTAGTGGCATCAAGAGGAAACTAACCAACCACAGTATACCAAATCATTTCACAGAATTCCATGGTGGTGAACTGACATGTCTTAAATTCAAAGCCATTGAACATGTGCTACCCCATTGGAGGGGAGGGGATAGGGGGTTAGAGTTACTGAAAAGGGAAACCTTTAGGATTCACTGTCTTAAGACACTAGCCCCAAGAGGTTTGAATGCTGACATAGATCTCACACCATTTTTGAAATGAATCCAAAATATGTATTTGACAGTAATTGCACCTTTATTTTGCTTCTGTTCCCTCATTCTTTCCCCTGCTTCTCTTTTCAGATCAACATCCAGAAATGGCAACTTGTCTCTTATGTCCAAAACACCGTTATATCTATTGTCAATTATGTGAATCATTTGTCCATGTACTATTCACAAATTCTCTTATTCACTGTAAATGAAATGTCATTATAGTAATTTATTATTTATTAAGTGTAGACTAGAACCTCCTGTTGTAAATATGTAAAACTACGCAGTTCATCCATACCATTTCTATAAGAACTAATATACTCAGATATCTGCCCTAAGTGAGTGTCCTTTTATTATTCAATATACAAGAATGGCTTTCACACCAAATAGGTAATGTGAGAAATCACTATAAGAAGTTCTCACCTACTAACAACAATCAGTGTCCATGGATACAATATATATTTATATATATGATAGACCTATCACTATATCTATACGCCACGTAGAAACCTTATCAGTTTAGATGAACCTTAAAAGTCTGTTTCCAGATAGCTTCCTCCATCCAGTTATTGTAAGTCTTGAGGAGACATAATATCAGTATTCCCTATTATGTGCTGCACAGGGTCATGTCAATTATTAACTATGCGACACCAACACATGTCCAAATTGTTTATCCATTATTTTAATCAATGAAGACCAATGTCTCATGATTAATAAGATCTGACTATCTGCTATTAAAACAATTATGTAAAATACAAATATTTAGTGAGTTTCACACTATCATTATGTTTCCTGTAATAAGCTTAGTTTTATCTCTCAAACCTTTTCCCTCCACATGTAATAGACCATTAAAATACCATTGAGATTAACCTCACACACGAATATTGGTAATTGATTAACCAGACGAATACTTTTGCTCAAAGATAATTGTTTGATGACATTTCATATTACCCATTAGGGGTTGTCTTGTAATCCATCTGTATTGTGAATATGAAATTTCATAAGAATGAAGTATATGTATGTTAGATATATGTCCCTCCATGTATTGATTCTATTGATTATTGTAGTAATTTATGACCCTCATTTTTAATTCATGTCAAATGCATGATGTCTGTATCCACTTCTACTCCCAGCGCAATATAAGCTGATTGGATTGTTTAATTGAAAGATAAGCTAATTTAGCAGGATCATTGGGTATATAAGCGCTACCAGTACACAATTACACATACTCCTGATGAAGCCGACAACAGTTCTTGCTAGCTGGGCGAAACGCGTTGAGTGGACCAATTTTGGGCTTGGAGGCGACCCGTAGCAAACCTACCCTGCAGCCGTAACGTCACACATCCAGATGGGCGCAAAGAGGGAAGCTCTGATTCGGGACACAGAGCCGTGGAAGCCAGCCAAACACCTAAGGGAGGCGGTGAGCAGTTCGGGATACCTCCAATTCACCTTTGTGTGATATATGCTTATTTTTAATTGGCACATTGTAAGTGCGCATTTTTTACCCCTTTTTTTATACATAAAGTTTACCAATTTGATCGCACTATGTAGCTTTCTCTCTCATTTTATATGCTAATATTGCTGACAGAGAATTCGAAATTTGGTCCTGTTTACAGTTATTTGCATGGGTGGCAACCCTATTTGCCAGCTGCCTTTATAAACTCCAACGTCCTGTGAGTAGAGCAACTATATGAGCCAAGACACAGTCTATCAATCTAATCGATTTAAGAAACGTCTGCACTTATATTTGTGTATTTTGTTCTCTTATTCCCCTACATGCTCCCCCTGAAACTGTCAAAATACATTCCCGAGAATTTCCCAAGTATTCCATTCAAAATACATTTCATGGTGTAAAATCCGTTGACAGATTGTTCGAGTTTCAATCCGTGCCAAAACTGCATTGCATACAATCTGCACTAATTTTTAAAAATGCAATAAATGGATTGCGGAATTCATGGATTGGATTGTCAGTGATTAAAAAAAGACGAATCACCCTTTTTGGGACTGATTGGCTGAAATCCGCCGACCAAAGGATCCGCCCGATCCGAGGATGATCCAAATCTTCAAAAACAAATTCGTCCATCTCTAGTAATCATCCTTTGTCAACAGCTGCTAACTGGTTCCCATTCCCGATATTGCACTTCCGAAAGAATCTGGCTGCGGCGACACAACGAACACTCATGCCAAAATCTGCACTCACTAAAAATGCACTGGCCTTCATTAAAGTCCCAGCAATAATCTTTTTTACTACTGCCCACTGACCCAGAGGAAACCCCACTGCTAGCCACCCATTGTAAGGGGTTCGCTTCAGTGTAGTCATCAGTTCTATCCAAAGTCCATAGGATAGAAAATGTTTGAAGCTAATTCGAAAATGTCCAGGGGAATAACCTTTATCAATATCCTCCTTTCTAGTTTCCCTTTTCTTACAGGACATCGCTAATACCTCCCTGTAGCCCGGCAGCAAGCACAAGATCTCTATATGCTCTCCCTTCCATACCTTCTCCTTAATATATGCTGGTAAGTATAATCCCAATGAGCTAGTGGCGCATGTTTAAGCATGTCGAAACAAAAGTCTGAAACCTTTAACATTTGCAGAGATGCCAAATGTATCTTTCCTCTGACGGGAATTAAACTCGGCCGTCATCCAGCTATCTCTGCTGGGCCCGCCGCGGGACACAGTAACACTACCACTGCCTTACGCCCAGAGACAGACGAAGTTCCAACAATCACCTTCCGCCAACCAGTTTAAGAACTGACACCAGCCAGCACAAGCAAAGATCTGTCCCCTATTTCCACCACACCACCAAGTGGCATGGATATAGGTGCCAAGCTTTCCCCCTTGGACCACAATAGCCCCCCCCCCCCTCCAAGGAGGTTCTCAAGAGCTGCAACAAACCTCTTAGCAGAGCCACTAACTGCGCCCCCAGGCAGCGACCCATTTTCCATGGGATCGGACCAATCCCTGGCGCCGGCTCAGCACCGGTCATCTAGAAGGCAATAGTTTTTAACCACTAAACACCAATGGAGGGACCCTCACTTTCTATCAGCACCCCAGGCAAAAGGAACTGACCATCTCCACCTGAGGTACCCCAATAAGCCCCAGCTCAACGCTGCTCAGGTGGCATCCCCCTCCTGGGACCTTGATGCTTAAGGCAGGGGGGGGGATGTTAAATCAGGGGAAGAGTCAGCCACACTAAGACCCAGGGCCCTTCTCTTACTTTTTCATACTAAATCTGAGTAAAATACCGTATGTAGCCTTAACAGGAAGAACATTGCTTAATTGGAAATCTTTATGTGTACGATCCATTTTACTCCTAAAACTGGCCTCAACAACCCCGCCACTCCAATGCCCATTCAATGCCATCCTAATGCCCGGAATTAAAGATATCCAACCCCACTTCTAACAGATAGACCCCACCTGCCTGATACAACCTCTCACAGGCCCAGTAAGAGAAGATCATTCTACGGACATTCTGGTATAGTCACCCAGTATGCCATTTTCAAGAAATTGCCTTAATTTGCTTAAAGCTTCAACCACACTCCCTTTACATGAACATACAGAAATATATTTGTGAAAACACTTTATCATGACACTTACATTATGGACAGTGTGTCCTATCCTGCTTTATACCTTTAAGTGTACAACATTGTAACAACATAGCAAGTTGGAAGTGGCTTGTACAGTAACAGCAGAGAAAGGGACTGATCTCTTAACAGCTGCATCTGAGCAATAACCAGTCTGAACTCTCTCTCAGCCTGTGTGATCTGTACATTTTATTTATTTATTTATAAAAATGTTTTACCAGGAAGTAATACATTGAGAGATACCTCTCGTTTTCAAGTATGTCTGGGCACAGAGTTATAAAAAATACATGGTTACGATAAAAGAACAGGGTTATACAGGGAATTCATAGACATTTCATGGACAGATAAAGTTGGAAAAATGGGTACAGGGGATAAAGGGCTTATGTGTTTCAGATAGAAATAGAGCAGCTTTAACATCACTTTATCATCAACTAATATCAGCGAACGGCAGCAAAACGGCTCACGCCCTTTGGCTGCCCTTCGGCTGCGCCAAAGGCTGTGCGCCTTTGGAGTAACGCAGATGTACGCTGGGTGGGTGAGGTTGAATCTGGTGCGTCTGTGAACAAAAAGATCTTTTCTTTGTCCACTTGGCTCATTAACATTCCAGTGGGTGGGGTTGCCAATTCAACAAAGAACAAGCACATGTTAACCCTTAGCACGCTGGGTTGTGTAGAGGGGAGCAGTTCTTGGGGGGGCTCTCATCAGGCTGTGCGCCTTTGGAGCAACGCAGATGTACGCAGGGTGGGTGAGGTTGAATCTGGTGCGTCTGTGAACAAAAAGATTATTACAACAGAGTTCTCCTAAAAACATATCCAATGTGATATACAATATGCCCTCATCAGCTTTTCAAACTGCACTCAAGATCCCTCAAATACAACTGCTGCATGAATAATATTCCCAGCCAGAACTTACATTAACCCGAAATGCCCCACTGCATGGGAACTAAAAGTACCCCTCCCAAACTCAAAACAGCAATTGCAATATATCAAAATTAAATGAATAAAGAAGAGGCATTGTAAGGACTTTCTTGAATCAGCAACACAAACCTACAAAATGCTTACTGATCTGTAATTCATAGGCAATTCATTTTAAAGATGTTATCTCAAGTTAAATTATGAATTTTCAGACATTTTTGACTAGTGGTATACTAATGTCCAACTACAGTGTGCACCGTCTGATTCCTCTACTGCGATGTTGTTACGCTGTGCTCACCACAAACAAGACGAGACCCCTGTGCTGAGATGGGAGTAGGCAGCCACCAGTCACAGACACGGGGACACCATCCGGAATGTAGAATGGTCTTGCTGGCCGAGTCTGAGACAGGAGAAATCAGAATAAATGAATACTTGCTGGGTTGAATGCAGGGGAGGTCCAGAGCGTGTGAGGTACTAATGCCAAGGTCAGAACTGGAGAAGAGCGGATCGTCGATGTCCAGAGCAAGGGTCAGGTCAGGAGAGATACGGATCGTCAGAGTTCAAGCCAAGGTCGGGGTTCCAGAGAGCGGGGGTTCCAAAGGCAGGCAGAGTCGGTACACGGGAAATCAGAACTAGAACAAGGCAACAAGGTAAGTAAGGCAGAGGCAAACACAGGGTAACGTGAGTCTATGCTCAGCCGAAGTGCCTGTGGCACAGCTGAGCATAAGTAGCAGGCACTGACCAATCCCCCCAGGGGGTGGAGCGGAGGCGTGACCCTCGAAGAGACCAGGGATAGGCTGGAAGGGGAGAGACACTTGGCAGTAATGGAACGAATGAGTTCCTCTTGACTCATCCCTCCGGGGCATTGTGGGCGCATCGCGTGCGTCACACGCCGATGACGCGTCTCGCTTCTGCCCTCCAATCCCGTGATGCGGGGTCTGCGCCTGCGCAGCGCATCAGCAGGGACTGATGCTCCCATGGGGAGCACTCTGCGCGTGCGTGGAGAGACGCACGAGGGAGGGCGACAGCGCGGAGAGTTACTAGCAGGTGTCGGAACGGACCGGAGGTAAGTGCGGGCGTGCGGGACCTGCACGGGGGCGCGTGAGGGTCCACGAGTCCTGACAGATGTACAGAAAAAAAGGTTCTATTTTCATCTTCATAAAAGGACCATAATCCATATATCAAACTGTCTCACTTAAATAAATTAAGTGTGACAATTAGTGTGAAGCTTTAACATGACCTCAGCCCAGACACAATCCGGTCTGAATCCCACATTGTTCAGCTGGCAACAGAAGCTTTTGATCTAGGCTGAGCCTCTTTGGGGGCCTAGTGCCCACCAGGCCCCAACACATGGTTCCCTTCCAGATGCAAGCGGAGTACCTCCACCTCTCCCTACATCCTCTGCCACGCTGCTCACCCTCCAGTCTGGGAGGAACTTTACTGGAAGCTTAGAGCACCGGTGGTGCTCTGACTCCACTCCATGTTCTCTGGCCGACGACACAGACAAAGCTCCGCCCGCATCTCCCAGTCCAGGGCCGTCTGGGAATATTGCGGGGCTCAGTACAGGGACATTTGTTGTAGGGCCTCCTACCTTCTCCTTCGCGATCTCTTTCTGCAGGGTCCCTGTTCATGGTGCCACAACATCAAATGACGTTGCATTGCAATCACTACGGGACTTCTTGTGATGTTGTGCAGCATCACATTGTCATGGCAATGTGGCACCACATGGCATCCCATTGTCATAGCAATGTGACGCTATATGACATCATGTCATCACACGACGTCACGTGACATCCCATTGTCATAGCAATGAAATGCCATTTGCCGTCGCAGTGCCATGATGAGGACCTTGCAGGAAGAGATTGCGGAGGTGAAGGTAAGAAAGATACAGAGGCCTCACGCTCTCCCCTGGAAATCGGTTTCATTGTTGCGGGGAAGAGCGCGGGGCCTCTGTAACCACAGGGCTCGGTTCACAAGCACCGACGGCACTGCCTTTAATGGAGACAGAAATTCACCAGGCGCTTCCACAGATGTCTAGGTCAAAAACTGGATTGCAATAATACACTATAAATAGATAAAGAACTTAATAGAGATGGTGACACGCTGCAGCTCAACCTTCACCAGATCTTCCTTGTTGATCCTTAGGGTGCATGGTAGATGGGAGAAGTCAGGGAGAGCAATTCGCCAATGGAAACATAAAAATATAAAAAAACAAAACACACAGTAATAGTGCAAAACTCTGTGGGGAAAGCAGATCTGCAAGACCTGTAACTACCTAAACTGCTGATATTAATTGGCAAATAAGATGCAGCAGTTTAATAAAAAAGACACCCAATCGCTACAGTAGGAAATAGATGTATAAGAAAAAGTGAGGAGTATAAAAATCACAGAGGGACAGATGCACCCTCAGCAGTCGATACAGATGGTAACCAAAAACAAATGGCAGAAACCACTCAGAGAGGGAAAAAATGCAAAGCAATGATGTATTTAAATATACAGAGTCCACAGCAGCGGTGGGCAGTGAAAACTCACAAGAAAGCCCTATAATAGGGCATATGGCAGACAGGCAGCATTCTGGCAGAGGGTATGGAACCATACCATACCTGGCCCCATCACTCCATTCAACACCGGGCGCTAATGGGTCCTGCAGGAATATACTGTTGTTGTAGAAGCTGCAGAGAGACCCAAACAATTACTCTTAACTGCCTTATTCTTTTTATCATTATTTGAAACTTTTAATCATCGTTTTATTTGCATCAAGATCTGCTATACAATGTGGCCGTCAACATTTTGGTAACACAGTGACATCAGTGAAATGCATTTGCATATGTTTTTCCACACACAAAAGAAGTTATGGTGAGTAAGCACATCATTACCAATAATCCCTGGCTACAGTGGGAGCACTGTATGCTAAGAGATAATGGGGAAAGACAGGGTTGCAGACCTGTCTGAGACATGTGAATGTGCTCACATGTGGTATTTTTATTTGCAATATGTTTTTCAAATACCAACGGCCATTTTGGAGTTCAGGATTTGAATTAGATCTGTCTCTGTCTTACCCCTAGTGATATCAACTAATGTGGAGGGCACTATCCATCCCTAAAAATGAGTTTAATAGCATCACATGCCCAGTTCATCATAAATGGCACTGGCATGCTGGGCAGCGAAAGGGCTTTCCTTTAAAGGCTCAAATAAAAATGTGGCAATTAATTTGTTTTATAATATTATACATGTATTGCAGATTTATTTAGCACCTTAGGGGTTGAATGAGTTCCTCATGTCAGATATAGCAGTTAATAATTCAAGGTGAGTAATACATTTAATAAAGAATTTAACGTGCAGCCATTTTTTATTCACGTAACCTCAGGGTGATTTAGATATACTGTAGTTGCTCTAGAAGCAAAATTGCTTTATCATTTATAACTTATATGCCTAGAATCCCATGTCTAGATTGTGTAGGAAGAAAGCTGACAGTTTTAAAATTCCTATTTTAATTGTGCTTTTGCACTGATTATATAGTATAATTAATCTAAAGCCACATCCCTTTACACAAAATGGTTTGACGTTGAATTTGGATGTGTTCCTGAGTCATCCAGTTTTTTTCACATAACACATGAGTAAATGCAAATTATTAATATGATTAATCCTACAATACTTCCATATCCCATTGGCTCCTGTACCATGTGATGTTCGATTAGTTAAAAAGGATGTGACATTACTTTAAGGGATGATGTCACATCCTTTTTAGAATGGAACATATCACATGGTACAGGAGCCAATGGGATTGTCTTCAATCCCATTGGCTGTAATACCATGTGATATAGTATGTGGTTTTACGGATGTGATGTACCTCCCTTGGAGATGAAGTCACATCCTTAAAAAAAAAAAAAAAGCCTGTCACACGATACAGCGTCCAATCGGATTGAAGCTGTACAGTCTGACCCTAAAATGTGACATCACAGGCCTTATATAAGGCCTGTACATCTTATTTTAGCAATGGATCTCGACGTGGCAACATCCGTTTTCGATTTACCATGGGGTTTTCGATTGAAAGAAAGAAGATAGGACATTGAAGAAAAGAATGACAGATGAAGATAGGAGAAAGAAGATGTTTGTATCTGATGCTGTTCTTCAAGGAGGATGGAGTCGGATTGCAGTGGATGACGTCGCGGTTCGAGATAAAGATAAATATTGATTTTTCAGTTTTTTTCAGGGTTTTTTATTGATTTATTTATTTTTATGTTTTTGATTGCCCATTGACTGCTAATGTATTAATCTGTACCCCTTTAGGGTACAGATAAATACAGTGACAGGCAATGCATTTTTTGGCAAATGCTTGTTTTGAATTGATTGTTATTTTTTTCTATTTCTGTTTATTGTTTTGATTAAATTGTTTGGAATTGGGATGGCTTGTTTTTAGTACATTTTAGGGTTGGTTAGCGGTTTAAATTAGTTAATTGTTGGTTTTATTTATTTAATTAATTTTTGGCTAGTGCTTTATTTCTTGAACTGGTTGGATGTGTGTTTATTTAATTGTATTTTTATATTTTGGAATATTTTTTTTTTAATTATTTGCTGATTTGGTGATAGATACAGTTTATTGATGTGTACTAGTAGGCTTTTTAGTTCTTTTATTGTTGGGGTGTTTAGGTGCTTGTGTATTTCTTTTATTCTTGTGTATTTGTTTCCTTGATTTGTATTAGGTTGACCACTGACTGCTATAGTGCCTTCTCATGCCCATATTATATGGGCATGATATACCACTGTGCCAATCAATGGGTAGAGGGTGGGTATAGTGGGCCTGGAGTGGGTGGTTAGGCCTCTCGGGTGGGTAGCGGGGGAAAGGGGTTAACCCCTTAATTACTATAGAGGTTATTAACTGCTAAGGTGGTTAAGGGGTTAGGGACCATTAGATTGTATTTTTTCTTGTATTCTTGCTGCCAACAGAGGACAAGGACCTTGAGTATGGTGATGAGGATGCCCTTCATCATGGCAGGGGTAAGTAGAAAGTTGTATTTACTTTATTTATGCTGGCTGACTAATGTTTGATTTTAGAATGGGCAAATTACTTATTATCCATATGTGGTTAATAGTTATTTTGCCCATAACTGTACTGTATGTGTTGGGGGGGTTGTTGTGGGTAGAGGAGGTGGGAAATAGGCTTGTTGTGTTTTTGAATGTTTAATGTGGGCAGCGAGGATGGGTGAAGGTAGTATTTGGCCCTTGGTGGGTGTTTATATCAGTCAGGTGGGTAACGGAAGGGGTTAACACCTTCATTACAGTAGCGGTATTAACCGCTAAGGTAATGAAGGGGTTAACTACACAGCAACCCCCATGCAAGGCCTAAACGCCCGCCAAGGGCCAAATACCACCTTTACGCACCCTCGCTACCGACAATAAACATGGCACCAGTAGTTAACCTCTTCATTGCATTAGCGGTCAACTGCTAAGGTAATGAAGTTGCCTGTAAATGCATTTTTCATGCATCTGATTCATGCCAGTGGCCTCCGGTGCTGGTATTAATGTGTATCAGCTCCGGAGACCCCCGGCATCAATCCGATGCAGATAAATGCATTTTTTTTCCTAAGTCCCTCTCTCGCCATCGCCTCTGAAGCTTCTCACCAGCTTCACGCCAACTTTTTCTGGCATGAGGTATTTGGGAGGAGATTGCCACAATTAGCCTCGATAAGGTAATCGAGGCTACTAGAATTGCACGAATTTCAAAACTGGCATTAAGGGGCTTATCGCCGCCCTCCTGGTGATGTGTTTTTGAAGAGAGCAAAAAATGCATTTGCCGCCCACTTATCGAGGCTTTCTGAATCGAGTGTGGTGTTAAGCTTGCTGCACTGTACAAAGTCTCAACTCATTTTGCTAACTATACACATCCTCAAGGCAACTCCAAAATGTGTTGTCAAAACTCAAGGTTAAGTCGTCTACTCTCAGTTCTCTGGGGTGTTTGAGGCCTGTGTACTAAGCATCGCAAACAACTTTTTTTGCAGCAAAGTTGGCACGTGCAAATCTCATTTTAAATTGCACTTGTGTGCACCTTGTGTACAAACCTGACATGATTTTTTTCCCCATGGAAATCATGCATATTATGTACTCAAAATGGATGCTTTGGAGAGCAAAAAAAGAAATGGAAAAGTCTGTCTATTGTTAACTTTTTCTAGTTGTTTTAGCCCTTCTGCTGGCCTATTTACAGAAAGCAAGAACAATGAGTGGTACTTCCCTGGTCAAGTCTGTTCCAGATGGTAACTATAAGCTTTAAGGCTATCTGATGTGTTGCTGTGCTCTTTACCGTTGTGTGTCTGTTCCGTGTTCCATATCCGTCAGTGCATATCAGAGTTCTGATGGCAGCCTCTTCCAGATATACTGTTGTCTTGTGATCAGGCGCAGGATCGAGAAACAAATCCTTTTGTGGTTAACCCCGTTTGTAGGTTCTGTTTGGGTAGTTTGAGGTGACAGCAGGGAGACTTATAAGTCCTGCTGGCGCCTTGAATGAGTTTGAGGTGTGATCTCCAAATGTAAAAAGGCACAACCGATCAGGAATCATATGTTTCCCTCCCTTTAAGGTGACGTCACATCACCCAAAAAGGGAAGGCATCACATGGTACATCCACCAATTATATTGGTGGATGTACCATGTGATTCCATCAAATTTGATAGAGGAGTAATTAACTGCCAAACTTGATGCCTAGACACATGGTTCATCCACCAATTGGACTGATGGATGTACCATGTGTCTGTCAAATGTGATGTCACAGGCCTTACAAAAAGCCTGTCACATCTTTTGACAGGAAGAAGATGGCATGACAACATCTGCTGGACCTGTTGAAGAAAGAAGAAAAGAAGATCTACTCAGCCGTGACCTCTATTTAAGCAATGGAGGATCGTGGACTTCTGTGTATCAACCAAATACTCCACGGTAACTACCCTGCTAAAAGTTTGCAATGAAATCCTGTGTGGAATGGAACTGGGACAACTCACTGGTGCAATATTCCTAGATTTTGCTAAGGCTTTTGATACTGTTGATCATGTTATCTTGCTTAACAAACTCTAGTGCTCTGGAATAGAGAAGCATGCTTTAAACTGGCTTCATTACTACCTATCAGGTAAATCCAGGCATGTGTCTGTCTCAGGCTCTAACTCCAACCCCTTGGATATCACCTGTGGTGTCCCACAAGGCTCTGTTCTGGGGCCCCTACTCGTCTCAGTGTTCATCAATGATCTTCCTACAGCTTGTAAGGGATCTTAAATACACATGTATGCAGATGACACAATCCTATATGCACAAAGCCCTAGCCGCTCCGACCTTGAACACATACTTCAGTCTGACTTTTTGAGATTTGAAAATTGGATTTCCCAAAACAAACTGTTTTTAAACACTGACAAGACTGTAACAATGGTATTTGGGACTAAGGGTACATTTTTAAAGCTTCCAATGACTGAGCTCTAAATCAGAACCAACGATAACACCACCCTAACTTCCATTTAACATTCAGCATGCACATTGATACCCTGACATCCAAAACCTATGCCAAACTACGTGTACTTTACAGGAACAAATCCTCCCTAAGTCTGCTGGACAGAAAGCGTATCACTGCGAAATGCTCAAATAACTAGATAGGTCATCACTTGAGTCTAGGCGCAAAGTTAATCTTTCCTGTCTTGCCTTCAAATACTTTCTGGGCAAGCTACCCATCTATCTGAACAAACTCCTCATCCCTACAACATGCAGTACTTATCATCTGAGATCTGACTCAAAAAGATTGTTCAGATGGTTCAGCAAAGAATCCGGCTGCCCTCCTTCTCTTACCGTGCACCTCAAAACTGGAAAAATCTACTGGGGACTCTTGCAGCCACCACCAGTTTAAGTTCTTTCAAAACTAAAGCTGTCTCACATTTTTATCTGGTCTGTAACTGTTACATATGCCTATAATCAGTGTTCGACAAACCTATACATTTGCTCGCCCCGGGCGAGTGGATTTAACCCCCGGGCGAGTAAATATTGGCCCAAGCAGTACACGTTGGGTACTAGGTGGCGAGTAGATTTTTTTGTGTGGCGAGTAGATTTTTTGGTGATTTGTCAACCACTGCCTATAATATATATTATCTCTTACTGTGCTTGCAATGTCTTGTATATAATGTATACCCTGTTCACTTATGTAATTGTATTTGTAACCATGTATTATTTGTCATCTTAACTCTATGCCCAGGGCATACTTTGAGTCTAGCAGACTTTACAGGTGTCAATTTGTGATTATTGTTTGTTCCAAATGAACATATGGATTAACAATTTTTTTGATATCAATTGTTGCTGAATATATACATCAGCTTAAATGATGATTATATCTATTTTCTGATGTTCTGTGGAATTAGTAAACACATATTGGCACATTTATATATGTTACAACACGTGAAACATTACTGTTAGAATGCTTATTTCAAGTATATTAATCTATTAAGGGTTAATAATATATTTGTTTTAGATAATTTGGCAAGTTTAGGTGTTATTCAGATGCATGGGCGTCTCGCAGGGGGGGGGGCAGGGGGGCGCTTGCCCCCCCTGGATTCCTGGGCCGCCAACAGCGGGGAACCGAGGGACTGGCGTGACGAGATTTAGACGCGCTCTTCTGCAAAAAAAAAAACCTCCCTTTGTCCCTGATTTGGCTGGCGCTGTTGGCACTCTGCAAGGATTATTTATTTTTTGTTCCCTCGCAAGCTCTATCTCAGCGTGCGCAAAACTGGGGCGCCAATTATTTAGGGGGGGGGGCGCAGCCTGTGCGGCGAACACTGGGGGCAGAGCAGGGGCAGAGCAAATCCGTGCTGTGTTTCCCTGTGCTGGAGAGGGGGCGGGGCGTCCTCTGCACACAGACACAAGCCCTCTCTTCCAGCTTTACTTAGTGGGTAGCCGAGTACAGGTGTGGTTGTGTGTGTGGGTGTGTGTGTGTGTTGTGTGGTGTGTGTGGTGGTGTGTGTGTGTGTGTGTTTTGTGTGTGTGTGTGTGGTGTGTGTATATATATATGTATAGTGATGTCACTTGTGTGTGTATATATGTATAAGTGATGTCACTTGTGTGTGTGTGGTGTTTGTGTATATGTTATATGGTGTGTTTGTGTATTATATTGTACTAGTTGATGTTTATGTGTGTTGTCGTGTTCATGTCTGTGTGTGTGTGTTTTGTATATATGTATCTTACTTTTTTTTTGTGTTGTGTCTCTGTTATGTTGATTGAGTTGTTGTTTGTGTTTTTGTGTTTGTTTTTTTGTTGGTGTTTTTTTTTGTGGTGTTTTCTCTTTGTGTTTTTTTTGTGTTTCTTTCTTTTGTTTGTTTGTTTGTTTTTTGTGTTTGTGTGTGTTTTTGTATGTGTTTCTCTCTCTCTCTCTTCTCTCTCTCCTCTCGCTCCTCTCAGTCGTCTCATCATGCTATCTCTTCTCTCTTTTTTTTTGTGTGTTTTGTCTGACTGTTTGCTTCTTTTTGTGCTTTTGTATTTTGTTTTGTTTTTTTGATTTTGGTGCTTCCTGGCAGACAAACAAAATTGAACATTGAAGCATGCGCACAGCAGTCAATGCGCACAACCCCACACCCACACACAAACACAGAATAGGCCCTGATCCATACCCCCACTCGTGCTTGCAAATTATGCAGGACACCCTGTGCTCATGCTTGAGAGTTGTGATGTCACCACTCTCGGCGGCAGCGTAGACGCAGCCTAATTTCAAGCGCGAGCTGTTGAAACATATTTTGTATTTACATTGTATATCGTTTAATAAAGGGGGGGGGGGTTCATGTGATTGATTACGTCAGGCAGGGGGGGCCCGAGAAATTAAATGGATGAAAAAGGGGGCTCGGCATAAAAAGTTTGCTCACCCCTGCGAGTCTATCTGACTTGCATAAGGAGGCCGCCCTCTCCTCAGGAGCAAGTCAGGTGACTACTGTTCCATCCACTCTCGCTTCCCCTTGTCTCCTGCTCTGATTCCCCCCCCCCCCCCTGCTCTCCGTCCCCCCTTCCCGTTCCGATTCCTCCCCCCCCCCCCTGCTCCGATTCCCCCTTGTTGCGAGTGTCTGAGTTTGTGTCTTAGTGTGTGTCTGTGTGTGTGTGGAGATCAGGGGGGGAGGGATGAATGTTGAGGAGGACGGATTCAGGGGTGGGTTTGAGTCAGGGGGCATAATTGAGGGAGGTGGGAGAGGAGGAAGACGGGGGTGTAATAGAGGGTGAGGAAGAGAGGGGTGAGGGGAGAGAGTGAAGAAGAGAGAGGGGGTAAAAAGAGATGGGGGCTACCTTGGGACTATCTGCATTCGAGTGGGGTGTGTGTTGGGTGGGGTGTTGTGTTTCGATCTGAGTGAGAGAGAGAGGTCTGAGTGAGAGAGAGAGAGTCCGAGAGAGCGAGGGATCTGAAGGGGAGGGAGTCTGAGGGGGGGAGTCTAGAGAGTATGAGGGGGAGAGAGAGAGTCTGAGGAGAGGAGTAAGAGAGTCTGAAGGGAAGTGAGAGTTCTGAGAGGGAGAGTCTGAGAGGGAGGGAAGGGAGAGAATTCGAGAGGAGTGAGAGTCTGAGAGGGAGAGTAGAGTCTAGGAGGGAGAGAGAGTCTGAGAGGGAGAGTGAGAGTCTGAGAGGGAGAGTGAAGTCTTAGAGGGAGTAGTCTGAGAGTGAGTAGTCTGAGAGGGAGAGTGAGAGTCTGAGAGGGAGAGTGAGAGTCTGAGAGTGGAGAGTGAGTCTGAGAGGGAGAGTGAGAGTCTGAGAGGAGAGTGAGAGTCTGAGAGGGAGAGTGAGTTGTCTGAGAAGGGAGAGAGAGTCTGAGAGGGAGAGAGGACAGTCTGAGAGGGAGATGGAGAGTCTGAGAGGGAGAGTCTGAGAGTGAGAGGAGAGTCTAGAGGGAGAGTGAGGTCTGAGAGGGAGAGGTGAGAGGCTGAGAGGGAGAGAGAGTCTGAGAGGGAGAGTGAGAGTCTGAGAGGGAGAGGACGTCTGAGAGGGAGAGGGAGAGTCTGAGAGGGAAGGTCTGAAGGGAGAGTTTGAGAGAGGGAGAGTACTGAGAGAATGGTAAAAAGTCCTCGAGAAGAGGGAGGGAGAGAATGAGTCCATTCCCCTGATATTGGGCTCCCCCGGTTCGAGTCTTCGCTTGCGCGTCTTCGCGGGCGGGCGTAATGCGCGTTCGCTGGCTCCGTCTGCGTCGTGGAGGGAGAGTCTGAAGGTAGAGGGAGCGTCTGAAGAGGGAGGCGTCGGGAGGGAGCGTCTTGGAGAGAGGGAGAGTCTTATATGGTAGAGTCTGAGAGTCGTGGAATCTGTGATTTAGTTTTTTTGATAGTCTGATAGGGGGGGAGAGTTTGAGAGTAGAGGGAGAGAGTCTGAGAGAGGTCTTATTTTTTTTCCTCTCTCTCTTGTCTTCCCTAGTGGGTAAAAGGGTCACCACTTTCTTTTTATTTTAATTTTTTTATCCTCATTCTTTTCTTTCCAAGGGCTTCCCTCCCTCCCCCATCGTCGGGCCACAGACACCCATAAACACCCCTTCCTCCGACGTTCCCTTAGCCCAGCCCCTTTTCCTCTCCCGCCCCTCTTCACTTCCCTGAGTGAGTACCCCCCTTTTACCTATCCCCAGACCGGAAGAACCCCCTGGGAATAAAATACCCATTCCCACCCCCGGCGCCGGTTCTCCAGAACCCACTCACCGCCCCTCGGGCCCCCCTGGCAATTAGCATGGAGGTCGAGAGAAGACCGGGGGCCCTGCACGCGACGGGTTCAATAAGCCTAAGCGGTGGGTGTGGGGTGGACGAAATGTACTCAGCTCATCAAAGGGGATCTTTCGTCGAGGGATTCTTGCACCCTGACAGTAACAGGTACTGCAGTTGGTCGACCGGCCACGCATCCACACCCTACCCCTGAAAACATTTCTGCGGACGCCCATGTTCAGATGTTCTTTTTAATCATGCTTAATTGTTATCACATGTCTACCAGCTGTTGTGATAAATGATGGGACTATTTAAGTCATGATTTGATCCTACTCCCATTGAACATGCCCCTGAAGAAGCGGAGGGATCCGTGAAATGCGTAGGGCGGAGTTTGCCCCTACTTCCACGTGTGTACAGACTGTGCAGATTCGACGTGGTCTCCTTCGTCAGTGATTCCCCAGTGCCGATACGTCACATCCGGTTCCTGTCCGTGTAATCCATGCTACTCGCGAGAGAAGCTGCCGGACATCCGAGAGGTTTGGGCCATCCAGAGTAAGGAGAAGGGAAGTAGGACATCCCACTGGACAGTGTACCATGCCAGGAGATCCACGTATCCCAGCGGGACTGGAGAACGAAGCGTGGGGATACCGGAGACGGTTCCTGTCATCGGGAAGTGCCTACCCTTGTGATCTTATCACGTTACACTGCGCATATCCTACTGCAATCTTGTAAGTAGGATTCCAATTTTTGTCTGTCACCGTGAGGAGAGGAGCTGTTCTTAATCATCATTTTTTTAATAAATGTTATTTTAGTTCATCTCACTTTCTTGCCTACACTTCATTAGGGAACTCACCATTCCCTATACCCCTTAGCCATTGCTGGTTCATTACAGTATTACACTATGTATTTTTGTTCTCTTTTATGTGCTGATCACCCACTCATCTTTAATTGGATCCAAGTGACTTTGGATTTCTATTATCATTCATTATGGACACCTAATCAAGGACTTACATCACTGGTATCATTTATTTGTTACACCATTTGACTGTTTATGATGTTTTTGATGCACATTTAATTCAATTTATTTGGCGCCGTTGGGTAACTTTTTGTGTTCTTCATCTGGCTAGGGTAGCCAGAGTTACCTTGTTATTGGTGGCCTTAACTGATTTTCACATCACTATTTTGTTTAGATGTGGTTACTTTTATTTTATTCATTAACCAATTTGGTTCACTAATATTTAGATTAGCGCAGCACTACACTTTCCTTTTTTTCTTTTGTTTAAATTTGGCCTATATCTTGTAAGTTGGTGCTTTTCAATTGTGAATAAATTAACTTTATAATAACATATGTACAGTTAGTGTATTTGCAGGGCCACACATTCAGGGAAACTAAATCAATGCATGGAAAATGTCAGTTTTTCCTTTGTTTTAGACATGCAGCACCCTTAATTGAGAATGGAAATATAGCCAAAGACACATGTTGGTCTCAGAATGAAACATGCCCAGTTTTGCATCTATAATTTTTCCCCATTAGGGAAGTGTTCAGGGTGAATGTTTTGCTTCCTTCTGTGGACTTTGCATTAGTGATTTCATGCAACACAATTTTATTTGATTATTCCTGTTTACAAAGCAAGATGTAATTACTAAGGCGATGACTAAGATCTAGCTACAACAAGCCTCATCACTCTTTCATTTACAGACATAATAATAGACTTTAAGTTGCTGACCTATAATCATTTGTTCTTATGAGTTGTATATAATTTCCATTTCTTTTAAAGCTGGTTTGTATTTCACGTTATGCAAAGATCTACCAACGATTTGGGTTTTATAGTGAGATTGGAAATTGCGGGCCCTAAAATGGAATCTTAACCATTTGGGTGCCCCAAGACGTAGACAGTACGTCATGGGATCTGGCACTCAAGGGGACAAATGAGCATAGTGACTACATCATGCCCTTTTTGTGCTCATTTTGCAGGAGAAATCACGTTCTGCGGAACATGATCTGAAAAGGAAGACGAGGATTCCTTCTTTTTCGTTTCTGGATTAAGTGACGCCACAATTGAGTGGTCACTCATGTGCCGCAGTCCTTACGCCAACCAAAGGTTAAAAGAAAGATACTGACTTTTATCAGTGAGACTTCGTTAAAGAAAACACTAGTCAATGCTTCAAAATATGAAATTCCAGCTAAGAATACTCCCCACAGGAACAAGCCCATGCAGTAAGATCTCCAGCTGAAGTGGGTACCGCCAGAGACTTTGTATAGTTGAAATCGTTTTTCATGTATAAATGATGTTAGATTGTTTAATGTATCTCGTATGTAGATCCATCATTTATTGTTATTTTTATGTAATCCTACCAGCATTTTCCCTTCCCATTATTCTTGCTAAAGTTTTTCATATACTGTCATCTGTGAGCTTGTTTGTACTAGCTTTGAGAGTTAAGCTTGTGGTGCATCGGCAGCAGCTCTAATTATAGCAGAATATAGTATATATGTATGAATGTGCTACTGGATAGAAACAAAACAGTGTAAGAATCACATACCAGAATCTTCACCATGTTACCAGTGGCACGCCCAAAGGATCTTCTGTTGAGGTCACGGGTGATAGTACCATTAGTCGTGTGGTACAAGTCTCAACAGTTACAATGCAATGCACTTTCCTGTACCTACCAAGCGCTAAAGATCAGTTTCTTCGCAAAAAATATTCCATCTTCATTAGCACAGAATAACATCCATGTATATTCACAGTGTGTCATCACACAACAAGGGTCATTTATATTGTATTAATATGATAATTAAAGTGACACTTTTTTATAATAAATAAATATTTGATTGGATAGCATTTTTTTAAATTACATTATATCCTCATGTTGTGTGTGTGAGATTCATTTGCTATCTGCCCAATGAGGGTAGATCAGAAAACTGCTAGTTGATGCCAGTTTTGATAGCATCAATGATCTTACAATAAATATAGTTTTTTTTCCTGTTCATCAGCAATAGTTATGAAAAGTTAGTATGTGCCAGTTTAGGGATTGGCAGTAAATGTTCACATATAAAGCTCCTTTCTCCTTTTCTTTCCATTACTGGTGACATTGTGCAGATGTACGGTAGTAGCCGTTATTGTGCCTGTTAATGCATTAGGACATCACAGATAATACCATTTCCTCCATTAGATGGTATGGCATTTTGAATGGAGAAATATTGTTTTCAATCCCCCACCCTAATGCAATAACAGGTACAATAATGAATGCTACATCTGTATGTTACAACATAAAGCACTATTTAAAAAAACAAAACAAATTCATGCTTTCTACAGTGATATGGGTTCCACTACTCTGGATGTGACTTGGGGGCTAAAGGTTTTGGTTTCTTCTGGTCTCCTCGTTTTATTTACACACACAAGGCCTGCAAACTCAGAACGCCAACCCAAGTTAAGTATTTAATTATATAATTTGTCAAATTGGATGTAGCATTGGGGATGTTTTGTCTTTTGTATACATTAGGTTACAATCCCAGTAGCACTCCTTTTGACACAAATATATATGGTGAGGTGGGTTTGGGTTCTGAGCTTGCAGGGGTTGTGTGTTTTTGTAAATTTCAATCGGTAGACAACAGTTTGGAGGTATGTGACCCCATCTCCCTGGTATTAATCTCGCTCATCCTACTTTTGAGTAGCAGGTCTTTGAATGACCAGTCTATTAAGGCATTTCTACCTCCATTAGTGAGGATATGAGAGTGTTTGCAGGTAGTGTTGGGATCTGTAGAAAGGGGTGTACCTTGGCGTGCTTGCAGGCTTAAGGATGCTTTGGGCAAAGAATTTAACTAAATGCCCTCACTTATGAGAAAAGAGACAGATAAGTATTTAACTATATAATTTATCAAGTGGAAAAAATCAGGTATTGGACCCTAAAACACTGATGCTACAACAATGCAGGTATTGTGGATATATAGAGAAGCCAGAGTATAATCACCGCAGCAACGAAAAATGACATCTAATGATTCCATAGATAAACCTCCATTATGAACCCATAAACCTAGATGGGGGGCTTATATAGCACGGCTGGTAGAAGTACAACGGAGCCCTATCAGGACAGAGCCCCGGAGTAAGTCACGAGTCCAGCTACTGCTAGCCTCACCTGCATCTGGTCAACGAAGGGTTGTCTCAGCCGGCACACATCATTTGCTGAACTGAAGAACTGCCGGGTGCTGCTGAAGAAAAAAGCTGCTGCTGTTGCTGTGATCGGTGGCGTGCTCCTGCTCGCAATGGGTAAGAGTAGGTAAGTGGAGAGACGGCGGTCACTGCTCCTCTGGAAAGAACTCCAACCAGGCGCATGAAAAACTAAAATACTTTAATACATCAAAAAGAAAAAGAGTTTCACAGCTATGTGGATGTTCTTTTTCTTTTTGATGTATTAAAGTATTTTAGTTTTTCATGCGCCTGGTTGGAGTTCTTTCCAGAGGAGCAGTGACTGCCGTCTCTCCACTTACAGTACCTATATAATTTATCATATTGGATGTAGCTTTGGGGCTTTTTGTCTTTAGTTATCTTCTCTTGTTCCTTTCCTGGATCTGACTCAATGCCAAGCCAGATTAGAATGATCTGGAAGTGCAGCTCTCTGCTTGCACCTGGCTATCATTTCTGGTCCTTATACTGATTTATGTGCAAAGGAATGGCAGGGAAAGGCCTACCATTCTCCATATTTTTATCTAGAACTCTAATACCCAGATTTCTAGGTCTAGGATCCCACCACCAGAGAGCAGAAAGTCTGTTGTTGGCAGTCAGCTAAATATACATTCTGTAAATGACTCTAAGAGAACCCTAACCAGTGGGAGAGGGTTGGCATGACCCTTGACCCAAGGGGCCCTGGAGTGAGAGGTCAAAAGGAGGGGAGAGCGAGGAGGGAATTGGCTCACACATGGAAGTGAAGGCGCTGGAGTCAGGGTGAGTTGATCGATAACTTTGCTGGGAACCACTTGCAGGCCTCAAAGGAGGGCAAACCCCAGAAGGTGAGGTTCCCCCCAGGAACATGGGGCAAGTGGGGATCCGCAGTGGGTGCAGGGCCCTTGAGCATATGGAAGAGCAATGGCGGTAGCAGAGATGGTCACTGACAACTAAAGAGAGATTTGGGAAGGGGAATAGGTTCAGTTATGGCCTTTATTGCCGGGGTATAAGGACTTGTTAGGGAAGATGATAAAGAAACGGGTTAGAAGGGATGAGGAGAGGATAAGAAGGCTATTGAGTTTCAGATTCAGTTGTAACTGAACAAACATCAGCGAATGGCAGCGAATGGCAGCAAATGGCGACACCCTTTGGCTACCACCAAAGGCTAACACCTTTGGAGCGACTCAGGTGTTATGTCCCAAGGATTCTATTGTAGAAATGTGGGTACGCCCACCTATAAAAAATGCAGAGGGTGAGGACAAGGTGACGAATTCCTGTTTTTTTTAAGCTGAGTCTGTCCTTTCTTTATTACATTTACCCTGCCCATGCTGGTTTAGTGGACAGGAACAATGAAGGGGGACCATGGTGGGGAGTCCTCTTTGGGGAGCCGGCTTTGGGATCAAAGCAAAGAGAGTCATGACTTCAGTAGTGGGAGAGAAGACTCTACAGAGTTGTTCAGCGCTTTCAGGTACTTAGATACTATTTGGGAAGCATATATGTTTTACGGGGTGTCAATTATATCCCAAACATGTCCTACTTAGCGCTCACTCTGTTCACAGTTCCCTTGCATGTCCACCGGGTACACTGCTGCTTCTGTCTTGACTTGGATTTCTCTCTGCTGTTTCCTCTTGGTTCTCTTTAGTATTCTCTCTGCACCTGTCTTCTATCTGATTCTCTGTCTTTATAGTTTCCCGTTTCTGTCTAACCTTTGACTTTGTTTTGTTTGCTACAGACCCTTATATGCCCATTACCTGTTCTCTGCCTGATTTCTGTTTTTGCCTGTTGCCCTTGTTTTGATTTGTATTGGTTTGCAGCTTAATTAAAGGTCCTTGTCTGTACTTTAGCTTGACACAGTTTGGTTCCTTGTCCCAGTCCTATTCCTGCATCCCATTCCCGATCCTGTGTTCCAGTCCTGTTCCTGTGTTCTCGTCCTGTCCCTGTGTTCCCGGCCTGTTCCTGCCTCTTTGCTGCAGGACTCCAGATTAAATCTCTTCACTTTTCATGGGTTGGTGGGAAGTGACCCACGTGTTTGGAGATTGGAATCCCTTTAGACACCACATTCACTTTTACCGTCGTTTCATCGACGACCTATTGATTATTTGGAGTGGTACTGTTGAAGAACTAAATTTGTTTATTGATCATATCAATTCTAATACATTAAATCTGCGGTTTACGTCACAGCACCACTCCAATTTCATACACTATCTAGATTTGAGACTTTATGTGGGCCTTGATCAACAGGTACACACGGACATTTTCCGGAAAGATATTGCGAAAAATACCTTATTGCATGCAAGCAGTGGCCATAGTCGGGGTCTCTTCAAAGGTATACCCTTTGGACAATTCATACGTCTTAGGAGGAATTGTTCCAATTTGGAGGACTTCCATCTGAGATCGATTGAACTAACTAATCGTTTCCTTGCTAGAGGATACAATAAGGATATCTTACAGGAAGCATACCAAAATGCACTTCAACAGAATAGAAATGATATTATTTGTAGATCTATAGAACAGAATAACCCTAGAAATGATAAAACTCAAGGTAAATATGATGTTAACCGTTCTAATATTGATACTCCATACTTTATCACTAAATTCAGCAGACAAGCAGATGCGATAAGAAACATTGTGAATAAGCACTGGTCTGTTTTGACCATAGACCCCTTACCAAGAAGTATTACCACAACCAGGCCTAGATTTGTTTTTCAAAGATCTCAGACCATTGGTAACATGGTTGCACCAAGTGTAATTAAGAAAGATAGATTAAGTACTAAAAAAGAATTCTTTCCAAAATTGGTCGGGTGTTTTGCTTGTGGGAAATGCAAAATTTGCAAATATGTTCTACGGTCTAAAGTGTTTACCAATACAGATGTAACAGGTTTCCCCCCCCCCAATCGCAGATACAGTGTGGGGGTGCAGGGAACATACAGTGTTACTCGGGGTGTGGTGCTATACCTGTTGGCTCACAGGAGGGCTGAGCTTCCGCCACGGGGAACCTGGGGCGATTATACTAGGGGTACTTACTTACAACGATGCAGCGCCTCCACCTGCGATGGCTCCCACCAGAGGGGGAGTGGTTCCTCGCAGGACAAACACAATAATCACATAGATAGCATGTATATTAACTAATGACTTTACTAACATGCAATACGACACCTCACATTCATAATAACCTGTGTCCCTCTCACGAGGAGACACTAACCGCGACGTCTCGCAGGACGCTTCCCCAACACCAGGTGATCCCACTCAGTGTCCAAAGAACCCCACCCAATGTCCCGCACTCTTGCAGAGAGAGTCAATGGGTGACTGCGCAGTCACTATTTAAGCTAAGGGCCCGGTGGTGCACTTATGACTGTATGTACCTGCCGAGCACTCCGGTGCTCGGGTCAGCAACACTTCACAAAGGATCAGTCGGGCGATGACTCCTTCTGATCCTCCATCCGAACTCCTGGCATGCAGACCGCCAGGACGGTCCCACTCAGGAATAGTATTTGTGGACCCCAACGTGGGTCCGAACCGCTTCACAGGAACAGCAGCAGCCGCTGTGTCCCTATCTAATCGAAGTGGCACGTGCTATACTATAGGCCGTCCCTATAGCACAGCATCCTGCAATGGCTTTGGGGAAACTCCTAGGGGCCTACAGGGGTTAATGACCTGTCCCACTCCCCTAACTCTCCAAGTCCCCTCCGCCTCACTAATACCTAACGAGTCCCAGCGCCTACAGCAGCAAGCTGTAGCTCACTGGATGCTGGCAGCCAACGTGCTGAGCAACAAGGTGCCTGCCCGTCAGACCTCACAGCACTGACAGCCATGACTCTGACAAGGCAGCACTCTAACACTAAGGCAGCGTCCCTATCTTGGGCCTCCCTCAGCACTTACCCACTACTCTAGTGGGGAGTTGGGGCCTACCTTGGGTGTGGGTACCTATGGGGCTGCAGGAGCTGCACTCGCTCCCCGCACCCTTCCTTCCCTCACAGCTCCCCTGCTCCAACTGCAACTCCTGAGTGACAGGGTCCCTCTCTCTAGGGCAGTCCCTGGCAACACTCTCTCTCTTGGGGTAACTAGCTACCTCAGACCCTGGGGGTGCTGGCCTAGTACAGGGAGTCCCTGACTCCTGTACCCTACCTCCTTCCCTGGGCTGCTCCGGTCTCTGACTGCCTAACGTGGCCTCAGCGCGCGAAATGTATCCAATATGCAGGGACAGCTTAAGCCCTATTGGCTCCCTGGCATCACGAGGGGCACGCAGAGGCTCATGGGACTCGTAGTCCCTGCTCAGAGCCTTCCCTGGTAGGCTAGGGCTTTGCGGGCTTTCTTTCCACTGCCTTGCGCCTGCGCAAGCTATCCGGGGCTGCCTCAACCTTCCCTGGGCTGTCTCTACGCTCGCGCGACTGTTCCCTAACTCTGGGGCCTTACCTGCGCCTGCGCGATCACTGCGCATGCGCGAGTCTATCCTCAATGGCGGCGCCCTCTTCGCCAGCCGCCGGGACCCTAGCGACGCGACCGCGGCCTTAGCAATGGCCCGATCGCGTCCCCGGCAACCGGCCGCATGCGGGGGAAGACGCGCTGCTCCCTGCTCCGGCCCCCACCCTCTTCGCCAGCCGTCGGGTCTGTCGACACCCTCGACCGCGCAACAGAAGAGGAGGGGGGTTCCCAGGAGCCACGGGAGCTCCAGGCTACACAGATAATAACAGATCTTACAATTTTTCTCTTTTTGTGAACTGCAGGACAGATTACGTGATTTACATGCTGATTTGTGGGTGTCAAAAGAAATATGTAGGCCTCACGACACGTATGTTTCAACTAAGAATACTTGAACACATGAGACTAATCCTAAAAAAGGATCAGATCCACCCTGTGTCCAAACATTTTAGTGTATGCTAGGATGGGTCTCTCAACAACTTTAAATGTATTGCTATAGAACAGGTACCAATACATTACAGAGGCGGAGACAGAGTTAACACACTCTACCGCAGAGAGGCCTACTGGATATTCACACTGGATACACTGATCCCCAAAGGGTTAAACACAGAGTGGGATCTGAAATATTTTCTATAATATGATTGATTTATTTAGATCATCTACTTAGAAATGTGTATTGTTGATTCTTTATATCAATAGAACGATGCCATGAACAGTTCAATGGGTTTATGTTACTTTTACTGATCCACTATCTGATGCTAATATCTTTGAGAATATGGATTATTGTTAATTGATGTCATGCATTATTTAAATATTCATACAAAACATATATGATACCTCTTGTGACTTTCTTATTCCCTATTGTACATAGTCCCTTTATGTATTTGTTTTACATATATCCCTTTTACACTTTGCTAAGGTATTTATTACATCTATGATACATTTGTGTAATTTTTCCATCTGATAGGACTTCACTATCCTTTCCATATATTTATATAACTGAAGTGTTTAATTATGGAAATCCAATAGTTTATCTATTTCTACACTTCATATGAATTACATACATGTATCTTTTTGTATCTTATCAAGATTTTTACATTTGTAATACTCTGGATCAAGTGTATGTGATGTTGTAATTACAATTAATATCTTTGCAATCTGTGATTATCCATTACAGCTGCGTTTCAGGTGCACAGGAGGGGCTATATTAATGAGCTTAACTCACAGTCCCCACTATCCCCCTTGAGAAAGGGCTCTTAGAGCCTGAAACGCGTAGGAGGTTGTTTGTTTTTTGTATTTTGTTTGTCCCTTTTCATTTTATGTAGTCCAATAAACGGATTTTAATTTCTCATATCTGGTGAGCTGACGGTGCTTCTTGGACGTTGCAGTCTGTTGCCAATCCATTTTTCTACTTAAACCTCTTCACTGCCTGCCTCTGACCTCTTCCCATGACCCCGCTAATGCCTTTTTGATGCCTGCCTCTGACCTCTGCCTGTAAACCCACTACGTCATTACTTACGCCTGCTGTTCTTGCCACTTTGGTCAATGCTGCACCTGACACGCTATTGTCTGTGACAGAGGAGATTACTTGATGGAAATATGATGAGGGTTTCAGGGAGCACATGGCAGGTAAGGAGCTTGGCATATGGGATCTGAAAGATGTGGACATGTGGTTGTCGAATGGGACACTGCAATATCCATCCGCTGTGGGAAGCACAGGGCACTTAAGGCAGTTGGCCCCTCTTAGGCAAAGGAGTTTTGGCTCTTCTAGGACAGGAGTTTCTAAGCACTATCTGTGTTTTTCTTATCCGCTCTGCTGAGAGTCATTAGGCCTCATTTTGCATTATTATCCTTTCTGCCATAGGTAGACCTTTTGACTTACCTTATAGACATTAGCCCCGTTGGGCTTTGCTCAAATTAGCACTGTTACTTGTCATTAGGCTGGATTTTGCACTGTTATCCATTGGTCATATGTATACTCATCACGCACTCTTTGCCATTGCATTTTTTACTTGTTGGGAGACACTGTCCTTATAGGACATAAGGGAAGTACCCTTGATCGCTGTGATCTTGGGGAACGGGTCAGAAGAAGGGGCATTACGCCCGAAACATTGCCTCCCTTATATTTGTCTTGTTCCCTCTCCTCCTTTTCCCGTCTTTTCCTCCTCCATTCCCTTCCCTTCCCTTACCATTTGTTCTCCCACTCCGCTTTTTGCACATCAATTGTATGTTTGTACTATATCTGTAAACTGACTTTTTGCTATTTACACTCTGAGTAACAGAACAGTAGACTCTACAGTACATGCCCTGGTATTTTGTGACTATATTCTAGTAAAATCTCTCTTTGACATTTCGGCTTTCTTTCATTATTTAGTTTGAGTGCTGGGTACCCTCCCTTTGTGTTAATAAGAGAGGTGTCGCAAGAAAGGAAATTGCTTAGATTGGGACAGTTTCAGTGAGGGTAGTCTAGATACTGTAGGTTGTTTGTTTGTCCTTTATCAAGACAAGTGGCAACCAAGCTGCTGCATGAGGGTTTTTTTTCTACCAGATTTTGAATTTCATTCAGGGAGGAGTGCGGCAATCTTCCCATATGCACTTGAGATCAATTTGGGAGTATACAAGGGTTGTCAGGACTAAGATTGGAAGGAGATGGGGTTGGGGCACATGGCAGGTCACTTTACGGTTCCAATGGAGTGGTGCACTCATGGTATATAGGAAACTGCCACAGGTGCTCAGCAACCGCGATCAATACAAATGCAGAAACCGCCGCCATCCAAGATACAAAATGAAAGTAAAGCAGGAATTAATTGGTCTTTTCACAATACAAAATTAATTTATTAGCTGTGATGGACATTTCAGTCCATTTGAAAAACGTTGATCCCTGCCAGAAAATTCACTTTTTATTGTATCTTGGGTCACTTTATGGAACATCCCTGGCTTGGACAGGGCATTTACCTTGATTCTCCACCTGTCTAACCCAAATGGGGTGTCAGTCACCGATGCTATTGACAAGGACTGGTGATGGGTGAGTGATACATTCTTTAACAGGGCAATGGAGCTTGTTACAGTAGGTGTTGCGGTCTAGGCTCATTGATGACTGAGGCTGAGGTGCACATCGGCTGTTTTCATTTGTAAGGGTGTTTTAGTGAAGAGTAATTGTTTGTTTACTTGTGTTTGCCATGGGAATATTCCATTTCTTGTTTTAATTTCAAGCTTTAAGAAGAGGTTAAGGTGGGTACTTCGGGAGTGACCCTTTACCTGGTTGGCAACCTGTTGGTAGGTCCTGCAGGTACAGTGTGTGTGGGGGGTTCCTGGCAGGGTTTATGGCAATAGCAGAGCGATTTTGAGTCCCATTAGAGGCAAATGAGACGGAAGGACCTGGTTACAGTCTTGAGTTTTTTGGTATGGCGATCAACTATATACAGAGGGTTTTCTGGCTGCCAGAAGGAAGGCAGAGGGAAAATGGTGGTGAGGGTTACATTGTTACATAGTAGATGAGGTTGAAAAAAGACATGTGTCCATCAAGTTCAACCTATGCTAAATGTATCCTATATCTGTACTTACAGTATATTGATCCAGAGGATTGATCTCACTAAGGTGAGATGGGCGGTTGATGGAGGTAATGAAAGGGTCTTTAGTGCCTATGGCTTGGGAAGTGTAAGTGAGGGTATGGCTGGCATGAGTTTTGGGATGAGTTGGGATCAGTGGATTCGGAAGAGAGAGCTTTTGGTTAATAGTGGGCATTCTGTTAGCCAGATTTAGCGAGCAGTGTCAGTCAGTTTGGTGCAGCAGCTGGCCAGGTTACCCCTTTCTTCATGTTTTCGTTAGAATGGAGGGAACATCAAAGCACTTGTTGGTTAGGTTTGGAAGCTGGTAGAGTGGTGGAGGAGAAGGAACAGGAATTTGATGGGAAGGGGACAGTTTTAACCAGAGGTTCTTGGAAGTTTGGAAGCCAAAGAGGTTTGCTGTTGAAGGTTGGAGTGACATGATTCTGCGAGAGATTAGGATGGTGGCCCAAGGAATTTGGATGGGCAGGAGGTTAGTCTTTATTGCGAGGATGCTGTTCACCTTTCTGGATTATAGTTGGAAATATTTAACTTGGGTTGCAGTATGGTTGGAGGAGGCTGTATTGTAGGTTGCGGTGGTGAGGCAAGTTTGAGGGGCCAAATGGCCCAGACATCTATTTATATGTCTAATTTTCACGCACAAACAAAATAGTTTTTTAAGTTTTAAAAATGTGTAATGTTGGCAAAACTTTATACAACTCAAAGACAAAACATGAGGGATTGTGTGTCAAACTGCAGTAAAATTACAATTAAAATGGGTATTTGATACACAGCTCCCTTTGAGTCTTTTTCCTCTATATTGTACAATAACAAAGGAGGGCTAATGAGTTGGTAATGTTATACCTTTTATTGGACCAACAATAGTTCATATAATTGTAGCCCCCTTTCCTTATGCCTACGGGAATTACGCAAGCCACAACACGTGCTGCTGTTCCTGTTGCTCACAGGAGGCCTAAGCCTCCGCATCTGGGAGCCTGGGGTGATCTCTTTCCCTTTGCATGCAGTGCCTCCACCTATGAGGGATCCCAGCGTTGGCGGGATAACCCCTCACAGGAACCAATAAACAGTAATGAGTAATACACCACACAATGTATTTAACTAAGGTTTACTGTACATACTAATAACACATATAATAGATAATAACTTTACCCACAATATAACCCCAATGACCCAACACTTGTTGGTTTCCCCAAAGTACCGAGGGTGCTGTGGCCCCAATATCCCTGGTGTCCTGTCCCAGCAAGTCCCACCCAAATGTGAGGTTGCGCTACCCCCTGTGGATGCAGGTGCACATTGGGTACCTGCCTGTGCACTCCAGTACCCAGATGCTGCTTGTCGCGATGGGTTGGAGCGGGTCCCATGTAGTGGGGCCTCCAACACAAATCCCCTCTCTCCTAAGGGTCCTGATATGCCTTGTGGTATGAGCTCCTGATGGAGGGTCTCACACAAAGTCTCTGGCTCCTGTGACCTGGTCCCAGGCTGCAGGACACCACGTGGCTGTCCAGTTACCAGCACAGTAATACTGTTCTACTATAAGGGGCGCTACCCTATCTGGGGCCTTCCCTACAACACGTATTAAGGTTGACTCAGGGCCTAGCTGGGGCCTAAGGGCCAAGTCTAGGCCTAGCCCTGGAGGCACTGTTTCCTGGACACTACCTGCTGTCTTGCCTCCTCCTCCAGCACTGACTCACGGCTTTCCGGGCACGGAAGATATCCTCCTTCTCCTGCCTGAATCCCATTGGCTGAGATGGCCTCACGTGGGCAGTCCCTCCCTCTAGGGATTCTGGGACTTGTAGTCCCGCGTCTGCGGAGCCGCCCAAAGTTGACCGCCGCACTCTTCACACTGCGCATGCACACCTCACGCACTGCAAATGAGTGATTACTCAAAATGGGCGCCCCCAGCTCCCAATCACTCTGACCAACTAACCTACAGTTCCCCCACACCGGAGGCAGGGTAGGGCAACTCTGCTACATAATACACACTTTTAAACCTCTCACGGTTCTTGAGCACCACCCTTCTATCATTCATACTGAACATTTTTGGCCTCCTTCACTAAAACATGCAGGGAACTTAGCACACAACAATTAAAGTATTGTAAGTGCATAGTATTGTAAAGCACTAACACACTTTAACGACTGAGGGGGTCATGCAGTAAGCGGCAGAAAATTGCATTCGCCAGGGGTTTGAATTCGCCATGTTTTTGGCGTGTTGCCCTCACTGTATGGAGGAAGGGCCGAATCCCTGGCGAATCACAGCGAGAGCAACATTGCCAAACATGGCGAGTAACCGGTGGCGAGACAGTCTGCCTTGCGAGAAGCTGCTGAGAAGCCGTCCCCTGCCTAGATGTGTCTACAGCAGAGAGAGATCCGCCGCTCTCTCTGCGCAAACATCTGCAATATTATAAAATCTTTTAAATACAATTTTATTCATAGTGTACATTTGCAGGGTGTCTCCGGAGCTGAACCGCATTGGTTTCAGGTCCCGGGACCCCCTGCTTCCAGAGATACAGGCCCCGTTATGAGGTGCCGGTATCCCTCTGCATTTAAATGTCCCGATCACGTGACCGCGGAATGTAAACAAAGCAGAGGGATACCGGCACCTCATAAAGGGGCCTGTATCTCGGGAAACAGGGGGTCCCCGGACCTAAAACCAAAGAGGTTCAGCTCTGGAGACCCTCTGCACATCTACACTATGAATAAAACACCCATATCAATAAACAATAATTCCTTACCTTTGCGGCTATGTGCTATGGTAACGAAGTAGCATGAATATATTTTTAATAATAGTGTACTGTGAGCAGGGGGTCCCCTGAGCTGAACCGCATTGATTTGTGGATCAGGGACCCCCTGCTTCCCGAATTACAGGCCCCGGTATGTGTCATCGGGTGCCAGTGTCGCCGCCATCTTTATAACGTCCCATACGCGACGTGCCCGCTATAAAGATGGCGGCGACACTGGCACCGATGCCCCAAACCGGGGCCTGTAACTCGGGAAGCAGGGGTCCCTGAGCCACAAATCAATGCGGTTCAGCTCAGGGGACCCCCTGCTCCCGCACAATATTATGAAAATACATTAATGCTGCTTCATTACCATAGCGGATAGCCGTTAAGGCAATTAAGGGGTTAAGGCATAATAGCATGTTTATTGGGGACAATTGCCCCCAATAAACATTGCAATAAACAACATACACCCCCTGTGCCCCCAACAACCCCTGTACCCCCATTACATATATCACATTTTTGGGATGCACAGCAATGATACTATAGGCCGGCGGTGGCCCTCGGGTGTTCCCCGCAGGCCTGCAATACCAATTCAGTGCACCCCCCCCCCAAAAAAACACATAAATACACCACCCTTAACACATACAGTATAGTAATGTGCAAATGATTGGATAATATGGATAATAGTGAATTTGCCCAATTAAAATACATAAACAACAATAAATACAATAAATACATATAGCACTCACCCATGTCCGGCTGCCACGATGAAGGCCATCCTCAAATTCATCACCGTCCATGCCCCCTCCGATGCTGCAAAACATGAACAAGAATAAAAACAGCCAATGTAATGTCCCCTAACCCCTTAATCACCATAGCGGTTATTAACCGCTACAGTCATTAAGGGGTTAAACCACCCTCACCCACCACTCGGGAGGCCTTCATACCCTCCCCCACTACATACCACCCCGTGAGGTCTAACCACCCTCACTCACCCACTACCCAGCCGGGAGGCCTACCCACATACCCTTGGGGCCAATACCCCCTTCCCCCACCCTCAGTACCCACAATAAAAACAATACACAGCCCCACAATAAACATCATTATATTTATTAAATACATAACCCACCCCCTGTGCCCCCCCATAAATACATGATTTATTTTTTTACATACAGGGTTCATACCCCAGGCCCATGGGAGTCCCCGGTGGGCCTAACGGGTCACCTCACAGACCTACAGTAGCCCAGCACCATGTTTCAAACAGGGTCTGGAGGCCTACAGGTGGTCCCCGCCAGGTGCCATGGTCCACCAGGTGGTCTCCGCGGGTCACCGTGGGCCACAATGGGGTCCCCACGGGTAGGCCTGCGGCTGTCTGGGGGGCCCCGGGTCAGACCCACAGGTGTCTGAGGGGCCACGGGTGGTTCCCATGGGGGCCTGGGGGCCCTCGGGTTGTCCCTACGGGTCCGCGGTGCCCCCACAGATGTGGGGCCACCGGTTCTTCCCCGCAGATGTCCCCCCGTGGACCCGGAAGCCGTTTACCTGTGAGAAGCCCGAGGAGACCGCAGGTGGTCTCCATAGGTCCCCCGCAGACCTGAGGAAACAACCCTGTATGTAAAAAAAATAAACAGGTCCTATACATTAAATACATCAATCCCCTCCCCCCCCAACACATACGGTACAATAATGTGATAAATAACTATTATCCAGATAGGGATAATAGATCATTTGCCCATTATTAAACATATTAAGTAGCATAATAAAATAAATCAAGTTCTACTGACCTCATCAATAAGAAGCCCCCTCGCCAGCAAAATCTGTGTCCTCCGTTGCCAACAAAATATATAGCCAATACATTGCAATTACATTCTGACATCAATTAACCCCTTAATCACCTTATCGATAATAACCGCAAAGGTAATTAAGGGGTTAAGCCACCCTGGCCCGATACACACCCTTCACCCATTCATTTGTACAGTGGGTTTCATCATCAACTATATATATACATATATATATAGTAATGATACTCCTAACCTAGTAATAATATATAATAGTATATATAATATATTAGTCAAAGCATCATATCTCTAAGTAGTATATATAAGCCCATGATGAACCAATATGACAAAGAAATGGTTTATATGGTTAACGCACCAACAAACCTGAATGCGGCCCGCCCTGTAACACAACCCACTTCTTCCATATCAGAGAAGTCCAAATCCTATCAAATCCCTTAATACCCATCCGTCACTTCTCATCAATTGCTACTCACAAGCCAATCAAAATGCCGTCTAACAAGAAACATTGCATTTTAGCACTTTTACCATGATTCATACAATCTGTGCACCATGTACACTCTGCCAATTAATGTAAACAATAAAATATTCAAAAGAAAATACATTGAAATCCAAACAAGTATACTATTTAAACCAAGCAAGGCAACCATAATAAATTACCATTAATGAATCAAATCCCAAAACAATTCATATACCATCCAAATCAATTACACAATTAACTATTTTAATCGTTAAACAAACCCATTATCCAACAAAGTTAACATCTGACAAAATAGTAGTACCAAAAGAAAACCACTATAAAAAAGCAAGCCTCACCCTTACCTAAAGTACAGCATACAACACCAAAAATTACATCTATCTAATTAAT